>CM057343.1:89356960-90073349 GCA_030015575.1 Agapanthus africanus
CCTCAGAATATGCCTGGACCGCTGATGGGACCTGGGTTCCTTGGCCAAAGCCACCGCTCCATTGTTATCGCAATACAAAGGTATTGGATGCTCAATGGATGGAACCACACCAAGTTCAGAAATGAACTTCTTGATCCAGACAGCCTCTTTGGCAGCATCGTTGGCAGCGATGTATTCAGCCTCCATCGTCGAGTCTGCCACGGTTTCCTGCTTGGAACTCTTCCAGCTAACCGCCCCTCCGTAAAGGGTAAAGACAAAGCCCGACTGCGACTTAGAGTCGTCCTTATCACTCTGGAAGCTCGAATCGGTAAAGGACTCCACTTGGAGTTCTCCGTTACCATACACCAAGAACATATCTCTAGTCCTTCGTAAGTACTTGAGAATGCTCTTCACAGCTGTCCAGTGACTCTCTCCAGGATCAGCTTGATACCTGCTCACTACACTTAGTGAGTATGCTACATCGGGTCTGGTACATAGCATCGCATACATGATAGAGCCTACTGCCGAAGCATAGGGTATCCCTTGCATGCGAGCTCTCTCCAAATCAGTCTTGGGAGACATCTCTTTGGAGAGAGTGACTCCAGAGATCGTGGGTAAGTTCCCACGCTTGGACTCTTCCATACTAAACCTCTTTAGTATGGTGTCAATGTACCTGGATTGGGACAATCCCAAAATCCGTTTGGATCTATCTCTATAGATCCTGATTCCCAATATGCAGGAGGCATCACCAAGATCTTTCATTGAGAATCTTTGTGATAAGAAGAGCTTGACCGATTGCAGCATAGGAATATCATTTCCTATCAAGAGTATATCGTCCACGTACAATACGAGGAAGACAATCTTACTCTCTGCCACCTTCTTGTAGATACATGGTTCATCTGGATTTTTGACGAAATCAAACTCTTTGATAACGACGTCAAAGCAGATGTTCCAACTCCGCGATGCTTGCTTTAATCCATAAATGGATTTAAGCAGCTTGCACACCTTCCCGCTGCTCCCACTGTCTACGAAGCCCTCTGGCTGAGTCATGTACACACACTCTTCTAAATCACCATTTAGAAAGGCGGTCTTAACATCCATTTGCCAGATTTCGTAGTCATGAAAGGCAGCAATGGCAAGCATGATTCGGATGGATTTAAGCATAGCCACTGGAGAAAAAGTCTCGTCATAGTCCACACCTGGTCTTTGACGAAAACCCTTTGCTACAAGTCTAGCTTTGAAAGTCTCCACTTTCCCATCTACACCAAGTTTCTTCTTAAAGATCCACTTGCTCCCAATGGGTTTTACCCCTTCAGGAGCAACTTCCAAAGTCCATACTTTGTTGGTGTACATGGAATCCATCTCGGACCGCATAGCATCCAGCCATTTCACTGAGTCCCCACTCGTGATGGCCTGCTCGAAGCTAGTTGGGTCATCATCCTCCATGATGCAATCCTCACTTCCACCATCAATGAGAAAACCATAGTATCTCTCAGGTGGACGAGAAACCCTACTAGATCGGCGGAGAGGGTGGGGTTCGTCGGGAGCTACTGAATCCTCTGGTTCCACTAAATCTTCAGTTTGAGTTTGTGTTGCTGGAATTTCTTCCAGTTCTACCTCATCGCCACTAATTTCTTTTGCAAGAAATTCCTTTTCCAAAAAGGTGGCATGGCGAGAAACAAACACTTTTTGTTCCTCTGTATGGTAGAAAAGATATCCATGTGAATGTTTGGGATATCCCACAAACTTGCATAGAACTGACCGTGCCTCGAGTTTGTCCGGATTTTGCCTTTTGACATAGGCCGGGCAACCCCATATCTTAACTCGTTTAAGACATGGTCTCTTCCCACTCCATATCTCATATGGTGTGGTAGGTACAGATTTAGATGGAACTTGATTCAATAGGTATGCTGCTGTCTCCAGCGCATGACCCCAGAAGGAAATAGGTAACTCAGCTGTACTCATCATAGAGCGCACCATATCTAATAGGGTGCGGTTCCTCCGCTCCGATACACCGTTGTGCTGTGGTGTATATGGAGGAGTTAGCTGAGAGAGAATCCCATTCTCTTTTAGGAAGTCCAGGAATTCATTGCTCAAGTATTCACCTCCCCGATCTGATCGAAGGATTTTAATACATTTTCCGGTTTGGTTCTCGACTTCTTGTTTATATTCTCTAAATTTCTCAAAAGCTTCTGATTTGTGTTTCATCAGGAACACATATCCGAATCTAGAGAGATCGTCAGTGAATGTAATGAAGTACGAAGAACCATCCCTGGCATGTGTAGACATGGGACCGCATACATCACTATGTATCAGTCCTAAGAGTTCGGTAACTCTTTCTCCATGTCCCGTAAACGGAGTCTTGGTCATCTTGCCTTTGAGACATGACTGGCAAGTGTCATAAGATGAAAATTCAAACGGATTTAAATATCCATCTTTATGCAACTTAGCTAGTCGTGTCGCATTGATGTGACCCAGTCTACAATGCCACAAGAAGGATTCATTGAGTTCAGAACTCTTCCTCTTGTGTGTGTTTGTTATGCTCAGGACTGTTGATTGGTTTAGAACATAAATGCCATTGCACAACGTGCCTGATCCAACCAACTTTTGGTTATGGAAAATGTTCATAACATTGTCTTGTAATACAAAATTATATCCCTCTTTACTTAATAAAGAAACCGATATAATGTTGCATATCAGGTTCGGCATGTAATAGCATTCGTTCAGAACCAATGTATTACCTGTTGGTAATACAAGGTGATATTCCCCGACAGTCTTAGCTGCAACAATTGCACCATTTCCAACTCTAATGTCTTTATCACCTTCTCCAAGTTCTCTACCTTTCCTAAGCCCAAGTAACTGATTACATATATGGGATCCTGACCCGGTATCCAATACCCAGGACGTAGAGCAAATGGAGAAACAGTTCTCAGTAACGAACACACCCGAAGAAAATGCAACAACATGTACTTTCTTCATTCGGGTGGCATGGGAATCCTGGTATTCCCCTATATCCTGTTCAGTCCTATAACTCTTATAGGAAAGAACGGAACCAACGTTCCCCAGCACAGTATAACATGCGGGTTCGGTCAATACATCCATTTTATTATCTTTATTAAGGCATGAAATGGTCGCTACCTGGAGAGAGAGAGAAGAAAACACTTTAGCGTAAGCTCGTGCAAGATCAGATTGGTTATTATCTTATCTAATCAGGATGGCTCCCACTGCTTTTTATCAAATCTTCCTCCAAACCCTAAAAGGAAAGACTAGCCGGGATTAATTACACACTACAGGTTCGCCAATCTTTCAGCCAGGCCAGTGTCGGTACTTTGAGGGAGGTCCCCCGTGCTTTCGCACGAACCTAATTAATGTAAACCTCGTTTTCCCAGAGGCGTAACCCCGTTGACACCTTTCTAGACACCTACTTGATCGGCTAATTTCAATGTGTAAAACTCTCCCAGGAGTAACTCTTACTCGCAGCGGGTATCGGGATCCAACTATCTCATAGAAGGTATGCAATCTCATTGCAAATTTCAACACTTGAAATTCCCGATAATATTTTGCCCCTAGTGTCCTATGACCTTGACAAAGGCCAACAAATCACAGGATGCTAGTCAAGTTCAACCCGTCATTTCTTGATTGAATCAAACCCACCCGCACGACCCTTGACAAAGGCCAACAAGGTCGTACGACTACCCTGAAACAATCTGCATCATATGCATAAACAGATAAGCACTATTCAGCTACCGCACACTACGCCTTGACAAAGGCCAACAAACGCAGCACGAATACTAAACAGTCTTTATCTGAAATGACGGAGGGCTACGCAGGTTTTTCATAAAAACCATGAGCGTAATGAACTTGATATCGTTGTAGAATCAAAATGATGTTTTGAAATGGAGTGATTTTGAGGCTTTTCTAGTTTTGCTAAAGGAGTCACTCCCGGTGAAGGGATCTCGGTCCTTTCCTCGTCGAATGAGGTGCGGGATATATCATATATATCGCTGTGCAAAGCAAAAACACAAAAGCAGTCAAAAGCAAACCGAGTGTGTAGCATCTGCCAGTTATTGCTAAAGGAGTCACTCCTGGTGAAGGGATCTCGGTCCTTTCCTCATCGAATAAGGTGCGGGGTATATCATATATACCGCTGTGCAAAGCAAGAACTGTAGCTACCTGTTTTATTTTAAAATTAGATTCTACAACATCTTAGGTTTCTTATCTTTCATTAATCACATTAATGAAGTCCCATCATTTAATACCTAAACATCACAGATAGATATGACGTACACTTATGCCATCCGCATTCGCCTCGATGTCCCCTCGTGCACCGTTAGGTTAGGTAACTAACGACAGAGCAGGGCAGGGCTAGCGCGGGTGTAAAACATAAGTAACGTCTATATAATATATCATATATACTATATACTATATCCATCACAGAATCACATCACAGATATCGCAGCAGAATAAACATATGAAATATTGGATATACTAGGACGTCCGTGTTTTCAATACGAGCCAGTATAAAACACGGATTCCACGGTCGTGATGAATAGCCAATCCCACACCCCTAGACCCCTACGAGAGCGGCAAGCAACCCTGCCAATTCTAGGGTTAGGAGACCCAGACTCGACTCCTCGAGTTGGTCTCCCACTGGACCCCAGAACCCGGTTACTTGTGCTCCCCTTCTTGGGTCTATCCTAATGCGGAAAAGTAAATAATATACAAAGGGTGACAACTTCCGCTACCTGGAAGTGCCCCAAATAAAAGAATATTACATACAAGTTTTTACATGAATGAAAATGAAAAACACTCATCTCACATAAAAACCCCCGGCTATTCGAACACGACGATCCAATATAACATATCCAGCAACACATAACATCACATGTCATCAACGTAAGTAAGTATGCATACCCCAATTATCGTTGACGTATAGCAACGAAACCGGCGATATGAACATACTACACTTACGGTCACAGAAAAGAAAGTGTAAAACTACAACAATTGGAATCCGCAACTACTTTAGACATCACATGCCTAACAGTTACAAACCCCGCATTTTAGTCTCATTATCGAAAACTCTTTTCAATATCATATGGGACTAAATTGCTAGATTTATAACATTCATTTAGTTATCACATAACTACTTGTGAATTCCAATTATTGTATCCCATTCCAGATAAACAGAAAATGTTAAACTTTTCGATCGAACAATCGAACACCCAAGTTTTCCCGACACCGATCAACACATGAAATAGGTTCAAAGACATTCACTTCATGCCTCAGTACCAACGGTCCAGCCGTAGAAGGGTCAAGCCAACGCCTTACATGTGGCACGCCGTACTGCCCCAAACCCAAAGGTTCAAAGGGCAGTTCAAGACGGTCACATAATCGAGTTAAGGTTTGTGTCTTCTAGAGGGACCATCGCGTTACTTGCACTACTTCGAACGTCTTTTAACCACAGAAAAGTCCAACACTTGGAATTATTCGGCAGGGGAAAACTTGGGTATTTATATCCGGTCGAACTCTTTAACATATTCTACAGTTATCTGGAAAAACACAAAAGACGAAATTTGATAATCCGATCAAAATACTGATTCCCAATAGTACCCCAAAATACTCTTCTGTAAAGTCACAATAAAAATATCCCAGAAAACATAGCATTATATTACAAGAGTTACTGTGCAGAAATAATTATGAAAGGGAACAGTACGGCCGCGGAAGCGCCGCACATGCCTAGCATGTGCCGCCCTTCCGCGGTGGAAAAGTTGAATTACCCCCTCGTATTTCACAGTAATTCTAATAACACCCTGCTTGATTTTCTAAATATTTTTAATTGACAAAAATCCGAATTTTTAGAAAAAGTCCAGAAAGCATTTTACGGTTTTGGATTTCGGTTCGATCGAGTTTCAAACGTCGTCGGGACTTCGCCTAAGGCTCTAGCTTGGCTCTGATACCAGTGAAAGGTTCCTAGGCACCCTAGTGGGTTCTCTCAAGGCATCGAACATGCCAAATTAAAATTTTTGGTGCCGAGAAACCCTAGACTACGGATCTTAGGCTAGATGTTTAGGCGAAATAGAAAACTAGTTAACGCTTAACTACTAGGATACGGAAATTACAACCTTTGTAGATCCGGATATCCACCTCCACGGCTCCGCAACGTCATGTCCTCGCTGTCCATCATGAATCCTCGACTCGATCATCGGCTTCATCGGGAAAGCAAGCGGAATAGGTCGTCGGCTTTGTGTCAAAGACGATCTACGTCGAGGTTGCACAAACTCAAGCTCCGACTTCACAAACTTATGAAACTTGTGAAGTAAACACCCAAAACAACTTGGCAAGAGGTAGAGGGTGAAGAAATAGGAGGTGGGTTCACTTTAGATTTGGATTTAACTCACTAAAGCTCAAGTTGCCATTGGAGTAGCAAGCTTGAAGAAGAAGAAGAAGATGAGCTCAAGAAAAGAATATGATAAGTGTTATGATAAATATAAAAATAAATCAAATACTTATCATAACTTGAACTAGGGTTAAGTGTAGAGAATTAACCATGGTCACTTTGATGGGTTAGGGTTAAGCATGAAGATAAGGATGGTTAGCAAAGTCAAAGCTTCATGAAGCTTCAATATAAAACAAACTTAGCCACCATTCTTATCATAACTCATTTCAAATAAATAAATAAATAAATAAATGAAAATGCAAAACCCTAATTATCATATTAACCATGGATTAATTTTATACACTTAACTAAATGATCAAGTATCATCAAACATGATACAAAAAAGTGCACGAAAGTATATCACATATACAATGTGCAATCCAAGTGAGAAAAATCCGATTAAAGTGAACCAATACTAGTTAATGCAAAGTAATATATCAAATATATAATTATACATTAAATCATTAAATCAACACTTGATTCAATGATCCGGTCATGTCGCACATAACCTACTAGTATTCAATGCATCGATTTATCGAATCAATGATTCGATAACTAGGTCATATCGAATATAACCAATCGAAACATATATCGCGAGAATGAAATGCGGTATCACATACACGCATCATTCTCGGTCCTGCACATATCTCATATGCGCTCCTATTTCGTTTCGCTTGAGCCAGGAAACCTCTGTGTAGGACTCTAAAGACTCGTCAATACGCCGGTAGCAGATGATGATCATATCAAGCACCCACAAGCCGCAAGCGGTCTGCTAAACGTAACGGCCACCCGGGTATTGAGCGATCAGAAGATCGACGAGCTAGCCCGCTCACACTCCTGCGAATCCGACCAGTAACACTTACCATACAGTCCGGTCTCTTCGTCTGATACGTCGCATATCAAGTCTAGGGGTGGTATACGTCAGACCCCAATAACCCGATAAGTCGTGCTGATGTGAGGCTCGTAACGGGTCGAGAAACTACTGGTAACAGTTACCAGCAAATCTCTGATCAGCCCTGGCCAGGGACTTCCCTGTTACGGCCAATCGAGCACTGCGCAACATCAACCCCCAATACCGGGAGAGACGAAACCCCTCCTATCGCTCATTGCCTCCATGTGACTCGGGACTGTACCCAAAGACCACCGTTTTGCACGCCCTCATGGACGTGGTAAGGTGGAGATCAAAGCACAGTGGGAATCACACAAGACTCCATGACGATCTCGGGTCTACAGACTAACCTGTACAAGTGTCACCTGAGAACTGCCATCTGACGTGAGGTATAATACCATCTGGGAGTTCTCGGCGAGTCCGTCCAGTGTACCCAGTCTCCACTGAGCACCCGTATACCATCTCTGATGTCAAACACCAATGGATATGGGATCATCCATCGCCCATCACATGGGTCGAGAAGCGTATACGCTAGTCTACTCTGGTATATCGATGCCCCGTCTCGATACACCTACGACTAGGGACCTTGAAGGATGTACTTATGGACTACCATGTCCCCACTAGTATGATCTGCATCATAGTCCAGGTAGTCAAGTACAAATCCTAAGGGCTTTACCAACATGTAACTATAAGACAGTATAAAGAGACTAGTGTACATGTTAAGATAAATGGCAACCAGATCGCATACTATCATGTCGAGCAAGAAAGTCATCTCTATATATGTCCAAGCATCCAATATAATATACATAATCTGTACAATACTGGCCTCTAGGGCATACATACAACTAACATCCCGGACCCTAGCGCTGGTTTCATCGGAGAAATAAGCGGGCTAGGTCGTTGACTTCGATGCCGAAGATGATCTACGTCGAGGCGACTCAAACTCAAGCTCCATCTTCACTTGGTCATGAAACTTGTGAAGATAACACACTCTACTACATGGCAAGTGGTAGAGAATGAAGAAATAGGAAGTGGGTTCACTTTGAATTTGGATTTCTCACTTGATTTCAACACTTGAAATTTTCTAGCAAGCTTTCTTCTTCATGAAGAAGAAGAAGAAGAAGGAAAATGAAAAAGGAATTAACTTAAAAGAAAATTCAAGTGAATCTTATCATAATGCAACCATGGGTGAAGTTAACACATGTAGAGAATATACTCATGGACTACCCAGGCCCCACTAGTGTGATCTACATCACAGTCCTGGAAGTCGAGCACATATCCTAAGGGCTTTATCAATATGTAATAGAGAGACAGCAAGTATACATGTTAAGATAAAGAGTAACCAGATAGCGTACTATCATGTCGAGCAAGAAAGTCCTACCTATATATGTCCCAGCATCCACTACAATATACATCCTATGTACAGTAATGGCCTCTAGGGCATACATATAACTAACAAAGATAATAACCAGTCTAATCTTTCAAGAGCGCCCGCTAAAGTGTTTTCTTCTCTCTCTCTCTCCAGATAGCGACCATGTCACACCTTAATCAAGATAATAACATAGATTTATTGACCGAACCCGCTTATTATACTGGGCTGGGCAATGATGTTTCCACCATATCTTATGAAAACAATCATGAGTCCGGGCAAAGGCTTGGGGCAAGCAAGGATTTCCACGCAATCCGAATGAAGAAAGAGCATTCTGATGCATCTTCTTCGGGTGTGTTAGTTATTGAGAACTGCTTCTCATTCTGCTCTACGTCCTGGGTATTAGATACCGGATCAGGATCGCACATTTGTAATCTGTAACAAAGGTTAAAAAAAAATAGAGAACTGGGATAGGGTGATATATCTCTTAGAGTAGGGAATGGAGCAATAGTTGCCGCCAAAACTGTCGGCGAATATCACCTAGTATTGCCAAATGGTAATACATTGATTTTGAACGACTGTTATTTCGTATCGTCGATGATGTGCAATATAATATCCATTTCTTTATTAGATAAATAAGGATATAACTTTGCATTAAAGAAAAATGTTATGAACATTTTCCTAAATCAAGTGTTGATTAGGTTTAGTACGTTCTGTAATGGTATATACGTTCTAAATCAAAATACAACTCTGAATATACAAAACACATACAAGAGGAAAATTTTAGAAATGAACGAAGCCATCTTATGGCACTGTAGACTTGGTCATATTAATGCGACCAGACTAGCTAAGTTGCAGAAAGATGGATATTTGAATCCGTTCGAATTTACATCTTATGAAACTTGTCAGTCATGTCTCAAAAAGGAAAGATGACCAAAACTCCGTTTACGGGACACGAATAAAGAGCTACTGAACTCTTGGGAATGATACACAGTGATGTATGCGTTCCTATGTCTACACATGCCAGGAATGGTTCCCCGTACTTCATTACATTCACCGATGATCTCTCAAGATTCGGATATGTGTTCCTGTTGAAACACAAATCTGAAGATTTTGAGAAATTCAAGGAATATAAGAGCGAAGTATAGAACTAGACGGGTAAAAGTATTAAAATCCTTTGATCTGATCGAGGAGGTGAATACTTAAGCACGGAATTCCGAGATTATCTAAAAGAGAATGGGATTCTCTCTCAGCTTACTCCTCCGTATAAACCATAGCACAACGATGTATCGGAGCGGAGGAATCGCACCCTATTAGATATGGTGCGCTCTATGATGAGTACTGCTGAGTTATTTATTTCCTTTTGGAGTTATGCACTTGAGACAGCTGCATACCTATTGAATCATATTCCATCAAAATCTGTACCTAAAACACCATATGAGATATGGAGTAGAAAGAGACCATATCTTAAACGAGTTAAGATATGGGGTTGTCCGGCCTATGTTAGAAAGCAAAATCCGGACAAACTCGAAGTTAGATCGGTTCTTTGCAAGTTTGTGGGATATCCAAAGAATTCACATGGATATCTATTCTACCGCAGTGAAGAACAAAAGGTGTTTGTTGCTCAACATGCCAGCTTTTTAGAAAAGGAATTTCTTGTAAAAGAAATTAGTGGTAATGAGGTAGACTTGGAAGAAGTCCCAGATACATAAACTACAACTAAAGATTTGGTAGAAGCAGAGGATTCTATAGTCCCCGACGAACCTCAGCCACTCCGTATATCTAGTAGGGTTCCTCGTCCACCTGAGATATACTACGGTTTTCTTATAGACGGTGGGAGCGAGGATTGCATCATGGAAGATGTTGACCCGACTAGTTTTGAGCAGGCCATCACAAGTGGGGACTCTGTGAAATGGCTGGATGCTATGTGATCTAAGATGGAATTCATGTACACGAACAAAGTATGGACTTTGGAAGTTGCTCCTGAAGGGGTAAAACCCATTGGGAGCAAGTGGATCTTCAAGAAGAAAATTGGTGTAGATGGAAAGGTTGAGACCTTCAAAGCTAGACTTATAACAAATGGTTTTCATCAACGACCAGGTGTCGACTATGATGAAACCTTTTATCCAATGGCTATGCTTAAGTCCATCAAGATCCTACTTGCCATTGCTGCATACCATGACTATGAAATCTGGCAGATGGACGTCAAGACCGCTTTTGTAAATGGTGATTTAGAAGAAAGCGTGTATATGAAATAGCCATAGGGCTTCGTAGACAGTGGGAGCAGCGGAAAGGTGTGCAAGCTGCTTAAATCAATCGACGGATTAAAGCAGGGGTCGCGGAGCTGGAACATCTTTTTCGATGTAGCAGTCAAAGAGTTTGACTTAATCAAAAACGTAGATGAACCATGTACATATAAAAAGGTTGTAGAGATTAAGGTTGTCTTCCTCATATTGTATGTAGATGACATACTCTTGATAGAAAATGATGTTCCTATGCAGCACTTGGTCAAACTCTTCCTATCGAAAAAGTTCTCTATGAAAGATTTAGGTGATGCCTCCTACATCCTGGGGATAAAGATTTATAGGGATAGATCTAAAAGGATGTTGGGATTGTCCCAATCCAGGTACATAGACACCATACTAAAGAGGTTTAATATGGAAGATTATAATCGTGGTAATTTACCCGCTTATTCAGGAATCACTCTCTCCAAAGAGATGTCTCCCAAAACTGATTTGGGGAGGGCTCGCATGAACGTGATACCTTATACTTCTGCAGTTGGGTCTATCATGTACGTGATGTTTTGCACCAGACCGGATGTAGCTTACACACTTAGTGTGGTAAGTAAGTATCAATCAGACCCAGGAGAGAAGCACTGGAAAGCTATGAAGAACATTCTTAAGTACTTAAGAAGGACTAAAGAGATGTTCTTGGTGTATGGTAACGGAGAACTCCAAGTGCAGTTCTTTACCGATTCAAGCTTCAAGAGTGATAAGAACAAAAGCAAGTCTGTCTCGAGCTTTGTCTTCAACCTCAATGGAGGGGCGGTATGTTGGAAGAGTTCCAAGAAAGATACCGTTACAGACTCGACGATGGAGGCCTAATACATCGCTGCTAACGATGCTGCCAAAGAGGCTATCTGGATGAAGAAGTTCATTGCAGAACTTGGTGTGGTTCCATCCATTGTGAATCCAATACCTTTGTATTGTGATAACAATAGAGCTGTGGCTTTGGCCAAGGAACCCCATTCCCATCAGCGATCTAGAAATATTCTGAGGCGTTATCACCTGATTCGGAAGATAGTTGACCGCCACGAGATCGAGGTTAGGAGAGTAGACATGAAAGGCAACACGATGGATCCACTCCCGAAGGCCCTCCCCCAGACACAGTTCGAGAGACTTTTTAGGATGTTGGGTTTGCGATACTACTGTTAGGAATATGTATGCCCTAGAGGCCATTATTGTATGATATAGTGGATGCTTGGATATATATATAGAGGACTTTCTTGCTCGATATGATAGTATGCTATCTGGTTGCTCTTTAGCTTAACATGTACACTTGTTTTAGTATATTGTCTCTCTAATACATGTTGATAAAGCCCTTAAAAAGGCTTGACTACCAGGACTATGATGCAGATCATACTAATAGGGCTTGTGTTGTCCGCAAGCACATCCTTGAACAGTTCCTAGTCGAGGGAGTATCGAGACTGGGCATCGATATTCCAGAATAGACTAGTGTGTACGTTTCTTGACCCTGTATGGGGAAATGGTTGATCCCACAACCATTGGTGTTTGACATCAAAGATTGTATACAAGTTCTCATTAGAGAATGGGTACACCGAACAGAACTCGCGGAGAACTCCTAGATGGTACCATACTTATCGTCAGATAGCAGTTCTCTGGTGACACTTGTACAGGTTAGTCTGTAGACCCAAGATCTTCATAGTGTCTTATGTGGTTCCCACTGTGCTTTGATTTCCTCCCTACCACGACTCAAAGGATTTGTGCAAATAAGTGGATTTTAGGTACAGTCCCGAGTCACGTGGAGGCAGTGGGCGATAGGAGGGCTTTCGTCTCTCCCGGTATTGGGAGTTGATGTTGCGCTATACTCGATTAGCTATAATAGCAAGTCCCTGGCCAGGACTGATAAGATTTACTGGTAAGTGTTATCAGTAGTTTCTCGAACGGTTATAGGGCACACATTGGCATGACTTATCAAATTATTGGGTTCTGACGGTTCCACCCCCAAACTCCATATGCGACATATCACACGAAGAGACCGGACTGTACAGTAAGTGTTGCTTATAGGCTCTACGGGATTTTAGACATGTTTGCTTGTTGATCTTCTATTCGTTCAATACCTGGGTAGCCGTTAGATCCAGCTAGTATTGCTGACGGCTTGTGAGTATCTGATGTGATCATTACCTACTGCTGGCGTATTGACGAGTCTTTAGAGTCCCGCACAGAAGTTCCCTAACTCAAGTGAAACGAAGTAGGCCACATATGTCGATATGTGCGGGAGCTTGATTAAATACGAGTATGTGATACCGTATTCTAATCTAGCGATATTTGATATCGGTTAGGTTATATGTGATATAACCGGATTATTGAATCAAGTGTTGATTCAATAATTTGATTTATGTATATATATTTGATATTGCCCTATTATTTATGATATGACCGGATTATTGAATCAAGTGTTGATTTAATATCTAATATTGAATATTAGCCGGTTATATGTGATATAACCGGATAATTGAATCAAGTGTTGATTTAATATTTTGATATACATAAATAAATGATATTAGTCGGTTATATATGATATAATCGGATTATTGAATCAAGTGTTGATTTAATAATTTGATATATATTTTTATATTTGATATATTTATATATATTAACTAATATTAAAGCTCACTTAAGATTTTCTTCTCTTTACATACATTTATATATGTGTGTGATATATATTTATATATGTATTTGGATTTATGTCATGGTTTATGATACAAGGAACATGGATGTATGAGAATCACATATGAGTATAGGATAAATGAAATGATTTATATTTTAAGAAAAGAAAAGGAGTGGAGAATGAGTCATGGCTTTGGATACTTGTAAAAGCATTGAGAAGCCATGACTCATATCTTATTCTTGTCATTTTCTTAGATATTTTTATCAATTCATATATCATCTTATCTCTTTGTGACATGGTTCATTCCACATCATAACTCATCCAAGTTCATCTCCTTCTTCTTCTCCTCTCTAGAGTTTTCTTGAGTTGAAGAAAAGAAAAGAGAAATATATTTCTAGTGATCAAATCTCCTACTTCATCAACCTACACTAAACTAGCCCATTAGTTTAGGTTTTTTGCTTCACTAATACTTTGATTAGTGAAGAGTGAGCTTGAGTGAGAGAGGTTTCAAGGTGGATCATCTTCGGTATCGAAGACTACAAGAAAAGCTCGTTCCTTTCATCAAGTGGAGTCAAGTAAGAGTTCTAGGGACTACTACTTGGAGCTTTAGAAATGAAGGAATGGTCTACAAAGGTTGTATACTCTCTTCACTTAGTGTAGAACTTGTTTGCTACCTCATAAACCCTAATTCTCTAGTTCAATTCTTATTTAGTATAACTTGGCACTCTAGATTTTTTTAAATTGCATACTTGATATTTGTATAAACCTAGTAGAGGTGCTAAGACATACTTTCATGGTATCAAAGTCAAGCTAAAAACTTAGGCGAAGTCTAAACGACGTTAAAGTGTTTGATCGAAGTTTCGAAACCCGATTTTTAGTGGTTTCTGTCTATTTTTCAAAAGTTGATTTTTTCACAATTAAAAATTATCAGAAAATCATGCAGGTAATTCTATGGAGCCACAAGAAGTACGAAGGCCTAACTTCTCTATTTGGCCGCGGAACCGCTGCCTAAACCATGGTTTGGCCGTAGTTCCGCCGCCAACTTGAGGAGTTATTGACTCGTATTTCTTCTGCTGCTTCATTATGACATTTTAGACTTTCTGCGTATTTTTTATAAGGCTCAAGTTATTAAGGTCTCTGTGAATTGGTATTGTTTGAAACATCGATCGAAATGTTTAACATCGTCTAGATAGCTTTGGATATGTGATACCATTTTTGGAATCCACATTGATTAGTTTTGTGAAAACTAGTTAACGATTTGTAAATCTTGCGTTTTAGTCTCATGTGATGGATTGCCAAAGAGTTTCGATTCGGATCAAAACTCCGTCGCAATCTCGTATCGTACGTGAATAGTCGCCGGGAGACACTACTAGGCAGCCACGGCCCATAGCCCCGACCAAGTGACTATAGGAGGACCCCATGACCAAAAGAACCCACTTGGGTGCTCGCGGCCACGGTGTTCCACCCAAGTGCACTTCGTTGACGGCCTCGGGGGTGCAGCCATCTACTAAAGTTCCCGACGAGCATTCGATCTTTTGATCGGGAATCATGTTGAATTCCTCGACTTGTTTTTTGAGAAGTGTTTTCAATTCGAGACTTAAATGCAAGGTTTATAAGGTTAGGCATGAAATCCAGAATATGTGATAATCCGGATTTATGATGTCTAAAGATGATGTGGATTCTAATTATTGTAGTTTTCATTTCTTTTCTGCGACCATAAGTGTAATATGTGGCAGTATCCCCGATCTCGTTGCTATATGTCAACGACATTAGGGATACACATATTTACTTACGTTGATGACATGGGATGTTATTGTGTTGCTGTTGATAGGTTATATTGAATTGTCGTGATTGAATAGCCGTGGGGTTTTATGTGAGATGAGAGTTTTTCAATTTTTATTCATGTAAATATTTGTATGTAATATTCTTTTATTGGGACACTTTCGGTTGAGATTTTTGTCTCCATTTGATGTATATTATTTACTTTTCCGCATTAGAATAGACCCAAGGAGAGGAGTATAAGTAACCGGGTTCCAGAGTCCAATGGGAGGCCATCTCGTGGAGTCGAGACCGGTCGCCTAACTCTAGAATTGGCAGGATTGCATGCCGCTCTCATAGTGGTCTAGGGGTGTGGGCTTGGCTATTCATCACGACCGTGGAATCCGTATTTTTCATTACTGGCTTAATCTAAAACACGGACCTCCTAGTATATCCTATATTTCATAAATTTGTTTCTGTGATATGATTTGATCATATATCTGTCTGAGATGAATGCTACTTATATATAAGATATACTAGTAGACACTATATATGTTTTGCATCCGCGCTAGTCCTGACCCCGCCCTGCCGTAAGTTAAGTAACTTTACGGTGAAGACCCAGGTCCCTGGGGCGAATGCGGATGACATATATGTGTGTTTTATTTTCGTTTCTTCTATGATATTTAGGAAACATAAATGATGGGACGTCATTAATAAGATTAATGAATAGAAAAGAAACCTAAAAGATGTTGTAGAATCAAATTTTTCAAAAAGGTAGCTCTAGTTCTTGCTTTGCATAGCGATATGCCATTATGAATATCACGCACCTCATTCGATGAGGAAAGAGCCTAGATCCCTTCACCGGGAATGACCTCTTTAGCAAAACTAGCATATGCTACAACCTACTCGGTTTTTTTTGAAAACTACTCGATTTTAAAGCGGAGCTTAAACCACTCCTTTGCAAATCACTAGATTCTACAAAGATATCAAGTTCAGTACATTAAAGGTTTTCTTCAAAACCAACCATTCGTAGCCCTCCGTCATTTTAGATAAGTACTATTTAGTATTCGTGCTGCGTTTGCTGACCATAGTCAAGACGTAGTGTGCGGTAGCTGATTAGTGCTTATCTGTCGCATGTTGATGCGATTGGATTAGGGTAGTCGTTCAGCCTTGTTGACCATAGCCAAGGGTTGTGCGGGTGGCTTTAATTCAATCACGAAATGACGGGTTGAACTTGACTAGCGCTTATGATTTGTTGACCATAGCCAAGATCATAAGTCGCCATGGGTAAAAACATATATTGGGAATTTCAAGTGTTGAAATTTGCAATGAGATTGCATACCTTTTATATGATAGTTGGATCCCGATACCCACTACGAGTAAGTGTTACTCCTGGGAGAGTTTTCCACTTTACAATTAGCTAATCCAGTACGTGTCTAAGAAAGGTGTTAACGGGGTTATGCCTCTGCGGAAACGAGGTTATTTAATTAGTTCCATGCGAAAGCACGGGGAGACTCCCTCGGAGTACCAACACCTGTCTGGCTGACCGATTGGCGAACGTGTAGGGTGTAATTAATTCTGGCTAATCCTACCTTTTAGGGTTTGAAGGAAGATTTGATAAAAATAGTGAGAGACATCCTGATTAGATAAGATAATAACCAGTCTAATCTTGCAAGAGCGCACACTAAAGTGTTTTCTTCTCTCTCTCTAGGTAGCGACCATGTCGTGCCTTAATCAAAATAATAATATGGATGTATTGACCGAACCAGCTAATTATACTGGGCTGGGGAACGTTGGCTCCGATCTGTCATATGACAACTATCATAAGTCTGGACAAGGGATAGGGGAATGCAAGGATCTCCACGCAACCCGAACGAAGAAAGAGCATTTTGATGCATCTTCTTCGGGTGTGTAAGTTACTGAGAACTATTTTTCAGTCTGCTCTACGTCTTAGGTATTGGATACTGGATCAGGATCCCATATTTGTAATCTATTACAAGGGTTAAGGAGAAGTATAGAACTGGAAAATGGTGATATGACTCTCAGAGTAGGGAACGGTGCAATTGTTATTGCTGAAGCGGTCGGCGAATATCACCTAGTATTGCCAAATGGTAATATATTGATTTTAAACGACTATTATTACGTACCGTCGATGATGTGCAATATTGTCACGACCCAAATGTGGCACATGACCGGCACTTAAATCACGTGACATCTAAAGATGTCGACGCAGTCTAAGTAAGCCGAAACCCTGAATCTAAACCTTTTCTTTTGAAAACATTGGAGGTGAAGTTTTAATATTCTCAGATGGAAACATGTTTAATATAACCATTTAACTTTAACTACGTATGTTTAAAGAGCATCTATGACATTTTGAAATTCGACAGCGCCTCCTTTGTAAATTTATTTTAAAAACCCGATACAACCACAACAATAACATAGCATCCCAACGGGAGCTAGCTTCCACGCCCAAACGGCGGAGCAAGCAATCAAACGATACAAAAAGTCGACTCCAATGAGTACGACATCACAACACATAAATTCTAAGTCTCGCTTCTAAGTCCACAATATACCATTTCTAAGTTGATTGTGATTTTGCTAGATACAAGAATATATGAATAACCAAGTGCGAGTACGATACAATAGTAACTCACTTACCCAAAATAATCACCGGAAGAAGTATGTGCCCAAAGCCGCTGATAATCAAAGCGGTAAAACCTGCAAGAAACTGTGGTACAACGGGGATAAGTTGCCAACACAGTGATACAAGTACATCACAAGGTAGAAATCGAAATGCACGACGATACCTAGGTCATAAGTAAAGTATTATCCTATCTGTACTAATATAATATACGATATGCATATTTATCATAATGCAACACTCTCTATCATGTGATCCCGAGTAGAACACATCAAATGCAAATGACCTGTATCTAGGAATAAACCCAAAGTAGCCGAAAAAATATGTATATAAACCTCATCTCTAAAATAGCCGCGGAATAGATATATCACGGCATTCAAGCAGATGTGATAGTATAAAATATAATAGATATTTATTTAAGATATACGTCCTGCTGTTTTAATGAATAGTGTTAAGAGGTTTACAATTTAAAAGATTTCCATGTCATATCAGTCATGTCGAAATAATGAGGCTATAGCTCGATTTTGAATTTCTTTTTATATGCAACTACTCGTAAACAGGTATGCAGGTACTGTCCCCCGGATCAGTCCTGGTCGGCTACAATAACTATAAAATAACTGTGTACCTCATGATAGCAACATATCAATATATATATGGATGTCCAGCATCGACACCCAAAATCTGAAATCTCTCGTGTCCATCACCGACACGCAGTTCCTCAAATCTCTCGTGTCCATCACCGACACATAAATGAAGATATCGTCGACACCATCTCAACAGATGATAGCTACCCGATATCCCTGGCCCCGGTTAGTATCCCGTGGATATCCGCCGTGCCCAATCGAACCCCGGTCAGTATCCCCTGGATATCTGCCGTGCTCATCTTTATATCCGGTATCGAGTATCCTCGCTAGGCTCCCTCGCCTATAATGCGGCTATCCTGCCCCTCGGTCTCGACCCGGATCCACCATGGATCCAACTGTATAGCTACCCCACTCAGTTCGGATAAGTAACAAGTCCGAAACCGTATAGCTACCCCCACTCGGTTCGGAATAAAACAATCAGAAAACATCAAACTCATGGTGGACGCCAACTCATCATATCCAAAAATATCAAGTAAAGAATGAGAATACTTGCATAGATTATTCTGATGATACATTACATATATACATATATAACAGCGTCCCATACCACTGATATATATCATCAAAAGTAAAACATCCAGAAAACTCATAAGAATCAAATATAAACATCCATAGTACTGGTATTCGCAATGCTTAACAGATAATAAGTAAAGTGTGTAAATGAGTCATACAAGCAAATAAATGTATCAAATCTACTGTTTCATGGCAATACTAATGATGTGTAGTGTAGCATACGCGTCTGTGCTCGTGCAGCATGGCAATCATTAGTATTTGTGCAAGTGTTCTAAAGGTGTAATAGCCTACTCATATCAACATCTATGTACGTATTACTTAACATAACGGTTCTACAGTGATATGGAAGTACCAATGAGGTGTGGTGTAACATATACGTATCTGCTCGTGCAACATAATACTCGTAGGTAATTGTGCAGTGTTCTATCAGAGTGTTCGTATCACAGAAACGTATAATATCGATAATATAACGCGAACATGTAAAGTAATCTAAGCGTAACTATTGTAATTACTTGTTATGAGCTATACCATTATCTTTGGAAATGAAACGAAACGTTGGTTTTGAAATAAGGAAGCTGCTTTAGGTTAAAATATTCGTTTTGGAAATTGGCATCGCATCCTTATCTTTTATCATTCAAAAAGGGAAACGAATCGTTATTTTTTAAAAAGAATATAGCTCATTCAAGTATTACATGCTAACACGGAATAAAATGTAATGCTACGAGTCTAAAGGAAACTTGACCGTTATTCGGCATACTAATCTAGTCATTTCAAGTACGGTACGATTCTTCGTACAAAACCCACATTATCTCAAATATGGTATGATACCTCACACAACTATACCAACCAATGAATATACTATATGCACATGGAAAACTTACTAGATGCAACATCATTCTAATATCATAAACTTAATTAACACCAAAGAACTAACTATATCATAGTATCATATATATATAAGGTTACGGGAGTGCTATACGCCATCCACCCGACTTCCCCCGTAGATGTAAATCTACACACCAACTTGATAAGCTTGCTGAAATCCACACTGCTATATCCGTCCACTCCGTCTCGGAAATCCTCGAAATTGTACCTATAATCGTAGTTATATCATATCGAGGTAAAAATCATATCAAAACCCAAAACAACGAGATAGGCACCCATAGGTTAAAACCTACAGCATACATAACTCAAAAACGACAATATGCCACTGAAATCTACGTACGAACGTCGATGTTTCAGTCTCAGTACAAAATACGCAAAACCCATATCGAAATATCGGAAATTTGATAAAACCTTTTCTAAAACATCCCCGGATTTTACTGTGTAATTATTGGGAAAAATCAAACAATACAGTAACTTATAAAATACCAATATAACCCTACAGAACAAAAACCAACATCAAAACCTACCAGAAAACCGGCGAGCTCGGACATGGGGCAGGTGTCGCAGGCCAAAATATAGGGTTGGGGTCTCGGGCTTTTGGTGAAGTCTCCTAGTGATCTAATTATACTTTTGGTCTTTCTAGTTTTACTAGTGGTTTCACCTATTGGTTCCGGATTCAATTACAGTAGGTTAAATATCACAAGATACACTGTTTCCCTATACTGCACACACACTCAAAACAGATATGTGAAATATACCGAAAAAGTAACATAAACTAACTATACCAAACACCCTAATATATAAACAGAGAGCTACCCTAGAAAAACCAACACCCAAATCCTACACAAAACCGGCGAGCTTGGAATTTTGATAAATGTCGCCGACCAAAAATCCGAAGGATGGGTCTGTGTTTCTAGTGGTTATTCTAGGTCCAAATTAAAAGATGAAGGTGTTGTTTGATTTGTTAAAGATTTCCTAGACTATAGAAGATTCCTAAACAGAGCCTAAGTTATCAAAAATACTATATTTCTGATATTATACTTCTATACTAAAACAGAATTAAAACAAGATCGGAGATATGAGATTATACCAACTGTAGAATCCACTGAGTTAATTCATCAAGGAAAGCACATGAACAAGATAGCCTAGTTTGAGTGTTGAGGTAAGGAATCACTTGGTACTTAACTTCTCTTCTTCTCTTTTCTTTGGTGTGTTCTAGGATTCTCTTATTTTCTAATTTAGTAAATTTGTTTCTAAGCTTGTTATCTCAACTGAGCTATAAAGAAAAGATAAAATGATGAAGGATAAGTTTAGGAGGAGGTGTCATCATGAGGAAGAATGGTGCACTCATGGAATTAGGATGTGTCGCTATAAGTGGAGTGGTATGTTCATGCAAGGAGGAGGTGTCAAACTTGAAGAAAGAGGTGTAAAGTTAAGAAGGAGGAGGTGGAGAGTGTTGAGCATGGATGAGGATGTGTTGTATATGAAGGTTTAGATTTAAGTTAAGATATAACAACCATTTAAAAGAATCTTAACAAAAATAAAACCTCTCATGTTACCATTTAAATCCATGTAAAAATAAAAGATATGAAATGATCCATCTATCACTTAATTATCATTATCTTAATGTAAAATACAATGTCATATAGAAATAATAAAATATCATTTTTATGATATAACACACTTTATTCATATTTATCAAAATAATTACATTTTTACGGATATAATTATGATACCAAAAGTTGTATGTGATATCAATTTTATAAACTCCTTATTTTATATTTCAAATTATAAATTAATATTTATAATTTTCTAAAATGTTACAATCTCTCCCCCTTAAAGAAATTCGGTCCCCGAATTTAAATTAAACCCCTATCATAAAAACATTTTTCTCATTAAACCAACTATCTTCAAATCATTTTGTCTGGGTCCAAGATTTAAAATACATCGTCCGCTCAATACAACGGAACTCCAAAGGCCTACACGAGCTAAGACGTTACATAACGCAACAGTGTGCGTGAAAACTCCAAAGATATAATTTCACATAACTGTAACTCTAGCGGTTTCTATGAGAATTACTCCAGTTATGATGCAAATTGCCAAATACGAAAACCGTTGTGTATCCCAAGTACACAATCAATGCTATAGTCGTAATGCAATATCGGTGCACACGACCAAGCGAAAATATAGAAATCAAATCTAGAACATATCCTATCAAGTGTAAAGAACGAAAACAAAATCAAGCCTAATGGATTTGCGTGCAAATCTCTAACCACGCATCACAGTGTGCATGAAAACCAAAAGCAACTTCAAGTGCAACAAATGTGCACAAAAACAATATCCACAGCATCAAATGTGCAGGGAGCAATTACTGAGTGCATAAAAAATGCACAAGATAAATCTTCAGTGCATCGGAGTGCACAAAACAAACCTCAAGTGCATCGGGGTACACAAAACAAATCTCAAGTGCATCGGGGTGCATAAAACATCAAAATGTGCAACTGGTGTGCACAAAATTATACCAAGTATACCTAAAGCATATAAAAATATCCCTTACTCATGTGCAACTGACGTGCACAGAAAATATGAGTTTAGTGCATCCGGTATACCCAACACTACAGTCGAGTGCAGTCACCCCGCAGAAAATCTCAATCAAGTGCACATGGTGTGCACAAAACATAAATCAAAGTGAAATCACTGTACACGGAAATCTCATCATGTGCATCTGGTGTGCACAAAACATTATATGACCCTCAAATCCTCAAAATACATATGTCAAATAACGTACGTTAAGTTGCCCTTTCTTCAATGTTGAAGACAAAATATTTGGATCATAAAAACGCAAATCGAACTCAAATGACATCGAAGTATATCCTCTTCAATGTCGAAAGGTGTTCATACACCCGAAATTGGCATAGCAAGGATTACTACTTGCCATCTGCCACGATCTAACGTTCTCTATCTCTGAATTCTGGTTCTTCTTACGCACCACTAACGTCAGGGTCTTTTCATATAATCGTCCTGTGAGGAGCAGCGACACAATCAGTTCTACTGCCATTACCTCTCACCACATCTCCTTGGTCAGTAGTCTAGTTTCTCGTAACGCGACATGTTGATAACAGCGATCTCTAATCTTTGCGTGTGTGCCAACAACTGATCCTGGGTCCAATCTTACTTATTATTAACTTCTGGAAAGAACCTCTTCAAGTCTCCTGCTGATCTCAGTTATCCAGCCTGCCCGGAACTAGTACTAATTACTGAATCCACTTTCTCTTTAGAAGCAACTGTCATTTCCTTAAGATTTCCTCCTGAAAGTGTAGTCGTACGTGTCTCGGTACATGTATCAAATCTTCAATATCAACGGTAAAGAACAACTGTCCACTAAAACTTCACACCAATCTCTTGTCCCATCACTCTCCAATATCAATCAATTAAGAAGCGTATCGTGATAACCATGCGAATTGTAAATCATACTTGGTTATGGCCAAGTTCGGAGTCTTACAAAACTCAGAAACACGAATCCGACATCTCTGATACTCTGTAGAAGAATCTAGCTAAGCTTATCTTCGAAAACTTGTCCCAATTCTTCGGAGGAAAACTTACTGCGCGATCTCTTTCTCGAGCGACTTGCAGCCGGTCTAAGAAAGATCCATCGGAAGAAGCTAATTAATTTCACCGATCTCGTATCGGAGCGCCACAATGGATTAAAAGTCCTAACCATCCCACATCTGAACGGCTACGAATCCTCCGTTCCATCTACACTTGAAGACATTTGCAATTGTCTACATCCTGAACTCTGGAAGTAACATCTCGATAACCTCAGCAACTATTGGTATCGCTGTCTGAACAGTACGCAACACCACGATCTTCAGAGAAGGGAAAACATCACGCCTCAAGTCCGGCTGATCTCCAGCAATGTCTTGACCATCTGGTGCGGATCCCGAAGAAACTCGCTTCAACATTAGAACCCAATCGAATATAAATAAATGACATGTTTCTATATCATCTGAATGTCACCCTGGTCAGTCCTTGTCCCAGACAAGTCAGCTCTGACTGTATCTCTAATTGTAGTCCTCTCGGCTCCCATAAACATGGTGACCGAAATAATCAACATGCGTTAACGAGGATAGATCAACAGAATGAATAGAAGGAAAATCTCAAGATATAAATCCTAAGGTAACTTAGGCGGAGTATCATATCGTAAATATGCCACGGAACATATGTACGGTACGTTACTCTACTTAGTACCTACTCCATCAACCAAGGTCATCCTATATAACGAAAGTTCGGGTATAAGACCCCCAAAATCAAGTCTAAGTCCTATAAGGTAAGTCCAGGTAACAAAAGTGCATGCCTAGACCCCATATAACCAAAGCTAGACTCGAATAAAGGTTAAACCAAACGATCTGATGCCAACTTTATCACGACCCAAATGTGGTACGTGACCGGCACTTAAATCACGTGACATCTAAAGATGTCGACGCGGTCGAAGTAAGCCGAAACCCGGAATCTAAACCTTTTCTTTTGAAAACATCGGAGGTGAAGTTCTAATAATCATCAGATGGAAACATGTTTAATATAACCATTTAACTTTAACTACGTTTGTTTAAAGAGCATCTATGACATTTTGAAATTCGAAAGCACCTCCTTTGTAAATTTTGCTTAAAAACCCGAAACAACCACAACAATAACATAGCATCCCAACGGGAGCTAGCTTCCATGCCCAAACGGCGGAGCAACCAAGAAAACGATATAAAAAGTCGACTCCAATGAGTACGACATCACAATACACAAATTCTAAGTTTCGCTTCTAAGTCCACAATATACCATTTCTAAGTTGATGGAGTTTTTGCTAGATACAAGAATATATGAATAACCAAGTGCGAGTACGATACAATAGTAACTCACTTACCAAAAGCAATCACCGGAAGAAGTATGTGCCCAAAGCCGCTGATAATCAAAGCGGTAAAACCTGCAAGAAACTGTGGCACAACGGGGATGAGTTGCCAACTCAGTGAATACAAGTACATCACAAGGTAGAAATCGAAATGCACGACGATACCTAGGTCATAAGTAAAGTACTATCATATCTGTACTAATATAATATATGATATGCATATGTATCATAATGCAACACTCTCTATCATGCGATCCCGAGTAGAACACATCAAATGCAAATGACCCGTATCTAGGTATAAGCCCAAAGTAGCCGAAAATATATGTATATAAAGCTCTTCTCTAAAATAGCCGCGGAATAGATATGTCACGGCATACAAGCAGACGTGATAGTATGAAATATAATAGATATTTTATTTAAGATATACGTCCTGCTGTTTTAAAGAATAGTGTTAAGAGGTTTATAATTTAAAAGATTTCTATGTTATATCAGACACGTCAAAATAATGAGGTTATAGCTCGATTTTGAATTTCTTTTTATATGCAACTACTCGTAAACAGGTATGCAGGTACTATCCCCTGGATCAGTCCTGGTCGGCTACAATAACTATAAGATAACTGTGTACCTCATGATAGCAACACATCAATATATATGGTTGTCCAGCATCGACACCAGAAATCAGAAATCTCTCGTGTCCATCAATGATACGCAAATCCTTAAATCTCTCATGTCCATCACCGACACATAAATGCAGATATCGTCAACACCATCTCAACAGATGATCGCCACCCGATATCCCTGGCCCCGGTCAGTATCCCCTGAATATCTGTCGTGCCCAATCAAAACCCGGTCAGTATCCCCTGGATATCTACCGTGCTCATCTCTATATCTGGTATCGAGTATCCTCTCTAGGCTCCCCGCCTATAATGCGGCTATCCTGCCCCTTGGTCTTGACCCGGTTCCACTATGTATCCGACTGTATAGCTACCCCATTCAGTCCGGATAAGTAACAAGTCTGAAACCGTATAGCTACCCAACTAGGTTCGGAATAAAACAATCAGAAAACATCAAACTCATGGTGGATGCCAACTCATCATATCCAAAAATATCAAGTAAAGAATGAGAATACTTGCATAGATTACTCTGATGATATATTATATATATACATATATAACAGCGTCCCATACCACTGATATATATCATCAAAAGTAAAACATCCAGAAAACTCATAAGAATCAAATATAAACATCCATAGTACTGGTATTCGCAATGCTTAACAGATAATAAGGTAAAGTGCGTAAATGAGTTATACAAGCAAATAAACGTATTAATTCTACTGTTTCATGGCAATACTAATGATGTGTAGTGTAGCATACGCGTCTGTGCTCGTGCAGCATGGCAATCATTAGTATTTGTGCAAGTGTTCTAAAGGTGTAATAGCCTACTCATATCAACATCTATATACGTATTACATAACATAACGGTTCTATAGTGACATGGCAGTACCAATGAGGTATGGTGTAACATATACGTATGTGCTCGTACAACATAATACTCATTGGTAATTATGCAGTGTTCTATCAGAGTGTTCGTATCCCAGAAACGTATAACATCGATAATATAAGGCGAACATGTAAAGTAATCTAAGCGTAACTATTGTAATTACTTGTTATGAGCTATACCATTATCTTTGGAAATGAAACGAAACGTTGGTTTTGAAATAAGGAAGCTGCTTTAGGTTAAAATATCGTTTTGGAAATTGGCATCGCATCCTTATCTTTTATCATTTAAAAAGGGAAACGAATCATTATTTTTTTTAAAAAATATAGCTCATTCAAGTATTACATGCTAACAAGGAATAAAATATAACGCTATGAGTCTAAAGGAAACTTGGCCGTTATTCGGCATACTAATCTAGTCATTTCAAATACGGTACGATTCTTCGTACAAAACCCATATTATCTCAAATATGTATGATCCCTCACACAACTATACCAACCTATGAAGTCACTATATGCACATGGAAAACTTACTAGATGCAACATCACTCTAATATCATAAACTTAATTAACACCAAAGAACTAACTATATATCATAGTATCATATATATATAAGGTTACGGGGGTACTATACGCCATCCACCCGACTTCTCCCGTAGATGTAAATCTACTCACCAACTTGATAAACTTACTGAAATCCACGCTGCTATATCCGCCCACTCCATCTCGGAAATCCTTGAAATCGCACCTATAATCGTAGTTATATCATATCGACGTAAAAATCATATCAAAACTCAAAACAACGACATAGGCACCCATAGGTTAAAACCTGTTAGTTATATGTATGCCCTAGAGGCCATTACTATACATAGGATGTATATTGTAGTGGACGCTTGGACATATATAGGGATGACTTTCTTGCTCGATATGATAGTATGCTATCTGGTTACTCTTTACCTTAACGTGTACACTGATTGTCTCTCTGTTATATGTTGGTAAAGCCCTTAGGATGTGTACTTGACTACCTGGACTATGATGCGGATCATACAAGTGTGGACGTGGTAGTCCATAAGTACATCCTTCAAAGTCCCTAGTCGTAGGTGTATCGAGACGGGGCATCGATATACCAGAGTAGACTAGCGTATACCTTCTCGACCCATACAGATGAGCAATGGATGATCCCATATCCATTGGTGTTTGACATCAGAGATGATATACGGGTGCTCAGTAAAGACTGGGTACACTGGACGGACTCGCCGAGAACTCCCAGATGGTATTATACCTTACGTCAAATGGCAGTTCTCTGGTGACACTGGTACAGGTTAGTCTGTAGACCCGAGATCGTCATAGAGTCTTGTGTGATTCCCACTGTGCTTTGATTTCTATCATACCACGTCCAAGAGGGCGTGCAAAAAGGTGGCTTTTGGGTACAGTCCCGAATCACATGGAGGCAATGAGCGATAGGAGGGGTTTCGTCTCTCCCGGTATAGGGAGTTGATGTTGTGCAGTGCTCGATTGGCTTTAACAGGAAGTCCTTGGCCAAGGCTGCTTTAGGGATTTACTGGTAAGTGTTACCAGTAGTTTCTCGACCCGTTATGAGCCTCATATCGACATGACTTATCGAGTTATTGGGGTCTGACGTTTACCACCCCTAGACGAGATATGCGGCATATCAGACGAATAGACCGGACTGTACGGTAGTGTTACTGGTTGGATTCACAGGAGTGTGAGCAGGCTTGCTCGTTGATCTTCTGATCGCTCAATACCCCGGTGGCCGTTACATTTAGCAGACCGCTTGTGGCTTGTAGGTGTTTGATATGATCATCACCTACTGCCGGCGTATTGACGAGTCTTTAGAGTCCTACACAGGGGTTTCCTGGCTCAAGCGAAACGAAATAGGAGCGCATATGAGATATGTGCGGGACCGAGAATAATACCAGTATGTGATACTATATTCTATTCTCGCGATTTGTATCATCGATCGGTTATATGAGATATAGCCGGGTTACCGAATCAAGTGTTGATTCGATACATTGATACACTTGATATTAGTCGGTTATATGCGATATGACCGGATCGTTAAATCAAGTGTTGATTTAATGATTTAATGTATAATTATATATTTCATATATTACTTTACATTAACTAGTATTGGTTCACTTAAGATTGATTTTCTCACTTGAAAGTGTACATTGTTTATATGTGATATATGCAAGTGTACATGTTGGTATCATGCTTGATGATACAAACAAGTTGTGTGTATGAGACTTGAACCATATCAAGGTTAGATTATGGTTTACTATTTTCATTAGCATATAACAAAAGAGTGTGACTTTGGTCAAAGTTATCAAGCTTCATGAAGCTCGATGAACATTGACAAAGTCAACTCTTTTGTCATTTGATTAAGATATTAGCTAACCCAACCCTTAACCCTATGCTATGGTTAATTCTCTACATGAGTTAAGCATGAGGGCTTAACTCAACCATGGTGCCATGATTAAAAGGATAAGTGTTCATATTATTCTTTTAATGGATATCATTCTTTCTTCTTCTTCATCTTCATCAAGCTTGAAAAAGCTTGCTAGCTCCAATGGCATCATGAGAAAAAGAGTGAGAAATCCAATTCTAAAGTGAACCCACTTCCTATTTCTTCATTCTCTACTACTTGCCATGTAGTATAGGGTGTTCTCTTCACAAAGTTTTTGACCAAGTGAAGGAATAGCTTGAGTTTGAGTCTCCCCGACGTAGATCATCTTCGGCCTCGATGTCAATGACCTAGCCCGATCATTTCTCCGACGAAACCATTTCTAGAGTCCGGGATCCGATGATCGCAGCGGAGGTACGTCAACACGGAGCTAAAGAAGTGGTGGACCGGATCTACAAAAGTTGTAATCCCTTTCACTTAGTAGCAAAGTCGTTTGCTTGCTTGCTTTTCACCTTAACATCTAGTTAACGATCTATATTAGGGTTTCTCGGCACCGGAAAATTTTTGTTTGGCATGGTTGATGCCTTGTGGAACCTCTTGAGTGTGCCTAGGAACCCTACAGTGGTATCAGAGCCTAACTAGAGCTTTAGGCGATGTGTTAACGAAGTTAAAACTCCGAACGAACCCGATACGTCCATGTTTACCCCCTCTCTGTACATTTTTTCAAAACTGTGTATTTTCTGAATTAAAAATACCTGAAAAATCAAGCAGGGAAATATAAGAATTTTGGTGAAATTCGACCTCCTAATCCTTCCAAACCGCCGCGGAACCGCGGCCGTACCATGCTTGGGCCGCGGATCCGCGGCCGTACGGAGGGATTGGATCTTTTTCTTGGCACAGTAATTCTTATATTCTGTAGTGCTATTTTATGGGTATTTTTAAACTGACTCAAGTGTTGAGTTTTCTGGGGGTTTATTTGGTAATCGTTGATTCGATCGGAGATTTTAATTTTGTTATGTTTTCCGGATATTTTTAGAATATGTTAAAAAGTTCGACCGGATATAAATACCCACTTTTTCCCCTGTCGGGAAATTTCCAAGTGTTGGATCTTTCCATGGTTTAAAGACGTTCTGAGTAGTGCAAGTAACGCGATGGACCCTCTAGAAGACAACAAACCTTAACTCGATTATGTGACTGTCTTGAACTGCCCTTTGAACCCTAGGGTTTGGGGCAATACAGCGTGCCACATGTGAGGCGTTGGCTTGACTCTTCTACGGCTGGACCGTTGGTACTGAGGCATGAACTGGATGTTTTTAAACTTGTTTCATATGTTGAGCTGTTTCGGGAAAACTTGGGTGTTCGATTGTTCGATCGGAAAGTTTAACATTTTCTATTTATCTGGAATGTGATACAATATTTGGAATCCACAAGTAGTTATGAGATAACTGATTTGGATGTTATAAACATAGCACTTTAGTCTCACTTGATCGGTTGCCACGGAATTTTGATGCGATCAAAAGTCCGTTGCAATCACGTAGCGTACGCGGATACTCGCCGGGTAAACTTAATAGACAGCTACACCCCTTAGCCCCAACCAAGTGACTGTAGGAGAACCCCGTCTCCGAAAGCATCCGTTCGGGTGCTCGCGGTAGCGGTGTTCCGCCTTAGTGCACTTCGTCGACGGCATCTGGGGGTGCGGCCGTCTACTAAAGTTTGCGACGAGCATTCGATCAAAATACCGGGAATCTTGTTGAATTGCCCGACTTGATATTGAAAAGTGTTTTCGATATAGAGACTAAAATGCAGGATTTATAATTGTTAGGCATGTGATGTCTAAGGAATTCATTTGGTCAGGCATGCGATGTCTGAGAAGATTGCGGATTCCAACTGTTATAGTTTTACACTTTCTTTTCTGCGACCGTAAGTGTAATATGTGATATCGCCGGTTTCATTGCTATATGTCAACGACAATTGGGATGCGCACATTTACTTACGTTAATCACATGTAATGTTATGTGTTGCTGGATATGTTATATTGGATCGTCGCGTTTTGAATAGCCGGGGGTTTTATATGAGATGAGAGTTTTTATTTTCATTCATGTAAAAACTTGTATGTAATATTCTTTTATTGGGGTACTTCCAGGTAGCGGAAGATGTCACCCATTGTATATTATTTACTTTTCCGCACTAGGATAGACCCAAGGAGGAGAGCACAAGTAACCGGGTTCTGGAGTCCAGTGGGAGACCAACTCGAGGAGTCGAGTCCGGGTCTCCTAACTCTAGAATTGGTAGGGTTGCTTGCCGCTCTCGTAGGGGTCTAGGGGTGTGGGTTTGGCTATTCATCGCGACCGTGGAATCCGTGTTTTATACTGGCTCGTATTAAAAACACGGACATCCTAGTATAACCAATATTTCATATAATTCTTCTGCTGCGATATCTGTGATGTGATCATGTGATGTTCTGTGATAAATACTGTATATAGTATATATGATATATTATATAGACGTTACTTATGTTTTGCATTCGCGCTAGCCCTGCCCCGCTCTGTCGTTAGTTACCTAACCTAACGGTGCACGAGGGGACATCGAGGCGAATGCGGATGGCATAAGTGTACGTCGTATTTATCTGTGATGTTTAGGTGATTTAAATGATGGGACTTCATTAATGTGATTAATGAAAGAAAATAAACCTAAAGATGTTGTGGAATCGAATTTTCAAAAACAGGTAGGTACAGTTCTTGCTTTGCATCGCGGTGTTCCTTGTAGAACATCCTGCACCTTATTCGATAAGGAAAGGACCGAGATCCCTTCACCGGGAGTGACTCCTTTAGCAATAACTGGCCGATGCTACAACCCTCGGTTTGTCTTTTGATTGCTCCTATAGTTCTTGCTTTGCACAGTGATGTATATGATATATCCTGCACCTCATTCGACGAGGAAAGGGCCGACGATCCCTTCACCGGGAGTGACCCCTTTTAGCAAAACTAGAAAAGCCTAAAAAACACTCCATTTTAAAATCATTTGATTCTACAACGAAATAAATTTCATTACGCAAAGGGTTTTCTTAAAAACCTGTCGTAGCCCTCCGTCATTTCAGATAAGTAATAGTTAGTATTCGTGCTGCGTTTGTTGACTCAGTCAAGGCGTAGTGTGCGGTAGCTGATTAGTGCTTATCTGCAAAGCATATGATGCGATTGGATTAGGGTAGTCGTGCGGCCTTGTTGACTCGGTCAAGGGTCGTGCGGGTGGGTTTAATTCAATCGGGAAATGACGGGTTGAACTTTACTTGCGGTCTATGGTTTGTTGACTCAGTCAAGGTCATAGATCGCTTGGGGCAAAATATTATCGGGAATTTCAAGTGTTGAAATTTGCAATGAGATTGCATACCTTCTATGAGATGGTTGGATCCCGATACCTGCTGCGAGTAAGAGTTACTCCTGAGAGAATTTTACACATTACAGTTAGCCGATCAAGTAGGTGTCTAGAAAGGTGTCAACGGGGTTACGCCTCTGGGAAAACGAGATTTACATTAATTAGGTCCGTGCGAAAGCACGGGGCACCTCCCTCAAAGTACCGACACTGGCCTGGCTGAAAGATTGGCGAACTTGTAGCGTGTATTTAATCCCGGCTAGTCTTTCCTTTTAGGGTTTGAAGGAAGATTTGATAAAAACAGTGGGAGCCATCCTGATTAGATAAAATAATAACCAATCTGATCTTGCTAGAGCGCACGCAGAGTGTTTTCTTCTCTCTCTCTCCAGGTAGCGACCATTTCACGCCTTAATCAAGATAATAAAACGGATATATTGACCGAACCCGCTTGTTATACTGAGCTGGGGAACGTTGGTCCCGCTCCAACTTATAATTGTTATAAGATAGAGCAAGAAATTGGGGAATACCAGATTTCCCTTGCCGCCCAAACGAAGAAAGTGCATATTGATGCATCATCTTCGGGTGTGTTCGTTACATAGAACTAATTCTCAGTATCCTTTACGTCCTGGGTATATGATACCAGATCAGGATCCCGCATGTGTAATTTGTTACATAGGGCTACAGAAAGGTAGAGAACTGAGAACGGGTGATAAGTTTCATGAGACAGAAAACGGTGCAAGTGTTGCAGCCAGGTCTGTTGCTCACTGTCACCCTGTATTACCAGAATACATTGATTCTGAACAAATGTTATTAGATACCGAACCTGATATACAAAATCATATCAGTCTCTTTATTAGTAAAGAAGGATATAATTTTGTATTGTTGGATAATGTTTTGAACATTTCCTATATCAAAAGTTGATCGGTTCAGGCACATTATCTAAAAGCATTAACGTTCTAAATAAAACTACAGTTCTTAGTATACGGAACACACACAAGAGGAAGAGTTCAGAAATGAACGGATCCTTCTTGAGGTATTGTAGACTAAGTCATATCAATGCGACCCGACTAGCTAAAGTTATATATAGATGCATATTTAAATTAGTTTGAATTTACATCTTGTGAAACTTTCCAGTCATGTCACAGAGATATAATGACCATAACTCTGTTTATTGGAAACAGAGAAAGAGTTAGTAAACTCTTGGGATGATACATGTTGATTTATGTAGGTTCCCTGTCTACACATGCCTAGACCGGTTCTTTATACTTCATTACATTCTTTGATAATCTCTCAAGATTCAGACATATGTTCCTGTTGAAACACAAGTCCGAACCTTTTGAGATATTCATAGAATATAAGTTAGAAGTAGAGAACCAAAATACGGGTAAAAATATTATGTCCTTTGATGTGATCAAGGAGGAGAATACTTGTGCACGGGATTCCTGGATTATTCTAAAGGAGAATGAGATTCTCTCTCAGCATTACTCCTTCTATACACCATAGCACGATGGTATATCGGGGCGGAGCAATAACACCCTATGTGATATGGTGTGCTCTATAATGAGTACTACTGAGTTTCCTATTTCCTTTTAGGGAGTTATGCACTTATGAAGTTGCATACCTATTGAATAAGGTTCCGATCAAATCAGTTGCCTACCACTTCATATATGATATGGAAAGGGAAGAGCCCATATCTTAAGTTTGTTAAGATTTGGGGTTGTCCAGCCTATGTCTAAAAGCAAAATCCGGACAAGCTCGAGGCAAAGTCAGTTCTATGGAAGTTTGTTGGATATCCCAAGCATTCGCAAGGGAATATCTTCTACCTAACCGAGGAACAAAAATGTTTTGTTTCTCAGCATGCCACCTTTATGAAAGGGAATTTCTTGTGAAGAAATTATAAGTCATGAGGTAGAACTGGAAACAGTTCCAGTTATACAAACTGCAGCTGCTGATTTGGTAGAACTAAAGGATTCAACAGCAACCAACGAACCTCAGCCTCTCCGCCGATCTAGTAGGTTTCCTCACCCACCTAAGAGATACTTTGGTTTCTCTATGACAGTGGGAGCGAGGATTGCATCATGTGATGATGACCTAACTAGTTTCGAGCTGGCCATCAGGAGTGGGACTCTGTAAGAATGGTTGGATGCTTATCGATCTGAGATGGAATCCTTATACACCAACAAAGTATGGACTTTGGTTGCTTTATCTGAAGGGTTAAATCCCCATCAGGAGCAAGTATATCTTGAGAAGATTACTTGGTGTACATGGAAAAGTTGAGACTTTCAAAGCTAGACTTGTTGAAGGTTTGCATCATTGATCAGGTTTGGATTATGATGAAACCTTTTTCCTAAGTAGCTATGCTTAAGTCCATCCAGATCCTACTTACTACGGCTACATACCATGACTACGATATCTGACGGTTGGGTGTCTTGACTGCTTTTCTAAATGTTGATTTGGAAGAAAGCGTCTATAAGTACACAGCCAGAAAGCTTCGTAGACAGTGGGAGCAGCGGAAACGTATGCAAGATGTTTTATGTGATAAAGCAGGCATCGCGGAGTTGGAACATCTGTTTTGATGAGTTAGTCAAAGAGTTTGACATCATCAAAATGGTAGATGAACCTTGTATATACAAAAAGGTAGTAGGGAGTATGTTGGTGATCCTCATAGAGTACGTGGATAACATACTCTTGATAGGGAAGAAGTTTCCTATGCTACGCTCGGTCAATCTCCGCTTATCACTAGGATTCTCCATATAGGATCAAAGTGATACCTACTAAATCCTGGGTTTTGGATCTATGAGATAGATCTAATTGGATGTTAGGACACTCACTAGTTGTAGTGAGATGGTATCAATCGATCCTGGGGAGAATCACTGGAAAGGTTCCAGGGTGATAAGGACGACTGAATGTTAGTCGCAGGCATTATCTTTACCCTCAGTAAAGGGACGGTATGTTAGAAGAGTTTCAAGCTAGATACCGTGGCATACTAGACGATTAAAGGCAAGATACATCGTTACCAAAGATGCTACCAAAGAGTTAGTCTGGGTATATATTAGTTCATGAGATGAACATCGTTCCTCCCATTGTGTGACAATGGAGTTGTGGCTTATGCCTAGGAACGCTCGTCCCATCAGTGATCTAGACATATTCTTAGGCAGTATCACCTGATTGTGGAGATGGTTGATCTCCAGGGGATCGAGGTTAGGAGAGTAGACTGAGAGGACAACACGGCGGATCCACTCACAAAGGCCTTTTCGCAGAGAGAGACTTTTATGGGATGGTTGAGTATGAGATACTACAACCACTGCTATCAGATGGCCCTAGTGCAAGTGGGAGATTGTTAGTTATATGTATGCCCTAGAGGCCATTACTATACATAGGATGTAAATTGTAGTGGATGCTTGGACATATATAGGGATGACTTTCTTGCTCGATATGATAGTATGCTATATGGTTACTCTTTACCTTAACGTGTACACTGATTGTCTCTCTGTTACATATTGGTAAAGCCCTTAGGATGTGTACTTGACTACCTGGACTATGATGTGGATTATACAAATGGGGACGTGGTAGTCCATAAGTACATCCTTCAAAGTCCCTAGTCGTGGGTGTATCGAGACGGGGCATCGATATACCAGAGTAGACTAGCGTATACCTTCTCGACCCATACAGATGGGCGATGGATGATCCCATATCCATTGGTGTTTGACATCAGAGATGATATACGGGTGCTCAGTAGAGACTGGGTACACTGGACGAACTCGCCGAGAACTCCCAGATGGTATTATACCTTACGTCAGATGGCAGTTCTCTGGTGACACTGGTACAGGTTAGTCTGTAGACCCGAGATCGTCATAGAGTCTTGTGTGATTCCCACTGTGCTTTGATTTCCATCATACCACGTCCAAGAGGGCGTGCAAAAAGGTGGCTTTTGGGTACATTCCCGAATCACATGGAGGCAATGAGCGATAGGACGGGTTTCGTCTCTCCCGGTATAGGGAGTTGATGTTGCGCAGTGCTCGATTGGCTATACCAGGAAGTCCTTGGCCAAGGCTGCTTTAGGGATTTACTGGTAAGTGTTACCAGTAGTTTCTCGACCTGTTATGAGCCTCATATCGACAAGACTTATCGATTTATTGGGGTCTGACGTTTACCACCCCTAGACGAGATATGCGACATATCAGAAGAACAGACCGGACTGTACGGTAGTGTTACTGGTTGGATTCACAGGAGTGTGAGCGGGCTTGCTCGTTGATCTTCTGATCGCTCAATACCCGGGTGGCCGTTACGTTTAGCAGACCGCTTGCGGCTTGTGGGTTTTTGATATGATCATCACCTACTGCCGGCGTATTGACGAGTCTTTAGAGTCCTACACAGGGGTTTCCTGGCTCAAGCGAAACGAAATAGGAGCGCATATGAGATATGTGCGGGACCGAGAATAATACCAGTATGTGATACTGTATTCTATTCTCGCGATTTGTATCATCGATCGGTTATATAAGATATAGCCGGGTTACCGAATCAAGTGTTGATTCGATACATTGATACACTTGATATTAGTCGGTTATATGCGATATGACCGGATCGTTAAATCAAGTGTTGATTTAATGATTTAATGTATAATTATATATTTGATATATTACTTTACATTAACTAGTATTGGTTCACTTAAGATTGATTTTCTCACTTGAAAGTGTACATTGTTTATATGTGATATATGCAAGTGTACATGTTTGTATCATGCTTGATGATACAAACAAGTTGTGTGTATGAGACTTGAACCATATCAAGGTTAGATTATGGTTTACTATTTTCATTAGCATATAACAAAAGAGTGTGACTTTGGTCAAAGTTATCAAGCTTCATGAAGCTTGATGAACATTGACAAAGTCAACTCTTTTGTCATTTGCTTAAGATATTAGCTAACCCAACCCTTAACCCTATGCTATGGTTAATTCTCTACATGAGTTAAGCATGAGGGCTTAACTCAACCATGGTGCCATGATTAAAAGGATAAGTGTTCATATTATTCTTTTAATGGATATCATTCTTTCTTCTTCTTCATCTTTATCAAGCTTGAAAAAGCTTGCTAGCTCCAATGGCATCATGAGAAAAAGAGTGAGAAATCCAATTCTAAAGTGAACCCACTTCCTATTTCTTCATTCTCTACTACTTTCCATATAGTATAGGGTGTTCTCTTCACAAAGTTTTTGACCAAGTGAAGGAATAGCTTTAGTTTGAGTCTCCCCGACGTAGATCATCTTCGGCCTTGATGTCAATGATCTAGCCCGATCATTTCTCCGACGAAACCATTTCTAGAGTCCGAGATCCGATGATCGCAGCGGAGGGACGTCAACACGGAGCTAAAGAAGTGGTGGACCGGATCTACAAAGGTTGCAATCCCTTTCACTTAGTAGCAAAGTCGTTTGCTTGCTTGCTTTTCGCCTTAACATCTAGTTAACGATCTATATTAGGGTTTCTCGGCACCGGAAAATTTTTGTTTGGCATGGTTGATGCCTTGTGGAACCTCTTGAGTGTGCCTAGGAACCCTACAAAACCTACAGCAAACATAACTCAAAAAAGACAATATGCCACTGAAATCTACGTACGAACGTCGATGTTTCTGTCTCAGTACAAAATATGCAAAACCCGTATCGGAATATCGGAAATTTGATAAAACCTTTTCTAAAACATCCCCAGATTTTACTGTGAAATTATGGGAAAAATCAAACAATACAGTAACTTATAAAATACCAATATAACCCTACAGAACAAAAACCAACATCAAAACCCACCAGAAAACCGGCGAGCTCGGATATAGGGCAGATGTCGTCGGCTAAAATATAGGGTTGGGATCTCGGGCTTTTGGTGAAGTCTCCTAGTGATCTTATTATACTTTTGGTCTTGCTAGTCTTACTAATGGTTTCACCTATTGGTTCTAGATTCAATTACAGTAGCTTAAATATCACAAGGTACACTATTTCCATATACTGCACACACTCAAAACAGATATGTGAAATATACTGAAAAAGTAACATAAACTAACTATACCAAACACCCTAATATATAAACAAAGAGCTACCCTAGAAAAACCAACACCCAGATCCTACACAAAACCGGCGAGCTCGGAAATTTGATACATGTCGCCGACCAAAAATCCGAGGGATGGGTCCGTGTTTCTAGTGGTTATTCTAAGTCCAAATTAAAAAATGAAGGTGTTGTTTGATTTTTTTTTTAAAGATTTCCTAGACTATAGCAAATTCCTAATCAGAGCCTAAGTTATCAAAAATACGATATTTCTGATATTATACTTCTATACTAAAACAGAATTAAAACAAGATATGAGATTATACCAACTGTAGAATCCACTGAGTTAATTCATCAAGGAAAGCACATGAACAAGATAGCCTAGCTTGAGTGTTGAGGTAAGGAATCACTTGGTACTTAACTTCTCTTCTTCTCTTTTCTTTGGTGTGTTCTAGGATTCTCTTATTTTCTAATTTACTAAATTTGTTTCTAAGCTTGTTATCTCAACTGAGCTATAAAGAAAAGATAAAATGATGAAGGATAAGTTTAGGAGGAGGTGCCATCATGAGAAAGAATGGTGCACTCATGCAATTAGGATGTGTCACCATAAGTGGAGTGGTATGTTCATGCAAGGAGGAGATGTCAAACTTGAAGAAAGAGGTGTAAAGTTAAGAAGGAGGAGGTGGAGGGCGTTGAGCATGGGTGAGGATGTGTTGTATATGAGGGTTTAGATTTAGATTAAGATATAACAACCATTTAAAAGAATCTCAACAAAAATAAAACCTCTCATGTTACCATTTAAATCCATGTAAAAATTAAAGATATGAACTGATCCATCTATCACTTAATTATCATTATCTTAATGTAAAATACAATGTCATATAGAAATAATAAAATATCATTTTTATGATATCACACACTTTATTCATATTTATCAAAATAATTACATTTTTACGGATATAATTCTGATACCAAAAGTGGTATGTGATATCACTTTTATAAACTCCTTATTTTATATTTCAAATTATAAATTAATATTTATAATTTTCTAAAATATTACAAATATAATATCCGTTTTTTTATTAGATAAAGAAGGATATAACTTTGCATTAAGGAAAAATATTATGAACATTTTCGTAAATCAAGTGTTGATTGGGTTTGGTATCTTTTGTAATAGTATATACGTTCTAAATCAAAATACAGTTCTAAATATACATAACACACAAAAGAGGAAAAGTTCAAAAATGAACGAAACCTTCTTGTGGCATTGTAGATTTGGTCATATCAATGCGACCAGACTAGCTAAGTTGCATAAAGATGCATATTTGAATCTGTTCGAATTTACATCTTATGAAACTTGTCAGTCATGTTTCAAAGGAAAGATGACCAAAATTCCGTTTATTGGACACGAAGAAAGAGCTACTGAACTCTTGGGACTGATACATAGTGATGTATGCGGTCCTATGTATATACATGCCAGGAATGGTTTCTCGTACTTCATTACATTCACCGATGATTTCTCAAGATTCGGACACGTGTTCCTGTTGAAATACAAATATGAAGTTTTTGAGAAATTCAAGGAATATAAGAGCGAAATAGAGAACTGGACGGGTAAAAGTATTAAACTTCTTCGATCTAATCGAGGAGGTGAATACTTAAGGACGGAATTCCGAGATTATTTAAAAGAGAATGGGATTCTCTCTCAGCTTACTCCTCTTTATACACCACAATACAATGGAGTATCGAAGTGGAGGAATCGCATCTTATTAGATATGGTGGGCTCTATGATGAGTATTGCTGAGTTACCTATTTCCTTTTGGAGTTATGCACTTGAGACAGCTGCATACCTATTGAATAGGATTCCAACCAAATCCGTGCCTGCTACTCCATTTGAGATACTGTATGGGAAGAGACTATCTCTTAAACGAGTTAAGATATGGGGTTGTCCGGCCTATGTTAAAAAATAGAATCCGGACAAACTCGAAGCACGATCAGTTCTTTGCATGTTTGTGGGATATCCAAAGGATTCATATGAATATATATTTTACCACAGTGAGGAACAAAAAGTGTTTGTTTCTCAACATGCCACCTTTCTAGAAAAGGAATTTCTTATAAAAGAAATTAGTGGTAATGTGGTATAGCTAGATGAAGTTCCAGCTACACAAACTACAACTGATGATTTGGTAGAACCGGAGGATTCGATAGTCCTAAACGAACCTCAGCCACTCCGCAGATCTAGTAGGGTTCCTCATCCACCTGAGAGATACTACGGTTTTCTCATAGATGGCGGGAGTTAGGATTACATCATGGAAGATTATGACCTAACTAGTTTCGAGCATGCCATCATAAGTGGGGACTCTATGAAATGGCTGGATGCTATTCGATCTGAGATGGAATCCATGTACACCAACAAAGTATGGACTTTAGAAGTTGCTCCTGAAGGGTTAAAACCCATTAAGAGCAAATGGATCTTCAAGAAGAAAATTGGTGTAGATCGAAAGGTTGAGACCTTCAAAGCTAGACTTCTAGCAAAAGGTTTTCGTCACGACCAGGTGTCTACTATGATGAAACCTTTTCTCCAGTGGCTATACTTAAGTCCATCAGGATTCTACTTGCCATTGTTGCATACCATGACTATGAAATCTGGCAGATGGACGTCAAGACTGCTTTTCTAAATTGTGATTTAGAAGAGAGCGTGTATATGACATAGCCAGAAGGCTTTGTAGACAGTGGGAATAGCGGAAAAGTATGCAAGCTAATTAAATCAATTTACGGATTAAAGCAGGCGTCGCGGAGCTGGAACATCTGTTTTGATGTAGCAGTCAAAGAGTTTGATTTCATAAAAAACGTAGATGAACCTTTTATATATAAAAAGTTTGTAGAGAGTAAGGTTGTCTTTCTCGTATTGTACGTGGATGACATAATCTTGATAGGAAATGATGTTCCTATGCTGCACTTGATCAAACTCTTCCTATCACAAAAGTTCTCCATGAAAGATCTGGGTGATGCCTCCTACATCCTGGGGATAAAGATCTATAGAGATAGATCTAAAAGAATGTTGGTATTGTCCCAATCCAGGTACATAGACACCATACTAAAGAGGTTTGGTATGGAAGATTCTATGCGTGGTAATTTACCCGCTTTTTCAGGAATCACTCTCTCTAAAGAGATATCTCCCAAGACTGATTTGGAAAGGGCTTGCATGCACGTGATACCCTATGATTCTACAGTTGGGTCTATCATGTACGCGATGTTATGCACCAGACCGGATGTAGCTTACGGGCTTAGTGTGGTAAGTAGGTATCAATCAGACCCAGGGGAGAAGCACTGGACAGCATTGAAGAACATTCTTAAGTACTTGAGAAGGACTAAAGAGATGTTCTTGGTGTATTGTAACGGAGAACTCCAGGTGGAGTCCTTTACCGATTCGAGCTTCCAGAGTTCTAAGGACGACAATAAGTCTGTCTCGGGTTTTGTCTTCACCCTCAATGGAGGGGCGGTATGTTAGAATAGTTCCAAGCAAGATACCGTAGCAAACTCGATGATGGAGGCTAAATACATCGCTGCCAATGAAGCTGCCAAAGAAGCTGTCTGGATGAAGAAGTTCATTGCTGAACTTGGTGTGGTTCTATCCATTGAGGATCCAATACCTTTGTATTGTGATAACAATGGAGCTATGATTTTGGCTAAGGAACCCCGGTCCCATCAGCGATCCAGACATATTCCGAGGCGGTATCACCTGATCTGGAAGATAGTTGATCTCCGGGAGATCGAGGTCAGGAGAGTAGATATAAAGGACAACACGGCGGATCCACTCACGAAGCCCCTCCCCAGACAAAGTTTGAGAGACTTTTAGGGATGTTGGATATGCGATACTACAACAACTAGCCTTAGTGCAAATGGGAGATTGTTAGGAATATGTATGCCCTAGAGGCCATTATTGTATGATATAGTGGATGCTTGGACATATATATAGAGGACTTTCTTGCTCGACATGATAGTATGCTATCTGGTTCCTCTTTATCTTAACATGTACACTTGCTTTAGTATACTGTCTCTCTGATACATGTTGATAAAGCCCTTAGGATGTAGGCTTGACTACCAGGACTATGATGCAGATCATACTAGTGGGGCTTGTGTAGTCCGCAAGCATATCCTTTAACAGTTCCTAGTCGAGAGAGTATCGAGACAGGGCATCGATATTCCAGAGTAGACTAGTATGTGTTAGGTATATGTATGCCCTAGAGGCTATTATTGTACATGTGATGTATATTATAGCGGATGCTTGGACATATATATAGATGAATTTCTTGCTCAACATGATAGTATGCTATCTGGTTACTCTTTATCTTAACATGTTGACTGGTATTCTTTACTGTTTTGCTCTCACATGTTGATAAAGCCCTTAGGATATGTACTTGACTGCCAGGATTATGATGAGATCATACTAGTAGGGCCAGGGTGGTCCATAAATACATCCTTTAATCAGTTCCTAGTCGTGGGAATATCGAGACCAGGGCATCGATATTCCAATGTAGACTAGTGTGTACGTTTCCTTTCCCTTAGAGGGCGATGGTTTATCTCACAACCATTGGTGTGTGACATCAAAGATTGTACACAGGTGCTCATTAGAGAATGGGTACACCGAACATGACTAGCCGAGGACTCCTAGTTGGTAGTATACCTATCGTCAGATAGCAGTCCTCTGGTGACACTGGTACAGGTTAGTCTGTAAACCCGAGATCGCTATAGAGTCCTGTGTGGCTCCCACTGTGCTTTGATTTCCTTCCTACCACGGCTCAAAGAAGTCATACAAACAGGTGGATTTTGGGTACAGACCCGAGTCGCATGGAGGCAATGAGCGATAGGAGGGGTTTCGTCTCTCCCAGTACTGGGGGTTGATGTTGCGCTATGCTCGATTGGCTATAACTGGAAGTCCCTGGCCAGGGCTGCTGCTGAGATTTACTGATAAGAGTTATCATTAGTTTCTCGAACCGTTATAAGCCAGACATTGGCATGACTTATCACGTTACTGGGGTCTGACGTTAACTACCCGTAGACATGATATGCGACATATCAGACGAAGAGACCGGACTGTACGATATTGTTACTGATAGGCTTCATGGAGAGTATGGACGAGCTTTCTTGTTGATCTTCATATCGCTCAATACCTGGGTAGCCGTTACGTCCAGATAGTATCGCTGACGGCTTGTAGGTGACTGATGTGATCATCACCTACTGCTGGCGTATTGATGAGTCTTTAGAGTCCCATACAGAAGTTTCCTGGTTCATGCGAAACGAAGTAGGACACATATGTGATATGTGTGTGGGCCTGATTAAATACGAGTATGTGATACCGTATTATAATCTGGCAGTTATCTGTTATCGGTTAGGTTATATGTGATATAACCGGATTATCAAATCAAGTGTTGATTTGATAATGTGATAAACGGATAAATGATATTAGTCGGTTATATGTGATATAACCGGATTATTAAATCAAGTGTTGATTTAATAATGTGAGATATATTATATATGATATATTATATTTTGACTAATATTATTAGCTCACTAATTATGTTTCTTAATATATATTAATATATGTATATATGATATATGTATATATATATATATTATATGAAGCATGGCATCTATTTTCTATTTTTAGAAAATATAAATGAGGTGTAAATTGTGGAGATATTTGTGGAATGGGCAAGGCATGGGTTTTATTATTTGTATATTACTCTTGACTCACTATTCAAGCATGGTTGCAATTTCTTATTACATTTTTATTCCATTCTTGAATAAGTGAGGAAAGAAAGAGAGCCATCTGAGTTAACTCTCATTTTCATTTTTCATTCTATGCTTGCACTTAGCTTGAGTTCATGCCTTAGCTATTTCCATGAGCCCTTGCTCTCTCTTGATCTCTACAATTTTCTTCACCTCACTTCCAAGTTCAAATCCTCACATTTGATGTGAATCATTGAACTTGTGAAAACCCTAGTGAGCAAAATAAACCCCTACTTCACCATCTCACATTAGATTAGCAATTTGATGTGGAGTGTTGCCTTCACTAATGAGATCAGTGAAGGGTTAGCTTGAGCTAGTGGACTTCGGGTGGACCGTCTTTGGCGCGAAATCATAAAGGAGGTTCTTTAATCTTGAAAAGAAGCCTAGTGGAGTCGCGTGGACCACAATCTGGAGCTAGAGAAGAGAAGGACTTGATCTTTAAGGGTATAGCCTTCATTCACTTCTCATAGTGAAGTAGATATCAAACCATAACCATAATATTCTAGCAAAGATCTTGTATAGTCTAACTTAGCACCTAATAAAAATTAAAATTTGGCATGCTTGATGCTACTAAAACCTCATGGTGGTGCTAGGGTCGACTTTCAGTATGTACATTTCTTGACCCTGTATGGGGCGATTGTTGATCCCATAACCATTGGTGTTTGACATCAAAGATTGTACACAGGTGCTCATTAGAGAATGGGTACACCAAACAGGACTCGCCGAAAACTCTTAGATGGTACCATACCTATCATTAGATAGTATTTCTCTGGTGAAACTTGTATAGGTTAGTCTGTTGACCTGAGATCGTCATAGTGTCTTGTGTGGTTCCTACTGTGCTTTGATTTCCTCCTTACCACGGTTAAAAGGAGTCGTGCAAACAGGTGGATTTTGGGTAACGTCCCGAGTCGCATAGAGGCTGTGAGCGATAGGAGGGGTTTCGTCTCTCCCGGTATTGGGAGTTGATGTTGCGCTATGCTCGATTGGCAATAACACCAAGTCCCTGGCCAGGGCTGATGAGATTTACTGTTAAGTGTTATCAGTTATTTCTCGAACGGTTATAGGCCACACATCGGCATGACTTATCAAGTTATTGGGGTCTGACGATTCCACCTCCAGACTCGATATGTGACATATCAGTCGAAGAGACCGGACTTTACGGTAAGTGTTGCTTATAGGCTGTACGGGATTTTAGACATGTTTGCTTGTTGATCTTCTATTCGTTCAATACCTGGGTAGCCGTTAGATCCAGCTAGTATTGCTGACGGCTTATGGGTATTTGATGTGATCATTACCTACTGCTGGCGTATTGACGAGTCTTTAGAGTCCCGCACAGAGGTTTCCTAACTCAATAGAAACGAAGTAGGCCACATATGTAGATATATGCGGGAGCTTGATTAAATACGAGTATGTGATACCTTTTTCTAATCTAGCGATATTTGATATCGGTTAGGTTATATGTGATATAACCAGATTATTGAGTCAAGTGTTGATTTAATGATTTGATTTATGTATATATATTTGATATTGGCCGGTTATATATGATATGACCGGATTATTGATTCAAGTGTTGATTTAATATCTAATATTGAATATCAGCCGGTTATATGTGATATAACCGGATAATTGAATCAAGTGTTGATTTAATGTTTTGATATACATAAATAAATTATATTACTCGGTTATATATGATATAACCGGATTATTGAATCAAGTGTTGATTTAATAATTTGATATATATTTATGTATTTGATGTATTTTTATATATTAACTAATGTTAAGGCTCACTTAAGATTTTCTTCTCTTTACATACATTTATATGTGTGTGTGTGTGTGTGATATATATTTATATATGGATTTGGATTTGTATCATGGTTGATGATACAAGAAACATGGATGCATGAGAATCACACACGAGCATAAGATAATTAAAATGATTTATATTTTAAAAAAAGAAAAAGAAGTGGAGAATGAGTCATGACTTTGGATGCTTGTAGAAGAATTGAGAAGCCATGACTCATATCTTATTCTTGTGATTTTCTTAGATATTTTTATCAATTCATATATCATCTTATCTTTTAGTGACATGGTTCATTCCACCTCATAACTCATCCAAGTTCATCTCCTTCTCCTTCTCTCTAGGGTTTTCTTGAGTTGAAGAAAAGAAAATAGAAATATATTTCTAATGAGCAAATCTCCTACATCATCAATCTACACTAATCTAGCCCATTAGTTTAGGTTGTTTGCTTCACTAATACTTTGATTAGTGAAGAGTAAGATTGAGTGAGAGAGACTTCAAGGTAAATCGTCTTCGGCATCAAAGACTACAAGCAAAGCTCGTTCCTTTCATCAAGTGGACTCAAAGAAGAGTTCTAAGGATTACTACTTGGAGCTTTAGAAGTGAAGGACCGGTTTACAAAGGTTGTATACTCTCTTCACTTAGTGTAGAACTTGTTTGCTACCTCATAAACCCTAATTCTCTAGTTCGATTCTTGTTTAGTATAACTTAGCACTCTAGATTTTTTTAATTTGCATACTTGATGCTTGTATAGACTTAGTAGAGGTGCTAAGACATACTTTCAACTATAACAACTGGCCTTAGTGCAAGTGGGAGATTGTTAGAAATATGTATGCCCTAGAGGCCATTATCGTATATTATAGTGGATGCTTGGACATATATATAGGACTTTCTTGCTCGACATTATAGTATGTTGTTGGTTGCTCTTTATCTAAAGCCCTTAGGATGTTGGCTTGACAACCAGGACTATGATGCAGATCATAGTAGTGGGGCTTGTGTAGTCCGCAAGCACATACTTTAACAGTTTCTAGTCGAGAGAGTATCGAGACAGGGCATCGATATTCTAGAGTAGACTAGTGTTGTCACGCCCCGCTTCCCAAAATACGGAATACGAGGTATGACTAGGCCAGCCATGCTCCTACGGTCAAGGGATCGTCCCGCCGTAGTCACACTTCGGCTTCTAGCACTACATGGTAATCAGTAATAAAGCACGGTATTAAAGGAAACACATCACTAATTTATTACATTAAAATTTTATTGTTCACAGATTACAGATAATAAGAACAATAACTAACCAAGTTCAATCTCACAATCTCTTTTATGGAAAGCAGTAAATGAAGAAGGTACACCAATCTATATCTCCGAGAACTCAAAGGATAGATCCGTCTCCTGGGCTGGCCCTCCCGCGGGATCTGAGCATGCATACTCAGGTCGTCAGAGCGACACAATAGCAATTTTATTATAATACAATGAAACAGGTAAATGAAGTAATACTGGTATAAGAACAATGCAAGTAATCAATATATCACTATATGATGCAGAATATGATATGTGTTCCTATCGGTTTCTAGGTCATGTTTGAAATCACATAGTGGAAGGAGGATCATGTTTAACAGAAGTCTCGTACATACCCGAGACAACGGCCCACATGCCCGGGACATAACCCTGTCGGCCGGATCGCTAGATCCTGTCCTACACGTATAAGTATCACGGTTCGAATGATCATCCTCTAAACACGGTCCCGCTAAATACGATACTCTTTCCACTTTGATTTCCCCTTTTTCCCCAGGTTACACTATTTATGATATTGATCTAGTTGTGTACAAGTATACCAATGACACGGTTTCATCACTATCCACTGTATCAATCACTGTCACGAATGTTCACTTTCCATTGGTGTACTCGTCACTCCTAAACCAACATCTATCACGCACGATAATGCAATGTCCACACGCACTAACACTGTGTATATGACAAGGGTATGATATATGTATTGTATGCTACCAATAAGCTCTGTATGTTATGAATTTGCATGCATGTCATGAACTAAAATAAATTGCACAAATTAATATGTTACGAATTCAGCAAAAATGATGTAGGTAAGATATATAGAACAATCAGTCAATAATTCATCAAAATTTATTTCAGTTCAATCGGAGTTTCGGTTTTCAAGATATAGCTGTTTCAGTTTAGGTGCCCATGGCTGAAATCTCAATTTCAGAACTGACCATCTGTTTCACGACACAAATTGCACCCAGTTGGGCTCAGAATTTAGCGATGTCTTAGTTAAATGAAATTTAGGGTTTTCGATAAAGTATTCAACGTAACAGACGGATCCTCAATCGCATCTGTACGTTGAAAGTTATACACAGTTCAAACTCAAATGTCATTTCAGAAATTGTTCTGAACAGCTTTACGTTCTGCCCTTTTAAAATAAGTTTAAAATAACAAACTGCGATGAATCGGAATGAAACCACTTGTTTTCTTTCACTAACAGGAATATCTTATAACTACTGTAAGGTTCCGTATCACACGATTTCAGGAAACATGGGGACGCAGGACTTTAGACAGAACACCCCAATCAGAAACGCTCTGGACTGCAGTCCAGAGTCGTGTTTCGATCCAATTGTCTTCATGGTTACATAACAGAAATGATCAGAAATTTACATAGGAATAAAGTTCATCGAGTCGGCTTCGATTTAAGCCCTCGAACGCAGCTTTCCAATATATATATGATTTATGGTGATTTTATTCGTTTTCAGGTACGAGAAAATTCTAGTTTAAACAACATATATGGGGGTATCACTTTTTGTCACGAACAATCGTATTTTCCAGCGAATTTCGCACACGTTATACATCATTAAAAGGGCCAACAGAACGTATCGGTTGCCGTCAAATTAGAAAAATATTTCCATTGGGATCATACATCGAACACATTCGTCACAATATATTTAGTTATTCGGTAAGTTTCAATTCATATGATTTTAAGGTTGTACCACTAATAATTTAGCATGAAGCAAGTAAACACTTGCCTGGAGAACGCCTCGGGATCGTACGGCAGCAATGTCGTCACGAACGCTCGTTGTACGCCGCTGAACAAGTTCGCGCGAGCCTCGATCGAGCACGGGTTTTACGTCGGAGTTCCCGGAGTCGTCTTTGTGCCTGCTGGAAGTCTAGAATGGTGCTCTGTGGGTCTCCCGGGGTGTGCTGGGGTCGGCGTCGGTTGGCGGCGCTCCGGCTACGTGTACGGTGCAGTTTCACAGTGAGGGGGAGAAATTTAAAAATGGGTTTTTTTTTGAGATTTGGAGAGATGGGGAGCAGTGGGGGTCGGGTCTGGGGAGGTGAGGGTGATGCTGAGGGTGTTGAGGGCTACAGATGTGGTTCAGGTGAAGTGGGGTGGCTCGTCGGCGTCGAGGGGATAAGGTGGCCGAGCTTGGTTGAAGTGGGTTGTGTGCAGGGGATATTTGAGAGGGGCTCGGTTGAAGAAGGGTGAGGTCGTGGAGGGATGAGGCTGGTGGAAGAGGAGTGATCGAAGGTTGCCGAGGGATTGTCGTCGGAGGTGGAGATTGCAAAGGGCTGTTCGAGGTTGGGGCTCGGTGGGTGTAGCGAGAGGGGTGAGGAGTTTTTCTGTGATGGAGTTGGTGAGTAAGAGAGAGAGATGAGGGCGATGAGGTTGTAATCGTGGGGGCAACGGTAGGGCGAGGGCGTGGGCGACGGCGGGGGAGGCGGGTCGCGCGCGATTAAAGGAATGTTACCGTTGCGAGAGGGGGAAGATGAACAGGGGTCTGATGGAGGGAATTGGACACGGGCCGCAGGGAGTGGGCCGCAATAATTAAGAAAATAATTTCTTAAAACTTCGTGGGCTGCAGAGGAGGGACGGGCCGGCTCAAAATTTGGTTAAGAAATTATTTAGAGATGGCATGTGGGCTGGTGGGCAGCGGGCTGAAATATTTTATTAAAGAGTTTAAAACTGAGTGGGCTGAGATAAGGAACGGGCTGGGATGTTTGTAAGGATTTCATTAAGGAATTTTTATATTTGGGCTGAGGGAAAAAAAAGAACGGGCCAGGGAAAAATTATAGGGAATTTATTTAAAATTTTAGTGGGCTGGGTTGGTTTAAGAAATTAGTTTGTTAGTTTAAATTCGGCTTTTAGGTTGTTGGAAAAATTTATAAATACTGGAATTCAAGCTACTACCTTCTACAGGATAATTACGAGGAAAAGTAAATCTAGGAAATTTGGAAAATACAAAGAAAGTTCTTGTAGAAGGAGAACGGGAATTTACATCATACCCCCCTTAACAAAAATTTCGTCCTTGAAATTTTACAAAGATACAAGGAAATGTACTAAGCAAAGAGATGTGGATAACGATCACGGATAACTTCCTCCCGCTCCCAGGTGGATTCTCCTGGGGAACGACCGCCCCAAGACACTCGGACTAACGGAATAACCTTATTCTTCAGCACTTTCTCTCTGCGGTCGAGAATGGTAGTAGGCTGCTCCTCGTATGACAGATCAGTCCCCAAAACTAACTCTGAATGGTCCAGAACATGGCTCTCATCTCGAACGTAACGCCGCAACTGTGACACGTGGAAGGTATTGTGCACACTAGCTAGCGATGGAGGCAAGGCAAGTCGATAAGCCACCTCTCCTACTCGCTCTAGCACCTCAAAAGGTCCGATAAAACGGGAACTAAGTTTTCCCCGACTTCCGAATCTGATAACTCCACGAGTAGGGGAAATCTTCAAGAACACATGATCTCCGACTTCGAACTCAAGTGCCCTTCTGCTGATATCTGCCCAACTCTTTTGTCGATCCTGAGCCGCCTTAATACGCTGCCTGATCATTTGGACCTTGTCAACTGTCTGAACGATGAGTTCGGGGCCCAGTAATCTTCGTTCTCCCACATCATCCCAACATACTGGTGATCGACACTTCCGCCCATATAGCGCTTCAAAAGGAGCCATCTGAATACTAGCCTGATAACTATTGTTGTAAGAAAACTCGACTAGGTGCAGATGGTCCTCCCAGGAACCCTGAAAGTCCAACATACAGGCTCTCAACATATCTTCGAGCGTCTGAATTGTACGCTCGGATTGTCCATCCGTCTGTGGGTGATAAGCTGTGCTGAAATTGAGGCGGGTTCGCAAACTCTCCTGTAAGCTCTTCCAAAAGTGCGACAAGAATCTCGTGTCCCGGTCTGACACAATGCTGACTGGAACACCGTGAAGTCGCACAATTTCCTGCATATATCTTTCTGCCAGCGATTCTGTCGACTGTCCCACTCGGAAAGGTAGAAAGTGTGCAGCTTTTGTGAGGCGATCGACGATAACCCAAATGGCGTTATTGCCTCTAGGGCTCCGTGGTAAGGCCGTCACAAAATCCATAGTAATGTGCTCCCACTTCCATTCAGGTATCGGCAATGGTTGTAATAATCCTGCTGTTCTCTGATGTTCCGCCTTCACCTGCTGACATACCAAGCATCTGGATACGAACCTCGCAATTTCCCGCTTCATTCCGTTCCACCAAAAGTGCTGCTTTAGGTCCTGATACATTTTTGTACCTCCTGGATGCACAGAATAAGCTGAACTGTGTGCTTCAGCCAAAACTTCTTCTCGTACGTCTCCTTTAGGTACACAGAGTCTGCTACCGAATCTCAGAGAGCCATCTTCATGTATAATCAAATCCGTTCTCAATCCAGCTTCCACTTGCTCTCTGAATTTTTGCAATCGGGGATCATCCGCTTGTGCAATCTTGATGCGATCCACTAGGGAAGATTGCACCTGTAGTTGCCAAAATTGACTGAGTGCGTTCGGAGTAATGACCTCAAGTTCAAGTCTTTGGAAATCCTCAATAATACTCCTCTGATCGGTCAACATCATGACCGCTGGTTTGCGACTGAGTGCGTCCGGTACAACATTCACCTTTCCCGGGTGATACTGAAGGTCCAAATCATAATCTGCCATTAGCTCTAGCCATCGGCGCTGCCTCATGTTCAATTCCTTCTGGGTGAAAACATACTTCAAACTTTTGTGATCGGTGTATACCTCCACTTTTTCACCCAATAGATAGTGCCTCCAAATCTTCAACGCAAAGACTACCGCAGCTAACTCCAAGTCATGTGTAGGGTAGTTCTTCTCGTGGTTTCTCAATTGTCGAGAGGCATAAGCAACCACTCGGCCGTGCTGCATCAAAACACAGCCTAAACCCTTCCTTGAGGCATCACTGTGTATCACTAAACCACCTGAATTATCTGGTACAGTAAGAATAGGCGCCGTGGTTAATTTCTGCTTTAGTGTGTCGAATGCCTGAGTGCACTCCTCTGTCCATGTTAACGGCACGTCCTTCCGTGTCAGCCGCGTCAATGATTCTGCGATTCTTGAGAAATCTTGGACGAATCTCCGATAATAACCTGCTAAACCCAGAAAGCTCCTGATCTCGGCTACTGACTTCGGCGTTGGCCAATCTCTAACCGATTCTATCTTCGCCGGGTCCACCGAGATACCTTCGCCCGAAACAATATGTCCCAAAAACTGAACTTTGTCGAGCCAGAATTCACACTTGCTCAGCTTCGCATACAGCTTCTCTTCCCGAAGAATTTGTAGGACCGTGCGCAAATGCTCAGCATGCTCTTCCCAGGTCTTCGAATAGACAAGTCTGTCGTCGATAAACACAACGACGAACGTGTCCAAGTATTTTGTGAACACCCTGTTCATCAAGTCCATGAATATTGCTGGGGCGTTGGTAACACCAAACGGCATCACAAGGAACTCGTAATGTCCGTATCGGGTCCTAAAAGCCGTCTTGCATACATCCTCGGCTGCTACTCTGATTTGATGATACCCAGAACGGAGATCCAACTTCGAGAAAACCTTGGCTCCACTTAGCTGATCAAATAGGTCGTCAATGCGCGGTATTGGGTACTTGTTCTTTATCGTGACCTTGTTCAGCTCCCGATAATCTATACACATTCGCAGCGATCCATCCTTCTTCTTTACTAATAGAACTGGTGCACCCCACGGTGAAGCGCTTGGCCGAATAAATCCCTTCACCAATAATTCTTCGACCTGATTCTTCAATTCCGCCAACTCCACTGGTGCCATCCTGTAGGGGGCTCTGGATACTGGGGATGTCCCTGGAATCAAATCGATTGAGAACTCCAAAATTCGAGGAGGTGGTAGACCTGGTAGATCTTCAGGAAATACGTCTAGAAAGTCCCGAACAATTTCTGGGGCTGGGCTCTTATCAATCTCCATAGCTGTCAGTTCCTTAGGCTTTGCTCTGTACTTAGCTGGCTCCAAAGATTCGCTTCCGCCCTCGAAAACAAACTCCGGGTGATTGGGAATGCGGAAGATCACATTCCTTGCACGACAATCGATTACAGCATAAAAAGTGCTCATCCAATCCATCCCAAGGATTGCGTCGTAACTGCCTGTCCCAATTAGGAGGAAATTCGCATAGAATTCCCTGCCACACACTACAACCGGGCATAATCTATATTCTCGACTAGATATTATGATACCATTACCCGTATGAATTTCCCATCCCTTGGTTAGTGGTTCATGTGGTATTGAGTGTGTATTTGTGAAATGCTCAGACAAGAAACAATGCGATGCTCCTGAATCAAAAAGTACTCTAGCTGGCAAGGAATGTACGAGTAGAGTACCTGTAACCACATCTCCTGACGCTTCTGCCTGCTCTGCGGTCAAGGTGAAAGCCCGTCCCTGACCGCGACCTGTAAATGGTTGTCTCTGTTCCTGCGGCATCTGCTGTGACGGTCCAGAACTTCCCTGTATTTCTGCTCGCTCAGGACAACTGTTAATCCTGTGTTGACTGGAACCGCAAATCAGGCACTGTCCTTTGGCACGGCGACAGTCCTTCTGAGTATGTCCTCCTCTACCGCAATAGCCGCAAGTTACGCCCTGTCTCTGGGGGCGATGTTGTGGTACAAACGGGCGCTTCATTTGCGTCGTCCCTGCTCTGTGAACCGGTATGGCTCCTCGAGAAGGCGCGTGGGTACGTGCTGGAACGACTGGGGGTCTACTGAACTTGTTAATCAATTGCTCCTGAACTCTCGCCGCGTTGAGTACCTGTGCGAAGGTCTGTAGATCCAACGATGCAATCAGCTGCTGCAACTCAAAATCTAACCCCTGAAGGAAACTTCTGGCCCTGGTGACTTCTGATTTGACCATGTATGGAGCAAAGCGGCTCAAACGGTTGAACTCTGCCGCATAAACGTCCACTGGGCGTCCATTCTGCTTTAAAAGGATAAACTTTTCCTCCATTTCTGCCTTGGCTGTGGGAGGAAAATAATGATCTAAGAAGCACTCCTTAAACTTGCTCCATTCGATCGGCCCTTCAAGTCTGCTTTCTTCTACCGACCACCATGTACGGGCCTCGTCTTCTAATTGTATCTTTATCACATCCACTCTGTCTTCCTCTGGAACCCTGGCAGCTGTCAATAAATTTTCCATGTTTACCAGCCATTGTTCAGCCTCAAGAGGTTCAGCTAGCCCTGTGAACGCAGCTGGGTGTAACCGTCGAAAGTCTGACACCGTACCAGCCCTAGTCTGATAAGCTGGTGGAGTAGCGCCCTCGGGGGCGGTAATAAGTGCGGAGGGTCCTCCTGCAGCGGTAATCGCCCTGAGTCCCTCAGTAAGCAAATCTGTCTTCCTCTCCTGAGCTTCCGCGAGAGTGGTCAGTGCACTGAGTATTCTTTCCGTGCGGTCCTGAGAGCTGGAGTCCGAGGAGGGGTCGTTCGGAGACGTCATATCACTGGAAGATTCAAAAGAATAGGTTCAGATTCAAGGATAGAAATCAAGAATAGTGAAACAAGAATAACGTAATACAGCATAGTTAATGTTATCCCTTGATACTAAACCAGGCTCTGATACCAACTAAACCATGTCACGCCCCGCTTCCCAAAATACGGAATACGAGGTATGACTAGGCCAGCCATGCTCCTACGGTCAAGGGATCGTCCCGCCGTAGTCACACTTCGGCTTCTAGCACTACATGGTAATCAGTAATAAAGCACGGTATTAAAGGAAACACATCACTAATTTATTACATTAAAATTTCATTGTTCACAGATTACAGATAATAAGAACAATAACTAACCAAGTTCAATCTCACAGTCTCTTTTATGGAAAGCAGTAAATGAAGAAGGTACACCAATCTATATCTCCGAGAACTCAAAGGATAGATCCGTCTCCTGGGCTGGCCCTCCCGCGGGATCTGAGCATGCATACTCAAGTCGTCAGAGCGACACAATAGCAATTTTATTATAATACAATGAAACAGGTAAATGAAGTAATACTGGTATAAGAACAATGCAAGTAATCAATATATCACTATATGATGCAGAATATGATATGTGTTCCTATCGGTTTCTAGGTCATGTTTGAAATCACATAGTGGAAGGAGGATCATGTTTAACAGGAGTCTCGTACATACCCGAGACAACGGCCCATATGCCCGGGACATAACCCTGTCGGCCGGATCGCTAGATCCTGTCCTACACGTATAAGTATCACGGTTCGAATGATCATCCTCTAAACACGGTCCCGCTAAATACGATACTCTTTCCACTTTGATTTCCCCTTTTTCCCCAGGTTACACTATTTATGATATTGATCTAGTTGTGTACAAGTATACCAATGACACGGTTTCATCACTATCCACTGTATCAATCACTGTCACGAATGTTCACTTTCCATTGGTGTACTCGTCACTCCTAAACCAACATCTATCACGCACGATAATGCAATGTCCACACGCACTAACACTGTGTATATGACAAGGGTATGATATATGTATTGTATGCTACCAATAAGCTCTGTATGTTATGAATTTGCATGCATGTCATGAACTAAAATAAATTGCACAAATTAATATGTTACGAATTCAGCAAAAATGATGTAGGTTAGATATATAGAACAATCAGTCAATAATTCATCAAAATTTATTTCAGTTCAATCGGAGTTTCGGTTTTCAAGATATAGCTGTTTCAGTTTAGGTGCCCATGGCTGAAATCTCAATTTCAGAACTGACCATCTGTTTCGCGACACAAATTGCACCCAGTTGGGCTCAGAATTTAGCGATGTCTTAGTTAAATGAAATTTAGGGTTTTCGATAAAGTATTCAACGTAACAGACGGATCCTCAATCGCATCTGTACGTTGAAAGTTATACACAGTTCAAACTCAAATGTCATTTCAGAAATTGTTCTGAACAGCTTTACGTTCTGCCCTTTTAAAATAAGTTTAAAATAACAAACTGCGATGAATCGGAATGAAACCACTTGTTTTCTTTCACTAACAGGAATATCTTATAACTACTGTAAGGTTCCGTATCACACGATTTCAGGAAACACGGGGACGCAGGACTTTAGACAGAACACCCCAATCAGAAACGCTCTGGACTGCAGTCCAGAGTCGTGTTTCGATCCAATTGTCTTCATGGTTACATAACAGAAATGATCAGAAATTTACATAGGAATAAAGTTCATCGAGTCGGCTTCGATTTAAGCCCTCGAACGCAGCTTTCCAATATATATATATGATTTATGGTGATTTTATTCGTTTTCAGGTACGAGAAAATTCTAGTTTAAACAACATATATGGGGGTATCACTTTTTGTCACGAACAATCGTATTTTCCAGCGAATTTCGCACACGTTATACATCATTAAAAGGGCCAACAGAACGTATCGGTTGCCGTCAAATTAGACAAATATTTCCATTGGGATCATACATCGAACACATTCGTCACAATATATTTAGTTATTCGGTAAGTTTCAATTCATATGATTTTAAGGTTGTACCACTAATAATTTAGCATGAAGCAAGTAAACACTTACCTGGAGAACGCCTCGGGATCGTACGGCAGCAATGTCGTCACGAACGCGCGTTGTACGCCGCGGAACAAGTTCGCGCGAGCCTCGATCGAGCACGGGTTTTACGTCGGAGTTCCCGGAGTCGTCTTTGTGCCTGCTGGAAGTCTAGAATGGTGCTCTGTGGGTCTCCCGGGGTGTGCTGGGGTCGGCGTCGGTTGGCGGCGCTCCGGCTACGTGTACGGTGCAGTTTCACAGTGAGGGGGAGAAATTTAAAAATGGGTTTTTTTTTAGATTTGGAGAGATGGGGAGCAGTGGGGGTCGGGTCTGGGGAGGTGAGGGTGATGCTGAGGGTGTTGAGGGCTACAGATGTGGTTCAGGTGAAGTGGGGTGGCTCGTCAGCGTCGAGGGGATAAGGTGGCCGAGCTTGGTTGAAGTGGGTTGTGTGCAGGGGATATTTGAGAGGGGCTCGGTTGAAGAAGGGTGAAGTCGTGGAGGGATGAGGCTGGTGGAAGAGGAGTGATCGAAGGTTGCCGAGGGATTGTCGTCGGAGGTGGAGATTGCAAAGGGCTGTTCGAGGTTGGGGCTCGGTGGGTGTAGCGAGAGGGGTGAGGAGTTTTTCTATGATGGAGTTGGTGAGTAAGAGAGAGAGATGAGGGCGACGAGGTTGTAATCGTGGGGGCAACGGTAGGGCGAGGGCGTGGGCGACGGCGGGGGAGGCGGGTCGCGCGCGATTAAAGGAATGTTACCGTTGCGAGAGGGGGAAGATGAACAGGGGTCTGATGGAGGGAATTGGACACGGGCCGCAGGGAGTGGGCCGCAATAATTAAGAAAATAATTTCTTAAAACTTCGTGGGCTGCAGAGGAGGGACGGGCCGGCTCAAAATTTGGTTAAGAAATTATTTAGAGATGGCATGTGGGCTGGTGGGCAGCGGGCTGAAATATTTTATTAAAGAGTTTAAAACTGAGTGGGCTGAGATAAGGAACGGGCTGGGATGTTTGTAAGGATTTCATTAAGGAATTTTTATATTTGGGCTGAGGGAAAAAAAAGAACGGGCCAGGGAAAAATTATAGGGAATTTATTTAAAATTTTAGTGGGCTGGGTTGGTTTAAGAAATTAGTTTGTTAGTTTAAATTCGGCTTTTAGGTTGTTGGAAAAATTTATAAATACTGGAATTCAAGCTACTACCTTCTACAGGATAATTACGAGGAAAAGTAAATCTAGGAAATTTGGAAAATACAAAGAAAGTTCTTGTAGAAGGAGAACGGGGATTTACATCATACCCCCCTTAACAAAAATTTCGTCCTTGAAATTTTACAAAGATACAAAGAAATGTACTAAGCAAAGAGATGTGGATAACGATCACGGATAACTTCCTCCCGCTCCCAGGTGGATTCTCCTGGGGAACGACCGCCCCAAGACACTCGGACTAACGGAATAACCTTATTCTTCAGTACTTTCTCTCTGCGGTCGAGAATGGTAGTAGGCTGCTCCTCGTATGACAGATCAGTCCCCAAAACTAACTCTGAATGGTCCAGAACATGGCTCTCATCTCGAACGTAACGCCGCAACTGTGACACGTGGAAGGTATTGTGCACACTAGCTAGCGATGGAGGCAAGGCAAGTCGATAAGCCACCTCTCCTACTCGCTCTAGCACCTCAAAAGGTCCGATAAAACGGGAACTAAGTTTTCCCCGACTTCCGAATCTGATAACTCCACGAGTAGGGGAAATCTTCAAGAACACATGATCTCCGACTTCGAACTCAAGTGCCCTTCTGCTGATATCTGCCCAACTCTTTTGTCGATCCTGAGCCGCCTTAATACGCTGCCTGATCATTTGGACCTTGTCAACTGTCTGAACGATGAGTTCGGGGCCCAGTAATCTTCGTTCTCCCACATCATCCCAACATACTGGTGATCGACACTTCCGCCCATATAGCGCTTCAAAAGGAGCCATCTGAATACTAGCCTGATAACTATTGTTGTAAGAAAACTCGACTAGGTGCAGATGGTCCTCCCAGGAACCCTGAAAGTCCAACATACAGGCTCTCAACATATCTTCGAGCGTCTGAATTGTACGCTCGGATTGTCCATCCGTCTGTGGGTGATAAGCTGTGCTGAAATTGAGGCGGGTTCGCAAACTCTCCTGTAAGCTCTTCCAAAAGTGCGACAAGAATCTCGTGTCCCGGTCTGACACAATGCTGACTGGAACACCGTGAAGTCGCACAATTTCCTGCATATATCTTTCTGCCAGCGATTCTGTCGACTGTCCCACTCGGAAAGGTAGAAAGTGTGCAGCTTTTGTGAGGCGATCGACGATAACCCAAATGGCGTTATTGCCTCTAGGGCTCCGTGGTAAGGCCGTCACAAAATCCATAGTAATGTGCTCCCACTTCCATTCAGGTATCGGCAATGGTTGTAATAATCCTGCTGTTCTCTGATGTTCCGCCTTCACCTGCTGACATACCAAGCATCTGGATACGAACCTCGCAATTTCCCGCTTCATTCCGTTCCACCAAAAGTGCTGCTTTAGGTCCTGATACATTTTTGTACCTCCTGGATGCACAGAATAAGCTGAACTGTGTGCTTCAGCCAAAACTTCTTCTCGTACGTCTCCTTTAGGTACACAGAGTCTGCTACCGAATCTCAGAGAGCCATCTTCATGTATAATCAAATCCGTTCTCAATCCAGCTTCCACTTGCTCTCTGAATTTTTGCAATCGGGGATCATCCGCTTGTGCAATCTTGATGCGATCCACTAGGGAAGATTGCACCTGTAGTTGCCAAAATTGACTGAGTGCGTTCGGAGTAATGACCCTTATGTTTCACACCTCCTATCTATTTAACCTTAGATCTTATAAGTTCCAAAAAAGTTTAGAAAGATATTGGTATCTCCTGAGTTTTCCTTCTAAAGCGTGTGGTCTCTAATCAGGGATTTTTATCAACTTTACAGAAAACATAAGTCTTATCCTTTATTTCTATCTTTTATCCAAATATCGATTGTATACCCCTACGTGTGTGTATTATTTCACCCCTACACTTGAGAATTCAATTCAAGCTATAGTACCCTTGCCCTAATACCTAATACTACTTCTTTTCATTTATGATGACCGGTGTTGCTCACACACCTTTTATGCAACTATTAATGCTTCTTGAATCACTAATAGCCGATTACTGAATGTGTGAGCTTAAAGTGTAAATAGCAGTTTCCAGGTCTTGACTTTATTCTATTTTTCTTTTTCAAGACCGGATATATTTTTCAATAATGCTCCTTTGGTGTTTAGCTTTAAATATCGTTTTTTCTTTCATACTAGGTTTTCAGGCAAGAGTATTTCTAGGTATCCTCTACTATCCCAGGTTTCAAGGTGCGTGTAAGTGCAGTATGTAGGGTATATACTTTCTAAATTTGAACTCAAGAAAAGAAACTATTTTTCAGACTTATCATTCAGTAAAGCTTCAATACTTCCCCTCATCTTGACTTAACTCAAGAACTGAACTCAAGATTACCTACTTCTATAAAAAAAAAACTGAAAGGACGTATAATCACCAAGTTTAAACAGAACGAGGGTTATTTTTAGGATTTTCAATTTCTAAGCCTAGAATTTAGTTATTTCTAACATATCAACTAAACTTTCAGAATAAAAATCTAAGTTACCCTATTAGCTAACTTGACGACAAAGTTTTTATATTTTTGGAAAAAAATTCGATTTTTATGGGTTTTTAATAAGGTATGCAAATGAAAAATATACAAATGAATGCAAAGGAAGAAAGCTTACCGAGCACACCCCCAAACTTAAACTTGACAATGCCCTCACTGTCAGGCTACACCAAGAGGGTCAAAATTATCGGCGCTCCCTAAAAACAAATTATATACAAAACAAAAAAGGAAAACAAAAAATATATACAAAAAGGTTCTCCCCCAAACTTAAGTAAAACAGTGTTTCCACTGTTTAAGCGGTGAAGTTCAGGATTAGGGGGAAAAGAAACAGTTTCAAACTATACAAGGCCTTACACAGGCCAAAAATGAGCACCAACCATTCAAAGATTTTATCACTATAATGTATAGGTTGGTGGAAGAAGGCGTAGAGAAAAGAGATGGAGAATACGCCAGATCGTATGGAGGTAGAAGTGGTATACGGTCTCGGTATATAAGAAGAAGAATGGCGGAAGGGAGAAAGAAGTGGAATATGAACTTGAGGGTGAAAATGGAGTGAATAGATTAGCACAATATGTGATGAATGATGTGTAAAAAGTGATTGTGCTAATTTATCAACCCGTCGAGAAATGGGGTTAAATCCCTCAAGATTCGTGAGAAACCATGGGTAAGCCGAACTCGGTAATCCAGACACAGGAAGTGAAAACGATACGGTGTCTTGCCAGGTCGGAACGATGGAAAGGATGGAGGTAGGTGATTGAGGAAGGTTATCGGTTAAAGGTTCATGAGGGTGTACTGTCACGACCCGAAAGTACGGAACATGACCGGCACTTAAACTACGAACGTCTCGAGGCGTACGTAATCTAAGTAAACCGAAAACCCAGAAATCCAAACCAAGAAAGATGTAGAGTGCAGGAAAAACCAACGTAAAGCAAGTTGTTTCAATAGCATAAGCCGAATTAGGCGGTTTTAAAAACATCAAAAATTTCCCGAAAATTTCGGCAGAGTCTCCTTTGTAAATACTGGCCCCCAAATGGAATACAACATGAATAGTATACGAAATCAATAAAAAGGCATCCCCAAGCGGGAGCTAGCTCTTCGTCAATCGACGGTCACAACCACACAAGCAATATAATATACAACGCCAAAGGCGAGAATCAAAATTCAAAAGGAAACTCAAAAACCACAAGAAAACCACATAAATACAACGCGTGACTCTAAGGTCGAAAGAATAAACATCACTGGTCTCTATCTCAAATAAATACATGTTTGGTTGATGGAACTTCTAGATACAACAGAATAATAATATACAAGATATAAAATGGGGGTACGATACAAGTAAACCCACCTACTAGCAAATCACCCGAAGGAAACTATGCCCGCAAGCCGTAAAGAAACCTGTACGGCAAACCTACAAGAAACTGGGGCACAACGGGGGTGAGTTGCCAACTCGTGAATAGAAAAATATCTACGCACAGAAATCGCATAAATAACGCAACCTAGGTCAATGATCATAATATATCCTCAAATATATGAATAACACGTAGCCTATAACAAGGCTAGGGTAAATATCTAACCCGAGTGTAATCTCATGTGCCCGTGTCAGTGCCTCAAGTAGCAATATATCATATGAATGAGGTATGAATGCATGAAAACAAAATACATGTAAATGAAGAACCGTTTTCATAATTTAGCGGGATTTCCTTTATATTTTTAAAATGAGGTATCATAATGAAATCAGCACAGTGCCTAGCATCGGCACAAAACGTAATCCCAATATCTCGATATCTCTGTATCACAGTCTCTGTACCTCAATATCTCGAAATCTCAATGTCTCAATCACAATATCTAGGGTGCCGTCAGTCCAGACCGGCCCCTACCATCCATCTCAAGACCACGACGGTATCCTCCGGATATCCGACACGTCGGGTAAAATCACCGGTAGGTAGTGCTCCCCTGCCAGGCTCACATCGTCATCATCACGCACTTCTTGCCCCGGGGTACCTTACCGGGTCCACCATGTACCCGAAACGGTTCATCCGTCTCCTCGAATCGGGTCTCGAAATCCATCAGCAAACTCATGGTGGACGACTCATACATCATGGGAAAAACCGCACTTTTTATTTAAAAATAGAGAATTCAGTTTATATAAGTTTTGCGGTTTTCCCTCCAAATCCAGAAAATTTCATGGAAATCCGAATCCAAATCATCAATAGCATGTAAAAACCATGAATATAGGCATAACAATGAATAACAGTATGCATGAAGTGACAAGTAATAACTACAATGTTAAGCTGGCATATAAGGCAGGCACACTAATATCAAGTCAAATTACTAACTAACAAGCTAAGTCAAGCAATAATATTTTCTAAGGTGTACGTGATATGGCAATTACCGATGAAGATGTGTGTGAGCCGGCAAGTAAGTGTACGTGGTACATACGCATCATCGGTAATGGTGCTGGTGTCCTAATAATATGATATCAACATTGCAATAAGAAATTATAACATAAGTATGCGATGCGAAGCGAACCACAATAATAAGCGGGAGCTGAATACTAGGCACAACTGTAACTAACCTGCATTAATCTAATATAAGTCCTACAAATGGTGCCTTTTGAAATAACACGAATCATGGGGTTTTGAAAATAGAGGCTACGGTGTTTTTATGAAAAGATACGTCTTTTGAAATATCCGTAGGATCCTTTGGGCCGTCTTTTAAAATACCCACGACTCGTTAGTTTCTGAAATAGGTAAGAATCGAATCTAATCTAACAACTAAACTAAACTAAAGGGCTAAGCTAACAAGCTGGACTACAGGTAAGGAAACCGCCTAACATCAGAGTCGATCCATATACATACATGTATATATATTAGTCGGTGATCCCGCCTCAATAATATCATATCCGATACTATATCTACAATCAGCCATCCCAAGTCAAGAGTGCGGATCAATCATCAAGATATAGCTCGTACGTAAATCCGTCGTACGGCATCCCCAAATCTGGGTACGGGTCAATATCATATTCCTCACACCATTCCTCTGGTATCCTCTTTATTCAAGATCATAGTCTAGGATACTGACCTATGTCTAGTACAATACTAATATCCTCAATATACTCATGATCTGACTACAGATCGACAATCTCGTACAAACCGATACCGTCAGCACATAGCATCATCAAGGGTATACATCGCCCGATATGGCCTAATATCAATATCCTAGCATATCATGCCTCATATCACGATCACATGTCGACCATTTTATTTATAACACTATTCACCCGTATCGCCGCCCCAAGATCCGCTATAACACCAGGGCGTACCTTAAGTACGAATCCTGCCATATCACCGATATCACAACCACAAAACAAATCTCATCGACTCAGCTCAATCCCAAGTATCATCCTCAAATCCGTATGTGAACACATAGTCCCAAACCCATGTGATCACATAACTATAAAGAATCCTATGAGCACATATAAATAGGAATGTATGCAAGTATGTAGGTGTGTATGTGTAGTGCAACACTACCCTAGGGTTCGCAACACTAAAATAATCCAAGACACCAATATCCATCCTAAACATCGTTATTAATCCCAAATAACATATAATAAATTGTTGGTGTGTATACGCATCCGTATACACCACCATGGACTGCGGGCGTGCTATACGCCATCCACCCGACTTCTCCCCGTAGATATAAATCTACTCACCTGGTCCTCGTTCGCCGGTGCCGACGTCGCCACGCGCTTGCTTGTCGTCTCGAAGTCCACATGGGGTACCTACATATCATAACGCACCATACCGCATTAAAATCCGACTCATGACCAAAACGACGCACGAATCCCACATAGGTCAAAACCTATGGTTGCTTTCGCAAATCGACCCAAAAACCCTCAACGTCGGCGTACAAACGCCAAACCATCAAGAAAACTCCCAACACACTCATTTGTACAATTACAAGCACTAATTATAATATAAAATAGCTTAAAATTCACAAAAACCACAATTTCACTTAAAAAGTCATTTTTCCGAAAATCTAGCAAGCACAAATCACCGTTTTAGTACAAAAGTCGATGTATAAACGAACCTAGCATCCACAATATTCACTAAATATCATAACAAAGTCATATAAACCATTCCTATAATTTATTCTCATCAATTTGCATAAATTCCAAAATCCTAGTTTGCAAAAATATCAATTTTTAACACCTTTTAAAGCAAAATTCCCAATTCAACAATTAAGCTTGGTTTTGCATAACCTAGGATATTAAACCGCTCATAATAATGTTAATGATGTCATAAAAACATAATTACATTTTTAACCCAATTATTTAACCAATTTTAAATAGCTAGTTAGCAAATTAGCGTAATTATCATAATTTTTAAACTAACAATTAACAACTAGCTACTAACTTTGTTTTAACAAGCCATAAGAGCCTAATACATTACACAACCATACACCAATTTCACAAAACCCTAACTTGCATTCAAACCCTTTCTTGAATTTTATAACTAACAAAATCCAACCCAAACTATACATGAAACACTAAATTAGCACTAATTTGAAACCCAAAAAGCAAGTTAAACTCTTAGATTTGGTTTGTATAAAACACTAGATAGCAAAATAGAATAATTAACTTAATAATGGTGCTAAAAACCCTAGTTTAACTCAAACCATTCTCTTGAAGATCCTAGATGAAAATAGCACCAATATTAACACTAAAACAACTCATTTAAAGAAATCTAACCATAAGAATTTAAATGGGTAAGAATTATACCTCTAGATCTAGAGATCTAGCAAGAAATTTTGACTCCAAAGATGGCCTCCTAGCATCCAAAATCCATGCAAGAAAGGTTAAGAAGAATGGATGAAGGATGGGCTTGAAATTATGAAGTTTAAATAGAATTTTGATGGAATTTTGATGAGTTTAGAAGAAAATTGAGAGGGGAAATTTTGGGGCTGTTTATTGCAGGAATTTCGGCTGAGGAGGGAGTGGGGAGAGGTGTGGGGAAGTTGTGGAAAAGAATCCAAGTCAAAGCCCCTCCCAAATTACCATAATACCCCCACCTACTTTACTATATATAAAAATCTTATTTTAACCCATTTCTCACATGATTTAAGGTCAAAAAGAGGGAAATAAAATTCTTGGGCTGCTACAATAGTGTGGGGCCGGCCAAGGGGAGTGAGGGTGAGTGTGAGAAACTTTACAAAAAAATTCTCTGCAAAAAGACCCCCCACAATACCATATTTGCAAGTTTTAGTTCAAAATAACTATATTTTGTTTTCCATATAATAAATCAATTAAAACTTGAAATAAAATACTAAAAAATTATATTACAACTAAATTTTAATTAACATGATTTTAAAGATTAAAATTAGCCCATTTAAATTTGTATTTATCGCTAATTTAATGTATTTTCTTACCGGCTTAAAATAATATTAAAATAATTAATTTCGGAAAAATTTTCAGAAAATTTGAAATTTTAGCAGTGGCTCAATAAACACCAAATACTAGCAATTACATAGCTAGAATATGTATATTTAATTTTATAATAAAGATATTTGCATTTTGACTTTTTACAGAAAACCCCCTTATTTTACCGTTTTTTCGAAATTTCACCGAAACGATTTTCAAGACGTTACAATCTTCCCCCCTGAAAGAAATTCGGTCCCCGAATTTAAATTAAAACTTCCCCCAAATACTAAAATATTTCAGCCAAAACCATCAAATCGCCGGGGCTCCAAAATCGTAAATACATAAAACAAATCGTAGCGCAACGCATGCACATGAAAAATGAACATATAACTCAAATCAGAATTCCGTCAAGCATCCCGCAATCATCGGAGTCATGGGGAAGACATCAATACCAAATCCAAAGCAAAACCAATATGATATAACTCGAAACTATACATGTAAAATATATTCAGGTACTGCCCTCTGACTAGTCCTGCTCGGTACGAAAACACATAGCAATATCATAAAAACGTACTGCTCTATAACAAAAATCAATCCCCAAAATACGCGTATGAATACTACGTGCGTCTTGTGCGCACGGAAATCAAAATCCAAATATGTGCCATACATATGCACAGAAACAACATCTAAGTGCATCGGGTGTGCACGAAACATCTGTCATAGGCAACATGTGTGCCTGACAGCAAAATCAGGTGCATCTGACATGCACGAAAAATCTCGATTTAGTGCATCTGGTGTGCACCAAAATCACACTTCAAAACATGCGCCCAACATGCGCGAAAATCCAAATCAGGTGCATCCATCGTGCACGAAATCATGAAATCCAATATCAAGTGCCGAACATGCGCAAAATCAAATCAGGTGCACAAGGTGCACAAAACAAATATCGAACATCACCATCGAAATCAAAGTCCAGGGCATCTAAATGCACAACTTACGTAACACTGCACTGCAAGCATATATGAACTATACCGCGTGCAAAAACCAAATCGTGTGCGTATATACGCACAAAATCAACTCAAATGTCTAAAACTGTAAAATCGCAAACATGTGAAACCAAGCACGAAAACGATATCAAGTGCAACACTGTGCAAAGATCGTAAATCCTCAATCATCAAAATCAAATCATGCAAATCAATCACCCAAAACATCGAAATCAATAATGGCGGAATAGTACCGCTCAAGTGCATCCTCTAAGAATCTCGGACCAACTGTCGTGGTCACTAGTGGGACGTCTCGTCGATGATCATGAACTCTGGCCTGCTGGTGTGCGTAACACGACCACTCCTGGGTCCAAGTCTTCTCGTAATTTGTCCCAGAAAGTTCCTGTCGAGGTCTCTCCCAAATCCCGCCTCTGCCGAACTGTCCGAAAGTCATCGTTCCTTACTAGATCTGTTCTCGTTCCAGAACGGCTGCATACTCATCACGACTCCTTCTGAAAGGTAAATCCAAGTACCATGCCTCGGCATGCGCATCGCATCTCTGATGTCGGCCGAGTGGAACGTCATCTCATCTAGATCTGGTACGAACCTCTTACTTCACTTTCCTCTAATGTCGTCTTCTTTGGACTCGTCTCGTCGCGGCTGCATGGACTGAGCTCCAACGGCTATCCTCGTATCTGGAGTCTCCCAAGAAATGCATCTCACCACCTAGCATCCGAATTAAGTCGAGCCATCCGATCGAGTCGTCAAAACCTCATAATCCCCCAAGAGCTCAACATATTGGGAATAGTTTAATAGTATCGAGTACATACCACAGCATCGGTGGTCCAGCCGTAGAAGGGCAAACCCAAGCCTCACTAATGGCGCCGTAGAACTGCCGCAAACCCGAAGGTTCAAAGGCTTTCACACGGTCATTAAGTCGAGTTAGGGTTTCATTCTTCTAGAGAGACCATAGAATTGCCTGCATGTCTTTCCGACTACTTTAAACTTGGAATAATAGGTTTCTGACATTCGATCGTCTCTGTCGACTCCCAACGTCTCCGCGTGAAGTCGTCTCTAGCTGGAATCAATCTATTTGATGATCTCGCATCGGGGTAGGCGAACGATCCACATATCCTAGTCATTCATCCTCGATGACTAGCGACCTTCTATCATTTCTTAGTACAACTCGTTCTGCACTAACGCCAGCATCTGGGGCAATATCTCGTCGTTCGCAGCAATAACTGGCTCGCTCGTCTGCACGCTGAACAGTGCCTCGACCATCATGAATAAGCAACACACCAACGGTCATCAAAATCTGGCTGGCCTCTGTCAGTGGCCGAATCCTCTGATACTGATCGGCACGTCCGAGAAATCTCATAAAGGCGATCCGCCAAACGCTCGTGGCGCGGAAACAAAGTAAAAAGACACATCTCCGCAATCGAGTGTCGCCGGAATTTCGCCCTGGTCAGTCCTCGTTCGTGACGAGCTCGTGCTGACCGCAACACTAGCCGTAGCTCTCCCTGCCCGTAATCGTGGCAGCAAAACCATAACTGGTACTGATGAGGCTAGATCGGAATGAATATAATACTTAGCAAAGAAATGTACATCCTAAGACTTCTTAAGTGGAGTAGCATATCGTAAATATGCCTCGGAACATACCCACGGTACGTCACTCTACTTTAGTCACCTATTCCATCAACCAAGGGTCATCCTACGCTCCGAAGGTAAAACCTAACGCTCTGATACCAACTTTGTCACGACCCGAAAGTACGGAACATGACCGGCACTTAAACTACGAATGTCTCGAGGCGTACGTAATCTAAGTAAACCGAAAACCCAGAAATCCAAATCAAGAAAGATGTAGAGTGCAGGAAAAACCAACTTAAAGCAAGTAGTTTCAATAGCATAATCCGAATTAGGCGGTTTTAAAAACATTAAAAATTTCCCGAAAATTTCGGCAAAGTCTCCTTTGTAAATACTGGCCCCCAAATGGGATACAACATGAATAGTATACGAAATCAATAAAAAGGCATCCCCAAGCGGGAGCTAGCTCTTCGTCAATCGACGGTCACAACCACACAAGAAATATAATATACAACGCCAAGGGCGAGGATCAAAATTCAAAAGGAAACTCAAAACCATAAGAAAACCACATAAATACAACGCGCGACTCTAAGGTCGAAAGAATAAACATCACTGGTCTCTATCTCAAAAAAATACATGTTTGGTTGATGGAACTTCTAGATACAACAGAATAATAATATACAAAATATAAAATGGGGATACGATACAAGTAAACCCACCTACTAGCAAATCACCCGAAGGAAACTATGCCCGCAAGCCGTAAAGAAACCTGTACGGCAAACCTGCAAGAAACTGGGGCACAACGGGGGTGAGTTGCCAACTCGTGAATAGAAAAATATCTACGCACAGAAATCGCATAAATAACACAACCTAGGTCAATGATCATAATATATCCTCAAATATATGAATAACACGTAGCCTATAACAAGGCTAGGGTAAATATCTAACCCGAGTGTAATCTCATGTGCCCGTGTCAGTGCCTCAAGTAGCAATATATCATATGAATGAGGTATGAATGCATGAAAACAGAATACATATAAATGAAGAACCGTTTTCATAATTTAGTGGGATTTCCTTTGTATTTTTAAAATGAGGTATCATAATGAAATCAGCACAGTGCCTAGCATCGGCACAAAACGTAATCCCAATATCTCGATATCTCTGTATCACAGTCTCTGTACCTCAATATCTCGAAATCTCAATATCTCAATCACAATATCTAGGGCACCGTCAATCCAGACCGGCCCCTACCATCCATTTCAAGACCACGACGGTATCCTCCGGATATCCGACGCGTCGGGTAAAATCACCGGTAGGTAGTGCTCCCCTGCCAGGCTCACATCGTCATCATCATGCGCTTCTTTCCCCGGGGTACCTTACCGGGTCCACCATGTACCCGAAACGGTTCATCCGTCTCCTCGAATCGGGTCTCGAAATCCATCAGCAAACTCATGGTGGACGACACATACATCATGGGAAAAACCGCACTTTTTATTTAAAAAGAGAGAAATCAGTTTATATAAGTTTTGCGGTTTTCCCACCAAATTCAGAAAATTTCATGGAAATCCGAATCCAAATCATCAATAGCATGTAAAAACCATGAATATAGGCATAACAATGAATAACAGTATGCATGAAGTGACAAGTAATAACTACAATGTTAAGCTGGCATATAAGACAGGCACACTAATATCATGTCAAATTACTAACTAACAAGCTAAATCAAGCAATAATATTTTCTAAGGTGTATGTGACATGGCAATTACCGATATAGATGTGTGTGAGCCGGCAAGTAAGTGTACGTGGTACATACGCATTATCGGTAATGGTGCTGGTGTCCTAACAATATGATATCAACATTGCAATAAGAAATTATAACATAAGTATGCGATGCGAAGCGAACCACAATAATAAGCGGGAGCTGAATACTAGACGCAACTGTAACTAACCTACATTAATCTAATATAAGTCCTACAAATGGTGCCTTTTGAAATAACACAAATCATAGGGTTTTGAAAATAGGGGCTACGGTGTTTTTATGAAAAGATACATCTTTTGAAGTATCCGTAGGATCCCTTAGGCTGTCTTTTAAAATACCCACGATTCGTTAGTTTTTGAAATAGGTAAGAATCGAATCTAATCTAACAACTAAACTAAACTAAAGGGCTAAGCTAACAAGCTGGACTACAGAGGAAACCGCCTAACATCTGAGTCGATCCATATACATACCTGTATATATATTAGTCGGTGATCCCGCCTCAATAATATCATATCCGATACCATATCTACAATCAGCCATCCCAAGTCAAGAGTGGGGATCAATCATCAAGATATAGCTCGTACGTAAATCCGTCGTACGGCATCCCCAAATCTGGGTACGGGTCAATATCATATTCCTCACACCATTCCTCTGGTATCCTCTTTATTCAAGATCATGGTCTAGGGTACTGACCTATGTCTAGTACAATACTAATATCCTCAATATACTCATGATCTGACTACAGATCGACAATCTCGTACAAACCGATACCGTCAGCACATAGCATCATCAAGGGTATACATCGCCCGATACGGCCTAATATCAATATCCTAGCATATCATGCCTCATATCACGATCACATGTCGACCATTTTATTTATAACACTATTCACCCGTATCGCCGCCCCAAGATCCGCTATAACACCAGGGCGTACCTTAAGTACGAATCCTGCCATATCACCGATATCACAACCACAAAACAAATCTCATCGACTCAGCTCAATCCCAAGTATCATCCTCAAATCCTTATGTGAACACATAGTCTCAAACCCATGTGATCACATAACTATAAAGAATCCCATGAGCACATATAAATAGGAATGTATGCAAGTATGTAGGTGTGTATGTGTAGTGCAACACTACCCTAGGGTTCGCAACACTAAAATAATCCAAGACACCAATATCCATCCTAAACATCGTTATTAATCCCAAATAACATATAATAAATTGTTGGTGTGTATACGCATCCGTATACACCACCACGGACTGCGGGCGTGCTATACGCCATCCACCCGACTTCTCCCCGTAGATATAAATCTACTCACCTGGTCCTCGTTCGCCGGTGCCGACGTCGCTACGCGCTTGCTTGTCGTCTTGAAGTCCACATGGGGTACCTACATATCATAACGTACCATACCGCATTAAAATCCGACTCATGACCAAAACGACGCACGAATCCCACATAGGTCAAAACCAATGGTTGCTTTCGCAAATCGACCCAAAAACCCTCGACGTCGGCGTACAAATGCCAAACCATCGAGAAAACTCCCAACACACTCATTTGTACAATTACAAGCATTAATTATAATATAAAATAGCTTAAAATTCACAAAAACCCCAATTTCACTTAAAAAGTCATTTTTCCGAAAATCTAGCAAGCACAAATCACCGTTTTAGTACAAAACTCGATGTATAAACGAACCTAGCATCCACAATATTCACTAAATATCATAACAAAGTCATATAAACCATTCCTATAATTTATTCTCATCAATTTGCATAAATTCCAAAATCCTAGTTTGCAAAAATATCAATTTTTAACACCTTTTAGAGCAAAATTCACAATTCAACAATTAAGCTTGGTTTTGGATAACCTAAGATATTAAACCGCTCATAATAATGTTAATGATGTCATAAAAACATAATTACATTTTTAACCCAATTATTTAACCAATTTTAAATAGCTAGTTAGCAAATTAGCGTAATTATCATAATTTTTAAACTAACAATTAACAACTAGCTACTAACTTTGTTTTAACAAGCCATAAGAGCCTAATACATTACACAACCATACACCAATTTCACAAAACCCTAACTTGCATTCAAACCCTTTCTTGAATTTTATAGCTAACAAAATCCAACCCAAACTATATATGAAACACTAAATTAGCACTAATTTGAAGCCCGAAAAGCAAGTTAAACTCTTAGATTTGGTTTGTATAAAACACTAGATAGCAAAATAGAATAATTAACTTAATAATGGTGCTAAAAACCCTAGTTTAACTCAAACCATTCTCTTGAAGATCCTAGATGAAAATAGCACCAATATTAACACTAAAACAACTCATTTAAAGAAATCTAACCATAAGAATTTAAATGGGTAAGAATTATACCTCTAGATCTAGAGATCTAGCAAGAAATTTTGACTCCAAAGATGGCCTCCTAGCATCCAAAATCCATGCAAGAAAGGTTAAGAAGAATGGATGAAGGATGGGCTTGAAATTGTGAAGTTTAAATGGAATTTTGATGGAATTTTGATGAGTTTAGAAGAAAATTGAGAGGGGAAATTTTGGGGCTGTTTATTGCAGGAATTTCGGCTGAGGAGGGAGTGGAGAGAGTTGTGGGGGAGTTGTGGAAAAGAATCCAAGTCAAAGCCCCTCCTAAATTACCATAATACCCCCACCTACTTTACTATATATAAAAACCTTATTTTAACCCATTTCTCACATGATTTAAGGTCAAAAAGAGGGAAATAAAATTCTTGGGCTGCTACAATAGTGTGGGGCCGGCCAAGGGGAGTGAGGGTGAGTGTGAGAGACTTTACAAAAAAATTCTATGCAAAAAGACCCCCCACAATACCATATTTGCAAGTTTTAGTTCAAAATAACTATATTTTTGTTTTCCATATAATAAATCAATTAAAACTTGAAATAAAATACTAAAAAATTATATTACAACTAGATTTTAATTAACATGATTTTAAAGATTAAAATTAGCCCATTTAAATTTGTATTTATCGCTAATTTAATATATTTTCGTACCGGCTTAAAATAATATTAAAATAATTAATTTCGGAAAAATTTTCAGAAAATTTGAAATTTCAGCAGTGGCTTAATAAACACCAAATACTAGCAATTACATAGCTGGAATATGTATATTTAATTTTATAATAATGATATTTGCATTTTGACTTTTTACAGAAAACCCCCTTATTTTACCGTTTTTTCGAAATTTCACCGAAACGATTTTCAAGACGTTACATGTACACAGTCAATGAAGGGGATAGGATGAATTGGAAAATCCGACTCATTAATTAAAACTGGTTCATCCTCAAAGCTATCCTCAAAAGTCTCCTCAAAAATTATCCCATCCATGCATTTTTCATCAATATCAAGACGCATATGGGGTTCGGGAAAAATATTTAATGACTCGGGATGATGAATTGGAGAGAAAAACTCAGCCAAATCTACGGGTTCATCATCCAAAATATTCCCAGCGTCAATATCTTCAATCAAGTGAAAATCAATTTTCTCAGACACCTTATCAAAAGCATGGATTTCAATCGATTCAGGTTCTAAAATGGAGGTGTAGAGGTCAAAAGGATTGGGATTAGTTTCACTTGGCAAGGTCCCTTCACAATCGGGTAAATCAAACACTAAAAAGTTGCACAACTCATTAACCCTTCTATCTTCAATCGGTGAATCGTTTGGAACACTAGATAGATATTCAAAACTGGAGTTGTGGGATTCAATTTGTGGCGGGTAGGTTTGATTTGGAAGGGTGTACAGCTCACTTTCTCCACTCAAATACTCAGTCTGTCCTACCGCCTCTTCATACATTGGAAAATGTGGAGCTACTTGGAAACTAGCTACTGGGTCAGTAGGTTGTATGAGGGCGGCCATGGACGCATTCAAATCCATCATCTGTTGGTACGCCGCTACCCGAAAGTCTTCCAATGACTGGTCTAGACTAGACATGGGTTGTGAAAGAGTTTCAGTATAAGATTCAAACTCGTTTGTGTACTGGAAACTCCCAAATGGCTGTTCAGAAGCAATGTCTAGGGAAGGTGCAAAAGTCGGGTAGGATTGGTAGGAATTGAATGGCTGGACAGGAGTAGGATCAACATTTAGATAAGAAGGTGAATGGAATTGTTGATCCCAAGAATTTGAAGTGGTGAAAGGAGAGAAAGATCGGCTACGGGATTGTTCAATATGTTCAGCAAGAGACATAGGTCTGGTGGTTACAACTGGACTTTCAAAAGGGGTATCAACGCAAGAAGGGGTGAATGTTTGAAATGGTTGATACGAAGTGGATTGTGGGGTCCAGTTGTTCGTCCTAGATGCGTCTATGCGATCTTTCAAAGAGATTTTGGGCATGGAGGGATCGTTCGACGTTCGGCCAAAGCAAGAACCGTAAGAAGTAATGTCTGGTTGTGGGTACCAAAGTTCGGAAAGAGTTTTTCTAGGTGGAGTACCCATGATATGAAGAGAAGAAGAAGGAAAGGAAGGGAAAAAAGAATGTGGATTTTTTATTTTTATATTTTATTAAAAGAAAAAAAGTTTGTTTTTGGAGTTTTGAAATTGTTTGTTTGAAAGAATACGGAATTATGGGACTAAAATTTACAAGCACAATCACAATCTGCACAAACAAACCTAGAGCTAGGGCCACCTAGGTCAGCTGGACAGCTCCTAACTATTCTAAAGGGCTAGAAATAGGACCTCAAACCGCCTCTTCACCGCCAATTGCGGCCAGATAAGTGCCAGGTGAGTAGGAGGCTCTCCACTACAAGTAGTGGCCCTAATTAAGTAACCATTCGCCTTAGACACACTTGCCTAGACACCGCAAAGTCAGGTTAGGATCAACGGCCGATGCCTACAACTAGTCCTCTGTCCTATTGAGCGCGACGTCCTTAGGGCTGAGTCTAGTATTTTTTATTAGCTCAAGGTAATGCGTATGCAATTAGTGATTTGTGGGGTCTTAGGAAGGATGATGAAATCCCCACCCAATCTGAATTGGTGTTATAACCCCTTAATATCCGTATTAATATATGCAAAGCGGTAAACAAACAAAATCTAAAACAACAAAAATTTATTTGGCGGCTGTTCAATTCTGTGCAAAGATACAAGCAGAAAATATAGTATAGTGGAATTCAGAAAGGGAACTAGAGGAGAGAGAAAGGGCAGAAAAAATTTGGGGCTCAGAAGCCTCAATATGATCGCGGAACCGCCGCCGTATCCCCTCTTTGACCGCGGTTCCGCGGTCAAATTGATGAGCTGGCGCCTGAACCTTAGGTCAATACACGTACCCTTCTGTGTACACCCTAACAAAAACATCTGTTTCTTGATTAGATTACTGTACTTGCTCCAGATTAGTCTGCATACTTGCACACAAAAATTATCAAAAATAACAAAAAGATTTTATTGTATATATATATATATATACAAAAAGAATATTAACCCGAATAACAAGAAAGAAAATACGTTATCGATCCCCGGCAACGGCGCCATTTGATCGCACGCTTTTGGCGTGTCGGATGTTCAAAGTTCTAAAGTTATAACCGCGATCAGGACGGTGTCGCTATGCAGCTAGCCGGTTGAGCACGGGTCGATCCACAGGGAGATGGTTGTATGTCCGTTCGAGTTTTAGACGAGTCAATAAAGAATGTGTATATGTTTGTTCAGTTCTCTCCTAAGTGTCGTATTTTATGTTCAAGTAAGCTTTTTAAGGTTAAGGTTGGTTAGTAGAGTTAGGATTAGTCTTGTATGTATCTTTTGCCATCCTTAAGACGGTGTTGGGATAATCGAAAGTAGCGGGGATTAGGAGGACATAGGAATGGGATTTGCGAGTTTAAGCAAGCTTTCCAACGCTAAATCCATTCCTAGTGCCCCTTGTCCGTCCGCTAAATACGCTTATTTCCAACCCTCGGCCAAACACCCGCAACCATGTATCCAATTAAGTCACAACTACATGTCACGTTGTAGTGCGCTTAAAGGACTTCTCAACTTAGGTCGCGGCAACATGTCACGTATAGCGCGCCTAAGCGAGAGGGTTGCGGTTGTTTGGTCGGGGTTCGTTTCAAGATATTTGGCGAAGAGAAGCACAAGAGATTTCTCCATCCCTCATACCACCTTCCTTAGCCTTAACAAGAGGGAAATTATTCATACATCATAAAAGAAAAGAAAACAAAACAAGAAGGAAGAAAGGAAAGGAAAATACGGTTTTACAAGTGGCGCAAGCTAACTCTTGGGTCCTCACCTTAGCAAGGAACTCCGTCGAAATATCATTGCTTGGAAATAATACGGATAAGAAGAAAGGAAAAGAGAACAAGCAAAGAAATAACAGCAACTACTTAACAACAAGAATTAAAATTACAATACATGATAATAAATTTACAAGACAATAAATAAAAGAGACAAGATAAAAATAACCCCCATCTTCATTGATCTACCACTCAAAAAGCTCTCACTACATTTTTCATGGAGGAAAGAATGAAGAAGAAGAAGAAGCTAAGCTAAATCCTAACAAAAAGTGATGGGAAAAGAAGACATGAAGAAGACCTTTGGCTTGCATAAAACTGGGCTATTTATAGGCTGCGTGCTGAAACCCTAGGGCCACATTCTGACCCTACATGAAAAGACCAAACTACCCCCAAAAGATCATCTGCCACCGAGTTAACTCGGCCGCGGATCCGCAATTGCTGGGTTTTCTTGTGTTGCATTCTTATATTGTTCTACATGTACCGAATTGCAAATTGCTTCGACAATTGCTTCAGATCTGCAACGGTCCAAAATGGCATCAAAAATAGTACTTTTGACCTTTTCTCCCTCGAGCTCCACGCACCCATTGATTCTTGTGCTGCCCCCCTCGTGCTCTATGCTTGTCCGAGACACGAATGACCACTGTCATATGTATTGTCTCTGGAACTGGTACACAACACTGGACGGATACGGATGGCTGGAAGCTGGCTTTTATCTGCTGTCAACAGATGCTCTGTATTTTGGCGTAACAGTGGAGATTTTGTATCAATTGCGTTATTTTGGTCTAGGAACCTGTAGACTGTAAATTTGTAGCAAACACGGATTAAAAACACCTACCTATAAACAAACGAGCATAAGAATGGGCGGTATTAAATGTAATATTCTAGTGTGAACACCAACCATTATCCTTAGCCATAGTTTAGTCTCTACATGAGTTAGTATATGATACAAACTCATCCATGGTTGCTATTCTCACCTCATGAGTTTCATTCTCATCTCCACTTCATCTTCTTCCTCATCTCCAATAGCTTTCTAAGGTTTGGAGAGATGAAGAATCCTAGTGAGAAAAATAAATCCAAAGTGAGCAAAATTCCTACTTCATCATCCTTTACTAGATTAGCTATTTAGTTTAGGGAGTTTGCTTCACTAAACCTTAATTTAGTGAATAGGTAGCTTGGGTTGGTGTCTCCTCGACGTAGATCATTTTCGGCCTCGAAGACTTCAAATAAGGTTGTTCCGTTCATCTTGTGGAGTCTTTCTAGAGTCCGGGAATTCACTACTTGGAGCGAGGGGACTACTACACAGAGCTATTGAAGTGAAGGACCGGTATACAAAGATTGTATTCCTTGTTCACTTTATATGTAAAGTTGTTTGCATGCTTGTTTCGTCTAAATTTCTAGTTAAGATTCTTAGTTAGGGTTGTTTCGCATGGCATTTTTTAAAAATAGCATGGACGATACCTCCTGAAACCTTGCTGTCATACTAAATATCCCTACAGTGGTATCAGAACCAAGCTAGAGAATTAGATGATATTTGTTAGATTATGAAACCTAAACTACTCCGAAAGATGCAATACTAAAACCTAGTTTCTGTCGATTTTTAAATGGCCTCTAAAATTTTTTTAAGCAATTGCAGAATGTTATATGAGATGTAATATGAACACAATAGAAATTTGAGCCCCACTCGCCGGAATTTGGACGGCGAAAATCATGCAAAATCCGAGCTCGCCAGATTTATGGTGGAAATTTGGCTTCAAATTTTTGTGGTGTTCCAGTCTCTGGGTTTTGGTGTTTTAGGTGTTGCTTGTTTTTTCTAAGATTGCATATGATGTGGTCTTATTGTATTGGAAATTCGGAGTGTTTCATAATCGTAATTCTAACATCATTTTGAGTTATTTAGACGACGTTCAAAAGTTCGAACGGATATCAATAACCCATTTTTTCCCTCGCTGGAAATTTTCCAAGTGTTGAATTTTTCCAAGTTTAAGATCTTCAGAAAATCATGCAGGTGATTTTGTGGACCCTCTAGAAGAACGAAATCCTAACTTGATTCTGTGACCGTCAGAACCGCCACCAAACCCTAGGATTTGCGGTAGTTTCGCGGCGGCATAGGTGAGGCAAGGGTTGACCCTTCTACGGTTGGTCCATAGGTGTTGTGGCGTGTTTTGGATACTTTTTGAACTCCGCTCAAGTGTTGAGCTTTTTGGGAAATTTTGGGTGTTTATTTATTCGATCGAAAAGTTTAACATCGTCTAGTTATCTGTGATTGTGATCAATATTTGGAATCCACAATAATTAGTTATGTGATAACTAGTTTGAATTTTATATATCTAGCAATTTAGTCTCATTTGATCGGTTGCCACGAAATTTTTATGTGGATCAAAAGTCCGTCGCAATCACGTAGCGTACGCGGATACTCGCCGGGTAACCTTACTAGATAGCCACATCCCATAGCTCCGACCAAGTGACTGTAGGAGAACCCCGTCGCCAAAAGCATCTGTTCGGGTGCTCGCGACCGCGGTGTTCTGCCTAAGTGCACTTCGTCGACGGCATCGGGGATGCGGCCGTCTACTAAAGCTTCTGACGCGCATTCGATCAGGTTATCGTGAATCTTGTTGAATTACCCGGCTGGTTATTGAAAAGTGTTTTTAATATCGAGACTAAAATATGGGGTTTATAATTGTTAGGCATATGATGTCTAAGGAATTCATTTGGTAAGGCATGAAATCCAAAGTATGTGATACATTGGGTTTATAATGTCTAAGGTGGTCGCGGATTCCAATTGTTGTAGTTTTTCACTTTCTTTTCTGCGACCGTAAGTGTAATATATGGTGTATCTCCGGTTTCGTTGCTGTGATATGTTTGTAAGTCCACGTTGCTCACCCCGGTTCTTACGGGGAAGCGGAAACGGCGAAAAACAATTATTTGGCGCAAGGCAACATGGACTGAAAAGTGATGATCTTTGCTAAACTAGAAACTAGTAAACTACTAAAGGATTTAACTACTATTGTCACGCCCCAAAAGTAAGGAACATGACCGGCACTTAAACTACGAAACGTCTCGAGGCGTACGTAATCTAAGTAAGCCGAAAACCAAGAAATCCAAACCAAGAAAAGTAGTAGAGTGAAGGAAAACCAATTTAAAATCAAGTAGTTTTAATAGTATAAGCCGAGTTATGCGGTTTTAAAAACATCAAGTATTTCCTGAAAATTTCGGCAGAGTCTCCTTTGTAAATACTGGCTCCCAAACGGGATACAACATGAATAGTATACGAAATCAATAAAAAGGCATCCCCAAGAGGGAGCTAGCTCTTCGTCAATCGACGGTCACAACCACACAAGCAAAATAATATACAACGCCAAGGGCGAGGATCAAAACTCAAAAGGAACTCAAAACAGCAAGAAATCCACAGAAATACAACGCGCGACTCTAAGGTCGAAAGAATAAACATCACTCGTCTCTATCTGAGATAAATACAAGTTTGGTTGATGGAACTTCTAGATACAACTGAATAATAATATACAATGTATAATGATGGGTACGATAAAAAATAAACCCACATACTAGCAAGTCACCCGAACGAAACTGTACCCGCAAAGCCGTAAAGAAACCTGTACGGTGAAATCCGCAAGAAACTGGGGCACAACGGGGGGTGAGTTGCCAACTCGTGAATAGAAAAACATCTACGAATAGAAATCGCATGCATGACGCAATCCTAGGTCATACGATCAATATATATAATCCTCAAATAAAACCAGCAGTCTAAACAATGACTAGGGTAAATATCTAACCCGAGTATAATCTCATGTGCCCGTGTCAGTGCCTCAGGTAGCAATATATCATGAATGAGGTATGAATGCATGAAAACAGATTACATCTAAATGAAGAAACTGTTTTCATAATTTAGTGAGATTTCCTTTGTATTTTTAAAATGAGATATCATAAATGAAATCAGCATCAACAGTGTCTAGCATCGATACAAAACATAAACCTCAAAGTCTCGAAACCTCAGGCTCCGTCTATCCAGACTGGCCTGTATCATCAAATCTCAGTACCTCAATATCTCGAAATCTCAATGTCTCAATCTCAATATCTAGGGCGCCGTCAGTCCAGACTGGCCTCTACCATCCATCTCAAGACCATGACGGTATCCTCCGGATATCCGACGCGTCGGGTAATATCACCGGTCAGTAGTGCTCCCCTGCCAGGCTCAACGTCAACAACACGACCTTCTCGCCCCGGGGTACCGCACCGGGCCCACTACGTACCCGAAACGGTTCATCCAACTCCTCGAATCGGGTCTCGAAATCCATCAGCAAACTCATGGTGGACGACTCATACATCATAGGAAAACCGCATTTTTATTTAAAAAGAGAGAAAGCAGTTTATATATGTTTTGCGGTTTTCCTCCAAATCCAGAAAATATCATAGAAATCCGAATCATCAATAGCATGTAAAACCATGAATATAAGCATGAGAATGAATAACAGTATGCATGAAGCGACAAGTAATAACTACAATATCTAAGCTGGCATATAAGGTATGTACACTAATATTATGTCAAACTACTGGCTATCAAGCTAAGTTAAGCAATAATATTTCTAAAGTGTACGTGACATGGCAATTACCGATGAAGATGTGTGTGAGCCGGCAAGTAAGTGTATGTAGTATATACGCATCATCGGTAATGGTGCTGGTGTCCTAACAGCATAATGTCAACAATGCAATATGAAATAACAATGTAAATATGCGATGCGGAGCGAGCAACCAATATGAGCGGGAGCTAAATATTAAACAATGGTGCCATTTGAAATAACACGAATCGCGGGGTTTTGAAAATAGGGGCTACGGTGGTTTTTAAGAAAGGATACGTCTTTTGAAATATCCGTAGATCCCTTGACCTGTCTTTTAAAATATCCATGATCCGCTAGTTTTGAAATAGGTAGGAGTCTAATCTAATCTAATCTAACAACTACACTAAACTATACGGCTGAACTAGCAAGCTGAACTACAGGTAAGGAAACCGCCTATCATCTGAGTCAATATATATACATACCTGTATATATACAGTCGGTGATCCCGCCTCAATAATATCATATCCGATACCATATCAATAAGCAGGCATCCCAAGTCAAGAGTGCGGATCAATCATCAATATAGCTCGTACGTAAATCCGTCGTACGGCATCCCAAATCTGGGTACGGGTCAATATCACATTCATCATACTATTCGTCTAGTATCCTCTTTATCAAATATCATGATCGGGGTACTGATCTACGTCTAGTACAATACTGATACCGCCTAAGTATGCATGCACATGTGTGAAACACTATGTCAAGACCCGTTACAACGTCATGTCGTATCTCAAATACGAACCCTGCTATATCACCGATCTCACGGCCTCAAATCAAATCTCATCGACTCATCTTAAATCCCAAGTACTATCCTTATTATCCATGCATGTGTACATGAATGTACATATGCATAGTCCCATACCCACGCATATATACATATATACACATCCCAATTGGCGCACAAGAAAGTAATGTATGCAAGTCTGTGTGTGCGTATGTGGGTATAACAACTACTCTAGGGTTTCGCAACTAACCCAAAGCTAATCCATGAACACATAATCATAACATGAATAAACATTCTCGTATCATAAAACACCTATATAAACATATATATATGAGCTACACTACGGACTGCGGGGGTGCTATACGCCATCCACCCGACTTCTTCCCGTAGATATAGATCTACTCACCTGGTCCTCGCTAGCCGGTGCCGACGTCGCCACGCGCTTGCTTGTCGTCTCGAAGTCCACATGGGTTACATACATATCATAACGTACCGTGTCGTATTAAAATCCGAATCATGACCCAAAACGATACGTGAATCCCACATAGGTCAAAACCTATGGTTTGCTTTCTCAAATCAACCCAAAAACCCTCGACATCGGCGTACAAACGCCGAGTGGTCGCGAAAAACTCAAACGCACCAATCGTGGTTTCAAAACTCATTAATTATATAAGAAATAGGTTTTAATTCATCAAAACCATCAAATTAAACAAATCATTTTATTTCCCGAAAACCTAGTTAGCGGTCGTTAACTGTTTTTAATACAAATCTTAATGTTTTAGCAAAACTAGTGGTTACAATATTCACTAATTATCATAAATAGGCCACATAAACTTTATTATATTTTTAATCTTGCCAAAATTCCCTTAAACCAAAACTTAGTTAGCACAAATACCCTTTTTGTTCAAAACATGAAGTTTTAACCAATAAAAACATTTCAACAATTTTTGTGGCCAACATGCTCACTAAATAACATAATTAGGTCATACAAATCACTTTCATACATTAAACTTATCAATTTATAAATATTTTTAAAACCTAGTAAGCACACAAAAAATTCCAAATTTGTGCAAACATTGCGGATTTGCGATAAAGTGCACACAATATCGCACAAACACCCAAGTTAACCATTAGAAAGCCACTACGATTAAATTAGCCCAATTACCATGCTTCAAAACCCATTTTCCATACACACCCTTTCTTGATTTTTTTCAAAATGAGCAATTCCAATCCAAACTATACATGAAAACACTAAATTAACACTAATTTGAGCCCACTAAGCAAAGTAACCTCTTAGATTTGGTTTGTATAAAACACTAGATAGAAAAATAGAATAATTAACTTTAAAAAATGGTGTGCTAAAAACCCTAGTTTAACTCAAACCATTCTCTTGAAAATCCTAGATGAAAATAGCACCAATATTAACACTAAAACAACTCGATTAAAGAAATCTAACCATAGGAATTTAAATGGGTAGAAATATACCTCAAGATCTATGGATCTAGCATGATGATTTGCCTCTAAAATTGCCTCCTTTACACATGTTTTCAACTAAATTAGACTTGAGAAGAGGTAGCACAAGGATTTGTTTTGGTTTTGTGAAGAAATTTATGGATTTATATGGATTTTGAGAGGGATTTTTGAACCAAAAGAGAAGGAAAAAAATGAGGGGGAGGGGGCTACAGAATTTCGACCTGAAGGAGGAAGGGAGAAGTGGTGTGGTGTTATGGGAATTTTCACCAAGTCAAACCCCCCCTCAAGTCAAGTACACCATACCCCAAAATAATATATATTAAAACCTACACTTTTAACTCAATTCCTCACCTAACAAATGAGTTAAAGAAAAAAATTTGAGAGGGGGAGAAATTTCTGCATTTGGTCCGGCCAAGGGAGTGAGGAGTGAGTGAGAGAGATTTTACAAAGAAATTCTATGCAAAAAGACCCCCCACAATGCCATATTTGCAAGTTTTAGTTCAAAATAATTATATTTTTGTTTTCCATAATAAAAACCCATTAAGACTTGAAATAAAATACAAACAAATTATATTACAACTAGATTTTAATTAACATTATTTTAAAGATTAAAATTAGCCCATTTAAATTTGTATTTATCGCTAATTTAATGTATTTTTTTTTACCGGCTTAAAATAATATTAAAAATGGAAAAATTAGGGAAAAATTTTAAACGACCAGAATTTCATAAGTAACTCATTAGCTATTAAAAACTAGCAATTACCTATCCAAATTAGGTATAATTAGGCCTAAACTGCAAAATAACAAAAAAGACGATTTACGAAAAAATACCAAATTTTCACCGATTTTTGGGAAAACACCAAAACGACTTTTCTAGGCGTTACAACTATGCCGTAGAAATTATACTTCACGAAACCGGTCCTTCGGGTCTTCATTCCGCTGTCCCGCTCGTCCGTCCAAGCTCCAAGGAACGATCCGAATCTTGGTCACCTCCGCGGCCTCCTTGAGTCAAAGACGATCCACCCGAGAGTTGTATACCGAGCTCCACCTCGAGCCGAGGCAACTAGGGCAACGAGATCGCTAGTCTAGATGCCCTAGGTTGTGTAGTAGAGATATATGGAAGTGTTTGTCTTTGTGGGATGTTTTTCTCTCAACACATGAGATCAAAAGAAGAAATCAAGAGGAGGAAAAAGGAGGAGCTAGCAACCATGAGAGCTTTTCTTTTCTTCTCACAAGAACAAGAGAGAGAATAAGAAATGAATTATGAGCTAAAGAAATGAACCATGGTTGCAATAATGCAAAAATATCATCATTACCAATCTTTTCATGATGAAGTTGATGGCTACTAATTGAATTGACCATTTTCATAATCCATAAAAGAAAAAGAAATTCAAAGAAGAGTGTAGACCTCTCATGAAGATCAATGGTCAACTTTGGTCAACGGGTCAACAAAGTCAAGAGTAGTCAAGGTGGTCAAATGGTCAATGCAATTAACCATCACAAAATTATCAATAAAGGATTAGTAAATAATGTCTCTGGCTCATAATGGTTTTGACCGAACGAATTGTCAAAACCCTAATGAATCTGCCACATAACAGTTTTGGCCGAACCAACTGCCAAAATCCTAATAAGGCACCTCCTCCTTCATCGCTCCTCAAAACTGTGCATACACACCCGCATCCGCATTCCATAGAATGCGAATGCACAGAGGACAAAACAAATCCATCCGTGCAATACTAGGATCCGGCTTAAACCAAAGCCCACTAGTATTGCCTGCCCGAACAGCATACGCACACAAGTGCACGTAAGTGATCGCAGCCCTGCCGTAAAACCATACGGCCTCTACACGTTTCTCTCAGTGCAGGGAAACTCTCTGTGTGGGACTCTAAAGACTCGACACTACGCTGGCAGTGGGTTTAACCACAGACCGCAAGCGGCACTAGCTGTACGTAACGGTCCCCAGGTAGATGTCGATAAGAAGGCCGATGAGGTAAACCCATCCGAACTCCTACTGAGCCTGTATGTGACAATCTCCGTACAGTTCAGTCTGTTCGTCTGATACATCGCATGGCGGGCCTAGGGGGTGGTGAACGTCAGTCCCCTAATAGCGGTACAAGTCGTGTCGGAGTATAGCCCAAAACACCCTGACATAACACTCGAAACCTACCAGTATATCTCGCTTGCCCTGGCCAGGGACTACTCGTGTAATGGTTCTCCTAGATACAGCGCGATGTCAACCCCCAATACTGGGAGAGACGAATCTTGTCTAAGCGTCACTGCCTCCAAGTGCTTCGGGACTGCACCCAACTACTGCCTGTTTGCACGACTCCTTTGAGCCGTGGTAGGGTAGTAATCTAAGTACAGTAGGAACACACTCGAGGCGAAGTGACAGTGTCAAGTCAGTGGACTAAGCTATACTCATGTCACTTGGGAACTAATAACTGACGATAGGTATAATACCAACCAACAGTTCCCGACGAGTCCTGTCTAATGTACTCGTAACCTAACGAGCACCCGCATACTATCTCCAGTACGACGTACTGATGGCTGTGGGATAGACCATCTCCCCTGCTGGGATGAGAAGCGCATACGCTAGTCTACTCTGGAGTATCGATGCCCCGTCTCGATAATCCTACGACTAGGGACCTGCATTAGGATGTGCTTATAGATTACCCAGCCCCCACGAGTGTGACTGCCATCACAACGCTGGTAATCAAGCAAAGATCCTAAGGGCTCTACTAATATGTATAAGCGATATGCTAAAAGAAACACATGCACATATTGAAGTAGATACAAACCAAGTAGCATACTACCATTTTGAGCAAGATTGTCTATACAACTGTAAATATCCCAAGCTTCCATCAAGTAATATACAAACTAGTTGATACAGTAATGGCCTCTAAGGCATATACACTAACAATCTCCCACTTGCACTAAGGCCATGTACTGGCGTATCGAAGACCTATCATCTCGATCAGCCGCTCGAACTGAGTCTAGGGTTGGGCCTTCATGAGTGGATCTGCAGTGTTATTCTCCGAATCTACTCTCTTCACCTTGATCTCCCGGCGATCAACGATCTCCCTGATCAGGTGGTACCGCCTCAAAATGTGCCTGGACTTCTGATGGGACCTGGGTTCCTTCGCTAAAGCTATAGCGCCGTTGTTGTCGCAATACAGCGGTATTGGATCAACAATGGTAGGAACCACCTGAAGCTCCGTGAGGAACTTCTTCATCCAGACAGCTTCCTTTGCGGCATCGCAAGTAGCTATGTACTCCGCTTCCATAGTTGAGTCAGCAACGGTCTCCTGCTTGGAACTCTTCCAGCAAACCGCCCCTCCATTGAGGGTAAAGACATAACCCGACATGGACTTGGAGTCATCCTTATCACTCTGGAAGCTGGAGTCAGCAAAGGCCTCGATCTGGAGGTCTTTTCCGCCATACACCAAGAACATCTCCTTAGTCCTTCTCAGGTACTTAAGAATGTTCTTTACCGCTATCCAGTGTTTCTCCCCTGGGTTCGACTGATACCGGCTTACAACGCTCAATGCGTATGCTACATCTGGTCTGGTACATAACATCGCATACATTATAGAGCCTACCGCAGAAGCGTAGGATATAATAGACATGTGATCCCTTTCCAAATCAGTCTTGGGAGACATCTCTTTGGAGAGGGTGATCCCGTGACAAGCCGGTAAATTACCGCGCTTGGAATCTTCCATACTGAATCTTTTCAGTATGGTGTCGATGTACCTTGACTGTGAAAGTCCCAACATCCTCTTAGATCTATCACGATAGATCTGGATCCCCAAAATGTAGTTGGCATCGCCCAGGTCCTTCATGGAGAACCTCTGCAACAAGAATCCTTTGACTGACTATAGCATAGGAATATCATTTCCTATTAAGAGAATGTCATCCACGTACAAGACGAGGAATACCACAGTTCTCCCTACAATCTTACTGTAAATGCACGGTTCATCTAGGTTTTTGATAAAGTCGAATTCTTTGACAGTATCATCGAAGCAGATGTTCAAACTCCGCGATGCCTGCTTAAGTACATAGATGGACTTGAGCAACTTGCATACTTTACCGCTGCTCCCACTCTGAATGAATCCCTCTGGCTGATCCATATAGACGCACTCTTCTAAATTTCCATTCAGGAAAGTCGTCTTTATGTCCATCTACCAGATTTCATAATCGTGGAAAGCAGCAATGGCAAGAAGGATTCGAATGGATTTGAGCATAGCCACTAGAGAAAAGGTCTCGTCATAGTCCAAACCAGGTCTTTGACGAAAACCCTTTGCAACAAGTCTAGCTTTATAGGTCTCAACCTGCCCATTTACACCAATCTTCTTTCTGAAGATCCATTTGCAGCCTACGGGTTTTACCCCTTCTGGAGCAAAGTCCAAAGTCCAAACTTTGTTGGTGTACATGGACTCCATCTCGGTCCGCATTGCATCCAGCCATTTTACCGAGTCACCGCTCTGAATGGCTTGCTGGAAGCTAGTAGGCTTACCATAATCCATAGTGCAATCCTCTCTATCCCCGTCTATGAGAAAACCGTAGTATCTCTCGGACGGATGAGACTGCCTACTACTCCTGCGGAGTGGCACTGGGATGTCCTGTTCTTTCGAACCCTCTGGTTCTACTAAGCTTTCAGTAATAGCTCGTGGTTCTGGAATTTCTTCCAGTTCTATTGCGCTCCCACTTATCTGGTTTTCCAAAAACTCGGTTTCCAAGAAGCGGTCATGACGAGAAACAAAAACCTTTTGTTCCTCTTCGTAATAAAAAAGATACCCTTTGGAGTTCTTTGGGTATCCCACAAACTTACACTGTACTGAATGTGCCTCGAGCTTGTCTGCATGTTGCTTTTTTACAAAAGTTGGACATCCCCATGTCTTAAAGTGTTTAAGACTGGGTTTCTTCCCACTCCACATCTGATATGGTGTGGTAGGCACTGACTTAGTAGGAACTTGGTTCAAAAGATATGCAGCTGTTTCTAGTGCATAACTCCAGAAGGATCGTGGTAACTCAGCCTTACTCATCATGGAACGAACCATATCCAATAGGGTTCGATTCCTCCTTTCCGATACACCGTTGTGTTGTGGTGTGTATGGAGGAGTAAGCTGAGAGAGAATTCCATTCTCTTTTAAGTAGCCCAGAAACTCGGCACTCAAGTATTCACCACCTCGATCAGATCTCAGTGTCTTGATACTTTTTCCTGTTTGTTTTCCAACTTCATTCTTGTATCCCCGAAATTTCTCAAAGGCCTCGGATTTGTGCTTCATCAAGAAGACATGCCCATACCTAGAGAAATCATCTGTGAAAGTAATGAAGTATGAATAACCACTTCGTGCATGTGTAGATATTGGACCACACACATCACTGTGTATGAGTCCCAAGAGCTCGCTTGCTCTTTCTCCGTGTCCAGTGAACGGAGTCTTTGTCATCTTTCCCATGAGACAAGATTCACAAGTGGTATAAGACTGATACTCGAACGGATCCAAGTTTCCTTCTTTATGTAACTTTGTCAACCGTGTCTCATTAATGTGACCCAGTCTACAATGCCATAAGAAAGCCTGATTTAATTTCGGAGACTTTCTTTTAAGTGTGTTCTGGACACTGAAGACCAGAGCTTGATTCAAAACGTATATACCATTTTTCAATGTACCTGACCCAATCAGAACTTGATTTAGGTGGATATTTACTACATCGCTTACAAAAGTAAAATCATATCCTTGCTTAGAAAGTAAGGATACAGATATGATATTACAAGTCGCACCTGGTACATAAAAACAGTCACGTAGAATCAATATCTGCCCAGTTGTCAGTCCTAGATGATATTCCCCTACGGATTTAGCATACATGTTCATTCCGTTAGCAACCCTGAGAGTCATATCACCTTTCTTGATAACCCTACGGTTTCTCAAAGCCTGTAACGAATTACAGATATGAGATCCTGATCCGGTATCTAATACCCAGGAAGTAGGGTTAACTGACATACAGTTCTCTATTACAAACACACCCGAAGCCGAAGCCACAACATACTTTGAATTCTGGCTACTGGCTATGCTAGCCCTGCAATCCTTCTGCCAATATTCATTCCTGTAACAATAGGAACGTCCCTCTATTACTACATCCAGCTCTAAAACTCATGCCCTTCCCTTTCTTTCCACTTCCCTGGTTTCCTTCAGGGTAGTAGGTAGAGACTGTTGAACTAAGTCAGCATCTGACCCGTTCTTCAACGTGGTCTTCAGGTCCGTGAGCTCAAAAGAGCTGGTCTCTGTATGGACGTTGCCCCCTACAGATGACCCAATAGCCAACCTTGCTTGAAGCAATTCGTTCGAGATCTCATATCTTGCGATACGAGATTGCTCTCCATATAAATCTTTGTTATGGAGGAAGATAGAAACTAAGTCCATCTTCTCGTGCTGCCTCTGGTTTGTACCATCAACTGAGGCTAACACGAGGCACTTGGCTTTCGCACAGTCTTCTTCCGATGTCTCGCGGATATGAATATCCGTGACAGGGGAAACTGGACCTGAGACGGCAGGGGTTGGATCAGTCAAGAGGTGTCCCAGCTTGTCATGGGCAATGGACATCTGGACAGACCTTTGCCGGTCATAACAGTCAGATTCAATCATTTTATTATCTAGATGTAACCTAGGTGCGGTCACTGGGTCGCTGCAATTAAGAGAGAGAGAAGAAAACACTCAGCATGATGCTCTTGCAAGTTTAGATTGGTTTTTAGTTTATCTAAACAGGATGGCTCCCACTGTCTCTCGAATCCCTCCTCAAACCATAAAGGAAGAATTAGTTAGGATCAATCTCACCGTACAATTCTTGCTTAACCGTTCAGCCAGGCAAGTGTTGGTACTTCGAGGGAGGTTTTCCAACGCTTTCGCGAAGTTCCTTAATTAAGTGACCTCTTTTCCCTATGGGCGTAGCCCCGCTAACACCTTTCTAGACACCTACTAGGTTTATAGCATTGATCGTTAAGTGAGAAATTTCCCGAGGAGTAGCATATACTCACAGTAGGATCGGGATCCAAATATCATCGCGTGACAAAACTGAAGGAATCCTACCAGAATCATCACACTCCAAATGGTATGCAGCGCTAGCAAGTTTTAGTTCTTTTGAAACTCCCGATGTGGATTTTTGCCCCATGCTCTTATGACCTTGACTAAGGCCAACAAATCATAAGTCACATGTCAAGTTCTACCCGTCGTTGTCCAGGTTGATTTGAACCCACCCGTATATACCCTTGACCATGGCCAACAAAGTAATACGACTGTCCCAAACCAATGCATTTATCTATGCAACATATGAATACCCACCAGCTACCAAACATTGTGCCTTGACTAGGGCCAACAAAAACAGCTTGAATACTGTTGAATATTCATATGAAACGACGGAAGGCTACGAATGGTTTTGGCGAAACCGTGAACGTGGTGAACTTGATATAATCGATGGAACGAGATAGCTTTCAAAAGGAGTGGTTCAAGCTCTGCGTTTAAAAAGCTGGTTTTTGAAAAGAACCGAGTGGTTTTGAAAGTGTTCCAACGACTTTTACTTGGTTTATTTTCTTGCATTAATTCCAATGCGTCCCATCATTTAATCCTACCATTGCAGAAAACAACAAAAATATGGCGTACATTTATGCCATCCGCATTCGCCACAGGGTCCCGTCATCACCCGTTAGGTTACTTAACTAACGACAGAGCCGGGGCTGGACTAGCGCGGATGCAAAACATAAGCAACACCTAAATAGATATCATATATAGATATATAGCAATGATAGCCAATCCAGATCACAGATGAACACTTTGGATATACTAGGAACCCGCTATTCATTCGAGCCTGCAACGAAAAGCGGATTACACGGTCGCGATGAATAGCCAATACCCTACCCTAGACCCCTACGAGTGCGGCAAACTACCCGCCAAGTACCCGAAGCGAAAGAACCTCCCTCAACCCATGAGTAGGCCACTCGGCACTTCGAGATACCCGGTAGTTTGTGCACCCCACCTTGGGTCTATCCTAGGAGTAAAAACAGTAAAAAAAAAATTATACAATGGCAGCTACAACCCCAACCCGGTTGTGCGGCCATACAAATAATATTACATCAATTTACAAAATTTACATGAATGAAAGAAAAAGAAACTCTCATCTCACATCCACCCGGCTATTCATCTGCGACAATCCAACGAGTTCATATACACAAACCATCAACATTACAGATCACAGATATGTATAACCCCCACTAATCGACGTATAACGATTAGCAGACGTTCAATACATATATCACATCACAGATAATATCCATTAGCCAAAGTCTACGGAATATCGATCAAAATACGGATTTGTAACCACCCCAAAAGTCAATTTGCTCTCTGGAAAATCTGGGTAGAAAAAACATGTATTAAAAATCACAAAACAGCAAAATAAAAACACTGCAGAAAATCCGGTCCACGGCCGAGTCAACTCGGCCACGGATCCGCGACAGGAAGCATGTTCTTGCCGCGGATCCGCGGCGCTTTGACCCAGTCACTGGATCGTTTTTCTGCTGTGCTTTTACAAAACCCTGAGACGATTTTTCATATATGTTAAATCACTTTTTGAGCAGTATAAAAAATCGACAGAAACATGGTTTTTCCGGGAGTGTTTTGCGACTTTTTTCCGATCGATATTCTAAATACTTTGCTAACTTACTAGTTTATGTTTAGCTAGGCTCTGATACCACTGTAAGTCTACGTTGTTCACCCCGATTCTTACGGGGAGGCGGAAACGGCGAAAAACAATTATTTGGCGCAAGGCAACATGGACTAAAAAGTGATGATCTTTGCTAAACTAGAAACTAGAAAACTACTAGAGGCTTTAACTACTATGCCGTAGAAATTATACCTCATGAAACCGGTCCTTCGGGTCTTCATTCCACTGTCCCGCTCGTCTGTCCAAGCTCCAAGGAACGATCCGAATCTTGGTCACCTCCGCGGCCTCCTTGAGTCGAAGACGATCCACCCGAGAGTTGTACACCGAGCTCCACCTCGAGCCGAGGCAACTCGGGCAACGAGATCGCTAGTCTAGATGCCCTAGGTTGTGTAGTAGAGATATATGGAAGTGTTTGTCTTTGTGGGATCTTTTTCTCTCAACACATGAGATCAAAAGAAGAAATCAAGAGAAGGAAGAAGGAGGAGCTAGCAACCATGAGAGCTTTTCTTTTCTTCTCACAAGAACAAGAGAGAGAATGAGAAATGAATTATGAGCTAAAGAAATGAACCATGGTTGCAATAATGCAAAAATATCATCATTACCAATCCTTTCATGATAAAGTTGATGGCTACTAATTGAATTGACCATTTTCATAATCCATAAAAGAAAAAGAAATCCAAAGAAGAGTGTAGACCTTTCATGAAGGTCAATGGTCAACTTTGGTCAACGGGTCAACAAAGTCAAGAGTAGTCAAGGTGGTCAAATGGTCAATACAATTAGCCATCACAAAATTATCAATAAAGGATTAGTAAATAATATCTCCGGCTCATAATGGTTTTGACCAAACGAATTGTCAAAACCCTAATGAACCTACCACATAACGGTTTTGGCCGAACCAACTGCCAAAACCCTAATGAGGCACCTCCTCCTTCATCGCTCCTCAAAACTGTGCATACATACCCGCATCCGCATTCCGTAGAATGCGAATGCACAGAAGACAAAACAAATCCATCTGTGCAATACTAGGATCCGGCTTAAACCAAAGCCCGCTAGTATTGCCTGCCCGAACAGCATACGCACACAAGTGCACGTAAGTGATCGCAGCCCTGCCGTAAAACCATACGGCCTCTATACGTTTCGCTCAGTGCAGGGAAACTCTCTGTGTGGGACTCTAAAGACTCGACACTACGCTGGCAGTGGGTTTAACCATAGACCGCAAGCGGCACTAGCTGTACGTAACGGTCCCCAGGTAGATGTCGATAAGAAGGCCGATGAGGTAAACCCATCCGAACTCCTACTGAGCCTGTATATGACAATCTCCGTACAGTCCGGTCTGTTCGTCTGATACATCGCATGGCGGGCCTAGGGGGTGGTGAACGTCAGTCCCCTAATAGCGGTACAAGTCGTGTCGGAGTGTAGCCCAAAACACCCAGAGATAACACTGGAAACCTACCAATATATCTCACTTGCCCTAGCCAGGGACTACTCATGTAATGGCTCTCCTAGACACAGCGCGATGTCAACCCCCAATACCGGGAGAGACGAATCCTATCTAACCGTCACTGCCTCCAAGTGCTTCGGGACTGCACCCAACTACTACCTGTTTGCACGACTCCTTTGAGCCGTGGTAGGGTAGTAATCTAAGTACAGTGGGAACACACTCGAGGCGAAGTGACAGTGTCAAGTCAGCGGACTAAGCTGTACTCATGTCACCTGGGAACTGATAACTGAAGATAGGTATAATACCAACCAACAGTTCCCGACGAGTCTTGTCCAGTGTATTCATAACCTAACGAGCACCCGTATACTATCTCCAGTATGACGTACTGATGGCTGTAGGACAGACCATCTCCCCTGCTGGGATGAGAAGCGCATACGCTAGTCTACTCCGGAGTATCGATGTCCCGTCTCGATAATCCTACGACTAGGGACCTGTATAAGGATGTGCTTATAGATTACCCAGCCCCCATGAGTGTGACTGCCATCACAACGCTGGTAATCAAGCAAAGATCCTAAGGGCTCTACTAATATGTATAAGCGATATGCTAAAAGAAACACATGCACATATTGAAGTAGATACAAACCAAGTAGCATACTACCATTTTGAGCAAGATTGTATATACAACTGTGAATATCCCAAGCTTCCATCAAGTAATATACAAACTAGTATGATACAGTAATGGCATCTAGGGCATATACACTAACAATGTTATATTGGATCGTCGTGTTTTGAATAGCCGGGGGGTTTTATATGAGATGAGAGTTTTTTATTTTCATTCATGTAAAAACTTGTATGTAATATTCTTTTATTGGGACACTTCTGGGTTGAGGATGATGTTACTATTGATCTATATTATTTACTTTTCTGCATTAGGATAGACCCAAGGAGGAGAGCATAAGTAACCGGGTTCTAGGGTCAAGTGGGAGACCATCTCGAGGAGTCGAGACCGGGTCTCCTAACTCTAGAATTGGTAGGGTTGCTTGCCGCTCTCATAGGGATCTAGGGATGTGGGTTTGGCTATTCATCGTGACCGTGGAATCCGCGTTTTTTACTGGCTTGATTTAAAACACGGAATTCCTAGTATATCCAATATTTCATATGTGTTCTTCTGCTGCTGATATTCTGTGATGTGATCACTTGATATTCTGAGACGAATGCTTATATTATATATATAATATATAATAACTATTGCTGCTTTTGTTTCATCTATGATGCTTAGGAAGCATAATTGATGGGACTTCATTAATGAGATTAATAAAATAAAAGAATCCTAAAGATGTTGTAGAATCTTGTTTTAAAAACTGGTAGCTCTAGTTCTTGCTTTGCATAGCGGTATTCCTTGTAGAATATCCAGCACCTTATTCGATAAGGAAAGAGCCGAGATCCCTTCACCGGGAGTGAACTCTTTAGCGAAACTAGCAGGTGCTACAACCCACTCGGTTTTGTCTTTTGATTGCTTTTTTAGTTCATACCCTGCATAGTAGTATTTGTGAAATATCCAGCACCTCATTCGATGAGGAAAGAGCCGAGACCCCTTCATCGGGAGTGACCTCTTTAGAAAAACTAGAAAAATCTCAAAAACACTCCTTTTCAAAATCACTCGATTCTACAACGATATCAAGTTCATTACGTAAAAGGTTTTCTTACAAACCTGTCGTAGCTCTCCGTCATTTCAAATAAGGACTATTTAGTATTCATGCTGCGTTTGTTGACCATGTTAAAACGTAGTGTGCGATAGTTGATTAGTGCTTATCTGGTAAAGCATGTGATGGATTGGATTAGGATAGTCGTACGACTTTGTTGACCCTGTTAAGGGTAATACGGGTGGGTTTAATTCAATCATAAAATGTATAGGTTGAACTTGGCTAGCGCTTATGATTTGTTGACCATGTTAAGGTCATAAGTTGCTAGGGGCAGAATATTATCGGGAATTTCATGTATTGAAATTTGCAATAAGATTGCATACCTTCTATGAGATAGTTGGATCCCGATACCCACTGTGAGTAAGTGTTACTCCTGGGAGAGTTTTACACATTACAAATATGCCAATCAAGTAGGTGTCTAGAAAGGTTTTAACGGGGTTACTCCCCTGAGAAAATGAGGTTTATTTTAATTAGGTTCGTACGAAAGCACGGGGAACCTCCCTCAAAATACCGACACTGGCCTGGCCAAAAGATTGGCGAACTTGTAGGATATAGTTAATCCCGGCTAGTCTTACCTTTTAGGGTTTTAAGGAATATTTGATAAAAACAGTGGGAGCCATCCTGATTAGATAAAATAATTACCAATATGATCTTGCAAGAGCATACGCTGAGTATTTTCTTCTCTCTCTCTCCTGGTAGCGACCATGTCACGCCTTAATCAAGATAATAATATGGATGCATTGACCGAACCTGCTTATTATACTGAGCTGGGAAACGTTGGTTCCGCTCTATCTTATAATTGTTATAAGTCCGAGTAGAAAATAGGGGAATACCAGGATTCCCATGCCACCCAATCGAAGAAAGTGCATGTTGATGCATCTTCTTCGGGTGTGTTCGTTACCGAGAACTGTTTCTCAGTATTCTCTACGTTCTGGGTATGAGATACCGGATAAGGATCCCGCATATGTAATATGTTACATGGGTTACAGAAAGGTAGAGAACTGGGAATGGGTGATAGTTCTCCAGTGTAGATAATGGTGCAATTGTTGCAGCCAAGTCAATTGGCAAATATCACCTTATATTACCAAATGGTAAATACATTGATTCTGAACAAATGTTATTACATGCCGAATCTAAAATACAACATTACATCAGTTTCTTTATTAAATTAAAGAAGGATATAATTCTGTATTGGAGGATAATGTTGAGAACATTTTTTTGAATCAAGAATTCATTGGATCAGGCACGTTATGTAATGGCATATACGTTCTAAATCAAATTACAGTTCAAAGTATGTAGAACACACACAAGAGGAGTAGTTCAGAAATGAACTAATCCTTCTTGTGGTATTGTAGACTAGGTCATATCAATGCGAAACGACTAGCTAAGTTACATAAGGATGAATATTAGAATCTGTTTGAATTTTCATCTATACTTTCCAGTCTTGTCTCAAAGGTAAAATGACCAATACTCCATTTACTGGAAATAGTGAAAGAGTTACTGAACTCTTGGGATGGATACATGATGATGTATTCGGTCCTATGTCTGCAAATGCTAGGCTTGGTTCTTCGTACTTCATTATATTCACTGATCATCTCTCAGGATTCGGACATATGTTCCTATTGAAACACAAGTTTGAAACTTTTGAAAAATTCAAGGAATATAAGCTTGAAGTTGAGAACCAAATGGATAAAAGTATTAAGTCTTACGATGTGATCGAGGAGGAGAATACTTGGGCATGGAGTTCCTGGATTTTCTAAACAGAGAATGGGATTCTCTCTTAGCTTACTCCTTCATATACACCACAGCACAACAGTGTATCGGGACGGAGGTATCGTGCCCTATGAGATATGGTGCGCTCTATGATGAGTACTGCTGAGTTGCGTGTTTCCTTTTGGAGTTGTGCACTTGAGTAGCTGCATACCTATTGAATAGGGTTCCGACCAAATCGGTGCCTACCACTCCATATGTGGTATGGTATGGGAAGAGACCATGTCTTAAACGAGTTAAGATATGGGGTTGTTCGGCCTATGTTGAAAAGAAAAATCCGGACAAGCTCGAGGCAGGGTCAGTTCTATAAGTTTGTTGGATATCCTAAGCATTTGCGAGGGAATATTTTATACCACACTGAGGAGTAAAAGGTGTTTTGTTTCTCAGCATGCCACCTTTTTAGTAAAGGAATTTCTTGTGAAGAAATTTGTGGTCATGAGGTAGAACTGGAAGGAGTTCCAGCTTGACAAACTAACAGCTGATAATTTGGTAAAACCAAAGGATTCAATAGTCTCCAACGAAGCACAGCCTCTCTGCGAATCTGATAGGGTTCCTCATCCACCTAACAGATACTACGGTTTCCTCGGTGACGGTGGGAGTGAGAATTTCATCATGGTAGATGATGACCCAACTAGGTTCAGGCAGGCCATCACGAGTGTGAAATGGATGGATGCTATGCGATCAAAGATGGAATCCATGTACACCAACAAAGTGTGACTTTGAATGTTGCACCTGAAGGGGTAAAACCCATTTGGAGCAAATGGATCTTAAGAAGATTCTTGGTGTAGATGGAAAAGTTGAGACTTTCAAACCTATGCTTAAGTCCATCAGGATCAATGCGCGCATCGCGGAGTTGGAACATCTGTTTTGATGTGGCAGTCAAAGAGTTTGACTTCATCAAAAAGATAGATGAACCTTGTATATACAAGAAGGTAGTAGAGAGTAAGGTTGTCTTCCACGTATTGTATGTAGATGACATACTCTTGATAAGAAATGGTTTCCTATACTACACTCGGTCAAGCTCCTCTTATCACAAGGATTCTCCATTGAAGATCTGGATGATACCTACTACATCTTGTAGTTTATGATCTATGGTGATAGATCTAAGTGGATGTTGGGAGTGTCCCAAATCCAGGTACATTAACACAGTACTAAAGGGGTTTAGTATGGAAGATTCTATGCGTGGTGGTTCGCCCACTTACTCATGAATTACTCTCTCCAAAAAGATGTCTCCCGGGTCTGATTTGAAGAGAGCTCGCGTGCAAGGGATACCCTATACTTCGGCAGTAGGCTCTATCATGTATGCGATGTTATGTGCCAGACAAGATGTAGCTAACTCACTAGGTGTAGTGATCAGGAATCAATTGGATCTTGGGAGAATCACTGGATAGCTGCGAAGGACATTCTTAAGTACTTGAGAAGCACTGAAGAAATGTTCTTGGGGTTTAGTAACGATAAACTCCAGTGGGAGTCCTTTACCAATTCGAGCTTCCAGAGTGATAAGGTCGACTGAAAGTCAGTCACAGGCTTTGTCTTTACCCTCAGTGGAGGGACGGTCTGTTGGAAGAGTTACAAGCTAGATACCGTGGCATACTAGACGATAAAGGCTGAATACATCGCTACCAACGATGCTACCAAAATGGATGTCTGGATAATTCTTTTTCATGAGATGAACATGGTTCCTACCATTGAGCGTCCAATAACTGTTATTGTGACAACAATAGAGTTATGGCTTAGGCTTAAGAATGCAGGACCCATCAGCGTTCCAGACATATTCTGAGGCAGTTGACGCGAAGGATAACACGGCGGATCCACTCACAGAGGCCTTTCCCTAGAGAGACTTCTATAGGACGTTGAGTATGAGATACTACAATAAATGGCCTTAGTGCAAATGGTAGATTGTTAGTTATGTGTATGCCCTAGAGGCCATTATTGTACATGTGATGTATATTGTAGTCAATGCTTGAACATATATAGGGAGGGCTTTCTTGCTCGACATGATAGTATGCTATCTGGTTGCTCTTTATCTTAACATGTACACTTATTGTCTCTCTATTACATGTTGATAAAGCCCTTAGGATGAGTACTTGACTACCAGGATTATGATGCAGATCATACTAGTGGGGCAGAGCTAGTCGGTAAGTACATCCTTCAATAGTTCATAGTCGTGGGAATATCGAGACGGGCATCGATATTCCAGAGTAGATTAGCGTATACGCTTCTCGACCCATATGATGGGCGATGGATGATCCCATATCCATTGGTGTTTGACATCAGAGATGTTATACGGGTGCTCAGTGGAGACTGGGTACACTTAACGGACTCGCCGAGAACTCCTAGATGGTATTATACCTATCGTCAGATAGCAGTTCTCTAGTGACACTGGTACAGGTTAGTCTGTCGACCCGAGATCGTCATAGAGTCTTATGTGATTCCCACTGTGCTTTGATTTCCACCTTACCACGTTCAAGAGATCGTGCAAAACGGTGGTTTTTGGGTACAGTCCCGAGTCACATGGAAGCAATGGGCGATAGGAGGGGATTCGTCTCTCCCGGTATTGGGGGTTGATGTTGCGCTATGCTTGATTGGCCATAACAGGAAATCCCTGGTTAGGGTTGCTGAGATCTACTGGTAAGTGTTATCAGTAGTTTCTTGAACCGTTATGGGCTTCACATCAGCATGACTTATCAAGCTATTGGGGTCTGACGTTATACCACCCCCAGACTGTGATATGCGACGTATCTGATGAAGAGACCGGACTGTACGGTAGTGTTATTGATTGAGATTCGCAGGAGTATGAGCAGGCTTGCTTGTTGATCTTCTGATCGCTCAATACCCGGGTTGTCGTTATGTTTAGCAGACCGCTTTCGGCTTGTGGCTGACTGATATGATCACCACCTACTGCCGGCGTATTGACGAGTCTTTAGAGTCCTACACAGAGGTTTCCTGGCTCAAGCGAAATGAAGTAGGAGTATATATGTAATATGTGCAGGACCGAGATCAATATGAGTATGTGATACCGTATTCTATTCTCGCGATATGTGATATCGGTCGGTTATATGTGATATAGCCAGGTTATCGAATCAAGTGTTGATTCGATAAGTTGATACATATGATATTAGTCAGTTATATGTGATATAGCCGGATTATTAAATCAAGTGTTAATTTAATAATTTAATGTATAATTATATATTTGATATATTGAATTACATTAACTAATATTAGCTCACTTAAACATTTCTTTTTCTCACTTTGTGCTTTAGTATATATGTGATATATATTAATGTATATTTTATTGTGTCATGCTAGATGATACATGCTTCATGGATGTGTGAAACTTACACCATGCTTATGATAATCTAGGGTTTTTATTTCATTTAAGAAATTCAAAATTTGTTGGAATTTTGTGATAGCTAGAAGCTTGGAGAAGCTTGTTTAGCCCATTGATTTAGTCCACTAGTTTTGTTTTGCTTAAAATATTTATTAACCCAACCATTATCCTTAGCCATAGTTTAGTCTCTACATGAGTTAGTATATGATACAAACTCACCCATGGTTGCTATTCTCACCTCATGAGTTTCATTCTCATCTCCACTTCATCTTCCTCATCTCCAATAGCTTTCTAAGGTTTGGAGAGATGAAGAATCCTAGTGAGAAAAATAAATCCAAAGTGAGCAAGATTCCTACTTCATCATCCTCTACTAAATTAGCCATTTAGTTTAGGGTATTTGCTTTACTAAACCCTAATTTAGTGAAGAGATAGCTTGGGTTGGTGTCTCCTCGACGTAGATCATTTTCGGCCTCAAAGACTTCAAGCAAGCTTGTTCCGTTCATCTTATGGAGCCTTTCTAGAGTCCGTGAATTCACTACTTGGAGCGAGGGGACTACTACACGGAGCTATTGAAGTGAAGGACCGGTCTACAAAGGTTGTATTCCTTGTTCACTTTGTATGTAAAGTTGTTTACATGCTTGTTTCGTCTAAATTTCTAGTTAAGATTCTTAGTTAGGGTTGTTTAGCATGGCAATTTTTTAAAAATGGCATGGACGATGCCTCTCGAAACCTTGCTATCGTGCTGAATATCCCTACAATCTCCAATTTAATCAGTTTATAATAAAGACGGTATTTGTGAGCTGTGAATCAAATCACCGCGTGTATGTTCAAACTTTCAAAGACGAAGACTATTATTTTGTCACTGTACATTGATGACATGTTGGTTGCAGGTCCGAATTTCGAGAAAATTCAAATTTTTAAGAAGATGATGGCTGAGAAGTTCTCTATGAAGAATTTGAGAGCGGCAAAGAAAATCCCGGGCATGAAGATCGTGAGAGATAAGAAGCAGCAACAGTTGTGGTTATCACAAAGGTACTACATCGAGAAGGTTTTGAAGCGGTTCAATATGGACAAGTCAAGACTGATGAGTACGCCCTTAGCAAAGCAGTTCAAACTCAGTAAGGAGTTGTGACCAACAACTCAAGAGCGGAAAGATGAGATGGCATGCGTGCCTTATGCATCTGCGGTGGGGAGTTTGATGTATGCGATGGTGAGTATGAGACCTGATATTGCACATGCAGTGGGAGTTGTTAGCAGTTACATGCAGAACCCGAGTAAGGAGTATTGGAATGTGGTGAAGTGGATGTTGAGGTATCTAAGGGGTATGTCAAGCCACTGCTTATGTTTCGGGGGTGAATCTCTAAAGGTGCAAGGTTACGTTGATGCGGACTACTCTGGTGATCGAGATAGCGGGAAGTGCACAACGGGATGCGTATTTACGGTTGTGGGAACATCGGTGAGTTAAGTCTCTCAATTGCAAAAGATGGTGGCATTGTCGACTACGGAGGCTGAATATGTGGCAATCACAGAATCCAGCAAAGAGATAATATGGTTGCAAGGTCTATTTGAAGAATTGGGAAAGAAACAAGACTTCAATATTTTATGGAGCGACAACCAAAGTGTGATACATTTGGCAAAAAACGCGGCTTATCACTCGAGGACGAAGTATATCAAGGTACGGCATCATTTCATTCATATTGCGATGGAAGAAGGCGAGTTGACTTTGTAAAAGATCGTGAGAGTGTAACGTTTTAGATATCGTGTAGGATAATTATATAGTAATTAGAGATATAACATGTCTTTTCTATAAAAAAAAAACTAGTTAATAATTAGTTTTCCACATCGACAAATATATTCTTATTTACTATATAATTACTTATCTTATTTGGTATTTATTTAGCTACTTATTTGATTTCTAGTCTTCTTATGTTTTTCCTTATTTATTAATTACTAAATTATTTTTAAAGTTGCACTTACACACTAATATAGTATTAATCATAAATTAGTATAGGTTAATACAAGTTTTTACTATCATGACAAGCTAAACACATATTTTGTACCATGTTCTTTCCTTTAAATATTAGATGGTTCAAGATTTTGTTGGAAAAGAAAATAAATATAAAAATGAAAAATGAGCATGGTGCATTTATTAGGAGAGAGAGAGCTATGGCTTGATAATTTTTCCTTTGTCTCTAGACTCTTCTCCCTCTCTCTCCCTCTCATTTCTCATCTTTTTCTTCTTCTTTCTCCTTTGCCCAAAAACCCCTCTTCCATCACAAGAACCCTCCACAATCAACACAAATCCTTATACAAATCATTACAAATCCTTCACTAATCTTATTCAAAATCCTATTTTCAACTTCTTAAAGAGTTTCTTGAAGCAAGTTTCTTCTTTTGGTGGTTATCTTATCAATAAGGGTTTTTCTTCATCTCCTAGTAAGGTTTGAAACTAAATCTTAACTTGTTTTGCTAATCCTTGCTTTTAATCAACCTTAATTAGGTGTTTAAGTGGTTTTTATTGCATGTTTAGATTTTAAAAAGAGGGTTAGGATAAGTTTAGGGTTTTTATGGCTTATTAGGGTAGTTAAGAGTAGATTAGTACTTAATAACCTTATTAATCTAACTCATTTCATTATAATACCATATTGTTTTCAATTAGTGTTTAAAAACGGTTTTTAGTTAAGTTTTAGGTTCTTTATGATCTGCTATCTTTTCGTTGATCTGCACTAAAATCAAACAATACAGTAGATTTGTGTTAGAGCCCTGAATATACCACTGAAACCCGTACCCAAACCCTCACCTATCGACCGGCGAGAACCCTCGTTTTGCCGGCGCCGCCGGTCCCCCTGTAGACTAGGGAGTTTGGTTTTTGATGGTAGTTCTCTGTGTGTCTTTCAGGGTATTTAGTACACCTTGTTTTTCTTTTTGTGTCTGTAAATAAAATCTGGGACCATTTTTCTTTTGTGTGAGTGTTTTTCTTATGTACGATACGCACGATTCGATTCTAGGTTTGTCGTTTTCTTTGGAAAACAGCCTATAGGGGTGGTTTTCGACGATGTCGCGCACGTTTTGTGCACTAAGTGCACACGTGTTTAATTTGTGAGAGTTTGTTCCTTCGTATCATTTTATCTCTGCGTTATATCGAATATCTCGTCTTATGTATTGATATTGTGCGATTCTAGGATCGGTTGCGGAGACGTCAGACGCGGCAAAGAAAGGAAAGACGGTGATCGGATTCGATTAGCCGAAGTGTTCCGGTAAGTAGATGTTACATCTATGGGGGAATCGTTTGGATGGCGCAAAGCGTCCGATAGTTAGGATCCATTTAAAATCTCTTGCCTTCATATGCGTAGATCATATTCATATTGCATTTGCATCTTCATACACATTGATATTATCACCTAAGACACTTGCACTTTACCAATGGTTCATACCGCACGTGCACTATTTATGTGAACACGCACGCGTTGGTAATTGCTATGTCACGAACACTATAGAACTTGCTTGATAATCGGTAACATCGCATCGTTATTGCTATGTAGTCTTCAGGTCATTATCTCATCGCATCGTAATTGCTATGTAGTCTTAAAGTTAATTACCTCATTGCATCTCGTTGCATCATTATTGATAAGTAGTTTTCAAGTCATTTATCTCAATTGCATCATCATCGATATGAAGTCTTCGAGTCATTCATCTCATTGCGTCATATTGACATCATGGACATTCATCGTCATTGACATATTCATATATTGTGATTTTTCTTGGTGATTTCCGTATTCATGAGATTTCTGGATTTGGGAAAAACAAACTTGTTATCATTTTAAAATGCAAATTGCGGTTTTCTCGTGATATGATGTGTGTGGCATCCACCATGAGTTTTCTCGGTTCTTGAGCCACGTATGTACGTATACCCGATTCGAGGAGTAAGGAGGCACCGTCTGCGGGTACATGGTGGACCCAGTGAGGTACCTCGAGGCAAGAAGGCCGTATAGAAAGATGTTGAGCCGGGCAAGAGAGCACTACCTACCGGTGATTATTGGCCCGGCGGATATCTGGAAGATACATACCGGAGTCGTGTGATTTAGACAGATTAGGGCCGATCTGAGAGACAACACCCGAGATATTGATATATTTTGAGTGTCGATGGTTGACACAGATTTCTGTCTTTTTCTATTTAATGATACTCCAGTTTTACAACACCAAAACTTTACTAAGATATAATTCAGTTTTTCTCAGAACAGATATACCCAGATTTCATGTTTGATCATTCATTCATGTCGCATTCATATCAGTACATTGCATCATACTATATATATAGTTTTTCGACGCATTTGCATGCATGCTTGCGATTGTCTCATTAGATGTTATTTACTAGTCACGAGTTGGCAACTCACCCCCGTTGTGCCACAGTGTCTTGCAGGACCGACTCGTCAGCATAGTCGCGGTGGGCACACTGCTACCACTCCTGTTGCTTCTTTTGCTTTGACTTGAGCACTTTGCCTCTAGGTGAGTTTTGTGAGGATATTTTTTTGTTCCCACCTTGTATATTTACTTTTTTTCATCTAGTTTACTCCATCTACCATTTGTATATTTAACTTAGAGACGAGACTGTGAGGCTTATATTATACTTTGATTTCTGGTGTCGAGCTCGTGTGAGCCGACTTTCATGCTTTCCTATTTCTTGCTCTTTATATGGTTTTCACATTATTATGATATATCTTGCCTGTGGTTGTGTTCCGCCATTCGGCGAAGAGCTAGCTCCCACTTAGGGATGCCTTTTTATCAGTTCTTATATATATTCATGTATGTATTGGTTTGGGATCAGTTTTTACAAAGGAGACTCTGCCGAATTTTTCAGAAAACTTGATGCTTTTAAATGATTTTAATGTAACTCTATTTTGTTAAAAATCAACCTTTCAAGACTAGTGTTTTTATCACTCTATTTCTTTTCATAGTTTAGATTATGGGTCTTGGCTTATTTAAATTACGCTACGCCTCTAGACGAAGCGTGATTTAAGTTCCAGTCATGTTCCACATTTCGGGTCGTGACAGAGAGAAAAGAATCCGGCGGATATGTTCACCAATGACGTAGACTGAGACAAGATGGAGCTCTGTTGTTGCTTGGCGAACCTCTCCATAAAAATTTAATGAGGAGAGAGTAAGGCAGAGTCGTGTAAAGTCCACTAGCGTTGGCAATCAAGGTGGAAATATTTCTAAGCAGGAGATTGTTAGAAATTATGAAAAAACTTTCAGGTCAGACATATATCATCGACAGCAACAGACGTCTGGACATGCACACGAGAGACATGTCAGAAACACATAGTAACGGCAGACGTCTGAAGGCCAGTAAGGCAGACGTCTGAAGAATCCACGAAGCCCAATCCAGAGCGCAGGCAGATGTCTGCCAAAGTGTGGGTCAAACGTCTGACCGAGACGCTGAAGAGATACAGATTCGGGACAGACGTCTGCCCAAGTGTGGGTCAGACATATGTCGTTGGTGAATCTATTGCGAATCAAATTTTTCCATATTATGATTTATCTCTATTTATTATAGGATAAGGGTTTGCCTATATAAGGGGGCTTCTCATATGTATTCTTTACAGCCAAAATTTAATAGAGGGAGAGATCGTTGTATTGAGATGGTGACGGCTTAGATCTAGCGAGATTTGAGAGAAATTACATAAGGTTTGCTCGTGATGTACTCGGTTCAAGATTATACTAGATATTACAGATTTCTCTCTGCTGGGGAGTAGCCATACGGTGGGTGAATCCCGTTAACGAATCTCGCGTCTCTTTGATTCTTATTTATCTCTTGTTTGGTTTTTCTATTCTTGCATCTTTAATAATTTTGCCATTTCGTTATTAATTGCGTGATTGGTTGTTGATTGCGTGATTTGGTTTGTCGCGAGCATAGTTTGTGGAACGACTTCTCCATTCCCAACATGTCAACGGTAGGAGAAGGAAGGAGAAAGAAGAGAGAGGATAGTGTTGGAAATATACCAAGAAGTCGGATAGCATAGTGTTGTTTCAATTGTTGCAACCTAACTAGTGGGCTAAGGACTAGTTATGCCCTCCCCCCCTCTAAAATTTCATTAGTTTAATATCGGTGATTAGAAAGATAATTATCAACCGTATTAACAACAAGCACAAACAAAACATAATCTCGAAATAAAAAAAAACTGTCACAGAAATGCAGAAGCTGCACATTCTTAATTTAGACTTATTTATATATCAAATATATTTTTCGCTAAAGCTAAGGCCATTCTTCTATCCTTGTTTCTTCCTTCTCCTCATGCATTCGCACATATGTGCTCATGGCTGCAATTATTTCCGATCCATCAAGTGCCAAAGTAGATACTCGAATACCAAACACCAGCATGTAGATACGAACCAACAATTAGGAAGCGCAATTGGAATGAAAATGTCTTTGAAAATCACCGTTGAACATTTAATACCATTAAAGCATATTTTTGTGCTATTGCCTAGCTATTGGTACATCGATCATATCATCTAGTATATCAAGACATATATGGGCCTGTATGCTGCTATTTCAAACTTGGATGGGCATACTTGTTGTACAAAGCAATATTCCTATTTGATAAACTTCATATAACCATAGTCACAAATTCGTCGTTCGGATATAATTCGGCGAGGTCGAAAATTCGGATTCGGAGAACTATTCGGATAAAATCGGCAGATATTCGGGAAAGATTCGGTAAGTGTTCGGGAAATGTTCGAGAAGGATTTCGAGCAATAAATTAATATATGAGACGCTAGGTTTTGATTTTGCGAATTATTTGCTCTTTTTTGAATTATTCGCTGTTTTTTCACATAATTCGGGAATAATTCGCGAATTATTCGGCCAGTTCGGCAACGGCGATTAATTCGTCTGATCAAAAATTCATGAATTATTCACGAATTCGGCGAATAATTCACGAATTATGTGACTATGCATATAACCACACGACCATGAAACGTACATTAGGAAAAAAAAATATACCTGATATAATAAACATTAATACTTAGACATCGGATGCAGATGCGGAACAAATACAGTTAGGTGTCGTAAATGAAAATTACTCTTTGCATTTGATAATTAAAAATCGGATATATTACAGAGTTTGTTTGGATTATCCGTTTACCTCCCTACATAAATCGAACAATTATATAGAACAAAAAGTTACAAAAGAAGTATCTTGTAAAAAAATTATAAATATTGTATCCTCATTTAGCTCAAGTTCATTAACTAGCTGTCCCTTTTGACAACTGAAGGTAAGTCTCGTTGAGTACGGGGAATGAAAAGGTCCACCAATTTATTATACCTGACGTTTAATTATGTTACCACATTGGGAGCCATGATCTCTTCATCTTTTCCATTTTTTAATTTTGTTCCCCTTTTTTTTTTCCTTTTTTTGCTGGGATTTAAAGTCAAGACTGCAAAAGAGAAAGATGGAGGGAGCTTTGCTTGTCGTGGGAGACTTGAATTTATTTTTTCTCAGTTATTATTATTTTCTCAACTCTTATGGTATTTTAAAATTATTCTCATGCTCTCATTTATATCCCATCGTGGGGCCCACGTCCTTCACGTGATTGTGTCAGCCGCCCACGTGCTCGTCGTTTTGTTGGCGGGCCACACGTGGCGGGTGGCGATTGCGTGTCGCTCGCTTCCATGTTCTTTCACCGCACGTGCTTCGGGCACGGTGAGGCACGCGGCGGGGGCGCGGCAGCTCACGTGTTCTGCTCGCGTGACGGACACGAGGAGGGATGGATGAATGAATGTTTGAAGAAAACATATGATAGGCTAATTGATGGCGAAGGTATGTTAAATTAATGTAGCTTTTCTTATCATCAAAATCTTTTTGAACTACGTCTGTTTATTGAGATGTTATGGGCCTGTCTCCCCCTGATGAAAGTCGGGTTGGGTTTACTCAGAACCCGATTCATTTTTTTAGATTTTTTTAGACATCTTATATCCGTCCGAAACCATTTGTATGGGATGAAAATCAGATTAAAAATATTTCGGGTTAGGTATAGTATAGTATTAATCCTGTATTTCCGAATCCTAAACCTGGCCCAAATCAGAGTCGTTTCATATACCGGATGCGACTTGATATAATACACAAACATTTAATCTAAATACTATAATGTACATGTTGTAACTTAGTGTATGTCAATGCAATTTTTTTGTGTAATCTATAAGTCCCATCTAATTTATAAAGCTTTTGTCAAATATAAATTTTGTGCATCAATTTGAACTAAAATCAAACTTTTTGGTGGAATATTCACACTATGTATGATATCCCAGCTCTCAATAGTTACATACAAGTCGATAGAACATAAAAAAACAGGAAGACCATTTCCATGATTATAAGTTCATAACCCCAGCTCAAAATAAAGATCTACTAATTCTTTTATTTCAGTTAGTAAGAGAGATCTTGAACTAAGAAATAGACAAAGAAGCAAAGAGAGGGAATCCTGAGCAATTGCAAGTATTGGGTTCATTGGTATTTCTGAAATAGTAGATGCTATCACACATACGATCATACTGCATTCGATAGAATTGTTTGATCTTAAAGGAGATCTTTTATAATTTAGCATGTGAGTGGTTATTTCTTGGTTTTGTCCGCTAATTAATAACTTGATTATTTTTAGATAATAGCATATGCAAACGCCGCTGGTATATAATAGTAAAACTCACGTCAAATATAATAATTTCATTTTTTAACGAAAAAACCCGTAAAAACCGATCCGCCCGTCTAAACCAGAAACCGGCTCAAACCTATCCAAAGCCCAAAGTTGCGGGTTCCGGTTCGATGCATTGTAAACCCGTCAAGTTTGAACAGATTTGGGATTAGGTTTTAATTTTCAGGTTGAGCATGAAATTTATCAAAAATCAGTCCAACCCATCCGGTTTCACTGAGAGTCTCTGCCTATGCTACCACAATGAGCATGTGGTATGGAACTCTAAATGAAACACATTTTAATTTTAATTTGAAACGCCATGTGAAACACTATAGATATTTTAATTTGAAAAACTATAAACAGTTGGTTTGCGCTTTGTAAGGCGGAATGCAAATTACCGGGAATTGTTATATTATGGAAAATGTGATTATCAGGTATCTAATTTCAAGAAATCTTACATTAACATGCTAGGTATATTTTAATCATTCTCGATAATATATGTATTTGCAACCGTCGACCAGTGGAGAATGGATGGTTGGCGGCGGCGGCCAAACGGCGGCGAATGGTGGTGGGTGGGTGGATGGACTGCGACGGCGGGAGGCGGCCAACCGTTGGCAAACGGAATGCTGGCGGCGAGTGGGCGGATGGTCGACGAGAAGGTGTCACAACCCGCTTTCTAAATGACGGTAACATGCACGTAACGAGATCTGCGATATCTTTATACCGAGAAGGATTTTTCTCGAAATAAATACATTAAGCATTTTATAAACAATATAAATATAATAAGATTAAAGCAAGAGAATAAAATTCCAATTCCAATTATTACATTTAAATCACAGCATGTTCAAGTTGACAGGAGTCTGATAATAATAAGATACAATGAAATAAGATAACGATACCCGAACAATTACACATACTGGAAATTAAAGACTGAAGGTAAGTGTAATAACCGGTATCTTTTGTACATATTTCGTATTCTAAAAAATTTTCATTTACAAGTTTTCCCCAAATATTTCCTATTTTTCCCAATCTTTTCCTTTTTCTATTTCTCTTTTCTTTTCCCATATTTTTCCAAGCACCAGCTTAACTTCTTTTTCTTTTTCTTTTTACCGAAGGCCCAGCCCAACTTCCCTCCCCCTTTTTCTTCTTCTCCTTCCTTTTCTCCCACATAACCCACGACCGCGTCTATGCTCCAACGACACCCACGATACCTGCGCCCGTCTCCTAAGAGCTTGCCTCGGCCGTTGCTCCTCCATTCAAAACTTTGGCTCTTTCTTATATCTCTTTCTCATTCTCTCTCCCTCTCCCCTCAAACTCACTGACTTGAGCTCCTCCTGCAACTTCCTCATCGCACAACCACGATCGCCATCACCTCCGTCAAGCCCAAGCCTCTCAATCCAACTTTCGAGCTCCTCCCAGCAACCGACCTCCAAGCTCACAACTCCTCCTCTTTCGGTCCTCTCCTATCAACCAGGCTTCCCCTAGCAGCCGCTGAAGCCGAAGTCGTCACCTTCGTCGCTGTCGTCATCACCAGCAACACCGAGCCCCAGGACCTGCACCTTGTCCGGGCCACGTACGCATCCAGCCCACACCACACACGCACCACGCACCATACCGAGCACCGCGCCGCTTCGTCGCCGTCTCATGTGTCAAAAAGATCCTCTGCGTTCATGTTGCTTCTATTTCAGCGATCTAAGGTAAGTGTTCATCACTTACTATCATGCTATATATACTATTTATTTAGAGATGGGTGAAAATTGTAGATATTGTTGTATCGAGTTATTAACGATTATTTTAAACATGACCCATAGTTGTTTGATTGTGACGGACTGAATGTAAAAATGGGTCTAAAACACCATGATAGGCATATAGAAACTGTAGGGATTGAATTCTGTTCGAATTGAATAGACGAAACCAAAATCTTGATAATTTCGATTATGTACGCTAGGTGTTCGATCAAATTTCCTGAACCAAAACCCTAATTTATGATAAATAGTTTCAATTACTGTTAATTAGTATCGTGTAGAAAATTGGAATTAAAATATTGACGTTTCGCATATAAAATGTCATCTCCAATAGGCAATGACAAATCTGAATGTTTCTGTATGTATGGCCTTGTGAAAATCATTAAAACAAATCATAGAAAAATCGTCTTGTATCGTTTGTGGGTTCATAATGAAGCTAACTTAATATACTAAACACCTATATAAAGTTTTAATAAAAAATATGTTGTTACACTTGCCGTAAATTGGGGAGAAACACGGATCTGGACTGTAGAACAGAGAAATATTCCTCGTTGTTATTTGTTTTAAACCACTGAAATAATCCCGTATAAATATTGTTAGTTGTATGTATGCCCTAGATACCATTATTGTACATATGATGTATATTATAGTGGATTCTTGGACATATATAGAGAGGACTTTCTTGCTCGACATGATAGTATGCTATCTGGTTGCTCTTTATCTTAACACGTATACTTGTCTCTTGATACTGTCTTGTGGTTACATGTTGGTAAAGCCCTCAGGGTTGACTACCAGGATTATGATGCATATCATACTAGTGGGGCCATGGTAGTCCATAAGTTCATCCTTTAATGTGTAGGGTTCCTAGACACTCTTGTGAAGGTTCATAAGGCATCAAACATGCCCGGATAAAAATTTAGACGTGCCGAACAACCCAAAGCCGGGATATTTTCTAGAATATTAGTGTTTAACATACAAGATAACAACTTTATTACTAAGTGTGAGGGATTACAACCTTTGTAGTCCGCTCCTTCGCTTCACAAGCTCCGAGTAGAAGTCCATTCGCCGCGATCCACGATCTCCCGTACTCAAGAGAGGCTCCACGACTCGAACAATCCATGCTAGCTTGTACTGTTCCGTTTCTTCGATGATCTACGTCGAAATTGCAATAACTCAAGCTCTCTCACTCTCAAGAGGTGAACACCCTAATCTAATGGGCAAGATTAGATGAGGATGATGGAGTAGTATTTATGCTATCTTTTTATATCATAATCTCACAAGAAAACATCACAAAAGGAAAATCAAGTAAGCTTTCTCAAAGCTCAAGAGAGAAGAAGATGATGAATAATGAGATAATTTCTTCTGTCATGAATAATGAAATGAGTATATGAATAATAATGCAACCATGGTTAATGATGACTAGGATAACCCTTGTAGAGAGTTAACTAAGGCTAGGGTTTGGTTGGGTTAAGATATGAATCATAAGAAAATATCTATCATAATATCTTCTTCATGATAAAAGAGTAACTTCTAGAAGGTGCATGAAGCAACTAATCCTAATCAAACCTTAACCTCATTTAATCATCACTAAACATGTTTCATTATTAATCATATCATGTCACAATAATATATATCACATATATATTATATATTTGCAACAAAAGAAAATAATACAATTAACATATATCGTATATATATCAAAGTATTATCCGGTGAGAAAATGAAATAATAAAGCGAGCCAATATTAGATAATGTAATACAATATATTATATATATATATAATTATACATTAAATCATCGAATCAACACATGATCCGATAATCCGGCTATATCGAATATAACCAACTAATATATCATGTACCGATTTATCGAATCAACACTTGATCCGATGTCCCGGTTCATATCTAAATATCATGAGAATATAATACGGTATCTCATATCGCATTATCCTCGGTCCTGCGCATATCACATATGTGCCTCTACTCCGTTTTGCCTGAGCCAAGAAACCTCTGTGTAGGACTCTAAAGAATCGTCAATACGCCGGTAGCAGGCGATGATCATATCAAACACCCACAAGCTGCAAGCGGCCAGCTAAACGTAACAGCCACCCAGGTATTGAGCGATCAGAAGATCAACAAGCTAGCCTGTACGTTCTCCTGTGAATCCAATCAGTAACACTCCCGTACAGTCCGGTCTCTTCGTCTGATATGTCGCATATCAAGTCTAAGGGTGGTATACGTCAGACCCCAGTAACCGATAAGTCGTGTCGATGTGTGGCTCAAAACGGGTCGAGAAACTACTAGTAACACTTACCAGTAAATCTCTATATCAGCCCTGGCCAGGGACTTCCAGTTATACCCAATCGAACACAGCACAACATCAACTCCCTATACCGGGAGAGACGAATCCCTTCCTATCGCTCATTGACTCCATGTGATTCGGGACTGTACCCAAAAGCCGCCGTTTTGCACGCCCTCTTGGACGTGGTAAGGTGGAAATCAAAGCACAGTGGGAATCACACAAGACTCTATGACGATCTCGGGTCTACAGACTACCCTGTACCAGTGTCACCGGAGAACTGCCATCTGACGTGTGGTATATCACCATCTGGGAGTTCTCGGTGAGTCCGTCCAGTGTACCCAGTCTCCACTGAACACCCGTACACCATCCTTGATGTCCAACACCGATGGATATGGGATCATCCATCGCCCATCATATGGGTCAAGATGCGTATACGCTAGTCTACTCTGGTGTATCGATGCCCTGTCTCGATATACCCTCGACTAGGAACTGATAAGTATCATTTCATTGTTAGTTATATGTATGCCCTAGAGGCCATTACTGTACATTGGATGTATATTGTAGCGGATCCTGGGACATATATAGGTAGGACTTTCTTGCTCGACATGATAGTACGCTATCTGGTTGCTCTTTATCTTAATATGTATACTTTCTGTCTCTCTGATTACATGTTGATAAAGCCCTTAGGATGTGTACTCGACTTCCAGGACTATGATGAAGATCATACTAGTGGGGCCTGGGTAGTCAATGAGTACATCCTTCATTGTTCCTAGTCGTGGGAATATCGAGACGGGGCATCGATATTCCAGAGTAGACTAGCGTATATCTTCTCGACCCATGTGATGGGCGATGGATGATCCCATATCCATTGGTGTTTGACATCGGAGATGGTATGTGGGTGCTCAGTAGAGACTGGGTACACTGAACGGACTCGCCGAGAACTCCCAGATGGTATTATACCTCACGTCAGATGGCGGTTCTCTGGTGACACTGGTACAGCTTAGTCTGTTGACCCGAGATCGTCATAGAGTCTTGTGTGTCTCCCACTATGCTTTGATTTCCACCCTACCACGGCTCTACTGAGTCGTACAAACAGGTGGTTTTTGGGTACAGTCCCGATTCACATGGATGCAATGAGCGATAGGAGGGGATTCGTCTCTCCCGGTATTGGGGGTTGATGTTGCGCTATGCTCGACTGGCCATAACAGGAAATCCCTGGCCAGGGTTGCGGTGACCTACTGGTAAGTGTTATCAGTAGTTTCACACATGTTATGGACCTTACGTCGGCATGACTTATCAAGCTATTGGGGTCTGACGTTTACCACCCCTAGGCGAGATATGCGACATATCAGACGAACAGACCGGACTGTACGGTAAGTGTTACTGGTTGGATTCACAGGAGTGTGAGCGGGCTTGCTCGTCGATCTTCTGATCGCTCAATACCTGGGTGGCCGTTACGTTTAGCAGACCGCTTGTGGATTGTGGGTGTTTGATATGATCATCATCTGCTGCCGGCGTATTGATGAGTCTTTAGAGTCCTACACAGAGGTTTCCTGGCTCAAGCGAAACGAAATAGGAGCGCATATGAGATATGTGCGGGACCGAGAATAATGCATGTATGTGATACCGTATTCTATTCTCGCGATGGATGTATCGAATGGTTGTATGCGATATAACCTAGTTATCAAATCAAAGATTGATTCGATAAGCCGATACATAGGATACTTGTCGGTTATATACGATATGACTGGATCGTTAAATCAAGTATTGATTCAATGATTTAATGCATAATTATATATTTGATATATTACTTTGTATTAACTAGTATTGGTTCACTTTAAATGGATTTTCTCACTTGAATTGCACAAGTTGTATATGAGATATACTTTTGTGCACAAGATTGTATCATGTTTGATGATACATGCAAGCTTGGGTTTGTGTAAAGAATTGACCATGGTTATATGAATGGTTAGGGTTTCATCTTATGTACCTATTCTTTTATCTATTTATTGATTTATTTATTTATTATTGGCAAAAGAAAAGAAAATGAAATGGTGGCTTGATTTGTTTGTAGTTGAAGCTTCTTGAAACTTTGACTAAGTGACCATTTTGTCTTCATGCTTAACCCTAACCCTTCAAACTAACCTTAGTCAATTCTCTACACCTAACTAAGGTTAAAGATATGATAAGTATCATTTTACTTTATATTTTAAATAACTTATCATAATTCTTTCTCATCTTCTTCTTCATCATCAACATGAAAAAGCTTGCAACCATCAATGGCAACTAGCCCAAATGAGTGAGAAATCCAATTCTAAATTGAACCCACCTCCTATTTCTTCATCCTATACCTCTTGCCAAGTAGTATAGGGTGTTTCCTTCACAAGTTTTCAAGGCTTGGTGAAGTTAGAGCTTGATCTTGTGATGCCTCGACGTAGATCATCTTCGGCATCGAACCGACGACCAAGCCCGCCCATTTCTTCGATGAAGCCGATGCTAGAGCCCAAGATACGATTTGGACGGCGAGGGGACTTCATCACGGAGCCTAGGAGGTGGAGGACTGGATCTACAAAGGTTGTAGCCACTTTCCTTTAGCATTTAATTCGTTTACATGCTTGCATCGCCTCATTATCTAGTTAACGATCCGTATTAGGGTTTGTAGGCACTTGTAAAATTTCAATTGGCCATGTTTGATCACTTGTGAGACTTCATTAGTGTGCCTAGGAACCTTACAGTGATATCAGAGCCTAGCTAGAGCCTTAGGCGATGCGTGTGAAAGGTTTCTAGGCACCCTAGTGGGTTCTCACAAGGCATCGTACATGCCAAATTAAAATTTTTAGTGCCAAGAAACCCTAGACAACGGATCTTTAACTAGATGTTTAGGCGAAAAAGAAAGCTAGTTAACTGTTAACTACTAGGATACGGATATACAACCTTTGTAGATCCGGATTTCCGCCTCCTAAGCTCCACGTGGTCATGTCCTCGCTGTCCATCATGAATCCTTGACTCGATCATCGGCTTCATCGGGAAAGAAAGCGGAATAGCTCGTCGGCTTTGTGTCAAAGATGATCTACGTCGAGGTTGCACAAACTCAAGCTCCGACTTCACAAACTTGTGAAACTTGTGAAGTAAACACCCAAAACAACTTGGCAAGAGGTAGAGGGTGAAGAAATAGGAGGTGGGTTCACTTTAGATTTGGATTTAACTCACTAGATCTCAACTTGCCATTGGAGTAGCAAGCTTGAAGAAGAAGAAGAAGATGAAGATGAAGCAAGAATGATAAGTGTTCTATTTTTTTTAAAAATAAAACTAATATGAATACTTATCATATCTTGACCATGGTCAAGTGTAGAGATTAAACCAAGGTTAGAAAGTGTGGTTAGGGTTAAGGATGAGATAAGGATGGTGGACTTTGTCAAAGCTTCATGAAGCTTCAACATAGCTCCAAAATTAGCCACCATTCTTAACTTAATCCTTTTAAATAAATAAACAAATAAATAAATGATAAACCAAAACCCTAATCACCACTTAACCATGGTTTAACCCTTTACACTTAACCACTTTATCAAGTATCATCAAACATGATACAAAGAAGTGCACGAAAGTATATCACATATACAATGTGCAATCCAAGTGAGAAAAATCCGTTTAAAGTGAACCAATACTAGTTAATGCAAAGTAATATATCAAATATATAATTATACATTAAATCATTAAATCAACACTTGATTCAATGATCCGGTCATGTCGCACATAACCGACTAGTATTCAATGCATCGATTTATCGAATCAATGATTCGATAACTAGGTTATATCGAATATAACCATTCGAAACATATATCGTGAGAATGTAATGCGGTATCACATACACGCATTATTCTCGGTCCTGCACATATCTCATATGCGCTCCTATTTCGTTTCGCTTGAGCCAGGAAACCTCTGTGTAGGACTCTAAAGACTCGTCAATACGCCGGTAGCAGATGATGATCATATCAAGCACCCACAAGCCGCAAGCGGTCTGCTAAACGTAACGGCCACCCGGGTATTGAGCGATCAGAAGATCGACGAGCTAGCCCGCTCACACTCCTGCGAATCCGACCAGTAACACTTACCATACAGTCAAGTCTCTTCGTCTGATACGTCGCATATCAAGTCTAGGGGTGGTATACGTCAGACCCCAATAACCCGATAAGTCGTGCCGATGTGAGGCTCGTAACGGGTCGAGAAACTACTGGTAACACTTACCAGCAAATCTCTGATCAGCCCTGGCCAGGGACTTCCCTGTTACGGCCAATCGAGCACTGCGCAACATCAACTCCCAATACCGGGAGAGACGAAACCCCTCCTATCGCTCATTGCCTCCATGTGATTCGGGACTGTACCCAAAGACCACTGTTTTGCACGCCCTCATGGACGTGGTAAGGTGGAGATCAAAGCACAGTGGGAATCACACAAGACTCTATGACGATCTCGGGTCTACAGACTAATCTGTACAAGTGTCACCTGAGAACTGCCATCTGACGTGAGGTATAATACCATCTGGGAGTTCTCGGCGAGTCCGTCCAGTGTACCCAGTTTCCACTGAGCACCCGTATACCATCTCTGATGTCAAACACCAATGGATATGGGATCATCCATCGCCCATCACATGGGTCGAGAAGCGTATACGCTAGTCTACTCTGGTAAATCGATGCCCCGTCTCGAGATACCCACGACTAGGGACCTTGAAGGATGTACTTATGGACTACCATGTTCCCACTAGTATGATCTGCATCATAGCCCAGGTAGTCAAGTACAAATCCTAAGGGCTTTACCAACATGTAACTATAAGACAGTATAAAGAGACTAGTGTACATGTTAAGATAAATGGCAACCAGATAGCATACTATCATGTCGAGCAAGAAAGTCATCTCTATATATGTCCAAGCATCCAATATAATATACATCATCTGTACAATACTGGCCTCTAGGGCATACATACAACTAACAATCTCCCACTTGCACTAGGGCCAGCTGCTGTAGTATCTCATACCGAGCATCCCGAAGAGTCTCTCAAACTGTATCTGGGGAATGGCCTTCGTGAGTGGATCCGCCGTGTTGTTCTTCGTGTCAACTCTCCTGACCTCGATCTCCCGGCGATCAACTATCTCCCGGATCAGGTGATACCGCCTCAGAATATGCCTGGACCGCTGATGGGACCTGGGTTCCTTGGCCAAAGCCACCGCTCCATTGTTATCGCAATACAAAGGTATTGGATGCTCAATGGATGGAACCACTCCAAGTTCAGTAATGAACTTCTTGATCCAGACAGCCTCTTTGGCAGCATCGTTGGCAGCGATGTATTCAGCCTCCATCGTCGAGTCTGCCACGGTTTCCTGCTTGGAACTCTTCCAGCTAACCGCCCCTCCGTAAAGGGTAAAGACAAAACCCGACTGCGACTTAGAGTCGTCCTTATCACTCTGGAAGCTCGAATCGGTAAAGGACTCCACTTGGAGTTCTCCGTTACCATACACCAAGAACATATCTCTAGTCCTTCGCAAGTACTTGAGAATGCTCTTCACAGCTGTCCAGTGACTCTCTCCAGGATCAGCTTGATACCTACTCACTACACTTAGTGAGTATGCTACATCGGGTCTGGTACATAGCATCGCATACATGATAGAGCCTACTGCCGAAGCATAGGGTATCCCTTGCATGCGAGCTCTCTCCAAATCAGTCTTGGGAGACATCTCTTTGGAGAGAGTGACTCCAGAGATCGTGGGCATGTTCCCACGCTTGGACTCTTCCATACTAAACCTCTTTAGTATGGTGTCAATGTACCTGGATTGGGACAATCCCAAAATCCGTTTGGATCTATCTCTATAGATCCTGATCCCCAATATGCAGGAGGCATCACCAAGATCTTTCATTGAGAATCTTTGTGATAAGAAGAGCTTGACCGATTGCAGCATAGGAATGTCATTTCCTATCAAGAGTATGTCGTCCACGTACAATACGAGGAAGACAACCTTACTCTCTGCCACCTTCTTGTAGATACAAGGTTCATCTGGATTTTTGACGAAATCAAACTCTTTGATAACGACGTCAAAGCAGATGTTCCAACTCCGCGATGCTTGCTTTAATCCATAAATGGATTTAAGCAGCTTGCACACCTTCTCGCTGCTCCCACTGTCTACGAAGCCCTCTGGCTGAGTCATGTACACGCACTCTTCTAAATCACCATTTAGAAAGGCGGTCTTAACATCCATTTGCCAGATTTCGTAGTCATGAAAGGAAGCAATGGCAAGCATGATTCGGATGGATTTAAGCATAGCCACTGGAGAAAAGGTTTCGTCATAGTCCACACCTGGTCTTTGACGAAAACCCTTTGCTACAAGTCTAGCTTTGAAAGTCTCCACTTTCCCATCTACACCAAATTTCTTCTTGAAGATCCATTTGCTCCCAATGGGTTTTACCCCTTCAGGAGCAACTTCCAAAGTCCATACTTTGTTGGTGTACATGGAATCCATCTCGGACCGCATAGCATCCAGCCATTTCACTGAGTCCCCACTCGTGATGGCCTGCTCGAAGCTAGTTGGGTCATCATCCTCCATGATGCAATCCTCGCTTCCACCATCCATGAGAAAACCGTAGTATCTCTCAGGCTGGCGAGGAACCCTACTAGATCGGCGGAGAGGCTGGGGTTGGTCGGGTACTACCGAATCTTCTGGTTCCACTAAATCTTCAGTTATTGTTTGTGTTTCTGGAACTTCTTCCAGTTCTACCTCAGAGCCACTAATCTCCTTTGCAAGAAATTCCTTTTCTAAAAAGGTGGCATGTTGAGCAACAAACACTTTTTGTTCCTCACTGTGGTAGAAAAAATACCCATAAGAATTCTTTGGATATCCCACAAACTTGCAGAGAACTGACCGTGCCTCGAGCTTGTCCGGATTTTGTCTTTTGACATAGGCCGGACAACCCCATATCTTAACTCGTTTAAAATATGGTCTCTTCCCACTCCATATCTCATATGGTGTGGTAGGTACAGATTTAGATGGAACTTGATTCAATAGATATGCTGCTGTCTCCAGCGCATATCCCCAGAAGGAAATAGGTAACTCAGCTGTGCTCATCATAGAGCGCACCATATCTAATAGGGTGCGGTTCCTCCGTTCAGATACACCGTTGTGCTGTGGTGTATATGGAGGAGTCAGCTGAGAGAGAATCCCATTCTCTTTTAGAAAGTCCAGGAATTCATTGCTCAAGTATTCACCTCCTCGATCAGATCGAAGGATTTTAATACTTTTTCCGGTTTGGTTCTCAACTTCTTGTTTATATTCCCTAAATTTCTCAAAAGCTTCTGATTTGTGTTTCATCAGGAACACATACCCGAACCTAGAGAGATCGTCAGTGAATGTAATGAAGTATGAAGAACCATCCCTGGCATGTGTAGACATGGGACCGCATACATCACTATGTATTAGTCCTAAGAGTTCGGTAACTCTTTCTCCGTGTCCCGTAAACGGAGTCTTGGTCATCTTGCCTTTGAGACATGACTGGCAAGTGTCATAGGATGAAAATTCAAACGGATTTAAATATCCATCTTTATGCAACTTAGCTAGTCGTGTCGCATTGATGTGACCCAGTCTACAATGCCACAAGAAGGATTCGTTGAGTTCAGAACTCTTCCTCTTGTGTGTGTTTGTTATGCTCAGAACTGTTGATTGATTTAGAACATAAATGCCATTGCACAACGTGCCTGATCCAACCAACTTTTGGTTACGGAAAATGTTCATAACATTGTCCTGTAATACAAAATTATATCCCTCTTTACTTAATAAAGAAACCGATATAATGTTGCATATCAGGTTCGGCATGTAATAGCATTCGTTCAGAACCAATGTATTACCAGTTGGTAATACAAGGTGATATTCCCCGACAGTCTTAGCTGCAACAATTGCGCCATTTCCAACTCTTATGTCTTTATCACCTTCTCCAAGTTCTCTACCTTTCCTAAGCCCATGTAACTGATTACATATATGGGATCCTGACCCGGTATCCAATACCCAGGACGTAGAGCAAATGGAGAAACAGTTCTCAGTAACGAACACACCCGAAGAAAATGCATCATCATGTACTTTCTTCATTCGGGTGGCATGGGAATCCTGGTATTCCCCTATATCCTGTTCAGTCCTATAACTCTTATAGGAAAGAACGGAACCAACGTTCCCCAGCACAGTATAACATGCGGGTTCGGTCAATACATCCATTTTATTATCTTTATTAAGGCATGAAATGGTCGCTACCTGGAGAGAGAGAGAAGAAAACACTTTAGCGTATGCTCGTGCAAGATCAGATTGGTTATTATCTTATCTAATCAGGATGGCTCCCACTGCTTTTTATCAAATCTTCCTCCAAACCCTAAAAGGAAAGACTAGCCGGGATTAATTACACACTACAAGTTCGCCAATCTTTCAGCCAGGCCAGTGTCGGTACTTTGAGGGAGGTCCCCCGTGCTTTCGCACGAACCTAATTACTGTAAACCTCGTTTTCCCAGAGGCGTAACCCCGTTGACACCTTTCTAGACACCTACTTGATCGGCTAATTGCAATGTGTAAAACTCTCCCAGGAGTAACTCTTACTCGCAGCGGGTATCGGGATCCAACTATCTCATAGAAGGTATGCAATCTCATTGCAAATTTCAACACTTGAAATTCCCGATAATATTTTGCCCCGAACGATCTATGACCTTGACAAGGTCAACAAACCATAGACCGCAAGTCAAGTTCAACCCGTCATTTCTTGATTGAATCAAACCCACCCGCACGACCCTTGACAAGGTCAACAAGGCCGTACGACTACCCTAACTCAATCTGCATCATATGCATAAGCAGATAAATACTGGTTAGCTACCGCACACTGCGCCTTGACAAGGTCAACAAACGCAGCACGAATACTAAACAGGACTTATCTGAAATGACGGAGGGCTACGCTAGGTTTTTCTGAAAACCTATTGCGTAATGAACATGATATCGTTGTAGAATCAAATGAAGTTTTGAAATGGAGTGATTTTGAGGCTTTTCTGGTTTTGCTAAAGGAGTCACTCCCGGTGAAGGGATCTCGGTCCTTTCCTCGTCGAATGAGGTGCGGGATATATCATATATATCACTGTGCAAAGCGAAAACTCTTTAAAAGCAATCAAAACCAAATCGAGTGTGTAGCATCTGCCAGTTATTGCTAAAGGAGTCACTCCCGGTGAAGGGATCTCGGTCCTTTCCTCGTCGAATGAGGTGCGGGGTATATCATATATACCGCTATGCAAAGCAAGAACTGTAGCTACCTGTTTTATTTTAAAATTCGATTCTACAACATCTTAGGTTTCTTATCTTTCATTAATCACATTAATGAAGTCCCATCATTTAAATACCTAAACATCACAGATAGATATGATGTACACTTATGCCATCCGCATTCGCCTCGATGTCCCCTCATGCACCGTTAGGTTAGGTAACTAACGACAGAGCAGGGCAGGGCTAGCGCGGGTGTAAAACATAAGTAACGTCTATATAATATATCATATATACTATATACTATATCCAACACAGAATCACATCACAGATATCGCAGCAGAATAAACATATGAAATATTGGATATACTAGGACGTCCGTGTTTTTAATACGAGCCAGTATAAAACACGGATTCCACGGTCGTGATGAATAGCCAATCCCACACCCCTAGACCCCTACGAGAGCGGCAAGCAACCCTGCCAATTCTAGGGTTAGGAGACCCGGACTCGACACCTCGAGTTGGTCTCCCACTGGACCCCAGAACCCGGTTACTTGTGCTCCCCTCCTTGGGTCTATCCTAGTGCAGAAAAGTAAATAATATACAAAGGGTGACAACTCCCGCATCCTGGAAGTGCCCCGAATATAAGAATATTACATACAAGTTTTTACATGAATGAAAATGAAAAACACTCATCTCACATAAAAACCCCCGGCTATTCAAATACGACGATCCAATATAACATATCCAGCAACACATAACAACACATGTCATCAACGTAAGTAAGTATGCATACCCCAATTGTCGTTGACGTATAGCAACGAAACCGGCGATATGAACATACTACACTTACGGTCACAGAAAAGAAAGTGTAAAACTACAACAATTGGAATCCGCAACTACTTTAGACATCACATGCCTAACAGTTACAAACCCCGCATTTTAGTCTCATTATCGAAAACTCTTTTCAATATCATATGGGACTAAATTGCTAGATTTATAACATTCATTTAGTTATCACATAACTGCTTGTGAATTCCAATTATTGTATCCAATTCCGGATAAATAGAATATATCAAACTTTCCGATCGAACATTCGAACACCCAAGTTTTCCCGACACCGATCAACACATGAAATAGGTTCAAAGACATTCACTTCATACCTCAGTACCAACGGTCCAGCCGTAGAAGGGTCAAGCCAACGCCTCACATGTGGCACGCCGTACTGCCCCAAACCCGAAGGTTCAAAGGGCAGTTCAAGACGGTCACATAATCGAGTTAAGGTTTGTGTCTTCTAGAGGGACCATCGCGTTACTTGCACTACTTAGAACGTCTTTTAACCACACAATAATCCAACACTTGGATATTCCGGCAGGGGAAAACCTGGGTATTTATATCCGGTCGAACTCTTTAACATATTCTACAATTATCTGGAAAAACACTCAGACAAAATTTGATACCCCGATCGAAACATCGAAACCCCAAAACAACTGCAGAAAATTAAACTCTGAAATAAATGTTAAAAATTCCCAGAAAACTCAGCAGAATTTATCAGGAACTACTGTGCAAAAATTGAGGGGTGACGTCATCAATGCGCGGCGGAAGCGCCGCAGAAACCAGGTTTCTGCCGCTCTTCCGCCGCGGAATTTACTGTTCATGGGAAAAGTTTTGCGTCGTAATTCTTATATTTTCCTGCTGAATTTTTTAGCAATTTTTAATTTGGAAAAATCCCAGAATTTGGAAAAAGTCCAGAGAGCTATTTCGGGTTCGGATTTTTGGTTCGATCGGGTTTCAAACGTCGTCGGGACTTCGCCTAAGGCTCTAGCTAGGCTCTGATACCAGTGAAAGGTTCCTAGGCACCCTAGTGGGTTCTCACAAGGCATCGTACATGCCAAATTAAAATTTTTAGTGCCAAGAAACCCTAGACAACGGATCTTTAACTAGATGTTTAGGCGAAAAAGAAAGCTAGTTAACTGTTAACTACTAGGATACGGATATACAACCTTTGTAGATCCGGATTTCCGCCTCCTAAGCTCCACGTGGTCATGTCCTCGCTGTCCATCATGAATCCTTGACTCGATCATCGGCTTCATCGGGAAAGAAAGCGGAATAGCTCGTCGGCTTTGTGTCAAAGATGATCTACGTCGAGGTTGCACAAACTCAAGCTCCGACTTCACAAACTTGTGAAACTTGTGAAGTAAACACCCAAAACAACTTGGCAAGAGGTAGAGGGTGAAGAAATAGGAGGTGGGTTCACTTTAGATTTGGATTTAACTCACTAGATCTCAACTTGCCATTGGAGTAGCAAGCTTGAAGAAGAAGAAGAAGATGAAGATGAAGCAAGAATGATAAGTGTTCTATTTTTTTTAAAAATAAAACTAATATGAATACTTATCATATCTTGACCATGGTCAAGTGTAGAGATTAAACCAAGGTTAGAAAGTGTGGTTAGGGTTAAGGATGAGATAAGGATGGTGGACTTTGTCAAAGCTTCATGAAGCTTCAACATAGCTCCAAAATTAGCCACCATTCTTAACTTAATCCTTTTAAATAAATAAACAAATAAATAAATGATAAACCAAAACCCTAATCACCACTTAACCATGGTTTAACCCTTTACACTTAACCACTTTATCAAGTATCATCAAACATGATACAAAGAAGTGCACGAAAGTATATCACATATACAATGTGCAATCCAAGTGAGAAAAATCCGTTTAAAGTGAACCAATACTAGTTAATGCAAAGTAATATATCAAATATATAATTATACATTAAATCATTAAATCAACACTTGATTCAATGATCCGGTCATGTCGCACATAACCGACTAGTATTCAATGCATCGATTTATCGAATCAATGATTCGATAACTAGGTTATATCGAATATAACCATTCGAAACATATATCGTGAGAATGTAATGCGGTATCACATACACGCATTATTCTCGGTCCTGCACATATCTCATATGCGCTCCTATTTCGTTTCGCTTGAGCCAGGAAACCTCTGTGTAGGACTCTAAAGACTCGTCAATACGCCGGTAGCAGATGATGATCATATCAAGCACCCACAAGCCGCAAGCGGTCTGCTAAACGTAATGGCCACCCGGGTATTGAGCGATCAGAAGATCGACGAGCTAGCCCGCTCACACTCCTGCGAATCCGACCAGTAACACTTACCATACAGTCAAGTCTCTTCGTCTGATACGTCGCATATCAAGTCTAGGGGTGGTATACGTCAGACCCCAATAACCCGATAAGTCGTGCCGATGTGAGGCTCGTAACGGGTCGAGAAACTACTGGTAACACTTACCAGCAAATCTCTGATCAGCCCTGGCCAGGGACTTCCCTGTTACGGCCAATCGAGCACTGCGCAACATCAACTCCCAATACCGGGAGAGACGAAACCCCTCCTATCGCTCATTGCCTCCATGTGATTCGGGACTGTACCCAAAGACCACTGTTTTGCACGCCCTCATGGACGTGGTAAGGTGGAGATCAAAGCACAGTGGGAATCACACAAGACTCTATGACGATCTCGGGTCTACAGACTAATCTGTACAAGTGTCACCTGAGAACTGCCATCTGACGTGAGGTATAATACCATCTGGGAGTTCTCGGCGAGTCCGTCCAGTGTACCCAGTTTCCACTGAGCACCCGTATACCATCTCTGATGTCAAACACCAATGGATATGGGATCATCCATCGCCCATCACATGGGTCGAGAAGCGTATACGCTAGTCTACTCTGGTAAATCGATGCCCCGTCTCGAGATACCCACGACTAGGGACCTTGAAGGATGTACTTATGGACTACCATGTTCCCACTAGTATGATCTGCATCATAGCCCAGGTAGTCAAGTACAAATCCTAAGGGCTTTACCAACATGTAACTATAAGACAGTATAAAGAGACTAGTGTACATGTTAAGATAAATGGCAACCAGATAGCATACTATCATGTCGAGCAAGAAAGTCATCTCTATATATGTCCAAGCATCCAATATAATATACATCATCTGTACAATACTGGCCTCTAGGGCATACATACAACTAACAGCGTAGACGGAATTAGAAGTCCGATCGAATCAAAACCTAAACCCAAATTTGCTCTCTGGACAATTTTGAAAAACTGGGTTTTTTCCAGATTAAAAATATGCAGAAACCTCAGTGCAATATTATAAGAATTACTGTTTAAAACGGGGGCTCTGAATCGTTAATAGTGCTGCGGAACCGCCGCATATGCATGCCTAATGCGGCGGTTCCACGGCAGTTGGTCTCCTCTGGCACATTTTTCTGCACGGTAATTCATATATTTTATTGTTGGTGTTTCTGGAAATTTTTAATATTTTTTAAAGAGTTGAATTTTCTGGGTTGTATTAGGGACTCGGTGTTTCGATCGGATTGTCTAATTTTGTCAGTGTGTTTTTCCGGGTATTTTTTAGAATATGTTAAAAAGTTCGACCGGATATAAATACCCACTTTTTCCCCTGCCGGGAAATTTCCAATTGTTGGATTTTCCGTAGTTTAACGACGTTCTAAGTAGTGCAAGTAACGCGATGGACCCTCTAGAAGACAACAAACCTTAACTCGATTATGCGACCGTCTTGAACTGCCCTTTGAACCTTCGGGTTTGGGGCAGTACGGCGTGCCACATGTGAGGCGTGGGCTTGACCCTTCTACGGCTGGACCGTTGGTACCGAGGCACGAACTGAATGTTGTTAGACTTATTTCATGTGTTGAGTTGTTTCGGGAAAACTTGGGTGTTCGAATGTTCAATCGGAAAGTTTAACATTTTCTGTTTATCCGGAATGTGACACAACAATTGGAATTCACAAAAGTTATGTGATAACTGAATGAATGTTATAAACATAGCACTTTAGTCTCACTTGATCGGTTGCCACGGAATTTTGATGTGATCAAAAGTCCGTCGCAATCACGTAGCGTACGCGGATACTCGCCGGGTAAACTTAATAGACAGCTTCACTCCATAGCCCCGACCAAGTGACTGTAGGAGAACCCCGTCGCCGAAAGCATCCGTTCGGGTGCTCGCGGCAGCGGTGTTCCGCCTTGGTGCACTTCGTCGACGGCGTCAGGAGTGCGGCCGCCTACTAAAGTTTGCGACGAGCATTCGATCAGAATGTCGGGAATCCTGTTGAATTGCCCGACATAATATTGAAAAGTGTTTTCGATAATGAGACTAAAATGCGGGGTTTATAATTGTTAGGCATGCGATGTCTAAGGAATTCATTTGATTAGGCATGCGATGTCTAAAGAGATTGCGGATTCCAACTGTTGTAGTTTTACACTTTCTTTTCTGTGACCGTAAGTGTAATATGTGAAATCGCCGGTTTCGTTGCTATATGTCAACGACAATTGGGATGCGCATATTTACTTACGATGATGACATGTGATGTTATGTGTTGCTGGATATGTTATATTGGATTGTCGTGTTTGAATAGCCGGGGTTTTTTATGTGAGATGAGTGTTTTTTTATTTTCATTCATGTAAATACTTGTATGTAATATTCTTTTATTGGGGCACTTCCAGGTTGCGGAAGATGTCACCGTTGATGTATATTATTTACTTTTCTGCACTAGGATAGACCCAAGGAGGGGAGCACAAGTAACCGGGTTCTAGGGTCCAGTGGGAGACCATCTCGAGGAATCGAGTCCGGGTCTCCTAACCCTAGAATTGGTAGGGTTGCTTGCCGCTCTCGTAGGGGTCTAGGGGTGTGGGATTGGCTATTCATCACGATCGTGGAATCCGTGTTTTATACTGGCTCGTATTGAAAACACGGACGTCCTAGTATATCCAATATTTCATATGATATTTTCTGCTGCGTTATCTGTGATGTGATCATGTGATGTTCTGTGACAGATATTATATATAGTATATATGATATATTATATAGACGTTTCTTATGTTTTACACCCGCGCTAGCCCTGCCTCGTTCTGGCGTTAGTTACCTAACCTAACGGTGCAGACGGGACATCGAGGCGACTGCGGATGGCATAAGCGTACGTTATATTTATCTGTGATGTTTAGGTGGACTTAAATGATGGGATATTCATTAATGAGATTAATGAAAGAAAATAAACCTAATTGATGTTGTGGAATCGAATTTCAAAATAAAAACAGGTAGCTACAGTTCTTGCTTTGCATCGCGGTGTTCATTATAGAACATCCTGTACCTTATTCGATGAGGAAAGGACCGAGATCCCTTCACCGGGAGTGACTCCTTTAGCAATAACTGGCAGATGCTACAACCCTCGGTTTGTCTTTGATCGCTTCTATAGTTTCCGCTTTGCACAGTGATATATATGATATATCCCGCACCTCATTCGACGAGGAAAGGGCCGACGATCCCTTCACCGGGAGTGACCCCTTTAGCAAAACTAGAAAAGCCTCGAAAACATTCCATTTAAAAACCATTTGATTCCGCAATGAGATCAAGTTCAAAGCGTTAAAGGTTTTCATAAAAAAAACCATTCGCAACCCTCCGTCATTTTAGGAAGTAGAGTACTTAGTATTCGTGCTGTGTTTGTTGACCTTAGTTAAGACACAGTGTACGGTAGCTAAGTGATGTCTTCCTACACCGCATATGATGCGATTAGTTAGGACAGTCTCGTGACTTTGTTGACCTTAGTTAAGGGTCATGTGGGTGGGTCTAATTAATCACGAAATGACGGGTAGAACTTGACTAGTACTTATGATTTGTTGATCTTAGTTAAGGTCATAGGTGCTAGGGGTAAAAACCTTTATCGGGAGTTTCAAGTGTTGAAACTTGCAATGAGATTGCATACCTTCTATGTGATAGTTGGATCCCGATACCCATTGCGAGTAATTGTTACTCCTGGGAGAGTTTTGCACTTTACAATTAGCCGATCAAGTAGGTGTCTAGAAAGGTGTCAACGGGGTTACGCCTCTGGGAAAGCGAGGTTTACAGTAATTAGGTCCGTGCGAAAGTATGGGGAACCTCCCTCAAAGTATCGACACTGGCCTGGCTGAAAGATTGGCGAACTTGTAGAGTGTAATTAATCCCGGCTAGTCTTTCCTTTTAAGGCTTGAAGGAAGATTTGATAAAAACAGTGGGAGCCATCCTGATTAGATAAAATAAATGACCAATCTATTCTTGCAAGAGCGCACGCTGAGTGTTTTCTTCTCTCTCTCTCTCCAGATAGCGACCATATCACGCCTTAATCAAGATAATAATATGGATGTATTGACCGAACCCGCTTGTTATACTGAGCTGGGGAACGTTGGTCCCGCTCCAACTTATAATTGTTATAAGACAGAGCAGGAATTAGGGGAATACCAGGATTCCCATGCCGCCCAAACGAAGAAAGTGCATATGATGCATCTCCCTCGGGTGTGTTCATTACAAAGAACTGTTTCTCAGTATCCTCTGCATCCTGGGTATATGATACCGGATCAGGATCCCAGATATGTAATCTGTTACATAGGGCTACAAAAAGGTAGAAAAACTGAGAACGGATGATAAGTTTCATGAGGCAGAAAACGGGACAAGTGTTGCAGCCAAGTCTGTTGGTCACTGTCACCCTGTATTACCAATACATTGATTCTGAACGAATGTTATTAGATACCGAACCTGATATACAAAATCATATATGTCTCTTTGTTAGTAAAGAAACGGTAAAATTTTGTATTGTTGGATAATGTTTTGAACATTTCCTATATCAAAAGTTGATCGGTTCAGGCACGTTATCTAAAAGCATTGACGTTCTAAATCAAACTACAGTTCCCAGTATGCAGAACACACACAAGAGGAAGATTTCAGAAATGAACGATTCCTTCTTGAGGTATTGTAGACTAGGTCATATCAAAGCGACCCGACTAGCTGAAGTTACATATAGATGCATATTTAAATCAGTTTGAATTTACATCTTGTGAAACTTGCCAGTCATGTCACAAAGATATAATGACACCAGCTCTGTTTATTGGAAACAGAGAAAGAGTTAGTGAACTCTTGGGATGATACATGTTGATGTATGTAAAGTCCCCTGTCTACACATGCCAGGACTGGTTCTTTATACTTCATTACGTTCTCTGATAATCTCTCATGATTCAGTCATATGTTCCTGTTGAAACATGAGTCCGAACCTTTTGAGATATTCACAGAATATAAGCGAGAAGTAGAGAACCAGAATACGGGTATAAGTATTATGTCCTTTGATGTGATCAAGGAGGAGAATACTTGAGCACGGAAATCCTAGACTATTCTAAAGGAGAATGAGATTCTCTCTCAGCATTACTCCTCTGTATACACCATAGCACGATGGTATATCGGGGCGGAGCAGATACACCCTTTTTGATATGGTGTGCTCTATGATGAGTACTACTGAGTTGCCTATTTCCTTTTGGATGTTATGCACTTGAGAAGCTGCATACCTATTGAATTAGGTTCAAATCAAATCAGTTGCCTACCATTTCATATGTGATATGGAAAGGGAAGAGCTCATGTCTTAAGCTAGTTAAGATTTGGGGTTGACCGGCCTATGTCTAAAAGAAAAATCCGGACAAGCTCGAGGCAAGGTCTGTAATGTAGAACTGGAAGTGTTCCAGCTATACAAATTACAGCAGATGATTTGGTAGAACCGAAAGATTCAATAGTAACCAACGAACCTCAGCCTCTCCGCCGATCTAGTAGGGTTCCTCACCCACCTGAGAGATACCTTGGTTTCTCGATGACAGTGGGAGCATGGAATGCATCATGAGATGATGACCCAACTAGATTCAAGCAGGCCATCAAGAGTAGGGACTCTGTAAGAATGGCTGGATGCTTAGCGGTCTGAGATGGAATCCATATACACCAACAAAGTATGGACTTTGGTTGCTATATCTGAAGGGTTAAATCCCCATCAGGAGCAAGTATATCTTGAGAAGATTACTTGGTGTAGATGGAAAAGTTGAGACTTTCAAAGCTAGACTTGTTAAAGGTTTTAGTCATCAACCAGGTGTGGATAATGATAAAACCTTTTCTAGGGACTATGCTTGAGTCCATCCAGATCCTACTTGCCACGGCTACATACCATGACTACGATATCTGGTGGTTGGGTGCCATGACTACTTTTCTAAATAATGATTTAGAAGAGAACGTCTATAAGAACACAGCCAGAGGGCTACGTAAACAGTGGGAGCAGCGGAAACGTATGCAAGATGTTTTATGTGATGAAGCAGGCATCGCGGAGTTGGAACATCTGTTTTGATGAGTTAGTCAAACAGTTTGACATCATCAAAATGGTAGATGAACCTTGTATATACAAAACGGTAGTAGAGAGTAAGGTGGTCATCCTCGTATTGTACGTGGACCACATACTCTTGATAGGAAAAGAGTTTCCTATACTACGATCGGTCGATCTCCTCTTATCACATGGATTCTCCATATAGGATCAAAGTGATACCTCCTAAATCCTGAGTTTTCATCTATGAGATAGATGTAATTGGATGCTAGGATTCTCACTAGATGAAGTGAGATGGTATCAATCGATCCTGGGGAGAATCACTGGAAGGGTTCCAGGGTGATAAAGACGACTGAATGTCAGTCACAGGCATTGTCTTTACCCTCAGTAAAGGGACGGTATGTTGGAAGAGTTCCAAGCTAGATACCGTGGCAAACTAGACGATAAAGGCTGGTAACATCGCTATTAAAGATACTACCAAAGAGGCAGTTTGGGTGTATATTGGTTCATAAGATGAACTAGGTTCCTGCCATTGTATGACAATGGAAGTGTGGCTTCGGCCCTGGAACCCTGGTCCCATCAGTAACCCAAACATATTCTGAGGCAGCATCACCTGATCATGAAGATAGTTGATCTCCAGGGTGATCGAGGTTAGGAGAGTAGACTCAGAGGACAACACGGCGGATCCACTCACGAAGGCCTTTTCCCAAAGAGAGACTTTTAGGGGATGGTTGAGTATTAGATACTACAACTACTGCTACAGATGGTCCTAGTGCAAGTGGGAGATTGTTAGTTATATGTATGCCCTAGAGGCCATTACTGTACATTGGATGTATATTGTAGTGGATACTGGGACATATATAGGTAGGACTTTCTTGCTCGACATGATAGTACGCTATCTGGTTGCTCTTTATCTTAACATGTATACTTTCTGTCTCTCTGATTACATGTTGATAAAGCCCTTAGGATGTGTACTCGACTTCCAGGACTATGATGAAGATCATACTAGTGGGGCCTGGGTAGTCAATGAGCACATCCTTCATTGTTCCTAGTCGTGGGAATATCGAGATGGGGTATCGATATTCCAGAGTAGACTAGCGTATATCTTCTCAACCCATGTGATGGGCGATGGATGATCCCATACCCATTGGTGTTTGACATCGGAGATGGTATGCGGGTGCTCAGTGGAGACTAGGTACACTGAACGGACTCGCCGAGAACTCCCAGATGGTATTATACCTCACGTCAGAAGGCAGTTCTCTGGTGACACTGGTACAGCTTAGTCTGTTGACCCGAGATCGTCATAGAGTCTTGTGTGTCTCCCACTGTGCTTTGATTTCCACCCTACCACGGCTCTACTGAGTCGTGCAAACAAGTGGTTTTTGGGTACAGTCCCGATTCACATGGAGGCAATAAGCGATAGGAGGGGATTCGTCTCTCCCGGTATTGGGGGTTGATGTTGCGCTATGCTCGACTGGCCATAATAGGAAATCCCTGGCCAGGGTTGCGGTGACCTACTGGTAAGTGTTATCAGTAGTTTCACACATGTTATGGACCTTACGTCGGCATGACTTATCAAGCTATTGGGGTCTGACGTTTACCACCCCTAGGCGAGATATGCGACATATCAGACGAACAGACCGGACTGTACGGTAAGTGTTACTGGTTGGATTCACAGGAGTGTGAGCGGGCTTGCTCGTCGATCTTCTGATCGCTCAATACCCGGGTGGCCGTTACATTTAGCAGACCGCTTGCGGCTTGTGGGTGTTTGATATGATCATCATCTGCTGCCGGCGTATTAACGAGTCTTTAGAGTCCTACACAGAGGTTTCCTGGCTCAAGCGAAACGAAATAGGAGCGCATATGAGATATGTGCGGGACCGAGAATAATGCATGTATGTGATACCGTATTCTATTCTCGCGATGGATGTATCGAATGGTTGTATGCGATATAACCTAGTTATCGAATCAAAGATTGATTCGATAAGCCGATACATAGGATACCAGTCGGTTATATACGATATGACCGGATCGTTAAATCAAGTATTGATTCAATGATTTAATGCATAATTATATATTTGATATATTACTTTGCATTAACTTGTATTGGTTCACTTTAAATGGATTTTCTCACTTGAATTGCACAAGTTGTATATGAGATATACTTTTGTGCACAAGATTGTATCATGTTTGATGATACATGCAAGTTTGGGTATGTGTAAAGAATTGACCATGGTTATATGAATGGTTAGGGTTTCATCTTATTTACTTATTCTTTTATCTATTTATTGATTTATTTATTTATTATTGGCAAAAGAAAAGAAAATGAAATGGTGGCTTGATTTGTTTGTAGTTGAAGCTTCTTGAAACTTTGACTAAGTGACCATTTTGTCTTCATGCTTAACCCTAACCCTTCAAACTAACCTTAGTCAATTCTCTACACCTAACTAAGGTTAAAGATATGATAAGTATCATTTTACTTTATATTTTAAATAACTTATCATAATTCTTTCTCATCTTCTTCTTCATCATTAACATGAAAAAGCTTGCAACCATCAATGGCAACTAGCCAAAATGAGTGAGAAATCCAATTCTAAATTGAACCCACCTCCTATTTCTTCATCCTCTACCTCTTGCCAAGTAGTATAGGGTGTTTCCTTCACAAGTTTTCAAGGCTTGGTGAAGTTGGAGCTTGATCTTGTGATGCCTCGACGTAGATCATCTTCGGCATCGAACCGACGACCAAGCCCGCCCATTTCTTCGATGAAGCCGATGCTAGAGCCCAAGATACGATTTGGACAGTGAGGGGACTTCATCACGGAGCCTAGGAGGTGGAGGACTGGATCTACAAAGGTTGTAGCCACTTTCCTTTTGCATTTAATTCGTTTACATGCTTGCATCGCCTCATTATCTAGTTAACGATCCGTATTAGGGTTTGTAGGCACTTGTAAAATTTCAATTGGCCATGTTTGATCACTTGTGAGACTTCATTAGTGTGCCTAGGAACCCTACAGGAACGATTATAGGATGTACTCATCGACTACCATGGCCCCACTAGTATGATCTCATCATAGTCCCAGTAGCCGAGTACAGATCCTAAGGGCTTTATCAACATGTGAGAGTAAGACAGTAAACCATTACAAGTCAACATGTTAAGATAAGGTGAAACCAAATAGCATACTATCATGACGAGCAAGAAAGTCCTCTCTATATATATCTAAGCATCCATTATAATATACATCATATGTACAATAATGGCCTCTAGGGCATATACATAACTAACAATCTCCCACTTGCACTAAGGCCAGCTGCTGAAATATCTCATACCTAGCATCCCGAATAATCTCTCAAACTGTATCTGGGGAATGGCCTTCGTGAATGGATCCGCAGTATTGTCCTTCATATCTACTCTCCTGACCTCGATCTCCCGGCGATCAACTATCTCCCTGATCAGGTGATACCGCCTCAGAATATGTCTGGACTTTTGATGGGACCTGGGTTCCTTGGCCAAAGCCACAGCTCCATTGTTATCGCAATATAGAGGTATTGGATGCTCAATGGATGGAACCACACCAAGTTCACTAATGAACTTCTTTATCTAGACAGCCTCCTTGGCAGCATCGTTGGCAACGATGTATTCAGCCTCCATCGTCGAGTCTGCAACGGTATCCTGTTTGGAACTCTTCCAACATACCTCCCCTCCATTGAGGGTAAAGACAAAACCCGAGTGCGACTTAGAGTCGTCCTTATCACTTTGGATGCTGGAATCGGTAAAAGACTCCACCTGGAGTTCTCCGTTACCATACACCAAGAACATCTCCTTAGTCCTTCGTAAGTACTTGAGAATGTTCTTCACAGCTGTCCAGTGACTCTCTCCAGGATCTGCTTGATACTGACTCACTACACTTAGTGAGTATGCTACGTCGGGTCTGGTACATAGCATCGCATACATGATAGAGCCTATTGCCGAAGTATAGGGTATCCCTTGCATGTGAGCTCTCTCCAAATCTGTCTTGGGAGACATCTCTTTGGAGAGAGTGAGTCCAGAGATCGTGGGTTGGTTCCCACGCTTGGATTCTTCCATACTAAACCTCTTTAGTATGGTGTCAATGTACCTGGATTGGGACAATCCCAGTATCCTTTTAGATCTATCTCTATAGATCATAATTCCCAATATGCAGGAGGCATCACCTAGATCTTTCAATGAGAATCTTTGTGATAAGAAGAGCTTGACTGATTGCAGCATAGGAATATCATTTCCTATCAAGAGTATGTCATCCACGTACAATACGAGGAAGACAACCTTACTCTCTGCTACCTTTTTATAGATATAAGGTTCATCTATATTTTTGATGAAGTCAAACTCTTTGACTACAACATCAAAACAGATGTTCCAACTCCGCGATGCTTGCTTCAACCCATAAATGGATTTAAGCAGCTTGCACACCTTTCCGCTGCTCCCACTATCTACGAAGCCCTCTGGCTGAGTCATGTACACGTACTCTTCTAAATCACCGTTTAGAAAGGCGGTCTTAACATCCATTTGCCAGATTTCATAGTCATGGTATGCAGCAATGGCAAGTAAGATCCGGATGGACTTAAGTATAGCCACTGGAGAAAAGGTTTCGTCATAATCTACACCTGGTCGTTGACGAAAACCCTTTGCTACAAGTCTAGCTTTGAAAGTCTCAACTTTTCCATCTACACCAAATTTCTTTTTAAAAATCCACTTGTTCCCAATGGGTTTTACCCCTTCAGGAGCATTTTCCAAAATCCATACTTTATTGGTGTACATGGATTCCATCTTAGATCGCATTGCATCCAGCCATTTCACAGAGTCACCACTCGTGATGGCCTGCTCGAAACTAGTTGGGTCATCATCTTCCATGATGCAATCCTCGCTTCCACCATCAATAAGAAATCCGTAGTATCTCTCAGGTGGATGAGAAACCCTGCTAGATCGGCGGAGAGGCTGGGGTTCGTCTGGTACTACTGAATCCTTTGGTTCCACTAAATCTTCAGTTGTAGTTTGTGTTGCTGGAACTTCTTCCAGCTCTACCTCATCGCCATTAATTTCTTTCGCAAGAAATTCCTTTTCTAAAAAGGTGGCATGTTGAGCAACAAATACCTTTTGTTGTTCACTGTGGTAGAATAGATATCCATACGAATTGCTTGGATGTCTTACAAACTTACAAAGAACTGATCATGCCTTGAGTTTGTCCGGATTTTGCTTTTTAACATAGGCCGGACAACCCCATATCTTAACTCTTTTAAGAGATGGTCTCTTCCCATTCCATATCTCATATGGAGTGGTAGGCACATATTTAGTTGGAACTCTATTCAATAGGTATATGGCTGTCTCCAGCGCATACCCCCAGAAGGAAATAGGTAACTCAGCTGTACTCATCATAGAGCGCACCATATCTAATAGGGTGCGATTCCTCCGCTCCGATACACTGTTGTGCTGTGGTGTATAAGGAGGAGTAAGCTGAGAGAGAATCCCATTCTCTTTTAGATAATCTAGGAACTCATTGCTTAAGTATTCACCTCCTCGATCAGATCGAAGGATCTTAATACTTTTGCCCGTTTGTTTTTCTACTTCATGCTTATTTTCTCTGAATTTCTCAAAAGCTTCAGACTTGTGTTTCATCAGGAACACATGTCCGAATCTAGAGAGATCGTCAGTGAATGTAATGAAGTAGGAAGAACCGTTCCTGGCATGCGTAGAAATAGGACCGCATACATCACTATGTATCATTCCTAAGAGTTCAGTAACTCTTTTTTCGTGTCCACTAAACGGAGCTTTGGTCATTTTTCCTTTGAGATATGAATGGCAAGTATCATAAGAAGATAATTCGAATGGGTTTAAATATCTATCCTTATGTAACTTAGCCAGCCGTGTCGCATTGATATGACCAAGTCTACAATGCCATAAGTAGAATTCGTTCATTTCTGAACTTTTCCTCTTGTTGTGTTTTGTATATTGAGGACTGTATTTTGATTGAGAATGAATATGCCATTATGTAACGAGCCTGATGCAATCAACTTTTGATTTAGGAAGATGTTCATAACATTATCCTGTACTACAAAATTATATCCTTCTTTACTTAATAAAAAAACTGATATAATGTTGCACATCATGTTCGGTACATAATAGCACTCATTCAGAATCAGTGTATTACCACTTGGTAATACTAGGTGATATTCGCCAACTGCTTTGGCTGCAATATTTGCCCCATTCCCTACTTGAACGGAATGATCACCTTTTCCCAGTTCTCTACCTTTCCGTAGCCCATATAACATTTTACATATATGGGATCCTGATCCGGTATCTAATACCCAGGACGTAGGGTGAACTGAGAAACAGTTCTCAATAACTAACACACCCGAAGAAGATGCATCAGCATGCATGTTCTTTTAGGCGGCGTGAGAATCCAGATATTCTCCTGTTTTCTGTTCAGTCTTATAACTCTTATAAGAAAGAACGGGTCCAACGTTCCCCTGCTCAGTATAATAAGCGGGTTCAGTCAATACATCCATATTATTATCTTGATTATGGCCTGACATGGTCGCTACCTGGAGAGAGAGAGAGAAGAAAACACTTTAGCGTATGCTCTTGCAAGATTAGACTGGTTATTATCTTATCTAATCAGGATGTCTCCCACTGTTTTTATCAAATCTACCTTCAAACCCTAAAAGGTAAGATTAGCCGGGATTAATTACACCCTACAATTTCGTCAATCTTTCAGCCAGATCAGTATCGGTACTTGAGGAAGGTTCCCCGTACTTTCGCACGGACCTAATTAAAGTAAACCTCGTTTTCCCAGAGGCATAACTCCGTTAACACTTTTCTAGACACCTACTTGATCGGCTAATTGTCCTGTGTAAAACTCTCCCAGAAGTAACACTTACTCGCAGTGGGTATCGGGATCCAACTATCTCATAGGAGGTATGCAATCTCATTGCAAATTTCAACACTTGAAATTCCTGATAATATTTTTACCCCTAGCAACTTATGACCTTAGCTAAGGTCAACAAATCATAAGTGCTAGTCAAGTTCAACCCATTATTTCTTGATTGAATTAAACCCATCCGTACGACCCTTGGCTAAGGTCAACAAAGTCGTACGACTACCCTAACACAATCACATCTCATGTTTTAACAGATAAATGCTAATTAGCTACCGTACACCACGCCTTGGCTAAGGTCAACAAACGCAGCACGAATACTAACTAGTCTCTATTTGATATGACGGAGGGCTACGCAGGTTTTTCAGAAAACCCTGAGCGTAATGAACTTGATATCGTCGTAGAATCTAGTAGTTTTTGAAAAAGGAGTGTTTTTTAGGCTTTTCTAGTTTCGCTAAAGAGGTCACTCCCGGTGAAGAGATCTCGGCTCTTTCCCCATCGAATAAGGTGCAGGGTATATCATATATACCGCTGTGCAAAGAAAAAACTATATAAGCTGTCAAAAACTAAACCGCGAGTTTGTAGCATCTGCCAGTTTCGCTAAAGAGGTCATTCCCGGTGAAGGGATCTCGGCTCTTTCCTCATCGATTAAGGTGCAGGGCATATCATATATACCGCTATGCAAAGCAAAACTGTAGCTACCCTTTTTATAAATTTTTGATTCTACAACATCTTTTAGGTTTCTTTTCTTTTTATTAATCTTATTAATAAAAATCCCATCAGCTTATGCTTCCTAAGCATCACAGACGAAACGAAAGCAGTAATATTTATATATCAGTATATATATATAGTATAAGCATTCGTCTCAGGCAGTAATATGATCTCATCACAGAACATTGCAGCAGAAGAATATATATGAAATATTGGATATACTAGGACGTCCGTGTTTTCAATACGAGCCTGTATAAAACACGGATTCCACGGTCGCGACGAATAGCCAAACCCATATCCCAAGACCCCTACGAGAGCGGCAAGTAACACTGCCAATTCTAGGGTTAGGAGACCCGGTCTCGACTTCTCGAGATGGCCTCCCACTGGACCCTAGAACCCGGTTACTTATGCTCCCCTTCTTGGGTCTACCTAATGCGGAAAAGTAAATAATATACAATGATGACATCAACCTCATCCCGGAAGTGCCCCAATAAATGAATATTACATACAAATGAATTTTACATGAATGAAAATAAAAACCCTCATCTCACATAAAACCCCCGGCTATTTAGAACACGACGATCCAATATAACATATCACAGCAACATATAATATCACATATCATCAACGTAAGTAAGTATGCATACACCGATCGTCGTTGATGTATAGCAACGAAAACCGGCAATACAACTACATACTACACTTACGGTCACAGAAAAGAAATTGTAAAACTACAATATTTGGAATCCACAATCACTTTAGACATCGTAAATCCGAAATATCACATACTTCGCATTTCATGCCTAACTCTATGAATTCCACATATTGTATCACATTTCAGATAAATAGACAGTATTAAACTTTCCGAACAGAAAATCAAATACCCAAAATTTCCTAAATAGCTCAACACTTGAGCGGAGTTCAAATAATCCCAGAAACTGTCACAGTACTGATGATCCAGCCGTAGAAGGGTCAAGCCAACGCCTCACATGTGGCGCGCCGTACTGCCCCAAACCCTAAGGTTTAGAGGCAGTTCAAGACGGTCACATAATCGAGTTAAGCTTTGTGTTCTTCTAGAGGGACCACCGCGTTACTTGTTTGTTTTTCCGAAATATTTAAACCCGATAAAATTTCAACACTTGAAACTTTTACGTGCCGGGAAAAAGTGAGTTAATGATATCCGTTCGAACTTTTTAACAGTTTCTAAATATCCGGAAAACAACACAAAATTAAAATTTTCGATCGAATCAACGATTACAAAATAAACCCCAGAACACTCAACACTTGAGTCAGTTTAAAAATACCCAGAAGCAGCAACAAGTACCTACGGATATTACCTTGAAGCCACGCGTCCTAATACCCAAGATCAGCCGTGGAACCGCCGCGGGAAGCAGGTTCCCACCGCGGTTCCGCGGCGACTTCATTGAATTGGGAGCTCGTATTTCATGATAATTCTTAGAATTCCCTGCTGATTTTTTTTGAGTATTTTTAATTCAGAAAAATCACATTTTAAAAAAAATATCCAGAGAGGGGTTCATTTCGTAGTTTCGGGGTTCATTCGGAGTTTTAACTTCGTATACACGTCGCCTAATGCTCTAGCTAGGCTCTGATACCACTGTAGGATTTCTAGGCACTCTTGTGAAGGTTCATAAGGTATCAAACATGCCCGGATAAAAATTTAGACGTGCCGAACAACCCAAAGCCGGGATCTTTGGTAGAAGATTAGGGTTTAACATGCAAGATAACAACTTTATTACAAAGTGTGAGGGATTACAACCTTTATAGTCCGCTCCTTCGCTTCACAAGCTCCGAGTAGAAGTCCCTTCGCCGCGATCCACGATCTCCCGGACTCAAGAGAGGCTCTACGACTCGAACGATCCATGCTAGCTTGTAGTGTTCCGTTTCTTCGATGATCTACGTCGAAGTTGCAATAACTCGAGCTCTCTCACTCTTAAGAGGTGAACACCCTAATCTAATGGGCTAGATTAGATGAGAATGATGGAGTAGTATTTATGCTATCTTTTTATATCATAATCTCACAAGAAAACATCACAAAAGGAAAATCAAGTAAGCTTTCTCAAAGCTCAAGAGAGAAGAAGATGATGAATAATGAGATAATTCCTTTTGTCATGAATAATGAAATGAGTATATGAATAATAATGCAACCATGGTTAATGATAACTAGGATAACCCTTGTAGAGAGTTAACTAAGGCTAGGGTTTGGTTGGGTTAAGATATGAGTCATAAGAAAATATCTATCATAATATCTTCTTCATGACAAAAGAGTAACTTCTAGAAGGAGCATGAAGCAACTAACCCTAATCAAACCCTAACCTCATTTAACCATCATTAAACATGTTTCATTATTAATCATATCATGTCACAATAATATATATCACAAATATATTATATATTTGCAACAAAAGAAAATAATACAATTAACATATATCGCATATATATCAAAGAATTATCCGGTGAGAAAATGAAATAATAAAGCGAGCCAATATTAGATAATGTAATACAATATATTATATATATAATTATACATTAAATCATCGAATTAACACTTGATCCGATAATCCGGCTATATCGAATATAACCGACTAATATATCATGTACCGATTCATCGAATCAACACTTGATCCGATGTCCCGGTTCATATCTAAATATCATGAGAATATAGTACGGTATCTCATATCGCATTATCCTCGGTCCTGCACATATCACATATGTGCCTCTACTCCGTTTTGCCTGAGCCAAGAAAGCTCTGTGTAGGACTCTAAAGAATCGTCAATACGCCGGTAGCAGGTGATGATCATATCAAACACCCACAAGCTACAAGCGGTCAGCTAAACGTAACAGCCACCCAGGTATTGAGCGATCAGAAGATCAACAAGCTAGCCTGCATGTTCTCCTGTGAATCCAATCAGTAGCATTCCCATACAGTCCGGTCTCTTCATCTGATATGTCGCATATCAAGTCTAGGGGTGGTATACGTCAGACCCCAGTAACCGATAAGTCGTGTCGATGTGTGGCTCATAACGGGTCGAGAAACTACTAGTAACACTTACCAGTAAATCTCTATATCAGCCCTGGCCAGGGACTTCCAGTTATAGCCAATCGAACACAGCACAACATCAACTCCCTATACCGGGAGAGACGAATCCCCTCCTATCGCTCATTGCCTCCATGTGATTCGGGACTGTACCCAAAAGCCACCATTTTGCACGCCCTCTTGGACGTGGTAAGATGGAAATCAAAGCACAGTGGGAATCACACAAGTCTCTATAACGATCTCGGGTCTACAGACTACCCTGTACCAGTGTCACCGGAGAACTGCCATCTGACGTGTGGTATATCACCATCTGGGAGTTCTCGGCGAGTCCGTCCAGTGTACCCAGTCTCCACTGAGCACTCGTACACCATCCTTGATGTCCAACACCCATGGATATGGGATCATCCATCGCCCATCATATGGGTCAAGATGCGTATACGCTAGTCTACTCTGATGTATCGATGCCCTGTCTCGATATACCCTCGACTAGGAACAGTTATAGGATGTACTCATCGACTATCATGGCCCCACTAGTATGATCTCATCATAGTCCCAGCAGAGTAAGACAGTAAACCATTACAAGTCAACATGTTAAGATAAAGTGAAACCAAATCGCATACTATCATGACGAGCAAGAAAGTCCTCTCTATATATATCCAAGCATCCATTATAATATACATGATATGTATAACAATGGCCTCTAGGGCATATACATAACTAACATAATGTTCCTAGTCGTGGGTGTATCGAGACGGGGTATCGATATACCAGGGTAGACTAGCGTATACGTTTCTCGACCCATATGATGAGCGATGGATGATCCCATATCCATTGGTGTTTGACATCAGAGATGGTATACGGGTGCTCAGTGGAAACTGGGTACACTGGACGGACTCGCCGAGAACTCCTAGATGGTATTATACCTGACGTCAGATAGCAGTTCTCTGGTGACACTGGTACATGTTAGTATGTAGACCCGAGATCGTCATAGAGTCTTGTATGATTCCCACTATGCTTTGATTTCCACCTTACCACATTCAAGAGGTCGTGCAAAACGGTGGTTTTTGGGTACAGTCCCGAGTCACATGGAGGCAATGAGCGATAGGAGGGGTTTCGTCTCTTTCGGTATTGGGGGTTGATGTTACGCTGTGCTCGATTGGCCATAACAGGAAAGTCCCTGGCCAGGGATGGTTTAGAGATTTATTGGTAAGTGTTATCAGTAGTTTCTCGACCCGTTATGAGCCTCGTATCGGCATGACTTATCGAGTTATTGGGGTCTGAAGTTTACCACCCCTAGACTTGATATGCGACATCTCAGACGAAGAGACCGGACTGTACGGTAGTGTTACTGACAGGCTTTACAGGAGCTAGAGCGGGCTTGCTTGTTGATCTTCTGATCGCTCAATACCCGGGTAGCCGTTACGTCCAGCTAGTACCGCTGACGGCTTGTGGGTGCTTGATGCGATCATTACCTACTGCCGGCGTATTGACGAGTCTTTAGAGTCCTACATAGAGGTTTTACTGGCTCAGGCAAAACGAAGTAGGAGCACATATGTGATATGTGCGGGACCGAGAATAATACGAGTATGTGATACCGTATTCTATTCTCGCGATATTTGTATCGATCGGTTATATGTGATATAGCCGGGTTATCGAATCAAGTGTTGATTTCATAAATTGGTACATATAATATTAATCAGTTATATATGATATAGCCGGATTATTAAATCAAGTGTTGCTTTGATAATTTAGTGTATAATTGTATATTTGATATACTAGTTTACATTAACTGATATTAGCTCACTTAAGCATTTATTTTTCTCACATGCGCACATTTATTATATATGTGATATATATTAATCGTGTTCTATTTTATGTCATGATATATTATATAAACTCACCCATGATTGATTCTCTCCTTCTCATTAGTTCATTCTCATCTCTTGATCATCTTTGGCCTCGAAGACTTCAAGTAAGATCGTTTTTTTCACCTTGAGAAGCCATGCAAGAGTCCGGGAGTTCCATGATTGCAGCGAAGGGACCACTACAAGGAGCTATTGAAGTGAAGGACCGGTCTACAAAGGTTGTATTCTGTTATCACTTAGATGTAAAGTTGTTTACTTTCTAGTTTGGCTCCTAAAACTCTAGTTAGATCCTAGGTTAGGGTTGTTTGGCACACTAAATTTTTAAATACGGCATGTTTGATGCCTTGTGAGACCTTGTGGTTGTGCCTAAGAACCTTACAAATATCCTGCTACGTTGATACCTATATCAATGTGTAGGTAAACGAGTCACCAGTTATTTAGCATTTGTTTAGTTAATTTTCATTACCATTTGCTATTTTTGAAGTGATTTACAATAATAAAAAGTACTGCTGTTTTTTTCTGAAATGTTAATTGTACCTATTGACATTGTAGCGGCCATAACTCCATGTAAATTCATAATAATAATGTTTCGGTTGTTTCGTTAGAAAGCTAACTAAAAAAACCATAATTCATCGAACTGTAGAGACCCCAAATTCAGAACATAACTTATAAAATATTTCACTTGAAATTTCGTCTCCTGTTCTGAAACTGAGATTCCAGCACTATTTACCCGAATTAAAATGAGGATATCTCCTAATTCAGAATAGGTATCGGGATGAATCCAATTTTTTTTGATTATATGAATGAGTCTATTTTCTGCGTCTTTTATATTGTTATGTCTGATTCTGATCGTATGTATTTTTAATAATTTTTGCAAATTGATTGGTGCTGCTGTCTGGTAATAAGTAAAGTTCAGTTAATATATTTTATCATGCCATATGTCTCCTTTTCCTTCATGCTTGGTTGCTCATGCTATATACCATGGTTAAATGAGTATCACTGCATAGTAATGGATTGACTATATTTAGAAACCACCTATATTAGCATCCCATTGGTTATATTGTATTGTCGAACTGGAATACGTTAAAGAATTGGATTGTGACAAGTACGTGAGTGTACAAGCGAATGAAAGAAAGACTATTGTACGTGAAAGTGTGAATGAATGAATAAAGTGACACATACCCATATACAATCAATATGATTCATGAATGTATTCTTTAACCCAGGGAAAATGGGTGTTCCCACCCAAATCGTGCATACTTTTCCAGATGCGCACTTGGCAAAAATATCATTGAGTGTCATGCGCTGCAAAGCATGTGCAGATATGCCAGATCTCTAAGATGCGCATGCATCATCTTCGCAAGTGGCAAAATGCCATTTTCGGGACATGCGACACGTGCAAAGCACGTGTGCATGCGCACCCTGACCATAGCCAATTCTATTATAGAAGAAAATCTTCTGTAAAATAACAAATCAAATTAAATCGATCACAAATCGATCAAAGATCCAATGGTGCGCATGCATCACAAATCGATCTAACGGTGCGTAGGCACTATAATTTGATGTGAATCAATTAAAATCAAATTAAAATCGAAAACAAACTAATTTGTTAGAAATGAACCCTACCAAACCCTAATTTTTCATCTCCTATAAATAGGAGCCCTCTATACATAAAAAGATGACCACTGATTCCCCCATAAGTTTGAAGAAAGAATTCTCTCATCATCACCATCACCTTTTTCCTCAGCAATAAAAGAAAAGAAAGGTAAAAAAAATACATAAAAGATAAATACTTCTCTTTCATAATAGAAGTCTTTGCTTCTTTGTCATGCCCCGCTTCCCGGTATACGACGAAGGGGACGCGACGAGGCCCGCTACGTATATACTCAGAAGTACATACGCTAAGCATACCTAAGCAATATAAAATAAATACACAAGAGATAAGATATAAAAGGAACAACAACTTTTATTTATTAACATTCTTTTGTACAATGCATGAAAAGGAAATACAACCGAAATAAAATGATGCCTGAACAGTGGCATAACAGGAAACGAAAAAAATACAGAAAGGAAAAGTGTACAATGAAACTAAAGTGCAGGGTCTTCGGCAAAATGCTCCAAGTCTTTTTGAGATGGCTCGATCTTCGCCGGGTCCAAACTACCTGACGACATTCAAAGAAGAAAGAAATAGAATGTCGTCAGCGAACAGGTCTCTCGGTAAGTCCTAAAAATAAAGGAGAAATGGACAGAGAGTAAGAGAGAGAGAGAGAGTAGCTTTTAATGTTGTATTATAATATTGTAATGTTGTATTATCGCTGTTGTTTGTAGCCTGGTACAGAAGATGCCAGTGTATACGAGGGGAGTCCCACTTACACCGGGGACCTTGGTAACCTGTAGTATAAGGTTCCGTCGATAATACCACGGAACAACGACATGGATGCAATTACGTCTTAAGTGACCACCTCGTGCCACCTTTAACATATTCCGTATCAGTCTACCCCTTAAACCCCGCGATGTCTTGTTTGTATTGTTATCTTGTAAATTGTATTGGTTGTAAGATTGATTGAATGACTGAAACCATGATATCAGTAAGCGGTTGTAACCATAGAGTCATGTAAATGGAATAACTGAGAATCATGTAAAAGGAATAGGTATATCCATGATTCGGTTCAGTCAAGATGTATAGATTGATATTGGATTCATGAATTCATGAGTTCATATTGAAGTGGAAATTTGTAGATTATAGATTGACTTGAATCATATTCAAGTCAGATTAATCAGACTCAAACTTGAATCAGACAATCAGAAATGTGAATCGAAGTCTTATAATTGCTAAGGTCCTCAGGGTAATTTATAAAACTTGAGGGGGTTTTATGTAAAAATACTTTTATATACTTTTCAAAATACAACTCAAGTACTTATTGTTCGTCTTTAGAGTTGTAATGAGGATGGATTTTATGTTATGACATTTCTAGTGAAAATATCCTAGTTTTATAAATAAGGGTATTTATCTGTAATATTGATTATTTGAAGTTCATGGTATTTTAGTGTAAAATTTATTCTTGTGATTTTTAGAAAAAGGTGGAAAATTTATATTATAATAAAATAGATATTTAAATGATAAATATACATATGTTTATACAAAAATAATTTTAATAAATATTTTATATTCTAAAAATCTCATTTTCTTAAAATATCATATTTTAAACCTTTCGAGACCGAATGCTCCTTGCGGAGGTCTGAATCTCGCACTACGAGCCCGAGGGTGCACGATAAACCGCACGATCCTGAACGGGTTCCCCAAACATGGGTTGTAGCGGCGCTTTGCAAAGATTGTAAAATACCAATCCTTTAGAAAACGGTTTTATAAAGTAAAAGGTATTTATTTGCAAAGTGTAATTTTCCGTATTTTAGATTCTAGGGTTTCCTAAGCCAACTAGCCTATTTCTAAATGGTCTAAACGATAGGTCGTTAGAAGCCTCAAATCGCCTCTTCACCGCCAATTGTGGCCAGGTAAGTACAAATGAGGAAAGGAGGGATCCGCTCACGAATCGTGAGACGGACCTTTTAAAGTTACCTTTGCTAAATTGCCTAGCCTAGACACCACAAAGTCAGGCTTAGATAAACGATTGATGTCCACAACTTATCGTGTTTTCCTAATAAGATGTATTTATTTAAAAGTGTAACAAAGCTAAAACTTCTAGAATTGATTTTATTAAGAAAATAGTATTTAAATGAAAGTATTGTTTTTATCGTATTCTAATTTTTTGATGATGTCGCTTAGGGTTGTATTTGCGTGTGTGTGGAGGTAGGTCATTACCTCATGCTCTACTTTAAATGTATAGCAAAGTTAAGGGGTTAAATGTGAAATCGAAACATGATGGTATTAAAGTGAAAAAATACGATAAATTAGAAAGGTTATCATTTCATATGAGAAAACTTGTTCAAATTGATTTTTAAAAGTTTAATAGTCAAGATTAAGATGTTTAGGCATGAATGTATTGATTTGAAGTGAAATCTTATAGAAAACCGAATCGGAAATCGGATTTGTTCCGATTCCGTCGGGTTTCTTAGTTTCGTATTTTAGAGAAATAGAAAGGGGAATAGAATGGGACTTACGGGTTTCGATCTATACTAAGGAGTGTAGGGGAACTAAAGGAGTTGCAGAGGCGTTGCTTCGTCGCCGGTTGTTTCTAAAAACGTCGCCGGAATTCCCGCTGGAATTTCGTCGGAGTTTCGCCGCGAACTTGTTTTCAAAGTACACAACTCTTGGAAAATTTTGAGAGAGTGAACTTAGGATTTTTGGGGGTGAGAGGGTAGTGTGTAGGGTTGGTATTTATAGGGTTAGGCTAGGGTTAGGGTAGATGAAAAGTTAAAAATAAAAATATGATAAAATGTAATAAAAATGTATTAAAAGTGGAGTAATTGGGGTTTTTAAAGAGCTCTAGAAGTGGTCTGAGACTGAAATTTTGCAGGTGCATAGGGAATATGAAAAGACACAACTTTCATGTTGGGGCCATCGCCGGAATCGGCCGACTCGGGGGTGACTCGGCCGTGACTCGGTCGGAGCACTGAGTCGGCCGTGTCGAGGCCGCGTTGGCCGATTCCCGGCCGAGTCCGGCGGCCAGGATTCGCCCCGACGGTTCATCTAACTCCTGCAAGTGTTACATCTTTGGGTGTAGTCGGGTTTTTGTGAGATATGCACGTGTAAACTCTTGGTATTCTAAAGGTTTTAAAAAAAATCAATATAAAAAATAATGTGGGGTATGAGATTTGAACTCTGGTGGCTTGGTTCAGCAATGCAAGGTATTACCAATGAGTTACAAGCTCCTTCTTGTAATTATGGAGATATTTAATTACTTAAAATGATAGCAGTAAGAGTAAATACTCCAAGTATACATTAAATTTAAAGTAATTTCTTGTACACTAAAAATGGAGTTATTACATTCTTGTAACTTGTAATTAAAAACAAAATAATTACTTATATCTTGTGCTCAGGCTAAAATGCCCCTTTATGGATTTTCAAAAAAAAAATTTAAAATTTTGTGTAGAAAAGAGTATAGGAAAATTAGGGTTGTTACATTCTTTTTAAAAGCTTTGCTTTTTCCGTATATTAAATTTGGAATGAACTTAGGTATTTTCTTCCATCAATTCAAAGGTTTAAGGATCGTTAATCTTGTTTTAAAATAAGATCGAATTAAAATATGGTTAAAAGAATATTAATCTTGTTTTAGATTAACCTTTACTTAAAATATATGAGCTTGATTGATTTTTACAATCAAAGAAGTTTAAAACTTCAGGGACTTGGTCTATTTTAGACTAAATGTTGGGCTTTATATTATCTAACAGTGCTAAGCTTTAGGCCATACATTTTGTTTTGGGCTTTATATAACCCAACAGTGCTAAACACTGGGCCCAGAAGCTTAAGCCTCCTCATAGGACATAATATCTTTCCCACTTCAATGTTCACGTGATATCACGTGAGTACTTTGGTTTCTTTGTCACTCACATGCTATCACGTAAGTAACTATACCTTTTGGTGTTCACGGGCTTTTTTCACGTGAGTAGTGCCAACCACTCGTTCATACAACGCTTACGTGGATATCACATAATGTGCACTCTCTGTTTAGCTTCTGGCCCTTACATACTTTTCACATGACGCGCACTCTCGTTTTATTTTCAAGCGCTCACGTGGATATCATGTGATGCACTTCTATTTGCGTTTCTCCCCAGCGCTTATGTGCTTTTCACGTGAGTAGTGCTAAGCACTCGTTCATATAGCGCTCACGTGAATATCATGTGAACCGCTGTCTTCATGGTCGCTTATGTGTCTTTCAAATGAATAGTGCTAAGCACTCATTCATATAGATCTCACATGGGTATCACGTGAAGCACTGTCTTCATGGGAGCTCACGTGTCTTTCGCGTGAGACTTTAAGTCTCGAATGCTCACGTGCCTTTCACGTAGGACGTTATTTCCATGGCTTCTTTTGAGCGCTCATGTGGATATCACGTGAGACACTGTTTCTTTGGATGCTCAAGTGGATATCACGTGAGACGTTGTTTCCTTGGGTTTTCGCGTGTCTTTTATATGAGATATTGTTTTCTTAGATTTTCACGTGAGACTCTTCCATATTCATGCAGCGATTAATAGAGTTAAACTCTAAAATCTCAAATTTTCTTTTGCAGATCTTGCCTATGCAAGAACTATGTTCTTTTTTTTATGTGAGAACTAAGTTCTAAGTTCCTGGAATATAAATTTCATCTCTTTCTTTCTTTCATGTTCTTTTCTTTTCAGTTTATGGAGACTCAATTTCTTAAAAAAGAAATAAGTGGGAGCGCAATAGAACTGAAAGAAATTCCAGAATCACAAACTTATTACTGAAAGTATGGTGGAACCAGAAGTTTCAAAAGAACCAGGCATCCCTACGCCACTCCGCAGATCTAGTAGGCATTCTCATCCGCCCGAGAGATACTACGGTTTTCTCGTAGACGGGGATAGAGAGAATTGCATCATCAATGATGATGAGCCAACTATTTTCTAGCAGGCCATTACGAGCAGAGACTCGGTAAAGTGGCTGGACGCAATATGAACCGAAATGGAATCCATGTACACCAACAAAGTTTGGACTTTGGACATTGCACCTCAAGGGGTAAAACCCGTAGGCTGCAAATGGATCTTCAGAATGATGATTGGTGCAGATGGACAGGTTGAAACCTATAAAACTAGACTTGTAGCAAAAGGTTTTCGTCAAAGACCTGGCTTGGACTATGATGAAACCGTTTCTCCAGTGGTTATGCTTAAATCCATTCGGATCCTACTTGCCATTGCTGCCTTCTATGATTATGAAATTTGGCAGATGGATGTAAAGACCGCTTTTCTGAATGGAAATTTAGAAGAGTGTGTTTATATGGACAGCCAGAGGGTTTCATAGAGAATGGGAACAGCGGAAGAGTGTGCAACTTGCTTAAATCCATTTATGGATTAAAGCAGGCATCGCGGAGTTAGAACATCTGTTTTGATGAGACGGTCAAAGAATTTGACTTTATCAAAAATTCAGATGAACCATGCATTTATAGTAAGATTGTAGTAAGAACTGTTGTATTCCTCGTCTTATACGTGGATGACATTCTTCTGATAGGAAATGACATTCCTATGCTACAATAAGTCAAAGAATTCTTGTCACAGAAGTTCTCCATGAAAGACCTGGGTGATGCTTCATGCATTCTGGGGATTTAGATCTATCGTGATATATCTAAGAGTATGTTAGGACTTTCACAGTCCAGGTATATTGACACCATACTGAAAAGATTTAGTATGGAAGATTCCATGCGCGGCAATGTACCGACTTGTCACGGGATCACCCTCTTCAAAGAGATGTCTCCCAAGACTGATTTGGAAAGGGATCGCATGAGTATTATACCCTACGCTTCTGCGGTAGGATCTATAATGTATGCGATGTTGTGTACCAGACCAGATGTTGCTTACGCACTGAACGTGGTAAGCAGGTATCAGTCAAACCCTGGGGAGAAGTATTGGATAGCAGTGTTAGTTGTATGTATGCCCTAGAGGCTATTATTGTACATGATTGTATATTATAATGGATGCTTGGACATATATAGAGAGGACTTTCTTGCTCGACATGATAGTATGCTATCCGGTTGCTCTTTATCTTAATATGTAGACTTGTATTGTGATACTGTATTGCTCTCACATATTGGTAAAGCCCTTAGGATGTACTTGAATACTAGGATTATGACGGGATCATACTAGTGGGGCTAGGGTAGTCCACAAGTTCATCCTTTAATTGTTCCTAGTCGAGAGTGTATCGAGACACAGCATCGATATTCCAGAGTAGACTAGCGTATACCCTTCTTCACCATATGATGGGCGATGGATGATCCCATATCCATTGGTGTTTGACATCAGAGATGGTATATGGGTGCTCAGTGGAGACTAGGTACTCTGATCAGGACTCGCCGAGAACTCCTAGATGGTATTATACCTGACGTCAGATAGCAGTTCTCTGGTGACACTGGTACAGGTTAGTCTGTAGACCCGAGATCGTCGTAGAGTCTTGTGTGATTCCCACCGTGCTTTGATTTCTACCTTACCACGTTAAAGAGAACATGCAAAACGATGGTTTTTGGGTACAGTCCCGAGTCACATGGAGGCAATGAGCGATAGGAGGGGTTTCGTCTCTCCCGGTATTGGGGGTTGATATTGCGCTGTGCTTGATTGGCTATAACAGGAAGTCCCTGGCCATGGCTGATACGGAGATTTACTGGTAAGTGTTATCAGTAGTTTCTTGACCCGTTATGAGCCTCACATCGGCACGACTTATCAAGTTACTAGGATCTGACGCTTACAACGCCTAGACTGGATATGTGACATATCAGATGAAGAGACCAGACTGTACGGTAGTGTTACTTATTTGATTCGTGGGAGTATGAGCATGATTGATTGTTGATCTTCTGATCGCTTAATACCCGGGTAGCTGTTACGTCCAGCTAGTACCGCTGACGGCTTGTAGGTGATTGATATGATCATCACCTACTGTCGACGTATTTACGAGTCTTTAGAGTCCTACACAGAGTTTTCCTGGCTCAGGAGAAACGAAGTAGTAGCACATATGTGATATGTGCGGGAATAAGATTAATACGCGTATGTGATACCGTATTCTATTCTCGCGATATAAGATATCGGTCGGTTATATGTGATATAGTCGGGTTATTGAATCAAGTGTTGGTTTGATAAGTTGATACAAATAATATTAGTCGGATATATATGATATAGCCGAATTATTAAATCAAGTGTTGATTTAATAATTTAATGTATGATTATATATTTTATATATTAATTTTACATTAACTAATATTTGTTCACTTAAGCATTACTTTTTATCACTTGTGCACATTCAATATATATGTGATATATATTATTGTGTCCTGCTTGTTGCTACATGCAACATGGGTGTGTGAGACTCACACCATGCTTATGATAATGAAAGGTTTTATTTATTTAAAGTAAATTAAAATTAGGTGGAAATTAGTCATGGTTTGGAGCTTAGTGGAAGCTTATGGAACCAATGACTTAGTCCACTAATTTTGTTTTACTTAAGATATTTATTAACCCAACCATTATGATTAGCCATGGTTTAGTCTCTACATGAGTTAGTATATGATATTAACTCACCCATGGTTTCTATTCTCACTCATGAGATTCATTTCATTCTCATCTTCATCTTCTTCTTCATTCCAATTTTGCTCTCTGGTTTTTTGGAAAGTGAAGAAATATAGTGAGAAAAATTATGCTAAAATGAGCAAAAATCCTACTTCATCAACCTACACTAGATTAGCCATTTAGTTTAGGTTGTTTGCTTCACTAATTCCCAATTAGTGAAGAGGTAGCTTGAGTTGGAGATTTCTCGACGTAGATCATCTTCGACCTTGAAGACTTCAAGCAAGCTTGTTTTTTTCGCCTTGTGAACCCTTACTAGAGTCCGGGAGATCACTACTTGGATCTAAGGGACTACTACACGGAGCTTTAGAAGTGAAGGACCGGTCTACAAAGGTTGTATTCCTCATTCACTTAGTGTAATGTTTGATTACACACTAGCTAACTCTTAATTTTCTAGTTAGATCCTTGGCATGGGTTATATAGCTCTCTAGGTTTTTTAAAATTGCATACTTGATGCCCTATAAATCGTAGTTAGGGTGCTATAGAACACAGCAGTGGTATCAGAGCCAAGCTAGAGTATTAGGAGTCGTTTTGACGATTTAGATGAATTGCGAAACCGAAATAGCTCCGAAACACCGACACAAAACCCTTCATGATTCTGGCCGAAACTGTTCATGATGGTTTGGCTTTGATTTTCTTTTGTTTCGGGGCTCTGGAGTTTAGTATTTCGTAGTCGTAATTTTAACATCGCCTCGGGTAACTTTGACGACGCTAAAAAGTTCGAACGAATATAAAAAAACCCATTGATTTACCCCTCTCTGGAAAATTTTCCAAAAGTTGGATTTCTCTAAGTTAAAAAATTATTCAAATATCATACAGGTAATTCTATGGACCCTCTAAAATAACGATACCCAAACTCGACTCTTTGACCGCGGAACCGAGACCAAACCCTAGGGTTTGCGGCAGTTCTGCGGCGCAATGAGTGAGGCATGAGTCGGCCCTTCTACGGTTGGTCCATAGGTACTGTGGCATGATCTGGGTATTTTTAAACTGTGCTCAAGTGTTGAGCTCTCTGGGAAATTTTGGGTGTTTGTTGATTCGATCGGAATGCTTAATATCGTCTAGTTATCTGTGAATTGTAAATCCATGCTACCGCTCCCGGTACTTACGGGCTTGCGGAAATGATGAAAAACGATTTTTCTAGAGGTGGTAACATGGACTAAAACCGGATCTTTGTTAAACTATCTATCTAACAACCTAACTAGGAGTTGTTTAACTACTCGGTTAGGGGGTTATACCTTTCTTGAACTCCTTCATCTTCAACTCGTGTGGTGTACGGACCAGCCTCTTCTCGTCGTCTTCTTGCGCCGAAGACGGATCCACCCGAAAGCTTCTACCTTTGGCTTCTTCTTCGAACTTGAAGAAACTAGATCACTCAGTTTGCTAAACCTTGTGAACTAGGATGGGTAGAGGATTGTTTTGGTGTCTTTTTATCTCTAGGGCAATGACTCTCAACACATGAGAATGGTTTGCCCTTGAGGTAGAAAGAGTGCAAGAGGAAGAAGGTGAGAGCTAGAGAATGAGAGAGCTCAAGAGAGAGAAAGCTAAAGAATGAATGAGCCTCCCTTTTCTCATACACCCTCTCATAATCCAAAAGCATCATGAGCCATAATGATAATCAAGTATTATGTGATGGTTATCATTTCACAAAAGGCAATATCATTTCATGCACTCATTTTGCAAACCACAACAAGCAAGCAAAAGTCATTGCATGAAAATGACAACCATTGAGATGATGATGGTCAACTAGTCCAACCTAGTCAACCGGTCAACAAAGTCAACAAGTCAACCCCTCAACAACCATGTCACTATAATACTTAATTAATATTATTGCTAATCATATATCTTATTCTCATTAGGGTAAAACAAAAAGGCAATGGTCAACAGTCAACAGGTGACAACCCCAATGAGAATCCTCTGCCTCTGTCTTTCTGTCAACTGTGCATACACACCCGCATCAGCGTTCCGAGGAACACGAATACAAACGAGATAAAACCAATCCCAAAATGTACACTAGGATCTGGCTTAAACCAAAGCCCGCTAGTGTTAACTGTCTGGACACTGAACGTGCACAAGTGCACGGATGTGACCGAACCCTGTTGCAAAACCATGCGACCTCTACTCTTTTGCCTAAAGGCCAATAGCTCTCTGTGTGGGACTCTAAAGACTCGACACTACGCTGGCAGTGGGTTTAACCACAGACCGCAAGCGGCACTAGCTGTGTGTAACGGCCCCCAGGTAGATGCCGATAAGAAGACGGACGAGGTGAAACCCATCTGAACTCCTACTGAGCCTGAATGTGACAGTCTCCGTATAGACCGGTCTGTTCGTCTGATACATCACATGGCGGGCCTAGGGGGTGGTGAACGTCAGTCCCCTAATAGCGGTACAAGTCGTGTCGGAGTGTAGCCCAGAACACCTTGAGATAACACTGGAAACCTACCAGTATATCTCGCTTGCCCTGGCCAGGGACTACTCGTGTAATGGCTCTCCTAGACACAGCGCGATGTCAACCCCCAATACCGGGAGAGACGAATACTGTCTAACCGTCACTGCCTCCAAGTGCTTCGGGACTGCACCCAACTACTACCTGTTTGCACGACTCCTTTGAGCCATGGTAGGGTAGTAATCAAAGTACAGTAGGAACACATTCGAGGCGAAGTGACAGTGTCAAGTCAGCGGACTAAGCTGTACTCATGTCATCTGGGAACTGACAACTGACGATAGGTATAATACCAACCAATCAGTTCCCGACGAGTCCTATCCAGTGTACTCGTAACCTAACGAGCACCCGCATACTATCTCAAGTACGACGTACTGACGGCTGTGGGACAGACCGTCTCCCAAGCTGGGATAAGAAGCGCATACGCTAGTCTACTCCGGAGTATCGATGCCCTGTCTCGATAGTCCTGCGACTAGTTACCTGCATGTGCTTGTGGATGACCCAGCCCCCACGAGTGTGACTGCCATCACAATGCTGGTAATCAAGCAAAGATCCTAAGGGCTCTACTAATATGTATAAGCAATATCCTAAAAGAAACACATGCACATATTAAAGTAGAAACAAACCAAGTAGCATACTACCATTTTGAGCAAGATTTTCTATACAACTGTGAATATCCCAAGCTTCCATTAAGTAATATACGTACTAATATGATACAGTAATGGCTTTTAGGGCATATACACTAACAATCTCCCACTTGCACTAAGGCCATGTACTGGCGTATCGAAGACCTATCATCTCGATCAGCCGCTCGAACTGAGTCTGGGGCAAGGCCTTGGTGAATGGATCTGCAGTGTTATCTTCTGAAGCAACCCTCCGAACCTCGATCTCCTGGCGATCCATGATCTCCCTGATCAGGTGATACCGCCTCAAGATGTGTCTGGATTTCTGATGGGACCTGAGTTCCTTCGCTAAAGCTATAGCCCTGTTGTTGCCGCAATACAGAGGTATTGGGTCAATAATGGATGGAACCACCTGAAGCTCTTTCAAGAACTTCCTCATCCAGACGGCTTCTTTTGCGGCATCAGATGCAGCGATATATTCCGCTTCCATAGTCGAGTCAGCAACGGTTTCCTGTTTGGAACTCTTCCAACACACCGCCCCCCCCGTTGAGGGTAAAGACAAAGCCCGACATGGATTTGGAATCATCCTTGTCACTCTGGAAGCTGGAGACAGCAAAGGCCTCGATCTGGAGGTCCTTTCCGCCATACACCAAGAACATCTCCTTAGTCCTTCTCAGGTACTTGAGAATGTTCTTTACCGCTATCCAGTGCTTCTCCCCTGGGTCCGACTGATACCGGCTTACAACGCATAATGCGTATGCTCCATCTGGTCTGGTACACAACATCGCATACATAATAGAGCCTACCGCAGATGCGTAGGGTATTGATGACATGCGGGCCCTTTCCAAATCACTCTTCGGAGACATCTCTTTGGAGAGGGTGATTTCGTGACAAGCCGGCAAATTACCGCACTTGGAATCTTCCATACTGAATCGTTTCAGTATGGTGTCGATGTACCTTGACTGTGAAAGTCCCAACATCCTTTTAGATCTATCACGATAGATCTGGATCCCCAGAATGTAGTTGGCATCGCCCAGGTCCTTCATGGAGAACCTGTGTGACAAGAACCCTTTGACAGATTGTAGCATAGGAATGTCATTTCCTATCAGAAGAATGTCATCCACGTATAAAACGAGGAACACGACAGTTCTTGCTACAAATCTACTATAGATGCATGGTTCATCTGGATTTTTGATAAAGCCAAATTCTTTGACTGTCTCATCAAAACAGATGTTCCAACTCCGCGATGCCTGTTTTAGTCCATAGATGGACTTAAGCAACTTGCACACCTTTCCGCTGCTCCCACTCTGAATGAAACCCTCTGGCTGGTCCATATAGACACACTCCTCTAAATTTCCATTTAGAAAAGCGGTCTTTATGTCCATTTGTTAGTTATATGTATGCCCTAGAGGCCATTACTGTACATACGATGTATATTGTAGTGGATGCTAGGACATATATAGGGAGGACTTTCTTGCTCGACATGATAGTACGCTATCTGGTTGTACTTTATCTTAACATGTACTCAGATTGTCTCTATGTTACATGTTGATAAAGCCCTTAGGATATGTACTCGACTACTGGGACTATGATGAGATCATACTAGTGGGGCCACGGTAGTCGATGAGTACATCCTATAACTGTTCCTAGTCGAGGGTGTATCGAGACAGGGCATCGATACACCAGAGTAGACTAGCGTATACGCATCTTGACCCATATGATGGGTGATGGATGATCCCATATCCATCGGTGTGTGACATCAAGGATGGTGTACGGGTGCTCAGTGGAGACTGGGTACACTGGACGGACTCGCCGAGAACTCCCAGATGGTATTATACCTCACGTCAGATGGCAGTTCTCCGGTGACACTGGTACAGAGTAGTCTGATGACCCGAGATCGTCATAGAGTCTTGTGTGATTCCCACTATGCTTTGATTTCCATCATACCACGTCCAAGAGGGCGTGCAAAAAGGTGGCTTTTGGGTACAGTCCCGAATCACATGGAGGCAATGAGCGATAGGAGGGGATTCGTCTCTCCCGGTATAGGGAGTTGATGTTGTGCTGTGTTCGATTGGCTATAACCGGAAATCCCTGGCCAGGGTTGCTGAGATTTACTGGTAAGTGTTATCAGTAGTTTCTCGAACTGTTATAGACCTCATATCGACACGACTTATCGAGCTACTGGGGTCTGACGTTTACCACCCCTAGGCGAGATATGCGACATATCAGACGATGAGACCGGACTGTACGGGAGTGTTAATGTTTGGATTCACAGGAGAATATACAGGCTTGCTTGTTGATCTTCTGAGCGCTCAATACCTGGATAGCTGTTACGTTTAGCTGACCGCTTGCAGCTTGTGGGTGTTTGATATGATCATCACCTACTGCCGGCGTATTGACGATTCTTTAGAGTCCTACACAGAGGTTTCTTGGCTCAGGCAAAACGGAGTAGGAGCACATATGTGATATGTGCGGGACCGAGGATAATGCGATATGTGATACCGTATTATATTCTCGCGATATTTGATATCAGCCGGGTCATCGGATCAAGTGTTGATTCGATGAATCGGTACGGATAAATATTAGTCGGTTATATGCGATATAGCCGGATTGCCGGATCAAGGGTTGATTCGATAATTTAATGTATAATAATATATATGATATATTAAATTACATTAACTAATATTTGCTCACTAAAAGATTCTTTTTCTCGCTCGGGTAATACATTGATATATATGCGATATATGTTAATTGTATTATTTTATTTTGTTACAATAAATATTATATATATGATATATAATATTGTAACATGATATGGTTATTAATGCAACATGATTAGTGGAGATTAAACATGGTTAGGGTTTGATTAGGGTTAAGCTCTTCTAGAAGTTTCTAGAAGGTTTTTGTTTTGTTTTGTGTAAGATATTTTGTGAAGATATTTGCTTAACCAAACCCAAACCCTTGACCATGGTTGTTTCTCTACAAGGGTTAAGGATTCATTCTTAACTATGGTTGCAATTCTAACCTCACTAATGAGTTATTCATTATTCATCACAAAAGAATTCCATCTTCTTCTTCATTCTCTTTTCATGGAAAAGCTTTCTTGATTTTGATTTTGTGATGATAAATGAGTGAGAAAAAGATAATAAAAGAGAGCAAAAATCCTACTTCATCATCCTCATCTATCCTTGCCATTTAGATGAGGGTGTTCACTTCGTTTAGTGAGTGTAAGCTTGTGTTAACGAAACTTCAAGGTAGATCATCTTTGTATCGAAGATCGGAAGCAAGACTGCATCTTTCTCTTCGTGGAACCTCTCGAGAGTCCGCAACCCGATGATCGCAGCGAAGGGACCACAACACGGAGCATATGAAGTGAAGGACCGGATCTACAAAGGTTGTAATCCCTCTCACTTAGTGTTAAAGTTGTTAACATGTTAGTTTTCGCCTAATCTCTAGTTTAAAGATCCGTATTCGGGTTGTTCGGCACGGCTAATTTTTTAATCGGGCATGGTCGATGCCTCGTAGACCCTTGTGCGCGTGCATAGCAACCCTACAGTGGTATCAGAGCCAAGCTAGAGCTTTAGGCAAAGTCTAGACGAAGTTTAAAGTCTGATCGAACCCGGAAAACCCGATATACCCTAGTTTCTGGAAATTTTTCAAAACTGTGATTTTTTTCATATTAAAAATTCTTTAAAAAATTAGCAGGGAATTCTATGGACCTATGTGAAAAACGATCCACTGATACGCTTAAAGCGCCGCGGAACAGCGGCAGAACCATGCTTCCCGCGGCGGTTCCGCGGCGCTACAGTGCGCTTGATGGGTTATTTTTCCACAGTAATGTCCGTACGGTTTTACTGATTCTTTTGGGATATTTTTATTATTACTCAAGTGTTGAGTTTTCAGGGTTGTATTGGAGACTTGTTGATTCGATCGGATTATTTAACTTTGTTTAGTTTTTCCGGATAATTTTAGAAACTGTTAAAAAGTTCGAACGGATATCAATAACTCACTTTTCCCCTGTCGGAAAATTTTTCAAAGGTTGGATTTTTCCTCGTGTTTAAGAACGTTCTAAGTCGTGCAAGTAACGCGGTGGACCCTCTAGAAGACAACAAACCTTAACTCGATTATGTGACCGTCTTGAACTGCCTTTTGAACCTTAGGGTTTGGGGCAGTACGGCGTGCCACATGTGAGGCGTTGGCTTGACCCTTCTACGGCTGGACCATTGGTACTGTGGCATGTGATGGATGTTTTTAAACTGATTTCAAGTGTTGAGATATATTGGGGAAATCTTGGGTGTTTGATGATTCGATCGGAAAGTTTAACTTTGTCTATTTATCTGGAATGTGATACAATATTTGGAATCCACAGGTAGTTATGAGATAACTGATTTGAATATTATAGACATAGCAGTTTAGTCTCAGATGATCGGTTGCCACAGAATTTTGATATGTTCAAAAGTCCGTCGCAATCACGTAGCGTACGCGGATACTCGCCGGGAAAACTTAATAGACAGCTACACCTCTTAGCTCCGACCAAGTGACTGTAGGAGAACCCCGTCGCCGAAAGCATCCGTTCGGGTGCTCGCGGCAGTGGTGTTCCGCCTTAGTGCACTTCGTCGACGGCATCTAGGGGTGCGGCCGTCTACTAAAGTTTGCGACGAGCATTCGATCAGGACGTCGGGAATCTTGTTGAATTGCCCGACTTGACATTGAAAAGAGTTTTCGATAATGAGACTAAAATGCGGGGTTTATAATTGTTAGGCATGCGATGTCTAAGGAATTCATTTGGTTAGGCATGCGATGTCTAAAGAAGTTGCGGATTCCAACTGTTGTAGTTTTACACTTTCTTTTCTGTGACCGTAAGCGTAGTATGTGGTGTATCGCCGGCTTCGTTGCTATACATCAACGACAATCGGGATACGTATACTTGCTTACGTTGATGATATGAGATATTATGTGTTGCTGTGATATGTTATATTGGATCGTCGCGTTCTGAATAGCCGGGGGTTTTATGTGAGATGAGAGTTTTTTCTTTTTCATTCATGTAAAATTCATTTGTATGTAATATTCTTTTATTGGGGAACTTCCAGGTAGTGGAAGATGTCACCGTTGTATATTATTTCCTTTTCCGCATTAGGTAGACCCAAGATGGGGAGCACAAGTAACCGGGTTCTAGGGTCCAGTGGGAGACCATCTCGAGGAGTCGAGACCGGGTCTCCTAACCCTAGAATTGGCAGTGTTACTTGCCGCTCTCGTAGGGGTCTAGGGATGTGTGTTTGGCTATTCATCGCGACCGTGGAATCCGTGTTTTATACAGGCTCGTATTGAAAACATGGACGTCCTAGTATATCCAATATTTCATATATGTTCTTCTGCTGCAATGTTCTGTGATGAGATCATATTACTGCCTGAGACGAATGTTTATATTTTATATATATGAGATATATGTTATATTGCAGATTTCGTTTCAAAAGAGATGCTTGTGAAGCATAATAAAATGGGACTTCATTAATGAGATTAATGAAACTAAAAGAAACCTAAGATGTTGTGGAATCGAATTTTCAAAAACAGGTAGCTACAGTTCTTGCTTTGCATCGCGGTGTTCCTTGTAGAACATCCTGCACATTATTCGATAAGGAAAGGACCGAGATCCCTTCACCGGGAGTGACTCCTTTAGCAATAATTGGCAGATGCTACAAACTCGGTTTGTCTTTTGATTGCTTCTATAGTTCTTGCTTTGCATAGTGATATTTGTGAAATATCCTGCACCTTATTCGATGAGGAAAGGGCCGACGATCCCTTCACCGGGAGTGACCCCTTTAGCAAAACTAGAAAAGCCTCAAAAACACTCCATTTAAAAATCACTCGATTCTACAACGATATCAAGTTCATTACGCAAGAGGGTTTTCTTAAAAACCTGTCGTAGCCCTCCGTCATTTCAGATAAGTCCTACTTAGTATTCGTGCTACGTTTGTTGACCTCCGTCAAGGCGTAGTGTGTGGTAGCTGACTAGTATTTATCTGCTTATGCATATTATGCAGATTGGATTAGGGTAGTCGTGCGGCCTTGTTGACCTCCGTCAAGGGTCGTGCGGGTGGGTTTAATTCAATCAGGAAATGACGGGTTGAACTTGACTAGTAGCCTATGGTTTGTTGACCTCCGTCAAGGTCATAGGACGCTGGGGGTAAAATATTATTGGGAATTTCAAGTGTTGAAATTTGCAATGAGATTGCATACCTTCTATGAGATAGTTGGATCCCGATACCCGCTGCGAGTAAGAGTTACTCCTGGGAGAGTTTTACACATTACAATTAGCCGATCAAGTAGGTGTCTAGAAAGGTGTTAACGGGGTTACGCCTCTGGGAAAACGAGGTTTACTTTAATTAGGTTCGTGCGAAAGCACGGGGGACCTCCCTCAAAGTACCGACACTGGCCTGGCTGAAAGATTGGCAAACTTGTAGCGTGTAATTAATCCCGGCTAGTCTTTCCTTTTAGGGTTTGAAGGAAGATTTGATTAAAACAGTGGGAGACATCCTGATTAGATATATTAGATAACCAATCTAATCTTGCAAGAGCATACGCTGAGTGTTTTCTTCTCTCTCTCTCCAGGTAGCGACCATATCACGCCTTAATCAAGATAATAAAACGGATATATTGACCGAACCCGCTTGTTATACTGAGCTGGGGAACGTTGGTCCCGCTCCAACTTATAATTGTTATAAGACAGAGCAGGAAATTGGGGAATACCAGATTTCCCGTGCCGCCCAAACGAAGAAAGTGCATGTTGATGCATCATCTTCGGGTGTGTTCATTACACAGAACTGTTTCTCAGTATCCTTTACGTCCTGGGTATGTGATACCGGATCAGGATCCCGTATATGTAATCTGTTACATGGGCTACAGATAGGTGGAGAACTGAGAACGGGTGATAAGTTTCATGAGACAGAAAACGGTGCAAGTGTTGCAGCCAAGTCTGTTGGTCACTATCACCCTGTATTACCAGAATACATTGATTCTGAACAAATGTTATTAGATACCGAACCTGATATACAAAATCATATCAGTCTCTTTATTACTAAAGAAAGGATATAATTTTGTATTGTTGGATAATGTTTTGAACATTTCCTATATCAAGAGTTGATCGGTTCAGGCACGTTATCTAAAAGCATTGACGTTCTAAATCAAACCACAGTTCTTAACGTACAGAACACACACAAGAGGAAGAGTTCAGATATGAACGAATCCTTCTTGAGGCATTGTAGACTAGGTCATATCAATGCGACCCGACTAGCAAAGTTACATATGGATGCATATTAAAATTAGTTTGAATTTACATCTTGTGAAACTTGCCAGTCATGTCACAAAGATAAAATGACCACAGCTCTGTTTATTGGAAACAGAGAAAGAGTTAGTGAACTCTTCGGAATTGATACATGCTGATGTATGAAAGTCTCCTGTCTACACATGCCAAGACTGGTTCTTTGCGCTTCATTACATTCTCTGACAATCTCCCAAGATTCAAACATGTGTTGAAACACAAGTCTGAAGCTTTTGAGATATTCAAAGAATATAAGTTAGAAGTAGAGAACCAAAATACGGGTATAAGTATTATATCCTTTGATGAGATCAAGGAGGAGAATACTTGAGCACGGAATTCCTGGACTATTCTAAAGGAGAATGAGATTCTCTCTCAGCATTACTCCTCCGTATACACTACAGCACAAAGGTGTATCGGGACAGAGCAATAGCACCCTATGTGATATGGTGTGCTCTATGATGAGTACTACTGAGTTTCCTATTTCCTTTTGGGAGTTATGCATTTGTGAAGTTGCATACCTATTGAATAGGGTTCAAATCAAATCAGTTGCCTACCACTTCATATGTGATATGGAAAGGGAAGAGCCCATATCTTAAGTTTGTTAAGATTTGGGGTTGTCCGGCCTATGTCTAAAAGCAAAATCCGGACAAGCTCGAGGCAAGGTCTGTTATGTAGAACTGGAAATGTTCTAGCTATACAAACTGCAGCTGATGATTTGGTAGAACCAAAGTATTCAATAGTAACCAACGAACCTCAGCCTCTCCGCCGATCTAGCAGGGTTCCTCAACCACCTGAGAGATACTTCGGTTTCTCTATGACAGTGGGAGCGAGGATTGCATCATGAGATGATGACCCAACTAGTTTCGAGCTGGCCATCGGAGTGGGACTCTGTAAGAATGGATGGATGCTTATCGATCTGAGATGGAATCCTTATACACCAACAAAGTATGGACTTTGGTTGCTTTATCTGAAGGGTTAAATCCCCATCAGGAGCAAGTATATCTTGAGAAGATTACTTGGTGTACATGGAAAAGTTGAGACTTTCAAAGCTAGACTTGTTAAAGGTTTGCATCATAGACCAGGTATGGATTATGTTGAAACCTTTTCTAAGGATCTATGCTTAAGTCCATCCAGATCCTACTTGCCACGGCTACATACCATGACTACGATATCTGGTGGTTGGGTGTCATGACTGCTTTTCTAAGTGATATTTTAGAAGAGAACGTCTATAAGTATACAGCCAGAGGGCTTCGTAGACAGTGGGAGCAGCGGAAACGTGTGCAAGATGTTTTATATGATAAAACAGGCATCGCGGAGTTGGAACATCTGTTTTGATGTGGTAGTCAAAGAGTTTGACTTCATCAAAATGGTAGATGAACCTTGTATATATGAAAAGATAGTAGAGAGTATGGTGGTGATCCTCGTAGAATACGTGGATGACATACTCTTGATAGGGAAGGAGTTTCCTATGCTACGCTCGGTCAATCTCCGCTTATCACAAGGATTCTCTATATAGGATCAAAGTGATACCTCCTAAATCCTGGGTTTTGGATCTATGAGATAGATCTAATTGGATGTTAGGACACTCACTAGTTGTAGTGAGATGGTATCAATCGATCCTAGGGAGAATCACTGGAAAGGTTCCAGGCTGATAAGGACGACTGAATGTCAGTCGCAGGCATTGTCTATACCCTCCGTGTAGGGACGGTATGTTGGAAGAGTTCCAAGCTAGATACCGTGACATACTAGACGATTAAAGGCAAGATACATCGTTATCAAGGATGCTACCTAAGAAGCAGTCTGGATATATATAAGTTCATAAGATGAACTTCGTTCCTACCATTGTGTGACAATGGAGTTGTGGCTTTTGCCAAGGAGCTACCGTCCCATCAGAAATCCAGATATAATTCTTAGGCAGTATCACCTGGTCATGGAGATGGTTGATCTCCAGGGAGATCGAGGTTAGGAGAGTAGATACAGAGGACAACAGCGCGGATCCACTCACAAAGGCTTTTTTCCCAGTAGAGACTTTTACGGGATGGTTAAGTATGAGATACTTCAACCGCAGCTAATTGTTGGGTATGCGATACCACAACAGATGGCCCTAGTGCAAGTGGGAGATTGTTAGTTATATTTTAGTGGATGCTAGGACATATATAGGGAGGACTTTCTTGCTCGACATGATAGTATGCTATCTGGTTGTACTTTATCTTAACATGTACTCAGATTGTCTCTATGTTACATGTTGATAAAACTCTTAGGATATGTACTCGACTACTGGGACTATGATGAGATCATACTAGTGGGGCCGCGGTAGTCGATGAGTACATCATATAACTGTTCCTAGTCGAGGGTGTATCGAGACAGGGCATCGATACACCAGAGTAGACTAGCGTATACGCATGTTGACCCATATGATGGGCGATGGATGACCCCATATCCATCGGTGTGTGACATCAAGGATGGTGTACGGGTGCTCAGTGGAGACTGGGTACACTGGACGGACTCGCCGAGAACTCCCAGATGGTATTATACCTCACGTCAGATGGCAGTTCTCCGGTGACACTGGTACAGAGTAGTCTGATGACCCGAGATCGTCATAGAGTCTTGTGTGATTCCCACTATGCTTTGATTTCCATCATACCACGTCCAAGAGGGCATGCAAAAAGGTGGCTTTTGGGTACAGTCCCGAATCACATGGAGGCAATGAGCGATAGGAGGGGATTCGTCTCTCCCGGTATAGGGAGTTGATGTTGTGCTGTGTTCGATTGGCTATAACCGGAAATCCCTGGCCAGGGTTGCTGAGATTTACTGGTAAGTGTTATCAGTAGTTTCTCGAACTGTTATAGACCTCATATCGACATGACTTATTGAGCTACTGGGGTCTGACATTTACTACCCGTAGGAGAGATATGCGACATATCAGACGACGAGACCGGACTGTACGGGAGTGTTACTGTTTGGATTCACAGGAGAATGTACAGGCTTGCTTGTTGATCTTCTGAGCGCTCAATACCTGGGTAGCTGTTACGTTTAGCTGACCGCTTGCAGCTTGTGGGTGTTTGATATGATCATCACCTACTGCCGGCGTATCGACGATTCTTTAGAGTCCTACACAGAGGTTTCTTGGCTCAGGCAAAACGGAGTAGGAGCACATATGTAATATGTGAGGGACCGAGGATAATGCGATATGTGATACCGTATTATATTCTCGCGATATTTGATATCAGCCGGGTCATCGGATCAAGTGTTGATTCGATGAATCGGTACGGATAAATATTAGTCGGTTATATGCGATATAGCCGGATTGCCGGATCAAGGGTTGATTCGATAATTTAATGTATAATAATATATATGATATATTAAATTACATTAACTAATATTTGCTCACTAAAAGATTCTTTTTCTCGCTCGGGTAATACATTGATATATATGCGATATGTGTTAATTGTATTATTTTATTTTGTTACAATAAATATTATATATATGATATATAATATTGTAACATGATATGGTTATTAATGCAACATGATTAGTGGAGATTAAACATGGTCAGGGTTTGATTAGGGTTAAGCTCTTCTAGAAGTTTCTAGAAGGTTTTTGTTTTGTTTTGTGTAAGATATTTTGTGAAGATATTTGCTTAACCAAACCCAAACCCTTGACCATGGTTGTTTCTCTACAAGGGTTAAGGATTCATTCTTAACTATGGTTGCAATTCTAACCTCACTAATGAGTTATTCATTATTCATCACAAAAGGATTCCATCTTCTTCTTCATTCTCTTTTCATGGAAAAGCTTTCTTGATTTTGATTTTGTGATGATAAATGAGTGAGAAAAAGATAATAAAAGAGAGCAAAAATCCTACTTCATCATTCTCATCTATCCTTGCCATTTAGATGAGGGTGTTCACTTCGTTTAGTGAGTGTAAGCTTGTGTTAACGAAACTTCAAGGTAGATCATCTTTGTATCGAAGATCGGAAGCAAGACTGCATCTTTCTCTTCGTGGAACCTCTCGAGAGTCCGCAACCCGATGATCGTAGCGAAGGGACCATAACACGGAGCATATGAAGTGAAGGACCGGATCTACAAAGGTTGTAATCCCTCTCACTTAGTGTTAAGGTTGTTAGCATGTTAGTTTTCGCCTAATCTCTAGTTTAAAGATCCGTATTCGGGTTGTTCGGCACGACTAATTTTTTAATCGGGCATGGTCGATGCCTCGTAGACCCTTGTGCGCGTGCATAGCAACCCTACACCATTTGCCAGATCTCATAATCGTGGAAGGAAGCAATGGCAAGAAGGATCCGAATGGATTTCAGCATAGCCACTGGAGAAAAGGTTTCGTCATAGTCCAAGCCAGGTCTTTGACGGAAACCCTTTGCAACAAGTCTAGCTTTATAGGTCTCAACCTGTCCATCTACACCAATCTTCCTTTTGAAGATCCACTTGCATCCTACGGGTTTTACCCCATCTGGAGCAATGTCCAACGTCCATACTTTGTTGGTGTACATGGACTCCATTTCGGTCCGCATTGCCTCCAGCCATTTTACCGAGTCAATGCTCTGAATGGCTTGCTGGAATCTAGTAGGCACATCACTATCAATGATGCAATCCTCTCTATCCCCGTCTATGAGAAAACCGTAGTATCTCTCGGGCGGATGAGACTGCCTACTACTCCTGCGGAGCGGCGTAGGAATGTCAGGATCTTTTGAACCCTCTGGTTCTACTAAGCTTTCAGTAATAGCTCATGGTTCTATAATTTCTTCCAGTTCTACTGCGCTCCCACTTATCTGGTTTTCTAAAAACTCAGTTTCCAAGAAGCAGGCATGACGAGAAACAAAAACCTTTTGTTCCCCTTCGCAATAGAAGAAATATCCCTTGGAGTTCTTTGGATATCCCACGAACTTGCAATGTACTGAGCATGCCTCGAGCTTGTTCGCATGCTGCTTTTTGACAAAAGCTGGACATCCCCATGTCTTAATGTGATTAAGATAGGGTCTCTTCCCACACCACATCTGATATGGTGTAGTAGGCACAGTCTTAGTGGGAACTCGGTTCAAAAGGTATGCAGCTGATTCTAGTGCATATCCCCAGAATGATCGCGGTAACTCAGCGTTACTCATCATGGACCGTACCATATCCAATAGGGTTCGGTTCCGTCTCTCCGATACACCGTTATGTTGCGGAGTGTATGGAGGAGTAAGCTGAGAGAGAATTCCATTCTCGTTTAAGTAGTCCAGGAACTCGGCACTCAAGTATTCACCACCTCGATCAGATCTCAGTGTCTTGATACTTTTTCCTGTTTGTTTTTCTACTTCATTCTTATATTCCTGGAACTTTCCAAAGGCTTCGGATTTATGATTCATTAAGAAGACATAACCGTACCTTGAAAAGTCATCCGTAAAAGTAATGAAGTAAGAATAACCGCTTCGCGCATGTATAAACATTGGACCGCACACGTCGCTGTGTACGAGTCCCAAGAGCTCGCTTGCTCTTACTCCGTGTCCAGTGAACGGAGTCTTTGTCATCTTTCCTTTGAGACAGGATTGACAAGTGGCATACGATTGATATTCGAACGGATCCAAATATCCTTCTGTATGTAACTTCGTCAACCTTCTTTCATTGATGTGACCCAGTCTATAATGCCATAAGAAAGTCTGATTTACTTCCGGAGACTTTCTTTTGTGTGTATTTTGGATATTGAAAATCTGTGGTTAGTTTAATACGTATATACCATTGCTTAATGTACCTGACCCAATCAGAACTTGATTAAGGTGAATGTTTACAACATTACTTACAAACACAAATTCATAACCTTCTTTAGAAACCAAAGATACAGAAATGATATTACAAGTTGCGTTGGGTACAAAAAAGAAATTACGTAAAACCAAAACATGTCCATCTGACATTCCCAGGTGATAGTCCCCCACGGCTTTAGCATCCATGCTAGCTCCGTTTGCAACTTTGAGGGTCATGTCACCTGCCTTCAAAAACCTACGGTTTCTCAACGCTTGCAAAGAATTACAGATATGAGATCCTGATCCGGTATCCAATACTCAGGAAGTAGAGTTTATTGATAGTCAGTTTTCAATAACATACACACCTGAAGCTGAAGCCGCAACTTACTTCAGATCCTGTGTTCTGGCTTTCCAAGCCCTGCAATCTTTCTTCCAGTGTCCACTCTTATGACAGAAAAAGCATTCTTCCTTATCCACAAGCTTCCCTACTTTCTTTGTTGCTTTTGCCTTTCCCTTCGTATCCACTTTACTAACACCGCCCCTTGGTTTGGTGGGGGCTTTCTTCTTCTTTCCCTTGGCTTTCGCCTTGGACCTAGAAGAGGAAGATCCTCCTACAAACAAAGTGGATGTTTCCCTACCTTTCTGTAGGGTGCCCTCTGCGCTCCTCATCATGTTGAGGAGTTCTGAAAGTTCAACTTCCTTTTCTTGCAAGTTGTAGTTCAGGATAAACTGGGCGTAAGTGGAAGGAAGGGACTGGAGAATCAGGTCCGTATAGAGCTCATTCTCCAACGTGGTCCCAAGGTCCTCGAGCTCCTCTATGTAGCCAATCATCTTAAGCACGTGTTCCGCTACCGATGATCCGATGGCCAATCTTGCCAAAAACAACTTCTTCGACACTTCGTATCTGGTGATAAGAGATTGCTCTCCATACAGTTCTTTTGTATGGAGAAATATGGATTCGAGGTCCATATTCTCGTGCCTCCTCTGATGTTCGTTGTCCATAGAGGCAAGCACGAGGCACTTGGTCTTCGCGCAGTCGATTTCCCAGGTCTTACGGATTTCCCTATCCGCGACGCTGGTTTTGGGACCTGGGATAGAGGGAGCTTTGGTGGTAAGAAGATACCCCAACTTGTCATAAGTGATTGCCATTTTGACATTCCTGAGCCAATCTTTGTAGTTTGGCCCTGTCAGTATGTTTTTATCTAGTAATAACTTAAGTTCGGTCATGTCGATTGGTCGCTGCAATTAGGAGAGAGAGAAGAAACACTTTAGCACGATATTCTAGCAAGTTTAGAGTGGTTTTTAGTTTGTCTAAACAGGATGGCTCCCACTGTCTCTCGAATCCCTCCTCAAACCATAAAGGAAGAATTAGTCAGGATCAATCTCACCGTACAATACTTGCTTAACCGTTCGGCCAGGCTGGTGTTGGTACTTCAAGGGAGGTTTTTCAACGCTTTCACGAAGTTCCTTAATTAAATAACCTCTTTTCCCTGTGGGCGTAGCCCCGCTAACACCTTTCTAGACACCTACTTGGTTTATAGCATTGATCGTTAAGTGAGAAATTTCCCGAGGAGTAGCATATACTCACAGTAGGATCGGGATCCAAATATCATTGCGTGACAAAACTGAAGGAATCCTACAAGAATCATCACACTCCAAATGGTATGCAACACTAGCAAGTTTCAGTTCTTTTGAAACTTCCGATGTGGATTTTTGCCCCATGCTCTTATGACCTTGACTTTGGCCAACAAATCATAAGTCACATGTCAAGTTCTACCCGTCATTCTCCATGTTAATTTGAACCCATCCGTACCTACCCTTGACTTTGGCCAACAAGGCGGAACGACTATCCCAAACCAACGCATCTATCTATGCTGCACATGAATACCCAATAGCTACCAATCACTATGCCTTGACTTTGGCCAACAAACATAGCTTGAATACTATTGACTATTCATGTGAAATAACGGAGGGCTACGAATGGTTTTGGCGAAACCGTGAACGTAGTGAACTTGATATAATCGATGGAACGAGATAGCTTTTAAAAGGAGTGGCTCAAGCTCCACATTTAAAAGTTGGTTTTGAAAAGAACCGAGTGGTTTTCAAAGTGTTCCAACGACTTTTACTTGGTTTATTTTCTTGCATTAGTTCTTTTAATGCGTCCCATCATTTAATCCTACCATTGCAGAAAACAACCAAAATATGACGTACGCTTATGCCATTCGCATTCGCCACGGGGCCCCGTCATTACCCGTTAGGTTACTTAACTAACGACAGAGCGGGGGCTGGGCTAGCGCGGCTGAAAAACATAAGCAACGCCTAAATAATATCATATATAGATATATTGCAATGATAGCCATTTCAGATCACAGATGAACATATTGGATATACTAGGAATCCGCAATTCGTACGAGCCTATAACGAAAAGCGGATTACACGGTCGCGGTGAATAGCCAAACCCCACCCTAGACCCCTACCGGTGCGGCAAACTACCCGCCAAGTACCCGAAGTGAAGCAACCTCCCTCAACTCGTGAGTAGGCCACTCGGCATTTCAAGATACCCGGTAGTTTGTGCACCCCACCTTGGGTCTATCCTAGGAGCAAAAACAGTAAAAAGAAATTATACAATGACGGCTACAACCCCGACCCGGTTGTGCGGCCATATAAATAATATTACATCAATTTACAAATTTACATGAATTGAAAGAAAAGAAAACTCTCGTCTCACAACCCTCCGGCTATTCACCCGCAACAATCCAATGAATTCATATACACATACCATCAACATTACAGATCACAGATTTGTATAACCCCCACTAATCGACATATAGCGATTAGCAGATGTTCAATACAAATATCACATCACAGAAATAAACCCGTTAGCATTAGTCTTTAGAAACTCGATCAAAATACGGATTTTCAAGCCCCAAAAACTAATTTTTATTTCTGGAAAATCTGGACAGAAAAAACATATCCCAAAAATCCCAAAACATCCCCAGAAGCACTCTGCAAGAAACTTTTTCCCCGACCGAGTCAACTCGGCCGCGGAACCGCGGCGGGAGCATGCTCCCGCCGCGTTTCCGCGGCGCTTTGACCGATTCGGTGGACGAAATTTCTTGGGTGTTTAACAAAAAGCCTGAGCCGATTTTTAAGGTAAGATTTATCATTTTTTGTACAGAAAAAAATTCGGCAGAAACTTCATTTTCCGGGTTCGTTTCGCGACTTTTTCTTTGATCGAACTTCTACTTACATTGCTAACATGTTAGATAGTGTTTAACCTTTCTCTGATACCACTGTAAGTCCATGCTACCGCTCCCGGTACTTACGGGCTTGCGGAAATGATGAAAAACAATTTTTCTAGAGGTGGTAACATAGACTCAAACCGGATCTTTGTTAAACTATCTATCTAACAACCAAACTAGGAGTTGTTTAACTACTCGGTTAGGGGGTTATACCTTTCTTGAACTCCTTCGTCTTCAACTCGTGTGGTGTACGGACCGGCCACTCCTCGTCGTTTTCTTGCGCCGAAGACGGATCCACTCGAAAGTTTCTACCTTTGGCTTCTTCTTCGAACTTGAAGAAACTAGATCACTCGGTTTGCTAAACCTTGTAAATTAGGATGGGTAGAGGATTGTTTTGGTGTCTTTTTATCTCTAGGGCAATGACTCTCAATACATGAGAATGGTTTGCCCTTGAGGTAGAGAGAGAGCAAGAGGAAGTGGGTGAGAGCTAGAGAATGAGAGAGCTCAAGAGAGAGAAAGCTAAAGAAAGAATGAGCCTCCCTTTTCTCATACACCCTCTCATAATCCAAAAGCATCATGAGCCATAATGATAATCAAGTATTATGTGATAGTTATCATTTCACAAAAGGCAATATCATTTCATGCACTCATTTTGCAAACCACAACAAGTAAGCAAAAGTCTTTGCATGAAAATGACAACCATTGTGATGATGATGGTCAACTAGTCCAACCTAGTCAACCGGTCAACAAAGTCAACAAGTCAACAAAGTCAACCCCTCAACAACCATGTCACTATAATACTTAATTAATATTATTGATAATCATACTTCTTATTCTCATTAGGGTTTAACAAAAAGTCAATGGTCAACAGTCAACAGTTGACAACCCCAATGAGAATCCTCTGCCTCTGTCTCTCTGTCAACTGTGCATACACACCCGCATCCGCGTTTCGAGGAACACGAATACAAACGAGATAAAACCAATCCCAAAACGTACACTAGGATCTGGCTTAAACTAAATCCCGCTAGTGTTAACTGTCTGGACACTGAACGTGCACAAGTGCACGGATGTGACCGAACCCTGTTGCAAAACCATGCGACCTGTCGCAAAACCATGCGACCTCTACTCTTTTTCTTAAAGGCGAATAGCTCTCTGTGTGGGACTCTAAAGACTCGACACTACGCTGGCAGTGGGTTTAACCACAGACCGCAAGCAGCACTAGTTGTGCGTAACGGCCCCCAGGTAGATGCCGATAAGAAGACGGACGAGGTGAAACCCATCTGAACTCCTACTGAGCCTGAATGTGACAGTCTCCGTACAGACCAGTCTGTTCGTCTGATATATCGCATGGCGGGCCTAGGGGTGGTGAACGCCAGTCCCCTAATAGCGGTACAAGTCGTGTCGAAGTGTAGCCCAGAACACCTTGAGATAACACTGGAAATCTACCAGTATATCTCACTTGCCCGGGCCAGGGACTACTCGTGTAATGGCTCTCCTAGATACAACACGATGTCAACCCCCAATACCGGGAGAGACGAATCCTGTCTAACTGTCACTGCCTTCAAGTGCTTCGGGACTGCACCCAACTACTACCTGTTTGCACGACTCCTTTAAGCCGTGGTAGGGTAGTAATCAAAGTATAGTGGGAACACACTCGAGGCGAAGTGACAGTGTCAAGTCAGCGGACTAAGCTGTACTCATGTCACCTGGGAACTGACAGCTGACGATAGGTATAATACTAACCAATCAGTTCCCGACGAGTCCTGTTGTAACGTTTAGAAAATCGTTTCGGTGCAATTTCGGAAAATCGGTAAAATAAGGGGTTTTCCTGTAAAAAGTCAAAATACAAATATCTTTATTATAAAATTAAATATGCATATTATAGCTAGGTAATTGCTACTATTTGGTGTTTATTGAGCCACTGGTGAAATTTCAAATTTTCTGAAAATTTTTCCAAAATTAATTATTTTAATATTATTTTAAGCCATCACTAATACATTTTATTAGGGAAAATTACAAACTGGAGTGAGTCGAAATAAATTTTGTGCATCATAACACATTAACTAAAATTTTATCATGTGGTTTCTGAAATGAAATGGTTTGCCAAAACGGTTTGGAAAATATCGAAGAAAAATGCTTATTTTGTGAAAATAAAAGGGTTTTGGTGCATATTGAATTGGTGTTTGGTGTTCTTTACTTCACACACACACCCTCTCACCTTTCCACCATGTGTCCGGCCCCCTTTTTGTTTAGACAGCCCTCCCTCTCTCTCTCTCTCCAATCACTTCTTGTAAGAATAGAAAAGAAAAGAAATTCAAAAATGAAAAGAATAGAATAAGAGGTATGGTGTCGATAAGAGGTATGGGCTTTATTTTCTTTGACTTCAAGCACCATCTCACTCTCTCCCTTCCTCTCTCTAACCTGGCCGAAACCCTCCATTTCAGCCCCAAAATTTCTCCACCACATTTCCTCTTCAAAAACTCCACAAAATTGATTCAAAAATCCATATAAAACATCACTAATCCCTAATCTAATCTCTACCCATTTTCCCATGGCCCAAGCTAGCATGAATCAAGGAGCGAGATGATGATTTGGGAGGCCAAGATTTCATGCTAAATCTCAAGATTCTAGGAGGTATAAATGTTAACCCTATAATGAAATTGTTAGTTTTTGCTTAAAGCAAATTGATTTAAGTGTTAATTATAGTGTAATTTCAAGTTTTGGAAATTAAAGAGAAGGGTTTAAATACTAAGTTAGGATTTAGGTCTATTGATCATGATCTAATTGTGTGGTTAATATCTAGTGGGCTTGCTAAAACAAAGCTAATTACTAGGTTACTAATTGTTTTGTTTAAATTGTTCTAATTATGCTAATTTGCTAACTAGGTTTTAATGAAATACTTATATAATGGAGATTAAAATCTAATTAGGTTTTGCATGGTATTATTAACATTTTAAAGTGTAGTTTAATACTTTAGTTCATGAAAATCCAAGCTAGATTGTAGTTTGTGCATTTTGCTATAAAATTGTTAAAATTGGTTAATATTGCAAACTAGGTTTTTGAAATCGAATTAAATTGTGGGTTTAAAATTTACGTAATGGTTTGTATGGCATAATTAAGATATTAAGTTATCATCTTGGTCACTATATTTGTTAAAACATCATGTTTTGTACAAAAAACGGTAATTTATGCTTGTTAGATTTTCGGAAAAATGACTTTCTACGTGAAATTGGGGTTTTTGTGAATTTTAAGCTATTTTATATTATGATTAGTGCTTGTAATTGTACAAATGAGTGTGTTGGGATTTTTCTCGATGGTTTGGCGTTGTACGCCGACGTCGAAGGTTTTTGGGTTGATTTATGAAAGCAACCATAGGTTTTGACCTATGTGGGTTTCGTGTATCGTTTTAGACATGAGTCGGATTATAATGCGATACGGTGCGTTATGATATGTAGGTACCCATGTGGACTTCGAGACGACAAGCAAGCGCGTGGCGACGTCGGCACCGGCGAGCGAGGACCAGGTGAGTAGATTTATATCTACGGGGAGAAGTCGGGTGGATGGCGTATAGCACCCCCGCAGTCCGTAGTATAGTTCTTATATATATGTTTATATTGGTATTTTATGATACGAGAATGTTTATTCATGTTATGATTATGTGTTCATGGATTAGCTTTGGGTTAGTTGCCAAACCCTAGAGTAGTTGTTATACCCACATACGCACACACAGACTTGCATACATTACTTTCTTGTGCGTAGATGGGGATGTGTATATATGTATATATGCGTGGGTATGAGACTATGCATATATACATTCATATACACATGCATGGATGATGAGGATAGTACTTGGGATTTGAGATGAGTCGATGAGATTTGATTTGAGGCCATGAGATCGGTGATATGGCAGGGTTCGTATTTGAGATACGGCATGACGTTGTAGCGGGTCCTTGACGTAGTGTTTCACACACGTGCATGCTTACTTAGGCGGTATCAGTATTGTACTAGACATAGGTCAGTACCCTGGACTATGATATTTGATAAAGAGGATACCAGATGAATAGTATGATGAATGTGATATTGACCCGTACCTAGATTTGGGATGCCGTACGACGGATTTACGTACGAGCTATATATTGATGATTGATCCGCACTCTTGACTTGGGAATATCTGATTATAGATATGGTATCGGATTGATAGTATCGAGGCGGGATCACCGACTAATATATATTCATATATGTATCGACTCAGATGCTAGGCGGTTTCCTTACCTTTAGTTCAGCCGTATAGTTTAGTGTAGTTGTCAGACTAGATTAGATTTCTACCTATTTCAAAACTAACGGATCGTGGGTATTTAAAAGGCAGGTCAAGGGATCTACGAATATTTCAAAAGATGTATCCTTTATTAAAACCACCGTAGCCCTTATTTTCAAAACCCCATGATTCGTGTTATTTCAAAGGGCACCATTGTTTAGTATTTAGCTCCCGCTCATTATTGTTGTTCGCTCTGGATGCTCATGCTTATATTATGATTCATATTCTATTATTAATATCATGCTGTTAGGACACCAGCACCATTACCGATGACGCGTATGTACCACGTACACTTACTTGCCGGCTCACACACATCTTTATCGGTAATTTCCATGTCACGAACACTTTAGAAAATACTATTTCATTTGACATAGGTTGTTAGCTAATAGTTTAGACATAATATTAGTGTACTTGCCTTATATGCTAGTTAGACATTGTAGTTATTGCCTGCTACTTCATGCATGTTATTATTCACTGTTGTGTCGCATTCGTGGATTCTCATGCCTATATTCACTATTTACATGCTATTGATGACTTGGATTCGGATTTCATGAGATTTCTTGGATTTGGAGGAAAACCGCAAAAACATAAATAAACCTTTTCTCTCTTTTAAAATAAAAAGTGCGGTTTTCCCATGATGTATGAGTCTTCCACCATGAGTTTGCTGATGGATTTCGAGACCCGATTCGAGGAGTGGAGGTACCGTTTCGGCTACATGGTGGGCCCGGTGCGGTACCCCGGGGAAGAGGTTCGTGTTGTTCACGTTGAGCCTGGCAGGGGAGCACTACCGACCGGTGATTTTTCCCGACGCTTCGGATATCCGGAGGATACCGTCGTGGTCTTGAGATGGATGGTAGGGGCCGGTCTGGACTGACGGCGCCCTAGATATTGTGATTGAGACATTGAGATTTTGAGATATTGAGGTACAGAGATTGTGACACAGAGATATCGAGATATTTGGATACTTGTTTTGTGTCGATGCTGGGCACTGTTTTATGCTGATTTCATTTATGATACCTCCTATTTAAAATACAGAAATCTCACCGATTTATGAAAGTAGCTTTATTCAGTACATGCATTCTGTTTCATGCATTCATACATCATCCATATGATATATCGCTACCTGAGGCACTGACACGGGCACTGACTCGGGTTAGATATTTACCCTAATCATTGTTAGGCTGCATGTTATATATATTTGAGGGTATATTATGATCGTTGACCTAGGATTGCGTTGTTCATGCGGTTTCTGTTCGTAGATGTTTTTCTACTCACGAGTTGGCAACTCACCCCCGTTGTGCCACAGTTTCTTGCAGGTTTTGCTGTACAGGTTTCATTACGGCTTTGCTGGCACTGCGTCTTTCGGGTGACTTGCTAGTAGGTGGGTTTATTTGTATCGCACCCATCATTATACATTGTATATTATTATTCGGTTGTATCTAGTAAATTCCATCAACCAAACATGTATTTATTTGAGATAAAGACCAATGATGTTTATTCTTTCGACCTTAGAGTCGCGCGTTGTATTTCTGTGGATTTCTTGTTGTTTTGAGTTTCTATTTGAGTTTTGATCCTCGCCCTTGGCGTTGTATATTATATTGCTTGTGTGGTTATGACCGTCGATTGACGAAGAGCTAGCTCCCGCTTGGGGATGCCTTTTTTTTGTTTTCGTATACTATTCATGTTGTATCCCGTTTGGGGGCCAGTATTTACAAAGGAGACTCTGCCGAAATTTTCAGGAAATATTTGATGTTTTTAAAAGGCATAATTCGGCTTATGCTATTAAAACTACTTGATTTAAATTGGTTTTTCTTCACTCTACTACTTTTCTTGGTTTGGATTTCTGGGTTTTTCGGCTTACTTAGATTACGTACTCCTCGAGACGTTTCGTAGTCTAAGTGCCGGTCATGTTCCGTACTTTCGGGTCGTGACACCTGTCCAGTGTACTCGTAACCTAACGAGCACCCGCATACTATCTCAAGTACGACGTACTGACGGCTGTGGGACAGACCGTCTTCCAAGCTGGGATAAGAAGCGCTTACTCTAGTCTACTCCGGAGTATCGATGCCCTGTCTCGATAGTCCTGCGACTAGGGACCTGCATAAGGATGTGCTTGTGGATTACCCAGCCCCCACGAGTGTGACTGCCATCACAACGCTGGAAATCAAGCAAAAATCCTAAGGGTTCTACTAATATGTATAAGCAATATGCTAAAAGAAACACATGCACATATTAAAGTAGAAACAAACCAAGTAGCATACTACCATTTTGAGCAAGATTGTCTGTACAACTGTGAATATCCCAAGCTTCCATTAAGTAATATACATACTAGTATGATACAGTAATGGCCTCTAGGGCATATACACTAACATTTGGAATCCACAATAATTAGTTTTGTGAAAACTAGTTTGAATTTTGTGAACCTAGCAATTTAGTCTCATTTGATCAGTTGCCACGGGGTTTTGATATGGATCAAAACTCTGTCGTAATCACATAGTATATGCGGATACTCGCCGGGTAACATTACTAGATAGCCACGCCCCAAAGCCCCGATCATGTGACTGTAGGAGAACTCCGTTGCCAAAAGCATCCTCCCGGGTTCTCGCCACCGCGGTATTCCACCTAAGTGCACTTTGTCGACGGCATCGGAGGATGCGGCCGTCTACTAAAGTTTCCGATGAGCATTTGATCAGGTTGTTAGGAATCTTGTTGAATTACCCGACTGGTTATTGAAAAGTGTTTTCAATATTGAGACTAAAATGCGGGGTTTGTAATTGTTAGGCATGCGATGTATAAGGAATTCATTTGGTTAGGCATGAAATCCGAAGTATGTGATATTTCGGGTTTATGATATCTAAGGTGGTTGTGGATTCCAATTGTTGTAGTTTTCACTTTCTTTTCTGCGACCGTAAGTGTAACCGGGGTTTTTTATGTGTTGTTATGTGTTGCTGTGATATGTTATATTGGATCGTCGTGTTTGAATAGCCAGGGGTTTTTATGTGAGATGAGAGTTTTTCATTTTCATTCATGTAAAAACTTGTATGTAATATTCTTTTATTGGGGCACTTCCGGGTTGAGGATGATGTCACCATTGATGTATATATTTACTTTTCCGCATTAGGATAGACCCAAGGTGGGGAGCACAAGTAACCGGGTTCTAGAGTCTAGTGGGAGACCATCTCGAGGAATCGATACCGGGTCTCTGATTTAGATAGATTTTATAGATCAAAAATATATGTTACCGCATTCAAGAACGGCATCGCTTGGTAGCTAGCCGGTGAATACGGGTCGGTCCACAGGGATGGTATTAATTTCCTAAATGTTCTTACGAGCTAATTCCAAAGGGTGTTGGATCTTTTATCACAAAAACTAATTTGAGTTATACTAGGATTAGGAAACTTGCTAGGATTAGGTTTAGGTTAAGTTTGGTAAAATAAAATTTCTCACCTCTTTCAATGCCCTAAATTAGATATTTTTAGAAGTTATGGTAAATATTAATAAAGGGGATTAGGATGATCGGGAAGAAACTATGTTTCTTCCTCTAGATCCTTATCCGTCCTTTCTTAATCCTTACCGTAACCTCCATGGAAAATATGCATATCCGGTCTTTTATACTACGGTTTCACCGTTATCTCGTGGGTAGGGTACCGTATGGAGCGGAATATGAAAGTATGCATGGAGTCCTAATTATTCATAAGTGATTGGGAAAGAAAGGGGTGAGAGATCTTCTTCTCTCAAACCCTTCCCTATTCCTAACCCTAACAAGCGAGGAACTACTCGCTCATTGAGGGATCTACGAAAGACATGATTTTTATTTTGTTTTAGGGTTAAGAGATTAATTAATTACTGCAGATTAATAAAAATTCTATTCTAGATTAAACTGAGGCAGAGAATAAATTTAACCTAGGGCAGAAATTAAAACTAAGAACTAAGGCAGAAAATAAAAACTACTTACAAATGATGCTCTCCAAATCTTCAAGAGAAATCTGAATTTTATTAATGAAAGAGGCATGCTCTAATACAAGAATTTGTGTCTCTATTTATAGGACACAGAAAACCATAGGTTTACAATCGCCGCATGTATGTGTTTACAAAAATACCCCTAGGAAGACTAGTCAGCGCCTCCACGAAATATGGTAAATTTTTTTGCCCCTACGGGCTCCACACAGCCGCGGAACCGCGACCGCAGGCCAGGTTTGGCCGCGGTTCTACGGCCGAATTATAAGCTTGGGTCTTCAGTTTTCCTGTGACACTTCTGACTATATTTATCTTCCTGTTTCTTCAGTTGGTTCTTCAGATTGTCTTCTATATCTCCTCCAGATCTCTACAGTGAGTAATGTAGTGGACATTCACCATTTGCTTCGTGTCGAATTCTTGAACCTTGCACTGCCTTGTACTTTGTGAACTGATCTTCGTGTAGGCTTGATCAAGATCCTTCTATTTGTTGGTCGTAGTCCCACTTTTGCATCGTTTTTTTAAATCTTTTTCACTGTTTTCGTTCGGAGAACCTGTAACCTGTACTATGTAGCAGAAATGGGTCAAAATCACCTGTTTATTTGTAAAATGCATAAGAATAGGGAGTATAATAATGCAAAAATATGATATGAACAAATAACCCCAAACTTATCTTTTGCTCGTCCTCGAGCAAACCTAGTTTTATTCTCAACAAAAACCTAACCTCACTTTCGCAGGGAAACGCGATTGCACTGAGCTCGTGCAACAAGCCGTTAAACCTCTAGGTGTCCCTAGGAGGTGGAGTGTTGTCTTCTGTGGGTTTTCAGCGGATACTACCCACAAAATCCTATCAATTCGGCTTATCGACTTTTATTCTCCAATTAGGAGCCACACATCGACACGACTTATCGGTTACTGGGGTCTGACGTATACCACCCCTAGACTTGATATGCGACATATCAGACGAACAGACCGGACTGTACGGGAGTGTTACTGATTGGATTCACAGGAGAACGCACAGGCTAGCTTGTTGATCTTCTGATCGCTCAATACCTGGGTGGCTGTTACGTTTAGCTGACCGCTTGCAGCTTGTGGGTGTTTGATATGATCATCACCTGCTACCGGCGTATTGACGACTCTTTAGAGTCCTACACAGAGGTTTCTTGGCTCAGGCGAAACGGAGTAGAGGCACATATGTGATATGTGCAGGACCGAGAATAATGCGATATGAGATACCGTATTATATTCTCGCGATATTTAGATTTGAACCGGTTCATCGGATCAAGTGTTGATTCGATGAATCGGTACATGATATATTAGTCGGTAATATTCGATATGGCCGGATCATCGAATCAAGTGTTGATTCGATGATTTAATGTATAATAATATATATGATATATTGTATTACATTATCTAATATTGGCTCGCTTTATTATTTTATTTTCTCACTGGATGATACATTGATATATATGCGATATATGTTAATTGTATTATTTTCTTTTGTTACAAATATATAATATATATGTGATATATATTATTGTGACATGATATGATTAATTGTTAAACATGTTTAAGGATGATTAATTGAGGTTAGGGTTTGATTTGGGTTAGATGCTTCATGCACCTTCTAGAAGCTTTTTCTTTTGTCATTGTAAAGATATTTTAGGATGACACATTCTTAACCCAACCAAACCCTAACTCTAGTTTATTCTCTACTAAATCCTAGCCACTCATCCTTGACCATGGTTTATAAATCAATCATATAGTTTTCTTTCTATTCATCACAAAAGAAAATAATTCATTATCTTTTCCATTATCATCTTCTTCTCTCTTGAAGAAAGCTTACTAGATTTTCTTTATGTGATGAAATAATATGAGAAAATGATTTAAAAAGAAAGCAAAAATACTACTCTCTCATCCTCATCTCATCTAGCCCATGAGATTAGTGTGTTCATCTCTTTAGAGTGAGATAGCTTGAGGCTTTGCAACTTCGAGGTAGATCATCGGAGATTTGGAATACTTCAAGCTAGCATGGATCGTTCGAGTCGTGGAGCCTCTCATGAGTCCGAGAGATCGTGGATCGCGGTAAAGGGACTTCTACTCGGAGCTTGTGAAGCGAAGGAGCGGACTACAAAGGTTGTAATCCCTCACACTTAGATAAAAGTTATCATCTTGCATGTTTAACCCTAATAATCTAGCAAAGATCCCGGCTTTGGGTTGTTCGGCACGTCTAAATTTTTATCCGGGCATGTTTGATGCCTTATGAACCTTCAAAAGAGTGCCTAGGAACCCTGCAGTGGTATCAGAGCCTAGCTAGAGCATTAGGCAATGTGTTTACGAAGTTAAAACTCCGATCGAACCCGAAACGACAAAATTAGACCCCTCTCTGGAAATTTTTTAAATTTTGGGATTTTTCTGAATTAAAAATATGTAAAAAAATCAGCAGGGAATTCTAAGAATTACCATAAAACCCGAGCCCCCAATTCGTCCAAACGGCGGCGGAACCGCGGCGCAAGCATGCTTGCGCGGCGGTTCCACGGCGGATTAATGGATTGGCGACACGTGGCTTTTTTGGTAATGTCCGTAGGTGCTTGTTGATGCTTCTGGATATTTTTAAAAGTGATTCCAGTGTTGTTTAAATCTGGGGTTTATTTTGTAATCGTTGATTCGATCGGAATATTTAAATTCGTATTTCTTTCCGGATATTTAGAAACTGTTAAACTATTTGAACGGATATCATTAACTCACTGTTTCCCGGTACGGCAAACTTTCAAGTGTTGAAATTTTTTTCGGGTTGAAATCTTTCGGAAAAATTGTACAAGTTAAGCGGTGGACTCTCTAGAAGACAACAAACCTTAACTCGATTATGTGACCGTCTTGAACTGCCTTTTGAACCTTCGGGTTTGGGGCAGTATGGCGTGCCACATGTGAGGCGTTGGCTTGACCCTTCTACGGCTGGATCACTGATACTTTGACATATTCTGGGATTATTTGAACTCCGCTCAAGAGTTGAGCACTTTGGGAAATTTTGGGTATTTGATTATCTGTTCGAAAAGTTTAATACTGTCTATTTATCTGGAATGTGATACAATATGTGGAATTCATAGAGTTAGGCATGAAATGCGGAGTATGTGATATTTCGGATTTGTGATGTCTAAAGTGATTGTGAATTCCAAATATTGTAGTTTTACACTTTCTTTTCTGTGACTGTAAGTGTAATATGTGATATCGCCGGTTTCGTTGCTATATGTGAACGACAATTGGGATGCGCATATTTACTTACGTTGATGATATGAGATATTATGTGTTGCTGTGATATGTTATATTGGATCGTCGCGTTCAGAATAGCCGGGGGTTTTATGTGAGATGAGGGTTTTTATTTTCATTCATGTAAAATTCATTTGTAATGTAATATTCTTTTATTTGAGGCACTTCCAGGTTGCGGTTGCTGTCACCAGTGTATATTATTTACTTTTCCGCATTAGGTAGACCCAAGGTGGGGAGCACAAGTAACCGGGTTCTAGGGTCCAGTGGGAGGCCATCTCGAGGAGTCGAGACCGGGTCTTCTAACCCTAGAATTGGCAGTGTTACTTGCCGCTCTCGTAGGGGTCTTAGGATGTGGGTTTGGCTATTCGTCGCGACCGTGGAATCCGTGTTTTATACAGGCTCGTATTGAAAACACGGACGTCCTAGTATATCCAATATTTCATATATGTTCTTCTGCTGCAATGTTCTGTGATGAGATCATATTACTGCCTGAGACGAATGCTTATACTATATATATATGCTGATATATAAATATTACTGCTTTCGTTTCTTCTGTGATGCTTAGGAAGCATAAGCTGATGGGATTTTTATTAATGAGATTAATAAAAGAAAAGAAACCTAAAGATGTTGTAGAATCAAAACTTTACAAAAAGGGTAGCTACAGTTTTGCCTTGCACAGTGATATATATGATATATCCTGCACCTTATTCGATGGGGAAAGAGCCGACGATCCCTTCACCGGGAGTGACCTCTTTAGCGAAACTGGCAGATGTTACAAAATGCGGTTTGTCTTTTGATTGCTTTTAGAGTTTTGCTTTGCACAGCGGTATATATGATATATCCTGCACCTTATTCGATGAGGAAAGGGCCGACGATCCCTTCACCGGGAGTGACCCCTTTAGCGAAACTAAGAAAAGCCTCAAAAACACTCCTTTTCAAAACTTCACTCGATTCTACGACGATATCAAGTTCATTACGCTCAGGGTTTTCTGAAAAACCTGCGTAGCCCTCCGTCATTTTAGGAAAATAGAGTACTTAGTATTCGTGCTGCGTTTGTTGACCATAGTTAAGGCGCAGTGTACGGTAGCTAAGTGATGTTTTCCTATATAACATAAGATGTGATTAATTAGGACAGTCATATGACTTTGTTGACCATAGTTAAGGGTCATATGGGTGGGTCTAAATTAATCAAGAAATGACGGGTAGAACTTGACTAGTGCTTATGATTTGTTAACCATAGTTAAGGTCATAAGACACTAGGGGTAAAAAATATTATCGGGAATTTCATGCGTTGAAATTTGCAATGAGATTGCATACCTCCTATGAGATAGATGGATCCCGATACCCACTGCAAGTAAGTGTTACTCCTGGAAGAGTTTTACACAGGACAATTAGTCATTCAAGTAGGTGTCTAGAAAAGTGTTAACGGGGTTACGCCTCTGGGAAAACGAGGTTTACTTTAATTAGGTCCGTGCGAAAGCACGGGGAACCTCCCTCAAAGTACCGACACTGATCTGGCTGAAAGATTGACGAAATTGTAGGGTGTAATTAATCCCGGCTAATCTTACCTTTTAGGGTTTTAAGGTAGATTTGATAAAAACAGTGGGAGACATCCTGATTAGATAAGATAATAACCAATCTAATCTTGCAAGAGCATACGCTAAAGTGTTTTCTTCTCTCTCTCTCCAGGTAGCGACCATGTCATGCCATAATCAAGATAATAATATGGATGTATTGACTGAACCCTATTATTGTACTGAGCTAGGGAATGTTGGACCCGTTCTTTCTTATAAGAGTTATAAGACTGAACAAGAAGCAGGAGAATATCTAGATTCTCACGCCGCCCAAAAGAACATGCATGTTGATGCATCTTCTTCGGGTGTGTTAGTTATTGAGAAATGTTTCTCAGTTCACCCTACATCCTGGGTATTAGATACCGGATCAGGATCCCACATATGTAAACAGTTACATGGGCTACGTAAAGGTAGAGAACTGAGAAAAGGTGATCATTCCGTTCAAGTAAGGAACGGTGCAAGTATTGTAGCCAAAGCTGTTGGCGAATATCACCTTGTATTACCAAGTCGTAATACACTGATTCTAAATGAGTGCTATTATATACCGAACATGATGTGCAACATTATATCAGTTTCTTTATTAAGTAAAGAGGGATATAATTTTGCAGTACAGGATAATGTTATGAACATATTCCTAGATCAAAAGTTGATTGCATCAGGCTCGTTACATAATGGCATATTCATTCTGAATCAGAATACATTCCTGAATATACAAAACACACACAAGAGGAAAAGTTCAGATATGAACGAATCCTTCTTGTGGCATTGTAGACTTGGTCATATCAATGCGACACGACTGGCTAAGTTACATAAAGATGGTTATTTGAATCCATTCGAATTATCATCTTATGATACTTGCCATTCATGTCTCAAAGGAAAAATGACCAAAGCTCCGTTTAGTGGACACGGAGAAAGAGTTACCGAACTCTTAGGACTGATACATAGTGATGTATGCGGTCCCATGTCTACGCATGCCAGGAACGGTTCTTCCTACTTCATTACATTCACTGACGATCTCTCTAGATTCGGACATGTGTTCCTGATGAAACACAAGTCTGAAGCTTTTGAGAAATTCAGAGAATATAAGCACGGAGTAGAGAATCAAACGGGCAAAAGTATTAAGATTCTTCGATCTGATCGAGGAGGTGAATACTTAAGTAATGAGTTTCGGGATTATCTAAAAGAGAATGGGATTCTCTCTCAGCTTACTCCTCCTTATACACCACAGCACAACGGTGTATCGGAGCGGAGGAATCGCACCCTATTAGATATGGTGCGCTCTATGATGAGCACTGCTGAGTTACCTATCTCCTTTTGGGGTTATGCGCTGGAAACAGCCACATATCTATTGAATAGAGTTCCAACTAAATCGGTGCCTACCACTCCATATGAGATATGGAATGGGAAGAGACCATCTCTTAAACGAGTTAAGATATGGGGTTGTCCGGCCTATGTTAAAAAGCAAAATCCGGACAAACTCGAGGCAAGATCAGGTATATGTAAGTTTGTAGGATATCCAAAAGATTCTTATGGGTATATATTCTATCACGCTGAGGAACAAAAAGTGTTTGTTTCTCAATATGCCACTTTTTTAGAAAAAGAATTTCTTGCAAAAGAAATTAGTGGCAAAGAGGTAGAGCTGGAAGAGGTTCCAGCACCAAAGACTACAACTGATGATTTATTGGAACCAGAGGATTCAGTAGTACCCGACGAACCCCAGCCTCTCCGCCGATCTAGTAGGGTTTCTCGTCCACCTGAGAGATACTACGGTTTTCTCATTGATGGTGGAAGCGAGGATTGCATCATGGATGATGATGACCCGACTAGTTTCGAGCAGGCCATCACGAGTGGTGACTCTGTGAAATGGCTGGATGCAATGCGATCTGAGATGGAATCCATGTTACACCAATAAAGTATGGATTTTAGAAAATTCTCCTGAAGGGGTAAAACCCATTGGGAGCAAGTGGATTTTTAAAAAGAAATTTGGTGTAGATGGAAAAGTTGAGACTTTCAAAGCTAGACTTGTAGCAAAGGGTTTTCGTCAACGACCAGGTGTGGATTATGACGAAACCTTTTCTCCAGTGGCTATGCTTAAGTCCATCCGGATCTTACTTGCCATTGCTGCATACCATGACTACGAAATCTGGCAAATGGATGTTAAGACCGCCTTTCTAAACGGTGATTTAGAAGAGTGCGTGTACATGACTCAGCCAGAGGGCTTTGTAGATAGTGGGAGCAGCGGAAAGGTGTGCAAGCTGCTTAAATCCATTTATGGGTTAAAGCAAGCATCGCGGAGTTGGAACATCTGTTTTGATGTTGTAGTCAAAGAGTTTGACTTCATCAAAAATATAGATGAACCTTGTATCTATAAGAAGGTAGCAGAGGGTAAGGTTGTCTTCCTCGTATTGTACGTGGATGACATACTCTTGATAGGAAATGATATTCCTATGCTGCAATCAGTCAAGCTCTTCTTATCACAGAGATTCTCAATGAAAGATCTAGGTGATGCCTCCTGCATATTGGGAATCATGATCTATAGAGATAGATCTAAACGGATACTGGGATTGTCCCAATCCAGGTACATTGACACCATACTAAAGAGGTTTAGTATGGAAGAATCCAAGCGTGGGAACCAACCCACGATCTCTGGACTCACTCTCTCCAAAGAGATGTCTCCCAAGACTGATTTGGAGAGAGCTCGCATGCAAGGGATACCCTATGCTTCGGCAGTAGGCTTTATCATGTATGCGATGCTATGTACCAGACCCGATGTAGCATACTCACTAAGTGTAGTGAGTCGGTATCAAGCAGATCCTGGAGAGAGTCATTGGACAGCTGTGAAGAACATTCTCAAGTACTTGCGAAAGACTAAAGAGATGTTCTTGGTGTATGGTAAAGGAGAACTCCAGGTGGAGTCCTTTACCGATTCCAGCTTCCAAAGTGATAAGGACGACTCTAAGTCGCATTCGGGTTTTGTATTTACCCTCAATGGAGGGGCGGTATGTTGGAAAAGTTCCAAACAGGATACCGTTGCAGACTCGACGATGGAGGCTGAATACATCGCTGCCAACGATGCTGCCAAGGAGGCTGTCTGGATAAAGAAGTTCATTAGTGAACTTGGTGTGGTTCCATCCATTGAGCATCCAATACCTCTGTATTGCGACAACAATGGAGCTGTGGCTTTGGCCAAGGAACCCAGGTCCCATCAAAAGTCCAGACATATTCTAAGGCGGTATCACCTGATCAGGGAGATAGTTGATCGCCGGGAGATCGAGGTCAGGAGAGTAGATACGAAGGACAACACTGCGGATCCATTCACGAAGGCTATTCCCCAGATACAGTTTGAGAGATTATTCGGGATGCTAGGTATGCGATACTACAGCAGCTGGCCTTAGTGCAAGTGGGAGATTGTTAGTTATGTATATGCCCTAGAGGCCATTGTTGTACATATGATGTATATTATAATGGATGCTTGGATATATATAGAGATGACTTTCTTGCTCGTCATGATAGTATGCTATTTGGTTTCATTTATCTTAACATGTTGACTTGTATTAGTTTACTGTTTTACTCTCACATGTTGATAAAGCCCTTAGGATCTGTACTCGACTCCTGGGACTATGATGAGATCATACTAGTGGGGCCGCGGTAGTCGATGAGTACATCCTATAACTGTTCCTAGTCGAGGGTATATCGAGACAGGGCATCGATACACCAGAGTAGACTAGCGTATACGCATCTTGACCCATATGATGGGTGATGGATGATCCCATATCCATCGGTGTTTGACATCAGAGATGGTGTACGGGTGCTCAGTGGAGACTGTGTACACTGGACGGACTCGCCGAGAACTCCCAGATAGTGATATACCACACGTCAGATGGCAGTTCTCCGGTGACACTAGTACAGGGTAGCCTGTAGACCCGAGATCGTCATAGAGTCTTGTGTGATTCCCACTGTGCTTTGATTTCCACCTTACCACGTCCAAGAGGGCGTGCAAAACGGTGGCTTTTGGGTATAGTCCCGAATCACATGGAGGCAATGAGCGATAGGAGGGGATTCGTCTCTCCCGGTATAGGGAGTTGATGTTGTGCTATGTTCGATTGGCTATAACTGGAAGTCCCTGGCCAGGGCTGATATAGAGATTTACTGGTAAGTGTTACTAGTAGTTTCTCGACCCGTTATGAGCCACACATCGACACGACTTATCGGTTACTGGGGTCTGACGTATACCACCCCTAGACTTGATATGCGACATATCAGACGAACAGACCGGACTGTACGGGAGCGTTACTGATTGGATTCACAGGAGAACGCACAGGCTAGCTTGTTGATCTTCTGATCACTCAATACCTGGGTGGCTGTTACGTTTAGCTGACCGCTTGCAGCTTGTGGGTGTTTGATATGATCATCACCTGCTACCGACGTATTGACGATTCTTTAGAGTCCTACACAGAGATTTCGTGGCTCAGGCGAAACGGAGTAGAGGCGCATATGTAATATGTGCAGGACCGAGAATAATGCGATATGAGATATCGTATTATATTCTCGCGATATTTAGATTTGAACCGGTTCATCGGATCAAGTGTTGATTCGATGAATCGGTACATGATATATTAGTCGGTAATATTCGATATGGCCGGATCATCGAATCAAGTGTTGATTCGATGATTTAATGTAAAATAATATATATGATATATTGTATTACATTATCTAATATTAGCTCGCTTTATTATTTCATTTTCTCACTGGATGATACATTGATATATATGCGATATATGTTAATTGTATTATTTTCTTTTGTTACAAATATATAATATATATGTGATATATATTATTGTGACATGATATGATTAATTTTTAAACATGTTTAAGGATGATTAATTGAGGTTAGGGTTTGATTTGGGTTAGATGCTTCATGCACCTTCTAGAAGCTTTTTCTTTTGACATTGTAAAGATATTTTAGGATGACACATTCTTAACCCAACCAAACCCTAACTCTAGTTTATTCTCTACTAAATCCTAGCCACTCATCCTTGACCATGGTTTATAAATCAATCATATAGTTTTCTTTCTATTCATCACAAAAGAAAATAATTCATTATCTTTTCCATTATCATCTTCTTCTCTCTTGAAGAAAGCTTACTAGATTTTCTTTATGTGATGAAATAATATGAGAAAATGATTTAAAAAGAAAGCAAAAATACTACTCTCTCATCCTCATCTCATCTAGCCCATGAGATTAGTGTGCTCATCTCTTTAGAGTGAGATAGCTTGAGTCTTTGCAACTTCGAGGTAGATCATCGGAGATTTGGAATACTTCAAGCTAGCATGGATCGTTCGAGTCGTGGAGCCTCTCATGAGTCCGAGAGATCGTGGATCGCGGCAAAGGGACTTCTACTCGGAGCTTGTGTAGCGAAGGAGCGGACTACAAAGGTTGTAATCCCTCACACTTAGATAAAAGTTATCATCTTGCATGTTTAACCCTGATAATCTAGCAAAGATCCCGGTTTTGGGTTGTTCGGCACGTCTAAATTTTTATCCGGGCATGTTTGATGCCTTATGAACCTTCACAAGAGTGCCTAGGAACCCTACAGCGCACTTACCAAGTTAGTAAACAAGCAAGGGCTTCTAACAGGAAGCAAAGGCATCAGAAAGAGCACAACTCTAAAATCAAGAGAGAGAGAAAGAAGGAACAAATGAAATGAAGGGGATGGGCCCCTATTTATAGGGTTTAAAAGTCGGATCATATCCCTGTGGATCTTAGAGTAGATCTAACGGCTCGCAGCTCGACACCAATGCGCACCACGTGCAAGACACTTGCACACGATCAGTGTTGGCCATTTGTTCCCACCGAAATTGTGCACACCCTCTATATGCGCACTTGGCAAAAAAAATCATTAAATAACATGCGCCACGTGCAAAGCATGTGCGCATATGTCAAATCTCTAAGATGTGCATTCATCATCTTCGCATGTGACAAAATGCCATTTCCGGGACATGTGACATGTGCAATGCACATGCGCATGTACACCCTGACCATAGCTGATCCTATTATAAAAGAAAATATTATGTTAAATAACAAAAAATAACAAATCAAATTAAATAAATTCGGGAATCAAAGATCCAATGTTGCACATGCATCACAAATCGATTCAACAGTGCACATGCACTATAATTTGATGTGAATCAATTAAAATAGAAAACAAACTAATTTGTTGGAAACAAACTAATTTGTTGGAAACAAACTAAACCCTAACAAACCTTAGTTTTTCATCTCTTATAAATAGGAGCCCTCTACACATAAAAAGATGACCACCAACCCTCCATAAGTTTGAAGAAAGAATTCTCTCAAACACATCATCTCCTTCTTCTTCGGCAATCAAAAAAAAAGCAAGGTAAAAAATATAATATATAAAAGAGAAATACTTCTCATAGAAGCCTTTGCTCTTCTTAAAAGCTTTTGCTTTTTTCTGAATTGATCGATTCATTATAAAAAGATATCAAAAGATTTTATGTTCGATCTCTCTTGTATAAAAGTTCATACTTTTACGAGAGATCGATCTTAAGATCCGAGATCCCTATCAAAATATGACCCGACTATATACATAAAAATGGTCTTTTGATTATATCATCACCAAAAGTCGAAGAACAGAAGTGTTAGCTTCTTTATGAAAGCAATTGATTTCTTTGAGAACGTGCACACTTGACAGGGGCGCACATAAATAAAGTTTGCCTCTGGAGACATCCACATCACGTGCAAAGCACATGAGCGCATGTCATGAACACGAGTTCCTGAGACATGCGCATCATGTGATATGCACGTGTGCGCAGATAACGAAATCATATTTATACAGATGTGCGCATCATGTGAAATTCACGTGTGCGTAAGTGGGAAATATTTTCCCTGAAATACATACGCATATATACATGCACAGATGAAAATTTGGAATGACATGGAGGTGCGCATCACGTGAGATACACGTGCGCAACCCCCTGATAGCATGACAAATGTGCACCCTATGCAAATGCGTACATGTGCATCTGCGCACATGGACAACAAGCTATTGCTTGGCTACTTAGTACAATAAACTAAGTATGGAAGCTTATTCTTCTCATATATGATCCATTGATCAAAATATTAATAAACCTAAGGTGATCTTAGTCTCAAAGACGATAATGATTCTTAGTCCATACTTGTTAAGTTGATCTTAATCTAAAACAAGATTAACGATCCTTAATCATATTCCTAAGCTAATCTTAGTCAGATATGATTAATGATCCTTAGATGACATATTTTGAACTGATGGACCTCATTCATATGGGAAATAATACCTAGGTTCAAATCCAAATCTGATATATACGGATTTGGACTAATCCGCGCCCTACGAGCGACAACATTAATCTCCATATACAATTCAAGGAAACTACAATGTAAAAAAATATAACACGACAAGAAGTGATATATCTGGAGTATAGAAAGTTGTTATTACTTGGCGATAACGTAATTAACTGCAGAGGCTTGCGCCTGCAGGAAAAAGCGTCCTCACAATCAAAAACCCCTCATCATTGAGGGTGAAATCTGAAATGTTCAGCTACAGCGGTCGCATCTATCCAAAACTTCGATATACGGTGCTATAAATTAACTTAGTATCTTCGAAGATGTGGATGTATATGTTTCATATAGCATCTGCCTCCGTATTCAGGCTAGACGAGCACCACGCACCTCGGTCTGGTTTTTGGCAGTAAACAATGAGGAAATCGAGGGTGGAATCGAACTTGTATTTAGTAAGGTTTACTGTTTTAGAGAATGATCGTTCGATATTATTAATATTATACTGATTAGGTAGTGTGCCTAGCGGCAAGGTTAACAGGGTTATGTCTCGAGCACAGTTGACCGTAGTCTTGTACATGCCCTATTTCGTTCGATTTCAAATGACATAAGGACTAGTAGGATTAGAGACTTGAAAATTACATTTGACTCTTGCCAAGATTCATATTCTATGCTGCTACCATGATCATGTTGTTTTATAAACTCATGTGACTGCTTTATAAATTCTAGTTTATGCTTATTGTCCCTGCAATATATTATATATTGTTATATCACATTTATGTATCGCTCTGAAGATCTAAGTATGCATGCCCAGAGGAAGAAGTGAAACCAGTCCCAAAATAGAACCTACCCTATTTCAAGGAACTCGTGGAGATATAGATCAGCGGCATCTGCTTTTATCGTTTGGTTTTGCTTTCAATAATAGAACATGTGTTATCGTTTGTTAGTTGTTTCTTTTTGCCTCTTAAGACTTTGTATCCATTGAAATCTTCTCTGGTTTAAATGTAATAAATTAGTGACTGTTATTTCTCTTTATCTGTGCATGAATTATTTCTTACCATGTAACGCTAGAAGCCGAAGTGTGACTACGGTGGGATTTTTCCTTGACCGTAGGAGCATGGCTGGCCTACTCACCCCTTATATTCTGTACTTTGAGAAGAGGGGCGTGACAGTAAGGCTAGTAATCCGCCTGCGATGACAGCTGAGAGTATTCCTTCTCTGTCGGCTCAATATCCTTTGTCACTAAACCACCTGACGAACATTCCCAAAGAAAGAAAGAAAACAAGAAATATCCGTCGGTGAACTTACGCTCGGTAAGTCCCCACTTAAAGGTGTGATTATAAATTAAGGTGATATAATGAAAAATATAAGAACCGGTATGATATGTCAAGTAATCAGGACAAACTATATAAGCATGGCAGTTTAAAATAAGCATGGCAGTTTTATATAGGCATGGCAGTTTAGTATAAGCATGGTGTCTGTTGATATAAACATATCATAAGTGTAACTGATGGACATGAATTGACTAGAAATATGGTCTAAAGTGGTCACTATAAGGGTAAACTAAGCTAACGTCAGTTTGAGTGAGAGCGTCAACCGCCGCAGGAGTATTCTCGAAACCAAGGTTATAATCTAGGGGGAAAGGAAACACGGGCCCAAATCAAGAGTTAGTATCGGGGCCCCAAGCTGCGTAAGAGTCGGGCCAATCCAAAAGTTAGTAATGGGACCCTAAATTGTGTAAGAGTCGGCCTATTCCAAGTATTAGTATTTAAGGATTTATGTGTTGCTAGAGGGCTCCTGAGATTCCGTTGATCGAACTCGCTACTCAAACTAACCCAACACCCCGCGTATGTTAAACTATGAATAATGATACAAGTCTTACATGAATCCATGAATACGGTAAGGGTTACAAGTTCAAGTCTATTGGATATGTATGCCCTTGTGGCCGTGATGTATAGGATGCTAGGGATATGTATATGTTGGATATATATGCCCTAGAGACATGTATCGTATAGGATGCCGGGGATATGTATGTACAGGATAATATTGCTCGGTTATATTGTATATTATCTGAGTGGTCTTTATCTGAACATGTGTATTTGTTTTTCTTACTGCATTGTATTGCTTATACATGTTGATAAAGACTCGTTATAGTAGTATACTATTCTGGTTTTTCTTTATCTTAACATGTGCATATGTTATACTCGATATCATATATGGCTGATACATATTGATAAAGCCCGTGGGATTTTGCTTGACTGCCAGCGTTATGGTGGTGATCATACTTGTGGGAGCTGGGTAGCCCACAAGCACGTCCTTAAAGGTCCCAAGTCACAGGAGTATCGAAATTGGACATCGATATTCCAGAGTAGACTTATGTATACGTTTCTAAACCTCGACGAGAGACGGTGGTTGGTCCCACAGCCATTGGTGTGATCATTTAAGATTGTATGCAGGTGCTCACTGGGGTGAGTACACTGGATGGGCTTGCCAAGAACCTCTAGATGGTATTATACCTATCTTCAGATAGCAGTTCTCAGGTGACATGAGTACAGGTTGGTCTTTAGACCTGAGATCATCATTTGTCTCATGTGAGTTCCCACTGTACTTGATCACTACCCTACCATGGCTCTACTGAGTTGTGCAAACAGGTTTTGGTTGGGTACAGTCCTGAGCCACATGGAGGCAATGAGAGATTGTCAGGGATCCGTCTCTCCCGGTATTGGGAGTCGATATCGCACTGTATCGGTTGGCCAGAACCATAAGATCATGGCCAAGGCAGTTGATATTTGCTGATGATTAGATCAGTAGTTTCTCGGATTGGTCCTGAGCCAAATCAACACGACTTATCGGGTTATTTGGAGTCTAACGTTTACCACCCCCTAGACCCGATATGCGATACTCATAGACAAAGAGACCGGACTGTACAGAGTTTGTCACAGATAGGCTCAGCAAGGTTTGGATGAGCTTGCTCGTCAGCCTTCCTTCTCGACAGGTACCTGGGTAGCCGTTACGTACAGCTAAAGCCGCTGGCGTGCTTGTGGTTAAACCCACTGCAAGCATAATGTCGGGTCTTTAGAGTCCCATACATAGGGTTCCCTGGTTCAGGCGAAATGATGTAGTGGCCGTATTTTGATACGTGCAGGGTTCCGATCGAATGATAATACTAGCCGACTTAGGACTAAGCCGGATTATTTAATCAGCTATTGATTTAATACTTTATATATACATATTTTGATATGTATATTCTACTGTTATCCGGGCTTTCGATCGGACGGTTGATTATACTAGCCGGCTTAGGATTAAGCCGGATTATTAAATCAGGTATTGATTTAATAATTTACATATATATTCGATATGTATATTCTAGTATTAATTTCATTGTGTTATTTTGTCTCTTTGGGTATCCGTATTTTGATACGAACACGGGTATATATATACGGTAGAGTGTATTCCGTATTTATACAGAAAACATTCTAGAAAGAGGACACCTCATTTCCTTGGTTTTCTTTTCTAAGAAATTAGAAATGAGATGGAGGGGTGAGGTGGCATGAGAATGGTGTGAAGCATGGTTGAATAGGGTTCATTTGTCTACACTATTCAAGTATGGATGGCTTTTAATATCGCAAAATATCTTTTAACAAAACCATGCTTGCATTATTGTGATGGGATGAGATTTTTCATTTCACCATTCTTATTCTCTCTCCTTTCTTTAGCTTCTCCTTCCTCTTCAACCCTACACTCTCATGAGTTGAGAATCAAGGGTTGAAGTGATATAGAAGACACTAGAATAACACGACTACATCTCTAAGCACTCTAGACTAGCATCCTACAGTCTTTAGTTGCTCCATTGATTTTTAGTGTAGAGCTAGAGCCATGAACCACATCTCTCGGGTGGATCATCTACGAAGGTGGAAGACCGGCGGTCAAGCTCGGTCAAGGAGACCTCAAGGAGCTAAGGAAGAAGGTAGAAGACAGAAGGATACGGATCATTCGGTATAACCCTTCTTTCATAGTAGATAAAACTCCTCGTAGTTACTAGTTTAGGGTTATGGTTTGATACTTGGGTTAAGTTGGTTGTGCTTGCTTAAAAAATTAATTTTTATACATTCCGCCTCTCTACTTCGATGTAGAGTGAGCACAACTAACCAGCATGGTATCAGAGCCACTCTATAAACCTTAACTGGACTTTTTTGCACTAATTTAGAGTTTCGATCGACGGAATTTTCTGATTCACATTTCCAATATAATGCTTGTTATTTGAATTTCAAAGTTGTTCAAAAAAAATTTCAGGTTGTATTAAAATTATATGCAGGCAAAACTAGAGACCAGATAAAAATTTAGGCACCTAAGCCTAAAATTCAACCACTAATCCACTGTCAAATGTGCCATTTAGCCGCTGATACGCGGCCCAATTTTGGCTACAGTGCCCCAAATTTTTCTGGTTCTCTAATTCATGGAAATGTGATTTTTGTAATATTTGGTTTTGACCTAGATTTGTTTGTGTACTGGTTTGTACTTGGAGCCAATGCGGAAAGTTTTAATCGATCAAAATTTTAAATTCATGGTTTTCTGTGCATTTGTTTCTGCGACCATGAATATCATAGCGCAGTATAATCCGACTGGTTGCTATATATACAATTAGATAGGTTTATGAACATGATATTCACGTTGATGTTTTGTGTTGCACTAATATTATGGATAGATTGTCGTGATGGATAGCCTATAGCGCAATGGTTGTTGTACAATTTTGATTCATTATATATTCATTATTTTGGGGCGAGCATCCGACATGTGGACTATCGTTTCTGCCAATTTGTATATTCTTTTATTGGGGCACGGTCGGTTTGAGATCGATGTCACCATTATATATATTTTTCTTTTCTATGCTAGGATTACCCCTCGGAGGAGTGCTCGAATATCCGGATTCTAGAGGGCAACGAGCCTCTATCTCATGGCGTTGAGACCCGAAGGCCTTACTCTAGAAGTGGCGGGCTAATCGCCGCACTCGTGGAGGGTATAGGATAACCCAAGATGGGGTGCTCAAGTTACCATATTCTGTAAAGTGTTGGGTGGCCCATTCACTTCGTTGATTGGGGTTTCCTGATTTCCGGGATTGGCGGGTAACTTGCCACACTCATAGGGGTCTTGGTTTTACATTGCACTGGCTATCCACACGACCGGGGAACATCGAGTTTCATTTGCGGCTCAAATGAAACCCGAGGCTCTTAGATTGTCCGCTATTCCATTTTGCTTATCGCTATTCTGTGATGTTGCTTATATCATGCCTGGGACGAATGGTTATATATATATATATATATATTTATATATACTAATAGATGTTGTATATGTTTTTTATCCACGCTAGTCCAGCTCCCGCTCTGCCGTTAGTTAAGTAATCTAACAGTGCATTACGGGGCCTCCTGGCTAATGCGGATGGCATATACGTACATTTTATTTTCGTTCTTTTCTGGTGTGATAGGAATTAATTAGCGGGACCACATTAATTCTGATTAATGGAAGGAAAAATAGGCCTAAAAAATGTTGTTGGAACAAATTTCGAAAAACTACAGTCGCATTCTTTCGCTTTGCATAGTGGTATTCAGTTAGGAATATCCCGCACCTCATTCGAGGAGGCAAGAGCCTAGATCCCTTCACGAGGAGTGACCTCTTGAGCAAAAGTTTATGTTACTATAGATTACTCGGTTTTCTTCAAAACCACTAGTTTTCAAAAGCGGGGCCTAAACTACTCCTTTTCAAAACTACTCGGTTCCATCAACGATATCAAGTTCATTACATTAAAGGGTTTTTCGCAAAAAACCCAGCCGTGGCCCTCCGTCATTTCAGATAATTAGTACTTAGTATTTATGCTACGTTTTTTTATTATTCGTCAAGGCGTAGTGTACGGTACTTATGTAATGATTGTCTGTAGCATAGATAATACGATTGGTTAGGACAATCGTGTAACTTTTTTGATTATTCGTCAAGGGTCATGGAGGTGGGTCTAATGCAATCTTGGATAATGACGAGTTGAACTTGATTAGGATCTTTTGATTTGTTGATTATTCGTCAAGGTCACTTGGGTCCTAGGGAAAAAACCACATCAGGGGTTTTAAATATACAGGAAACTTGCTAGTGTTGCATACCTTCTGGAGTGTGGTGACTGGAGTGGCTTCCATCTGGGTTATCACTCGATAATAGTTGGATCCCGATCCCACCGATGAGTAGGATTACTCTTTGGAGACATTTTTCACTTCATAATTAGCTAACCTATTAGGTGTCTAGAAAAGTGTTAATAGGGCTACGCCTCTGCGGAAACAAGATTTATTTAAATTAGGTCCGTGTGAGAGCACGGGGAACCTCTCTCGGAGTACCAACACCCACCTGGCTGAACGGTTAGCGAACATGTAAGGTGCGAATGATCCTGACTAGTTTTCCTTTTAGGGTTTGAAGGAAAATTCAAGGAAACAGTGGGAGCCATCCTGATTAGATAAACTAATAACTAATTTAATCTTGCAAGAGCGCACACTGAGTGTTTCTTTTCTCTCTCCAGGTAGCAACCAATTCACGTCATAATCAAGATAATAAAATGTATGACTTGACCGAACCAGTTTATTACACTTGGCTGGGGAACGTCAGTTCGAGTCTAACTTGTGACAACTGTCACGAGTATGGGCAAGAGAAAGAGGACTGTAGGGAATTCCAGATGACCCTATTGAAGGAGAAGCATTCTAATGCATCTTCTTCGGGTGTATTTGTTATTGAAAACTATTTTTCGGTCAACTCTATCTCCAGGATACTAGATACCGGATCAGAATCTCATATCTATAATTAATTACAAAGACTGAGAAAAAGTAGAATGGTAGGACCGGGTAATATGTCCCTCAGAGTAGGGAACGGAGCACAAGTTGATGCTGTTAGTGTATATGCCCTAGAGGCCATTACTGTATCATACTAGTTTGTATATTACTTAATGGAAGCTTGGGATATTCACCTTGTATACACAATCTTGCTCAAAATAGTAGTATGCTACTTGGTTTGTTTCTACTTCAATGTGTACATGTGTTTATTTTTGTATATCACCTAAACACATTAGTGGAGCCCTTAGGACCTTTGCTTGATTACCAGCGATGTGATGGCAGTCACACCAGTGGGGCTGGGTAATCTATAAGCACATCCTTATGCAGGTCCCTAGTCGCAGGACTATCGAGACAGGGCATCGATACTCCGGAGTAGACTAGCGCATGCGCTTCTCATCCCAGTGTGGGAGACGGTCTGTCCCACAGCCGTCAGTGCGTCGTACTTGAGATAGTATGCGGGTGCTCGTTAGTTTACGGGTACACTGGACAGGACTCGTCGGAAACTGACTAGTTGGTATTATGCCTATCGTCAGTTATCAGTTCCCAGGTGACATGAGTACAGCTTAGTCCGCTGACTTGACACTGTTCCTTCGCCTCGAGTGTGTTCCCACTGCACTTTGATTACTACCCTACCACGGCTCAAAGGAGTCGTGCAAACAGGTAGTAGTTGGGTGTAGTCCCGAAGCACTTGGAGGCAGTGACGGTTAGACAGGATTCGTCTCTTCCGGTATTGGGGGTTGACATCGCGCTGTGTCTAGGAGAGCCATTACACGAGTAGTCCCTGGCCAGGGCAAACGAGATATACTGGTGGGCTTCCAGTGTTATCTCAGGGTGTTTTGGGCTTCACTCCGACACGACTTGTACCGCTATTGGGGGACTGACGTTTACCGCCCCCTAGGCCCGCCATGCGATGTATCAGACGAACAGACCGGACGGTACGGAGAATGTCACATTCAGGATCAGTAGGAGTTCAGATGGGTTTCGTCTCGTCAGTCTTCTGATCGGCATCTACTTGGGGACCGTTACGCACAGCTAGTGCCGCTTGCGGTCTGTGGTTAAACCCACTGCCAGCGTAGTGTCGAGTCTTTAGAGTCCCACACAGAAAGCTATTCGCCTTTAGGCAAAAGAGTAGAGGTCGCATGGTTTTTCGACAGGTTGCATGGTTTTGCGACAGGGTTCGGTCACATCCGTGCACTTGTGCACGTACAGTGTCCGGACAGTTTACACTAGCGGGCTTTAGTTTAAGCCAGATCCTAGTGTACCTTTTGGGATTGGATTTATCCAGTATGCATTCGTGTTCCTCGGAACGCGGATGCGGGTGTGTATGCACAGTTGACGGAGAGACAGAAGCAGAGGATTCTCATTAGGGTTGTTGACCGTTGACTATTAACTTTTTGCTCAACCCTAATGAGAATATGATATGTGATTAACAATTATATTAATTAAGTATTATGGTGACATGGTTGTTAAGGGGTTGACTTTGTTGACTTGTTGACTTTGTTGACTTGTTGACTTTGTTGACTTGTTGACTTTGTTGACCGGTTTACTAGGCTTGACTAGTTGACCATCATGATAACCATAGCTATCATTTCATGGCAAAGACTTTTGCTTGCTTGCTCTTTTGTGCAAAATGAGTGCATGTAATGATATGGCTATGGTTGCTTAAACCATCACATAATACTTGATTGATATGAGGTGTTATGATTGTTTTGGATTATGAGAGCCAAATGAGAAAAGTCTTCTCTCATTCTATCATTCTCATTCTCTCTCTTGTTCTTGAGCTCTCATCTCCTTCCTCTTGCTCTCCCTCACTTGGTCTATGATTCACTTGTCTCATGAGTTGAGAACCAAGAACCATAGATAAAATCCCATACAAACTCTTCTCTACTCACTCTAGTTCACAAGGTTTAGCAAACCGAGTGAACTAGTTTCTTCAAAGATCGAAGAAGGAGCCAAAGGTTGAAGCTTTCAGGTGGATTTATCTTCGGCGTAAGGAGACGACGGGAAGAAGCCGATCCGAACCACCATCGAGATTTGAAGACGAAGGAGTTCAAGACAAGAAAGGTATAAACCCCCTAACCGAGTAGTTAACGACTCCTAGTTAGGTTGTTAGTTAGATGTTTAACAAAGATCCGGGTTTTAAGTCCATGTTACCACCTCTAAGAAAATCGTTTTTCATCAAATTCTGCATGCCCGAAAGTACCGGAAGAGGTAGCATGGACTTACAGTGGTATCAGAGCCTAGTTAAACTCTATCTAACATGTTAGCAAAGTAGCTAGAAGATCAATCAAAGAAAAGTCACGAAACGAACCCGAGATTTTCAAGTTTCTGCCGATTTTTATTCTGTTCAAAAGTTGATAATTTTCATCTTAAAAATCGGCTCAGGCTTTTGTTAGAATAACCACGAAATTTGGTCCCACGATCGATTCAAAGAGCCGCGGAAACGCGGCGGGAGCACGCTCCCGCCGCGGTTCCGCGGCCGAGTTGACTCGGCCGAGGTCCATCTTTGGTGCAGTGTATTTCTGGGGCTGTTTTGGGATTTTTGGAATATGTATTTTCTGCCCAGATTTTCCAGAACGAAAATTTTGTATTTGGGGCCTATAAATCCATATTTTTGATCGAACTTCTAAAAGACTTTAGCTGACAGTTTTTTCTGTAATGTGATATTTGTATTGAACGTCTGCTAATCGCTATATGTCGATTAGTGGGGGTTATACAAATCTGTGATCTGTAATGTTGCTGGAATGTGTATATGAATATGTTGGATTGTCGCGGGTGAATAGCCGGGGGTTGTGAGACGAGAGTTTTTCTTTTCTTTCAATTCATGTAAATTTGTAAATTGATGTAATAATTATTTGTATGGCCGCACAACCGGGTCGGGGTTGTAGCCGTCATTGTATAATTTCTTTTTACTGTTTTTGCTCCTAGGATAGACCCATGGAGGGGGTGCACAAACTACCGGGTATGCCAAAGTGCCGAGTGGCCTACTCACGGAGATGAGGGAGGTTGCTTCGCTTCGGGTACTTGGCGGGTAGTTTGCCGCACCCGTAGGGGTCTTGGGTGGGGTTTTTGCTATTCACCGCGACCGTGTAATCTGCTTTTCGTTACAGGCTCGTACGAATTGCGGATTCCTAGTATATCCAATGTATTCATTTGTGATCTGAAATGGCTAACATTGCAATATATCTATATATGATATTATTTAGGCGTTGCTTATGTTTTACAGCCGCGCTAGCCCAGCCCCCGCTCTGTCGTTAGTTAAGTAACCTAACGGGTAATGACGGGGCCCCGTGGCGAATGCAAATGGCATAAGCGTACGTCATATTTTGGTTTTTTTCTGCAATGGTAGGATTAAATGATGGGACGCATTAAAAGAACTAATGCAAGAATATCACGCATTAAAAGAACTAATGCAAGATAATAAACCAAGTAAAAGTCGTTGGAACACTTTCGAAAAATCACTCGGTTCTTCTCAAAACCAACTTTTAAATGCGGAGCTTGAGCCACTCCTTTTAAAAGCTATCTCGTTCCATCGACTATATCAAGTTCACTACGTTCACGGTTTCGCCAAAACCATTCGTAGCCCTCCGTCGTTTCGTATGAATATTCAATAGTATTCAAGCTGTGTTTGTTGGCCTTCGTCAAGGCATAGTGATTGGTAGCTGTTGGGTATTCATATGTAGCATAGATAGATGCGTTGGTTTAGGACATTCGCATTACCTTGTTGACCTTCGTCAAGGGTATATACGGGTGGGTTCAAATTAACCTGGATAATGACGGGCAGAACTTGACATGTGACTTATGATTTGTTGACCTTCGTTAAGGTCATAAGAGCATGGGGCAAAAATCCACATCGGGAGTTTCATAAGTACTGAAACTTGCTAGATTTGCATACCATTTGGAGTGTGATGATTCTGGTAGGATTCCTTCAGTTTCGTCACGCGATGATATTTGGATCCCGATCCTACTGTGAGTATATGCTACTCCTCGGGAAATTTCTCACTTAACGATCAATGCTATAAACCAAGTAGGTGTCTAGAAAGGTGTTAGCGGAGCTACGCCCCAGGGAAAAAAGGTTATTTAATTAAGGAACTTCGCGAAAGCGTTGGAAAACCTCCCTCGAAGTACCGACACTGGCCTGGCTGAACGGTTAAGCAAGTATTGTGCGGTGGGATTGATCCCGACTAATTCTTCCTTTATGGTTTGAGGAGGGATTCGAGAAACAGTGGGAGCCATCCTGTTTATACAAACTAAAAACCACTCTAAATTTGCAAGAGCATCATGCTGAGTGTTTCTTCTTCTCTCTCCTAATTACAGCGACCAATCGACATGACTGGACTTAAGTTACTTCTAGATAAAAACATACTGACAGGGCCAAACTATAAAGATTGGCTCAGGAATGTCAAAATGGCAATCACTTACGACAAGCTGGGGTATCTTCTTACCACCAAAGCTCCCCCTATCCCTAGTCCCACTTCCAGCGTCGCGGATAAGGAAATCCGTAAGACTTGGGAGATTGATAGCGCGAAGGCCAAGTGCCTCGTGCTTGCCTCTATGGACAATGAACATCAGAGGAGGCACGAGAATATGGACCTGGAATCCATATTTCTTCATACAAAAGAACTGTATGGAGAGCAGTCTCGTATCGCAAGATACGAAGCGTCGAAAAAGTTATTTTCGGCAAGGATGGCTGTCGGATCATCAGTAGCAGAGCACGTGCTTAAGATGATCGGCTACATTGAGGAGCTCGCGGACCTAGGGACCACATTGGAGAGTGAGCTCTATACGGACTTAGTTCTCCAGTCCCTTCCTTCCACTTACGCCCAGTTTATACCGAACTTCAACTTGCAAGAAAAGGAAGTTGAACTTTCAGAGCTCCTCAACATGCTGAGGAGCGCAGAGGGCACCCTACAGAAAGGTAGGGAAACATCCACTTTGTTTGTAGGAGGATCATCTTCTTCTAGGTCCAAGGCGAAAGCCAAGGGAAAGAAGAAGAATGCCCCCCCCAAACCAAGGGACGGTGTTAGTAAAGTGGATACGAAGGGAAAGGCAAAAGCAACAAAGAAAGCGGGGAAGCTTTTGGATAAGGAAGAATGCTTCTATTGTCATAAGAAAGGACACTGGAAGAATGATTGCAGGGCTTGGAAGGCCAGAACACAGGAATTGAAGCAGGTTGCAGCTTCAGCTTCAGGTGTGTATGTTATTGAAAACTGTCTTTCAATAAACTCTACTTCCTGGGTATTGGATACCGGATCAGGATCTCATATCTGTAATTCTTTGCAGGCGTTAAGAAACCGTAGGGTTTTGAAGGCAGGTGACATAACCCTCAGAGTTGCGAACGGAGCTAGCATGGATGCTAAAGCCGTGGGGGACTATCACCTGGGAATGTCAGATGGACATGTTTTGGTTTTGTGTAATTGCTTTTTTGTACCCAACGCAACTTGTAATATCATTTCTGTATCTTTGGTTTCTAAAGAAGGTTATGAATTTGCGTTTGTAAGCAATGTTGTAAACATTCACCTTAATCAAGTTTTGATTGGGTCAGGTACATTGAGCAATGGTATATACGTATTAAACCAACCACAGATTTTCAATGTCCAGAATACACACAAAAGAAAGTCTCCGGAAATAAATCAGACTTTCTTATGGCATTGTAGACTGGGTCACATCAATGAGAGAAGATTGACTAAGTTACATACAGAAGGATATTTGAATCCGTTCGAATATCAATCGTATGCCACTTGTCAATCCTGTCTCAAAGGAAAGATGACAAAGACTCCGTTTACTGGACACGGAGTAAGAGCGAGCGAGCTCTTGGGACTCGTACACAGTGACGTGTGCGGTCCAATGTCTACACATGCGCGAAGCGGTTATTCTTAATTCATTACTTTTACGGATGACTTTTCAAGGCACGGTTATGTCTTCTTAATGAAACATAAGTCCGAAGCCTTTGGAAAATTCTAGGAATATAAGAATGAAGTAGAAAAACAAACCGACAAAAGTATCAAGATTCTAAGATCGGATTGAGGTGGAGAATACTTAAGTGCCGAGTTCCTGGACTATTTAAAAGAGAACGGAATTCTCTCTCAGCTTACTCCTCCATACACTCCGCAACATAACGGTGTATCGGAGAGACGGAACCAAACCCTATTGGATATGGTTCGGTCCATGATGAGTAACGCTGAGTTACCGCGATCATTCTGGGGATATGCACTAGAAGCAGCTGCGTATCTATTGAACAAGGCTCCCACCAAGACTGTGCCTACCACCCCATATCAGATGTGGACTGGGAAGAAACCCTGTCTTAAGTATCTTAAGGTATGAGGATGTCCAGCTTTTGTAAAAAAGCAGCATGCGGACAAGCTCGAGGCACGTTCAGTACAGTGTAAGTTTGTGGGATACCCAAAGAACTCCAGGGGGTATCTTTTCTATTCCGCTGAGGAACAAAAGGTTTTTTTTTCTCAGCATGCCCGCTTCTTGGAAACTGAGTTTTTAGAAACCCAGATAAGTGGGAGCACAATAGAACTGGAAGAAATTCCAGAACCACAGACTATTACTGAAAGCTTAGTGGAGCCAGAGGGTTCAAAAGAACAGGACATTCCTACGCCGCTCCGCAGGAGTAGTAGGCAGTCTCATCCGCCCGAGAGATACTACGGTTTTCTCATAGACGGGGATAGAGAGGATTGCATCATAGATTATGATGAGCCTACTAGCTTCCAGCAGGCCGTTCAGAGCGTTGACTCGGTGAAATGGCTGGATGCAATGCGGACCGAAATGGAGTCCATGTACACCAACAAGGTATGGACGTTGGACATTGCTCCAGACGGGGTAAAACCCGTAGGATGCAAGTGGATCTTCAAAAGGAAGATTGGTGTAGATGTACAGGTTGAGACCTATAAAGCTAGACTTGTTGCAAAGGGTTTTCGTCAAAGACCTGGTTTGGACTATGACGAAACCTTTTCTCCAGTGACTATGCTGAAATCCATTCGGGTCCTTCTTGCCATTGCTGCCTTCCACGATTATGAGTTTTGGCAAATGGACGTAAAGACCGCTTTTCTAAATGGAAATTTAGAGGAGTGTGTCTATATGGACCAGCCAGAGGGTTTCATTCAGAGTGGGAGCAGCGGAAAGGTGTGCAAGTTGCTTAAGTCCATCTACGGACTAAAGCAGGCATCGCGGAGTTGGAACATCTGTTTTGATGAGACGGTCAAGGAATTTGGCTTTATCAAAAATCCAGATGAACCATGCATCTATAGTAGATTTGTAGCGAGAACTGTAGTATTCCTCGTTTTATACGTGGATGACATTCTCTTCATAGGAAATGACATTCCTATGCTACAATCTGTCAAGGGGTTCTTGTCGCACAGGTTCTCCATGAAAGACCTGGGTGATGCCTCATACATCCTGGGGATCCGGATCCATCGTGATAGATCCAAGAGGATATTAGGACTTTCTCAGTCCAGGTACATCGACACCGTACTGAAAAGATTCAGTATGGAAGATTCCAAGCGCGGTAACCTACCGGCTTGTCACGGGATCACCCTATCTAAAGATATGTCTCCCAAGACTGATTTGGAGAGGGATCGCATGTCTATTATACCCTACGCTTCTGCGGTAGGCTCTATAATGTATGCGATGTTGTGTACCAGACCGGATGTAGCTTATGCACTGAGTGTGGTAAGCCGGTATCAGTCAAACCCTGGGGAGAAACACTGGATAGCAGTAAAGAACATTCTCAAGTACCTGAGAAGGACTAAAGAGATGTTCTTGGTGTATGGTGGAAAAGACCTCCAGATCGAGGCCTTTGCTGACTCCAGCTTCCAGAGTGACAAGGATGATTCCAAGTCCATGTCGGGTTTTGTCTTTACCCTCAATGGAGGGGCGGTGTGTTGGAAGAGTTCCAAACAAGAAACCATTGCAGACTCGACGATGGAAGCGGAATACATCGCTGCATCTGATGCCGCAAAAGAAGCTGTCTGGATGAGGAAGTTCTTGAAAGAACTTCAGGTGGTTCCGTCCATTGTTGATCCAATACCTCTGTATTGCGACAACAACGGGGCTATAGCCTTAGCGAAGGAACCCAGGTCCCATCAGAGATCCAGGCACATCTTGATGCGGTATCACCTGATCAGAGAGATCGTAGATCGCTAGGAGATCGAGGTTCGGAGAGTCGCTTCAGAAGATAACACTGCAGATCCATTCACCAAGGCCCTGCCCCAGACTCAGTTCGAGCAGTTGATCGAGATGATAGGTCTTCGATACGCCAGTACATGGCCTCAGTGCAAGTAGGAGATTGTTAGTGTATATGCCCTAGAGGCCATTACTGTATCATACTAGTTTGTATATTACTTAATGGAAGTTTAGGATATTCACCTTGTATACACAATCTTGCTCAAAATAGTAGTATGCCACTTGGTTTGTTTCTACTTCAATGTGTACATGTGTTTATTTTTGTATATCACCTATACACATTAGTGGAGCCCTTAGGATCTTTGCTTGATTACCAGCGATGTGATGGCAGTCACACCAGTGGGGCTGGGTAATCTATAAGCACATCCTTTTGCAGGTCCCTAGTCGCAGGACTATCGAGACAGGGCATCGATACTCCGGAGTAGACTAGCGCATGCACTTCTCATCCCAGTGTGGGAGACGGTCTGTCCCACAGCCGTCAGTGCGTCGTACTTGAGATAGTATGCGGGTGCTCGTTAGTTTACGGGTACACTGGACAGGACTCGTCGGGAACTGACTAGTTGGTATTATGCCTATCGTCAGTTATCAGTTCCCAGGTGACATGAGTACAGCTTAGTCCGCTGACTTGACACTGTTACTTCGCCTCGAGTGTGTTCCCACTGCACTTTGATTACTACCCTACCACGGCTCAAAGGAGTCGTGCAAACAGGTAGTAGTAGGGTGCAGTCCCGAAGCACTTGGAGGCAGTGACGGTTAGACAGGATTCGTCTCTCCCGGTATTGGGGGTTGACATCGCGCTGTGTCTAGGAGAGCCATTACACGAGTAGTCCCTGGCCAGAGCAAACGAGATATACTGGTGGGCTTCCAGTGTTATCTCAGGGTATTTTGGGCTTCACTCCGACACGACTTGTACCTCTATTGGGGGACTGACGTTTACCGCCCCATAGGCCCGCCATACGATGTATCAGACGAACAGACCGGACTGTACGGAGAATGTCACATTCAGGCTCAGTAGGAGTTCAGATGGGTTTCGCCTCGTCAGTCTTCTTGTCGGCATCTACCTGGGGACCGTTTCGCACAGCTAGTGCCGCTTACGGTCTGTGGTTAAATCCACTGCCAGCATAGTGTCGAGTCTTTAGAGTCCCACACAGAAAGCTATTCGCCTTTAGGCAAAAGAGTAGAGGTCGCATGGTTTTGCGACAGGTCGCATGGTTTTGCGACAGGGTTCGGTCACATCCGTGCACTTGTGCACGTACAGTGTCCGGACAGTTTACACTAGCGGGATTTGGTTTAAGCCAGATCCTAGTGTACCTTTTGGGATTGGATTTATCCAGTATGCATTCGTGTTCCTCGGAACGCGGATGCGGGTGTGTATGCACAATTGACGGAGAGACAGAGGCAGAGGATTCTCATTAGGGTTGTTGACCGTTGACTATTGACTTTTTGCTCAACCCTAATGTGAATATGATATGTGATTAACAATTATATTAATTAAGTATTATGGTGACATGGTTGTTGAGGGGTTGACTTTGTTGACTTGTTGACTTTGTTGACTTGTTGACTTTGTTGACCGGTTGACTAGGCTTGACTAGTTGACCATCATGATAACCATAGCTATCATTTCATGGCAAAGACTTTTGCTTGCTTGCTCTTTTGTGCAAAATGGGTGCATGTAATGATATGGCTATGGTTGCTTAAACCATCACATAATACTTGATTGATATGAGGTGTTATGATTGTTTTGGATTATGAGAGCCAAATGAGAAAAGTCTTCTCTCATTCTATCATTCTCATTCTCTCTCTTGTTCTTGAGCTCTCATCTCCTTCCTCTTGCTCTCCCTCACTTGGTCTATGGTTCACTTGTCTCATGAGTTGAGAACCAAGAACCATAGATAAAATCCCATACAAACTCTTCTCTACTCACTCTAGTTCACAAGGTTTAGCAAATCGAGTGAACTAGTTTCTTCAAAGATCGAAGAAGGAGCCAAAGGTTGAAGCTTTCAGGTGGATCTATCTTCGGCGTAAGGAGACGACAGGAAGAAGCCGATCCGGACCACCATCGAGATTTGAAAACGAAGGAGTTCAAGACAAGAAAGGTATAAACCCCCTAACCGAGTAGTTAACGACTCCTAGTTAGGTTGTTAGTTAGATGTTTAACAAAGATCCGGGTTTTAAGTCCATGTTACCACCTCTAAGAAAATCGTTTTTCATCAAATTCCGCATGCCCGAAAGTACCGGGAGAGGTAGCATGGGATTACAGATGCTGCTGCAGTCGATGAATATCATCCAGTATTGCCAAGCGACAATACTATGATTTTGAACAACTGCTACTATGTACCTTCCATGCTTTACAACATCATATCAGTTTCTTTACTTGATAAAGATGGATATAACTTTGTTCTAGATAAAAATATCATAAACATTTACCTTAATCGGATATTGGTTGCAGAAGGTACACTTTGTAATGGTATCTATGTTCTTAATCAAAACGTAGTCTTCAATATACAAAACATACGCAAGAGGAAGAGTTCAGATACGAACGAAACCTACTTGTGGCATTGTAGACTCGGTCCTCTCGATGAGAAAAGACTAAGTAAGTTGCATAAGGATGGATATCTGAATCCGTTTGAATTTCTTATGAAACTTGTCAGTCTTGTCTCAATGGAAAGATGAACAAATCTCCGTTTACAGGACAAAGAAAGAGCTACAGAGCTCTTGGGATTCATACACAGTGATGTATATGGTCCGATGTCTATACATACGAGGGGTGGGTTCTCGTACTTCATTCCATTCACTAACGATCTCTCTAAGTTTAGATATGTGTATCTTTTGAAACACAAATCTGAAACTTTTGAGAAATTCAAAGAATTCATAGACGAAGTAGAGAACCAGACTGGCAAAAATATCAAGATCCTCCGATCTGATAGAGGAGGGGGTACTTAAGCACGGAATTCCTAAAATACCTAAAAGAGAATGGTATTCTCTCTCAGCTTACTCCTCCGTACACACCACAGCACAACGGTGTATCAGAATGGAGGAACCATACCCTATTGGACATGGTTCGCTCTATGATGAGTAGTGCTGATCTGCCTCTTTCATTTTGGGGACACACGCTTCAGACAACAGCATATCATTTGAATCAAGTTCCGACCAAATTCGTGCCAACCACTCCATATGAAATATGGTGTGGAAAGAAACCATGTCTTAAATTTATTAAGATATGAAGTTTTCCGGCTTATGTTAAAAGAAAAATCCGGACAAACTGGAGGCACGGTCGGTTATTTGTAAGTTTGTAGGATATCCTAAGAATTTACTAGGATATCTGTTCTACCATACTGAGGAACAGAAGGTGTTTGTGTCTCGCCACGCCACCTTTTTGGAAAGGAAATTTCTTGTAAAAGAAATTAGTGGGAGCACGATAGAACTTGAAGAAATTCTGGAAGCACAAACAGAAACTAAAAATTTGGTGGAACCTCAAGATTCAATAATCCCGGACGAACCTCAGCCACTCCACAGATCTAGTAGGATTTCTCATCCGCCCGAGAGATACTGCGGTTTTCTAATTTATAGGGATCGAGAGGATTGCATCTTGGAAGAAAATGATCCTACTAGTTTTAAGCAGGCCATTACCAGTAGAGACTCTGATAAATGGCCGGATGCTATACAATCCGAAATGGAATCCATGTACACCAACAAAGTTTGGATTTTGATGTTGCTCGTCCTGGGGTAAAACCCGTTGGATACAAGTGGATCTTCAAAATGAAGATTGGTGTAAATGGACAGGTGGAAACCTATAAGTTTAGACTTGTTGCAAAAGGTTTTTGTCAAAGACCAAGAGTGGACTAAGACGAAACTTTTTCTCCAGTGGCTATGCTGAAATCTATTCAGATCCTACTTATCATTGCTGCCTACCATGACTATGATATATGGCAGATGGACGTTAAAACAGATTTTTTAAATGGAAGTTTAGAAGAGTGTGTTTATATGGATCAGCCGGAAAGATTCATAGACAGTAGGATCTGCGGGAAGGTGTGCAAGTTGCTTAAATCCATTTATGGATTAAAGCAGGCATCGCAAAGCTGGAACATCTGTTTTGATGAGACAGCCAAAGAATTTGACTTCATCAAAAACGAAGATGGGCCATGTATCTACAATAAGATTGTAGGGAGAACTATCGTATTCCTCGTCTTGTACGTCGATGACATTCTCTTGATAGGAAATGGCATTCCTATGCTGCAATCAGTCAAGCTAATCTTGTCACAAAAGTTCTCTATGAAAGACCTGGCCGATGCCTCCTACATTCTGGGGTTTAAGATCTACAGAGATAAATCTAAGAGAATGTTGGGACTTTCACAGTTCAGTTACATAGAGACCATACTGAAGAGATTTAGTATGGAAGATTCCAAGTGTGGTAATATACCCGCATTGCACGGAATCACCCTCTCCAAAGAGATGTCCCCCTAAGCTGATGAGGAGAGGGCTCGCATGAGCAATATACCCTACGCTTCGACGGTAGGATCTATAATGTTGTGATGCTATGTACCAGACTATATTTAGCTTACGAGCTTAGCGTGGTGAGCCGGTATCAGTTAAACCCAGATGAGAATCATTGGACGGCTGTAAAGAACATTCTCAAGTACCTAAGAAGGACTAAGGAGATATTCTTGGTTTATGGTAATGGAGACCTCTAGGTCGAGTCCTTTACCGACTCAAGCTTCCAAAGTGACAAGGATGACAGCAAGTCTGTCTCGGGTTCTTATGTTCACCTTCAACGGAGGGACGGTCTATTGGAAGAGCTCTAAACAGGACACCGTTATAGAATCGACGATGGAAGCTTAATACATTGCTGCCAAAGATGCCGCAAAAGAAAAGGTCTGGATAAAGAAGTTCATTACTGAACTTGAGGTGGTTCTGTCCATTGTTGATCCGATACCTGTGTATTGCGATAACAATGGATCTATGGGTTTAGCAAAGGAACCACGGTCCCATCAGAAATCCAGACATATCTTGAGGTGGTATCACCTGATCAGAGAGATCATAGATCACCGAGAGATCGAGGTCCAGAGAGTAGATACGAAAGACAACACGGCGGATCCATTTACCAATGCCTTCCCTCAAGTACAGTTCGAGCGACTTTTTGAGATGTTGGGTATGCGATAAGCGAACAATTGGCCCTAGAGCAGATGTTGGGTATTCGGTACGCCAATTACAGGCCTTAGTGTAGGTGGGAGATTGTTGGATATGTATACTCTAGAGGCCTGTATTGTATAGGATGCTAGAGCTATGTATATGTTGGATATGTATGCCTTAGAGGCCTATATCGTATAGGATGCTGAGGATATGTATGTACAGGATAATCTTGCTCAGTTATATAGTATACTATTTGAGTTGTCTTTATCTGAACATGTGTATTTGTTTTTCTTACTACTTTATATTGCTTATACATGTTGATAAAAATTCGTTACAGTAGTATACTATTCAGGTTTGTCTTTATCTTAACATGTGCATATGTTATACTCGATATCACATATGGCTGATACATGTTGATAAAGCCCATAGGATTTTTCTTGACTACCAGCGTTATGATGGCGATCATACTTGTGGGAGCTGGGTAGTCCACAAGCACATCCTTAAAGATCCCAAGTCGCAGGAGTATTGAGACCGGGCATCGATATTCCAGAGTAAACTTGTGTATACGTTTCTAGATCCCGACGAGGGGCGGTGGTTTGTCCCACAGCCATTGGTGTGATCACCTATGATTGTATACAGGTGCTCACTGAGGGTTAGTACACTAGACGGACACACCGAGAACCTCTAGATGGTATTATACCTATCGTCAGATAGCGGTTCTTAGGTGACATGAGTATAGGTTGGTCATTAGACCTGAGATCTTCATTTGTCTCGTGTGAGTTCCCACTGTACTTTGATCACTACCCTACCACGGCTCTACTTAGTCGTGCAAAAAGGTTTTGGTTGGATACAGTCCCGAGCCACATGGAGGCAGTGAGTGATTGTCAAGGATTCATCTTTCCCGGTATTAGGATTCGATATCGCACTATGTCCAGTTGGCCAGAACCATAATAACTTGGCCAATGCGATTAAGATTTACTGATGATTAGATCTGTAGTTTCTCGGATCGGTCCTACGCCAAATCGACACGACTTATCAGGTTATTAAGGGTCTGACGTTTACCACCCCTAGACCCGTATGTGATACTCTTAAACGAAGAGATCGGACTATACGGAGATTGTCATAATAGACTCAGTAGGGTTCGGATAAGCATGCTCGACGGCCTTACTTTTCGAAAGGTACTTAGGTAGCTATTACGTACAGCTAGTGCCACTGACGTGCTTGTGGTTAAACCCACTGCAAGCATACTGTCGAGTCTTTAGAGTCCCACACAGAGGGTTTTTCCGGTTCAGGCGAAATGATGTAGTGGCCATATTTTGATACATGCAGGGTTCCGATCGAATGTTAATACTAGCCGGCTTAGGACTAAGCCGGATTATTAAATCAGCTATTGAATTAATAATTTACATATACATATTTTGATATGAATATTCTAGTATTATCCGAGTTTTTGATCGGACGGTTGATTATACTGGCCGGCTTAGGATTAAACCGGATTATTAAATAATGTATTAATTTAATAATTTACATATATATATATATATATTTTGATATGTAAATTCTAGTATTATATTCATTGTGTTATTCTGTCTGTTTGGGTATTCATATTTTGGTACGAATACGGGTATGTATATACGGTGGAGTGTATTCTGTATTTATACGGAAAATATTATAGAAGGAGGACGCCTCATTTCCTTGGTTTTTCTTTTCTAAGAAATTAGAAATGAGATGGAGAGGTGAGGTGGCATGAGAATGGTGTGAAGTATGGTTGAATAGGGTAGACAAATGAATTTATAATTCATTTGTCTACACTATTCAAGTATGGTTAGTTTTTAATATTGCAAATATCTTTTAACAAAACCATGCTTGCATTATTGTGATGGGATGAGATTTTTCATTTCACCATTCTCATTCTCTCGACTTTCTTTAGCTCATCCTTCCTCTTCAACCCTACACTCTCATGAGTTGAGAATCAAGAGTTAAAGTGAGATAGAAAACCACTAGAATAACACCACTACATCTCTAAGCACTCTAGACTTGCATCCAAGAGTCTTTAGTTTCTCCATTGATTTTTAGTGTGGAGCCAAAGCCATGAACCACATCTCTCAGGTAGATCATCTACGACGGTGGAAGACTGGCGGTCAAACTCAATCAAGGAGACCTCAAGGAGCTAAGGAAGAGGGTAGAAGACCGAAGGACACGGATCATTCAGTATAACCCTTCTTTCATAGTAAATAAAACTCTTGGTAGTTGCTAATTTAGGGTTATGGTTTGATCACTTGGCTTAAGTTGGTTGTGCTTGCTTAAAAATTTAATTTTTGTGCATCCGTCTCTCTACTTCGATGTAGAGTGAGCATAACTAATCAACAAAGTCGAATTCATGTCAAGTTCACGTATTCATGTAAGCACGTATTCATGGTTCGGGTAAGGTTCTTGTCCAACATATAATATCTAATCATTTCATCATGTACAAGAAACAATTTAGAGATCAAGAAACAAGGGTACACATGTTCGAATGGTATGAAATGAGACAAATACATCATTCAAGTAATAATCAGGAATAGTACTGTAAAGAAGTGTTGTGAACTACTAATTACTCAAGTTAATTGAATTCTGAGATTAAACAATAAACATAGTCCTAGGTGGTATGCCAACATGAGTTCAAGTCTCGCTTAATTATGACTCGTGGTTTGGGATATTAATGCATTTTCGTATCGTGACGCAGAACAGATCAGAATCTGTCAAGTCACGACACACATTTTTAAAACACGGTTTGGGTTAATTTCCGTTGGATTTCAGGTTTCGAAAATTATTAGAAACTTGTAAGTCTTTCGGTATACCTATCTAAACAACTTAAGTTCTGCATGATTTGGAATTTTGAAGCTCTAGTTATGGTCATATTAAAATCAGGGTTTAAAACATAATTTATATTTTCCGAACAGCAAGTATGGGTTGTCTTGTACGGCATATATCGGGTCATTTTATTTATTTTTGAGTCACCAAATATATAAGAAAGTTATAGTTCTACCAATTATGTATCCACACATCTAAGGTTTGTCACAAACCGACGTCGGGGGTTCGAGTTTTGTCATATTTAAAAACAGTGTGCGAATTAGGACAGATTCGGTCCAGATTTGTCACATAATTTTATAACGCAGAATTCTATAATTTATGTCGCTTTACAGGAAAACATTAAAACTAATAAAATCTAGATCTTTCAATCTAGATATTAAAAACACTTGAGTTTACTCAAAACGAATCTCGGAAGAAAGAGTTATGTGTCTTCAAAGGTAATCAATGAAAACAGTTTTCTGATTTTAAAAACAGTGGCAAAAACAACGTAAAATCCTAAACCGTTATTCGATCCAATCTGAAATTTTTTTATAATGCATTTAGAAAAATATATATATTATCTTAAATAATTTTCTTGAAATATCCCGAGATTGTAATTATTATATGAACCCATTTCAAAGTCGGTTGATATCAAAAGTCGGTTTGCTTTAATATCATAAGATATCTATTTATAAAGGGTTTTTTTACATGTAGCCCCCTCAAACATACCAAATTCCTTTCTACCCCTAAAAAAATTTCTGTTTACTTTTTACCCCCCCCAAAATTAATATTATACATCATTTTATCCTTTTTTACGATTTCCGTAAAGTTTTAACGGCATAACATTAGGTTTTTCTTTAAAATATCCCAACCACTCATTTTCTTTGAAAATACTCTATTTCTTCCTCAAATTGAAATTAGGTTTTAGGTTTCTGCTGCACCTTTTATAAAATCGACCATTAAATTAGGAGCATCTTCAATATACTTCTCTAGCTATGAAAAAGTTGAATACTTCTGCGATCTTACATATTGTATTCGGGTAAATGGTAAACCTAAAAACTATGAAGAAAATTAAAGTTAAAGTTAACGGGGTTTTTTTCTGAACGAAATCGCAAAGAGTGTAAAATGATGTAACTTATTGGTTTTGGGGGGTAAAAAGTAAATACTTAGTTTTGGGGGGTTAAAAAGAAATTTGCTATGTTTTAGAGGACACTACAAGTAAAAACCCCATTAAAAAAATAAATACGATTTAAAATTCTAAAAGAAAGAAAATAAGGTAAAGTTTGTATGAATCTATTCTTGTACTGCGAATTAATCATGTTAGTGGAGTATAGAAGCGAGCATAGGAACAAGATCATGAAATATATGCTAAAAATCATTATAGTAATTATACTAGAACCTTATACGAAAAACCTTTTCATAAATAATTAGGTTCCATGAGATGCCATGCAAGATATGTATTGTGATACGATTCATATGTTCCCATAAACTACTAATATGGAACATTCATTCATAATCATATGCAAGAAATTATGACTACTGCATACATGAAGCAAAATACTAAACCAAACCATATATGCATTAGACCAATTAATTTATATTATATATGTTATTTAAACATGAGGATAACCAAAATATGTGCAAGTAGATACATAAGTAAAGGCATGGTAAGAGAAAGGAGATTCGACAAAAGGAAGGCTAAAAGGGGGGGAGACAGACGGAGGGGACTTACAAACAATAGTCGGTATCGTCACCGAGCTCGTCTATCCGCCGATAGTCTCGCGTTACTACTGAAACTTTTTGAGAAAGTTTCTTCGCATTCTTCTTCGAGAAATTTAGGTGAAGATGGAGAAGGGAGAGTGTAAAAAATTGCGAGGAAGAAAAAGAAAGAGAGGAGGAGAATAAAGGTGGTGTGATGGTGTATTATTTCTAATGAATTATTCATTCAAAGTGGGAGTTAAAAGAAATGGAAAAGGTCACCATTCTTTTTGGGAGTTAAAGTAATTGAAATGTCTCATTTGAAAGTTATGAGAAAGTTTTAAAAAAAAAGATAAAAATAATTGCAAGATCCGCCGATCGAATATGTGAACTATGAAACAACAATGTAAGGACTTAACCAATGAGATACAAGCTTACTACTGCACATAATTAAATAGAAACAAATATATACACAGTTTCAATAGATAATAATTTAAAATATAATAGAATAAATCATTTTCTTAAAATAATATTTTTTTCTTTTAAATAAAATAATTTCTCTTTTCAAAATTTACATTTCAAAGCAAAGTCGAATAAATTCTTTTTATTAAAAGACACCAAAATAAATCTTTTAAAATAATCTTTCAAAGCCCTCTTTTTTTCAACAAGAAATAATTTCGAAACAAATAGATTTTTTTTAAATATAGTAAAACATGGTCGTTACATTCTACTCTCCTTAAAAATAATTTCTTCCTCGAAATTACTCAAGGAGAATGTTGCAACAGAGCAAAGAAAAGGGTTAGGATAACGCAATCACGTTTCATCGTCATGCTCTATCAATCGGTACTCTAATCGATAAGAAGATGTTCAACTAGAATAAATCGCGTGGGAATCAAAAATATAAGAATAAAAATGGTGAGATGTTCTAAGTCAAATAATTTTAATGCTGGCATAAGATTTTTAGGATAATCTCCTAAGTCAACGAGAATGATTCAAGGATATATGCAAGGGGAAATTATGAATGCAAATAAGAAAGGAAAAAATTGACTGAAAATTAAAAAAGTAAGAGAAATCCAAAAAAAAGGAAACGGTAAAAAGGTAAGAAACAGATAAAGCTCATGCTGTCTCAAAGGCTTGAGTCGGGGTTACTGGGGGCTTGTTTTAAAGGTGGAAGAAGGATGGTCTAAAGAATGGAAACAGGAAATTAACTTGGCTGAAAGCTTAAAGCACTTCCGAGTACAAATGTCAGGAGATCGAGAATCTCGAATACTATACTTCTTTGACAACAGTCGAGGGTGGCGTAGATCGCAATACAACGAATTAGGAAGACGTGTAAATAAGAGATGCTTCTGAGTCAAAAAGTTCAAAAGCTGGAAAATAGGATGTAAAAGATGTCCTAAGAGATCCAAGAAGAAACGGACAGGAATTTTAGGAATTCAAGAAATCGAGAAGTGACCTTCAAGAAAATCTAAGAAAGGAAACGTGATGGATTAAAGAATGAAATCATGGTACAGTCGTTACAGTCCCCCTCCTTGAAAAAAGTTCATCCACGAAATTCTCTTACATGTACGTTGCAATAAGGTATGGGAAAGCTAAGGATAATGTCTTGGTATGTTGTTTTCGAGCTCCGTCGATTGATACTTGTTCAGTCAAAAATATTAGACATTTGATGGAACATTTTCACTAAATTCTATGAACCCTACAAGCCTCCTCTTCATAAAATCTACATCCGTATATCGTAGATCTAGAACAAACCATCCATATTTCAATCAACCCGTATAAAGCACGATAAAAGTTCGACGTTTCCCTGAGGATGACCCGTACTCATCTCGTCTAGCTACTAGCAACACCGTTATTGATTGCGGTTACTACTTTTACTAAACATTTCTTCAAAACTCACATCAATCAAATGGCGCCGTTACCGGGGAAACGTGGGTAATTTTTTTTCTTACTATTCATGTTGAATTTTTATAAAATCTAGTAAACATATATTTGATTGATTCTAGATTTGGAAAGAAGTGTTTTCGTAAAAGTAAAGTAACCGCAATCAATAACGGTGTCGCTCGTAGATACCAAGTAACCGCAATCAATAACGGTGTCGCTCGTAGTTAGCCGAGAGGAGTACGGGTCGTCCTCAGGGAAACGTCGAACCTTTTACTTGCTTTAGACGAGTTGATTGAAAATAGGGAGAATAGTTTTTAGATCTATGTTGAACAAGGATGTAGAATTTATGAAGAAGAGATTTGTAGGTTCATAGAATTTAGTAGTAATGGATCATTAATTAAAAATGACTCTTTTTATCTTTTAACAGATTTAAAACTAGATTGATAGTGGTGAATGAAGATTAGGGTTTTTGGGGAGAATATGATTCTAACTCTTAACCCTTATCTTTTCATTGACTCACGCATGGTCGGAGAAGAAGAAGAAAGGATAAAGAAGGAGATCATAATGTAAATACAGAAAGTAATGCAGAAATGCAAAGAATTAAACTAAAAATCTGTCCTTTATTAATCAACTATCATTTAAAAATCCATCGAATTTAGAGTACAAGAACCCTAGTTTATGCTCCCGATCTCTGTCTCGTAGGAAGTAAATGATGCGTCGATTGATCACGTCAATTCGTGGACCCATCTTGGATCTCTTGATTTTGTCAGTGATCTATTAGGTGATGATTTTAGTGATCTATTTCGAGATCTATTTAGAGATTAAAGGAGTCATCTTTAATTAAGCATCCATTACTACTAAATTCTATGAACCCTACAAGCGTTTTAAATCTATTAAAAGATAAAAGGAGTCTTTTTTAATTAATCATCCATTACTACTGAATTCTATGAACCCTACAAGCCTCTTCTTCATAAAATCTATATCCGTATATCGTAGATCAAGAACAAACCATCCATATTTCAATCAACTCGTCTAAACCATGATAAAGGTTTGACGTTTTCCTGAGGACGGCCCGTACTCATCTTGACTAGCTACTAGAGACACCGTTATTGATTGCGGTTACTACTTTTACTAAACACTTCTTCAAAACTCACATCAATCAATACTCTAATGGTAAAAAGACAGGTGACTTGCGTAGATCGCGATAAAATAAATTTAAGAGGATAAATTAATTATGGGTCAAAAAGATTTGAAGAGCGGTACATGCTTTCTAGAATAATTCATAAGTCAACATGGAAGAACGCATGAAAAGGATAATCTAAGAGATACAAGTAGAAGAAGTTAATTGAAGTTAAGGATTTAAAAGTCGAGAGATAATCTTCAAGAAAATCGAAAGTGAAGTTCAAGATGGATTCAAGAAATAGGACGAGATTCAAAGGAAAAATTAAATGTAATAATTGGATTTCTAAATTCTTGTAATATATTGCTTTCGATATCAAGTGGAACTGACCTGCATGGGGTCACTAATAAAACCTGTCACGCCATGCTTTCCAAAAGACGGTAGCAGGCACGTGACGAGATCCGCGACGTATTTTTAACAAGAAGGGTCTTTCTCGAAATAAATACGTTAAGCGTTTTATAAGAAATATAAATATAATAAGAATAAAGAAAGAGAATAAAATTCTAACTACAATTATTACATTCAAATCCTACCATGTTCAAACAATTGACAAGAGTCTAGTAATAAGTTACAATGAAATAAGATAATGAAACCCGAACAATTAGGGACACTGAAAAGTAAAGACTAAATGTAAGACTAGTAATCCATCTGCGATGACAGCTGGGAGTATTTATGCTCTGTCGGCTCAATCTCCTCTGTTACTAAGCCACCTGACGAGCATTCCCAAAGAAAATAAAGAAAAAAAAAGGAATGTTCGTCAGCGAACTTGTGCTCGGTAAGTCCCCAATTAAATGTGTGATTATAAATTATGGTGATATAATGACAAATATAAGAACCGGTATGATATGTCAAGCAATCAGGGCAAACTGATTGATGTGAAAAACTGAGTTTTTAAAGTATCCTAAATACCGCAATCAATAACGGTGTCGCAAATACCTAGCCGATAGTGGGTACGAGTCGTCCATAGGAAGATGGTGAATTACTTATCTTGTTTTAGACGAGTTAATAGAAGAAAGGTTGGATTTTTGTCGTTTTATACTAAAGAGGTTTGAAAAATTTATAAGAGAAGGGCTTGTAGGCTTTTACGGATTGAGTAGTTTAAAAGACGGTTTTTTTTATAAAAATATTCTTTTTATCTTCTTAATTAATTAATGCTAAAGGAATAATGATAGATGTGGATTAGGGTGCTAAGAGGACTACTAGGGATTTTCTCTATTTACCCGTATCCCTCCATTGATCGTTATTACACAAGTGCCTTCAATCAGAGCAATCTTAATTAAACTCAAATCGAGATCGCATCCTTCATGAACTGAAGATGTGCCTAAATAAGAGGGTTAAGATTCCCTTTGATTAAAATTTATAAAGAATTAAAAATAATAAAGAGAATTGATGGTAAATTTCCATTAGCTAAACTATCCACTCCTCCAAACCCTAACAAGCGAGGAAATTACTCGCTCATTAGGTTAGAAACGAAACGAGGAGAAAGAGAAGAATTTGTGAAGAATAATATGTATGCTAACTACTAAAGCCCTCACAATAGCGATGGGCATTTATCGAGTATCATCGCATATGAACAATTAAATCAAAAAGAAAAGAAGAGAAGAAATTGAAAGCTAGCTTTTAAGATCCCTCATAAAAAATATGGAATTTCTATTGATAGCATCATCGCTTTAAAATAATTTGAAAGAAAGAAAGGAGAAGAAATTCATGGAAAACCATCATCTATCTATTAAAAAGATTTGCAAGATAAAAAATGCAAGAGAAAGTAAGTGCAAGGAATTTAAATTGCGATATAAGAAAAGACAAGAATTAAATAAATTACTCTACCTTTTATTGATCAAACTTGAAACTTCATTACAATTTTAATGGCTAATGAAAAGGAAGCTACAAATTCTAAGCAAAAAAACCCTAAAAACATGAAACCCTAGATGCCTTTCTGTTGTGTGCTCTCGCTTTTATTTATAGACTCTAAAAGACGAAACCCTAAATCTCATATCAACGCATGTGAAAAGACGATCATGCCCAAAAAAATCTAGATCGAATGGCCCACATTCGGCCGCCGATCCGCCGCGATTGTGCTTGTTCCGCCGCTGAACCTCCACGCTTTTGTGGTTTTAGCTCTCCAATTTTTTTCTATGTTTTCATCGTGATTTTAGAAGGTCTTCCAGACAAATATTTCTTGAAAATATTTTCGTTTCTCTGCAGTAGCGTGAATCTTCAATCTGGTCCCAAACTTGACAGCTTTAATTGTTACAATTGATTTGATTTGGATCTCTTGATACTGTTTGCAGTTTTGAATTGATTTGTTACTTTAATACCTGCACAATATCTCAAATCAAATCATTAGTAGTATTTATTTTATTTGAGAAAATATTTCAACCAATTTTTGCTCACAATTAAATTACTTAATGTTTAAGAAACATATAAATAATTATTTAAAACGATATGGTTACAATTATTTACTTAAAAATTAAGAATCAAATGGATATTTTCTTTAAATATGATATGCACATATTACTCCCAATTATATTAATTATAAGTTAAGAAATATATGACAAAATCTTTTTGCAAATAAACCCACATATGTTCTTAAACACCATTTAGTAATTAATAAAAATTGGGGAAATGACCATAAAAATATGCAATAAATTTGACTGATCAAATCCCCTCAAACTTATCTTTTGATCGTCCCGAGCAAACTGTTTTATTTTAAAGAAAAAGAAAATCCTAGCTCACTTTCATAGGCGTTACGATTGTGCTTAGCTCGTATAACAAGCCGTTCAACCTCTAGGTGTCCCTAGTAGGAGGAGTGTTGTCACTTGAAGGTTTTCATCAGATTATACCCACAAAATCCCGTCTAGCTAGTTTTGCATGTAAACCATTGAATCTAATCCTTCAGTTCAGTATCTAAGTTAAAAACTCTATCATTCTAAATTAAAAACATCAACCTTATTTTTCATACCTCCGTCTTCATTAAACTGAAGCTCCTATACGTTTTTACGTACTTGTGCAAATAGTGTCGTTTTTTTTTCAAAATTTTCAATTAAAAGTCTTCAAGCCTTCAATAAAGACCAGGAATAACTTCAAAAAGCATCTTACGAGTTTGTAAACTCTTAAGCTTTTCTTGAGTTTTCATTCTACAGTTCAGTCTCAAATTTAGGATTTTTATTGTCCTTAACAAAGAACTTCATCTTATTCGTCACTCCACCTCTCACTTGTTTTTGTTCATAAACACCTTTAGTCTTGTAACTCTAATTTATACTTTCATATCTCCGTTAAATTCGCTTTCAAAATTTTATATCTTATACTCCAAACTCATCCTTAACCAAGATTATTCTCCCACAAAGAACAGTGAGGACTTTTAACTTTGAGAGAACACTTGCTTGGCTTATTTTATTAGGCTTTCTAGGTTTCTTAACGAGTTTTGGGTCAATGACTCCCAAATCAGATAGTTTTAGGGCATTAGGTGTAGAGACACCCCAAGGACTTAACAAGTCACCAAGACTACAAAACAAAGACTTCTTTTATGCATAAAAATTCTTAGAAAGAAAACCAACGGAGATATTTCAAGTTATGCTTTTCATCCCAAAATTAAAGACATGGAAGTGTGGAAAAGGTGTATAATCACTCCAATCAAGCTCAAGATATGTTATTTTTCAGACTTAGTCTCCTTTAACAATTCAATACTTTCCCTTCATATTAACTTCATACATGAATCATACTCAATATTACTTATTTCCAAACAAACTTGTTTGACCTTAAGAAAATTCACAAAATTTTAACTTATATCAAACTTTTCATCTAGTTTTCAAAACATCACGACACGTGTAGTATGGTGTAAAGACGTGTATTTACTATAGTGAAACTTAAAAGAGGGTTATTTTTCGGGTTTTCAACTTCTAGTCCTAGCATTTAGTTACTTCTAACCTATCAATCTGAACTGTCGGACTTTGAGTCTACGTTTCCCACTAGCTAACTTGACAATGGAGTTTTTATATTTTGGAAAAAAAATTTCAATTTTTATGGATTTCTTTTTTATATGCAGTGCAAAATTTAAATATGATACATGGATAAATACAATCCTCCCCCAAAACCTGTTTGCAGCAGTGTCCCAACCGATGCTGTCGTTTGAGCTCAAAACATGTATACTTGGATGGAAAAGGATAGTGTACATTGGGGAAAAAGTTAGTCAATTGGAAATCATCCCCCAAACTTGTTCTTGGCACACAACCCTAAATCTTTTTTTCCACAAGAAAAAGAAAAAGAGACTAATATACATACCCCCACATTCTTATTTGAAACAATGTTGCCACTGTTTATGGCTGGAAAACTGAATCATGCAGGAGAAGCGAAGGAAAGTTAGCAATGATAAAGTGGCTCTTGTAATAACAGGAGCTTCTCCGATGGTTCAGCGGAAAAGTACGGTTTCAATTTATGTCCATTTACTTTGAAAAGTGAACCGTCTTTTGGATTTTCCAAATCCACTGCACCGTGCGAGTATACACACCGCACCACAAAAGGACCCATCCAACAAGATCTCAGCTTACCCGGATGAAGATGAAGACGAGTATCGTAAAGAAGGACTTGTTGTCCCGGTGTAAATGTTTTGCGCAAAAGGTGTTTGTCATGAAACACCTTCGTCCGGTTCTTTACTATAACCGCGTTATCGTAAGTTTCATCCCGAATCTCATTCAGCTCATTTAATTGCAACTTTTGAAAGCTGCATGCTTGGTCAAGATCGAATTTAAGCCCTTTAATTGCCCACATAGACCTATGTTAGATCTCAAAAGGGAGGTAACAAGCCTTTCCAAACACAAGCCGATAAGGAGACATGCCAAGATCGGTCTTATATGCAGTACAGAATGCCCAAAGAGTATCAGTTAGTTTAGAACACTAATCTTTATGGTTCTTAGAAACCGTTTTCTTCAAGATTTGCTTAATTTTTCGATTAAAGACATCGGCTTGCCTGCTCGTTTGGGGGTGATAGGGCATAGAAAGCTTGTGGTTGATTGAATATTTCCACATCAAAGCCTTGAAAGACAGATTGCAGAAATGTGTCCCATTGTCGCTAATGATAGCGTGGGGGTGCCCAAACCGAGAAAATATATTTTCTTTAAAGAACTTAACGACAACCTTGTTGTCATTAGTTCGGCTCGATATTGCCTCAACCCATTTAAAGATATAATCAACCGCCAAGAGAATATATAAGTTCCCAAAAGAGTTAGGAAACGGGCCCATGAAATCAATACCATAAACATCAAACATCCTAAAAATCAAGATTGGTTGGAGCGGCATCTCATTCCTCCGTGAAATCCGGCCCATGTGTTGACACTATGAACAAGTTTTGCAATAATCATATGCATCTTTGAATAGCACTGGCCAATAAAAACCGCATTGCAAAACTTTTTCCGCGGTTTTTCTCGGGCCGAAGTGACCGCCACATGCTTGATCATGGAATAAGGACAACACATTTTTGAACTCATTATTATGAACACACCGGCGAATGATCTGATCAGGACAATACTTGAACAAATAGGGTTCGTCCTAGTAAAAGTATTTTACTTGGGATAAAAATCTTTGATTGTCCTGATTTGACCATTCGCTGGGTACAAGTCCCGTCACTAAATAGTTCATGATATCAGCAAAACAAGGTTCGCAAGATATGGTCAAGAGGTGTTCATCTGGAAAAGAGTCGTTTATTGGTAAGTTCAATGTAGGTGAAGAAGGAAGTCATGAAAGATGGGTGGCTACGACGTTTTCACATCCACTTTTTTCCTTAATGATAATGTCAATGTCTTGCATCAAGAGGATCCAGCGTATTAGCCTAGATTTAGCATCTTTCTTCGCAAAAAGATGCCTCAAGGCGGCATGATCGGTGTAGACCACGACTGGTGAGCCGATTAGGTAGGGCCTGAATTTTTCTAATGTAAAGAAAACAGCCAAGAGTTCCTTCTCGGTGGTTGTATAGTTCATTTGGGCATCATTCAAGATCCTACTTGAATAATAAATTGCATGTGGCATCTTACCGATGTGTTGTCCCAAGACTTTACCAATAGAAAAGTCGAATGCATCACATATAAGCTCAAAAGGGTGATTCCAATCGGGAGATAATAGAATAGGGGCGGTAGTGAAGGAATGTTTAAGCGATTCGAAAGCAGCCAAACAATCCGAGTTGAAGTGAAAAGTTGTATTCTTGGCCAAGAGAAGAGTCAAAGATCTAGCAATTTTGCTAAAGTCTTTGATGAACTGTCTATAAAAACCGGCATGGCCAAGAAAGGATCGTATATCTTTGACGCATTTGGGAGGAAGAAGTTTGGAAATGACATCTATTTTAGTTTTGTCAACCTCAATGCCACTTCGTGAAATGATATGTCCTAAGACAATACCTTCTTGAACCATGAGATGACATTTCTTCCAATTTAAAGTTAGATTCTTAACCTTACAGCGAGTAAAAACAACGTCAAGATGACGTAAACATTCATCGAAGGAGTCTCCAAAGATGGAGAAATCGTCCATGAACATCTCTAGAAAATTCTCGACCATGTCAAATAATATCCCCATCATGTGCCGCTGAAATGTAGCGGGAGTATTGCATAACCCAAAAGGCATGCGTCTATAGGAGAAAGTACCGAAAGGACAAGTAAAAGTTGTCTTATCTTGATAATTATCGGCGATGGGAACTTGGTTGTATCCTGAGTAACCATCTAAGAAACAGTAGTACTCATGCCCAGCTAAGTGTTCTAACATATGGTCAATGAAAGGTAGAGGGAAGTGCTCTTTTCTCATCGCGGCATTGAGTTTTCGATAATCAATACATACCCACCACCCAGTTTGGGTGCGAGTCGGAACTAACTCATTTGCCGCATTAGTAACAACCGTGATGACAGACTTCTCAGGGACAATGTGAATAGGACTCACCCACTGGCTATCTGATATTGGGTAAATGATACCACTATCTAAGCATTTGGCTATTTCCTTCTTCACCGCCTCTTTCATGATGGGATTCAACCATCTTTGTGGGTCACGGGCTGGTTTGGCATCATCCATCATATGTATATGATGTTCAACAATCAAGGGACTAATCCCTTTGATGTCCGCCATTGTCCAATCGAAGGCTTGCTGATTTGATTTCAAGACGGAAAGAAGGGATTTCTCTTGCTCTAAAGCTAGAGAAGCCAAGATGATAACGAGCAGATTCTCATTCTCACCTAAGTGTGCATACTTAAAATAAGACGGAAAAAGCTTGAGTTCAAATGTTGGCGGAGAGACTATAGAAGGTAGGGTAGGAAGCCGATGCTCGAACTCGAAGGACTCCAGAAGGGGTTTGTAGCGAGTGTAAGAGACAGAATCGGACGGCTAAACTAACCCATCCAAAAAATCAAAGGATTCAAACTCGGGAGGTGACTCATTGACAGAAGGGTCACATGAATTAAGATCATCAAGGAAGGTAAACCCTTCATACTTCTTATCCATGTAGAAAGTAGTGATATCAAAAAATAACGCACTAGTGGCGTCAAGATCATTGTCGTTGAACGAAAACTCCTCAAATTCACAGCCATCAGGAGCTATCTCGTGGACGGAACAAATATCTATCATATGAGCAGATGGTTCGGAGGTTGACTCCCCGACCTAAAAATGTTAAGTTCTATTGTCATTTTTCCAAAAGATAGGTTCATGCAACCATTTCGACAATTGATCACCGCATTTGAGGTTGCGAGAAATGGTTGACCAAGAATTACCAGAATTTGGTTCTGTGGATTCACTACAGGCTGTGTATCTAAAACTATGAAGTCCACAGGGAATATGAATTCCTCGACTTTAATTAACACGTCCTCTAGCTCACCTTTAGGATGAGTGATAGATCGATCGGCCATTTGAAAATTACAATGTGTGGGTTTCAACTCCCCTATATCTAATTGCTCATAAACAGAATATGGGAGCAAATTAACACTAGCACCAAGATCGAGAAGAGTGCAATTGATGTTTTTACCCCCAATAGTTATAGAAATTATAGGACAACCGGGGTGCCTGTATTTTTTGGGTAAATTTTTGGTAAGAGCATCACTCACATTACTTATTAAGAAGACTTTCTTAGGTACTTGAGTTTTTCTTTTCTTAGTGCACAAGTCCATTAGGATTTTCGCATAAGACGGGACTTGTTGGATAGCATCTAAGAGAGGGATATTAATATTAACTTTTTTAAATATTTCCACAACCTTCTCCATTTGCAGACTTGGTTTGTTAGGCCTCAACCGGTTTGGAAAAGGAGCTTTATTAAAAGGGGTTGGGTCCAACACTTGGGGAGAAGTATGTGGAGATGGAGTGGATCCCAAAACTGGAGTTAGAGTGGCAGGAGAGAGGAATCCATTCAAGGAAGTGGAAGGAGAGTTGGAGCCCGGTGGAAAATGGAGAATGGGCATGGAAGAAAATGATGGATTAGAGGAAAAAGAAGAAGTAGTAGTAGCCGCAGTGTCATCGATGTCATCAACTTGTTCTCCAACGTGGTTGCTCAGCATTCTTCTCGATCTCAACGTAGTTACGACACTCATACTATGATTTTGTTGGTTAAGAATAACGTTAGCATTTTGTGGGTGGCTGGGATTTGGTAGAGATTGAGATGGAAGATTCCTTTTCTCTCTTTCACTCATTGCTGCATTCAACTGTATTATTTGTTCTTCGATTGGTTTGACGCTTTCACCATAGAAAGCAATGTGTTGCACTAACGATTGTATAGAAGAAGTTAGACCGGATGACGTTTGAGCGGATTGTTTAATGAATGCTTCTAAGCTTCTCTCGAGTGCAGAGACTTTGTTGGTACCGGCAGGAGAAACGTTGTTTTTTGGTTGGAAAGAATTGTTATAAGGAGTAAAGTTGTTGACTGGATTTTAGAATTGTTGTGGTTTAAGGGGCTGCTGAAATTGTTGTTGTTGTTGTTGAGAAAGCCTTTGATAGTTGTTTTGATTTTAGAGCTGATTTTTGTTTTGGTTTTGAGTTTGGTTTTGGTTCCAAGAAAAATTAGGATGATTCCTCCATCCCAAATTATATGTGGAAGAATAGGGATCATTTCTAGGTCGTTGCTAAAAAGCAGTATTAGTTTGTTCTTGACCTTGAGACGGAGGATTCAAAGGACAGTCTTCAGTCAAATGTGATAGGTCAAAACAACAACCATACACGGTTTTATGGAGCGAAACTTGATTTAGGGAGGCTGAAGAGAATTAGCTTTCAATAGCTTTGAGCTTCTTTTGCATCACAGCCATTCCGTCTTTCATTGCGATGGAAGTTGTAAGTCGATGTCGCATACCCCCACATGGTTTGTGGGGAGGCAGAATTTACAAAAAACAATTTTATACTTTGCAGCATCGACCAAACATCCAAGATCTTTCAGAAACCCTAACTAGCAAAACACATAGAGGTTCTAAACTACTATGATAGAGTTTTATACCTCCTTGAATCTAGTCCTTCGGGTCTTCTTCTCCTCTTCTTTAGCTCCTAGAAAGTGCGGATCAAGGTTGGTCGTCGGTCTTCTCGTGTCGAACCTCAAGAATGAGGTAACTAAAGTACCTAGTTTGCTAATCTAAATAGCTTAGGAGATGTAGAGAGTTAATTGGATTAATTTATCTCGAACAACCCTAGGATTCACAACACATGTGAGGGTTAAAGTTTGAGGAAGAAGGAGGAGGGCAAAATGGAGACAAAATGAAAAACACAAAATGATCAAGTCTTGTGAGCAAGTGAAGAATGGCTAACTCTTTTCCAATAATCAAGCATGCAATATTTTTCCATAGAAAAATACAACCATACTTGAATAGTAAAGTCAAATGAATTAGCCATGCTTCAACCATGCCATAAATATCTCCATTTCCACCTCATTAATCTATTTTCCAAAAATAGATAAAACCAAAAATGAGGTGTCCCCTTCTAGAAGCATCACTTGTAAAATTACATGAATGCCCTCACCGTATATACATAACCATATTCATAATACAAAAAATTTGAATACAAAGAGAGAAATAATCTAATAATATGATACTAGAATGCGGCTTAATCCTAAGCCCACTAGTATTATCCGTCCGAACATCATCCGTGTAGCTAGTACACATATATGATCGGAACCCTGTATATAAAACCATACAGCCTCTACATCGTTTCACCTGAATCAGAGAAACTCTCTGTGTGGGACTATAAAGAATCGACAGTACGCTGGCAGTGGGTTTAACCACAAGTCCATCAGTGGCACTAGCTGTACGTAATGGCTACCCAGGTACCTATCGAAAAGAAGGTCGACGAGCGAACTCATCTGAACCCCTACTAAGCCTGTCTGTGACAATCTCCATATAGTCCGGTCTGTTCATCTCAGAGTATCGCATGCCGGGTCTAGGGGTGGAAAACGTCAGACCCCTAATAACCTGACAAGTCGTGCCAGTGTGGCTCAAGACCATCCGAGAATCTACTGGTCTAACTACCAGTAATTCTCAATCTGCCCTGGCCAGGGACTTATGAAGTTGGCCAACCGAACACGGCGCGACATCGACTCCCTAAACCAGGAGAGACGAATCCCCAACAGTCGCTCACTGCCTCCATGTGGCTCGGGACTGTACCTAACTAAAACCTGTTTGCACGACTCAGTAGAGCCATGGTAGGGTAGTAATCAAAGCACAGTAGGAACTCACACGAGATAAATGACGACCTAAGGTCGACAGACTATCTACACTCATGTCACCAGAGAACTGCTATCTGATGCTAGGTATAATACCATCTATCCAGTTCTCGGTGAGTCCGTCCAGTGTACTCACCCCCAATGAGCACCTGTATACAATCTTAGGTGGACCACACCAATGGTTGTGGGACCAATCCATCGCCCCTCATCAGGGTCTAGATATGTATAAACTAGTCTACTCTGGAGTATCAATGCTCAGTCTCGATACTCCTACGACTAGGGACATTTTAAGGATGTGCTTATTGACTACCCAGCTCCCACAAGTATGATTGTCATCACAACGCTGGTAGTCAAGCAAGGATTCTACGGACTTTATCAACATATATACAGGATATGAAATAACAAGTAAAACATATCACACGTTAAGATAAAGGCAAACCAAATTTCATACTATCATATCGAGCAAGATTTTCCTGTACATATATATCCCTAGAATCCTATACAATGAAGGCTTCTAGGGCACACATATCCAACAATCTCCCACTTACACTAAGGCCTGTAATTGGCGTATTAATTACCCAACGTCTGCACTAGAGCCAGTTGCTAGCATACCGCATGCCCAACATCTCGAACAGTCTCTCGAATTGGACTTGAGGGATGGCCTTGGTGAATAGATTTGCCGTATTGTCCTTTATATCTACTCTCCGCACCTCGATCTCCTGGCGATCCATGATCTTCCTGATCAGGTGATACCGCCTCAAGATATGTCTGGATTTCTGATGGGACCGTAGTTCCTTTGCCAAAGCCATGGCTCTATTGTTATCGCAATACAAAGGTATTGGATTCGCAATGGATGGAACCACCTAAAGTTCAGAAATGAACTTCTTCATCCAGACTACCTCTTTTGCGGCATCGTTAGCAGCGATGTACTCAGCCTCCATCGTCGAGTCAGCTACGGTGTCCTGTTTGGAACTCTTCTAACAGATCGCCCCTCCGTTGAGGGTAAACACATAACCTGAGACAGATTTAGACTCATCCTTTTCACTTTGGAAGCTAGAGTCGGTAAAAGCCTCGATCTGGAGGTCCCCATTATCGTACACCAAGAACATCTCCGTAGTCCTTCTCGGGTACTTAAGAATGTTCTTTACTGCTATCCAATATTTCTCACCTGGGTTGGACTGATACCTGCTTACGACGCTAAGTGCGTAAACTACATCTGGTCTGGTATATAATATCGCATACATTATCGACCCTACCGCTGAAGCGTAGGGTACAATGTTCATGCGAGCCCTCTCCTCATCAGTCTTGGGAGATATCTCTTTGGAGAAGGTGATTCCGTGACAAGGGGGTAAATTACCACACTTAAAATCTTCCATACTAAACCTCTTTAGTACGATGTCTATGTACCTTGACTGTGAAAGTCCTAACATTCTTTTAGATCTGTCACGATAGATCTTAATCCCCATAATGTACGAACCATCACCCAGGTCTTTCATAGAGAACTTCTGTGATAACAACAGCTTGGCCGATTGTAACATAAGAATATCATTTCTATCAGGAGAATGCCGTCCATGTATAAAACGAGGAATACCACGGTTCTCCCTACAATCTTCTTATAAATATAAGGTTCATCTACATTTTTGATAAAGTCAAATTCCTTGACCGTCTCATCAAAGCAGATGTTCCAACTCCGCGATGCCTGCTTTAATCCATAAATGGATTTAAGAAACTTGCACACATTTCCACTGCTCCCACTGTCTATGAAACCCTCTGGTTGATCCATGTAAACACACTTTTCTAAACTTCCATTTAGAAAAGCGGTTTTAACATCCATCTGCCAGATGTCATAGTTATGAAAGGCAGCAATGGCAAGTAAGATCCGAATGGATTTAAGCATAGCCACTGGTGAAAAGGTTTTGTCATAATCCAATCCTGGTCTTTAACAAAAACCTTTAGCAACAAGTCTAGCTTTATAGGTTTCTACCTGACCATTTACACCAATCTTCTTTTTGAAGATCCATTTTCATCCTACGGGTTTTACTCCAGTAGGAGCAATATCCAAAGTCCATACTTGGTTTGTGTACATGGATTCCATTTCGGATCACATAGCATCCAGCCACTTCACCGAGTCTCTACTCGTGATGGCTTGCTGAAAACTAGTTGGCTCATCATCATCAATGATGCAATCCTATCGATCCCCGTCTATGAGAAAACCGTAGTATCTCTCGGGAAGATGAGATTGCCTACTAGATCTGCGGAGTGGCGTAGGTACGTCCGGTTCCACTGAAATCTCAGGTTCTACTAAGTTTTCAGTAATAGTTTGTGGTTCTGGAATTTCTTCCAGCTCTATTGCGCTATTACCTATCTTCTTTTCAAGAAATTGAGTTTCCATGAAGCGGGCATGATGAAAAACAAAGACCATTTGTTCATCAGCGTAATAGAAATAATACCCCCTAGAGTCCTTAGGGTATCCCACAAACTTACACAATACTGAACGTGCCTCGAGTTTGTCCGGATGAACCTTTTTGACAAAAGCAGGACAACCCCATATCGTAAGATACTTAAAACAGGGTTTCTTCTTACTCCACATTTCATATGGAGTGGTAGGCACAGACTCGGTTGGAACCTTACAGCAGATTCTAGTGCATAACCCCAGAAGGAGAGCGGCACCTCAGCATTACTCATCATGGAATGCACCATATCCAGTAAGGTGCGATTCTGTCTTTCTGACACACCGTTGTGTTGTGGTGTGTATGGACGAGTAAGCTGAGAGAGAATTCCATTCTCTTTTAGATATTTCAGGAACTCGGCACTTAAGTATTCACCATCCCGATTAGATCGGAGCATCTTAATACTTTTGCCGGTTTTCTTTTCCGCTTCATTCTTATACTTTTGGAATTTCTCAAAGGCTTCGGATTTATGTTTCATTAAGAATACATGTCTATACCTTGAGAAATCATCGGTGAAAGTAATGAAGTAGGAATAGCCACTTCTTGCATGCGTAGACATTGGCCCACACACGTCGCTGTGTATGAGTCCCAGGAGCTCAGTTGCTCTTTCTCCGTGTCCAGTGAACGGAGTTTTTGTCATTTTTCCTCAGATACATGATTCACAAGTTGCATATGACTGATACTCAAACGGATCTAAGTATCCATCTTTATGTAACTTGGTCAACCATGTTTCATTGATATGACCAAATCTACAATGCCATAAGAAAACTTGGTTTGATTCTGAAGTCTTTCGTTTTAGTGTGTTTTGGGCGTTGAAAACTTGATGTTGATTGAGAATGCATATTCCTTTATTAAGTGTACCCAACCCAACCATTTCATAATTTAGGTGAATGTTTATGAAATTGCTTTCAAGTGCAAAATTATATCCTTCATTAGAAAACAAAGATACAGATATAATATTACACATCATACTGGGTACACAAAAGCAGTTACGCAATAACAAAATATGTCCACTCGCCAATCCTAGGTGATATTCTCCTACTGCAATAGCATCCACATTGGTTCCGCTGCCAACCCTGAGGGTCATATCACCTTTCTTCAAAACTCTACGGCTTCTTAGCGCCTGCAATGAATTACAGATGTGAGATCCTGATCGGGTATCCAATACCCAGAATGTAGAGTTTATAGAGAAACGGTTTTCAATCACGAACACACATGAAGTCGAAACCACAACTTGCTTCGTGTCCTGATTCTTGGCTTTTAGGGCCCGACAGTCCTTCATCCAATGTCCCTTTTTCCAACAATAGAAGCATTATTCCTTTGTGGCTGGATCCCCATTCTTTTCCTTTCACTTTCCCTGCACCTTCTGCACACCTCCCCTCGGTTTGTTAGGGGTATTCTTCTTCTTCCCCTTGGCCTTAGCCTTGGATTTAGCAGAAGAAGATTCCCAAATAAACAGAGCGGGTGTTTCCTTGGTTTTCTTCAAGGTGCCCCCTGCCACCCTCAGCATGTTGAGGAGCTCAGGAAGTGAAACTTCCATCTTTTGCATATTGAAGTTCAATATGAATTAGGCATAGGTGGAGGGAAGGGACTGTAGAATCAATTCGATGTACAACTCATTCTCCAACGTAGTTCCGAGATCCGCGAGCTCTTAAATGAGAGAAATCATCTTTAGGACGTGGTCTCCAACAGATGATCCGATAGCCAACCTCGCCTTAAAAAATTTATTCGAGGTCTCATATCTTGCGATACGAGATTGCTCTCCAAATAAATCTTCGGTATGGAGGAAGATGGAAGCAAGGTCCATCTTCTTGTGCCACCTCTGATGTTCATTATCCATGGAGGCCAGCACGAGGCACTTGGCTTTCGCACAATCAAGATCCCAGGTCTTACGGACCTCAATGTCCGCAACCGAGGATTCTGGACCGGGAAAAGGGGGAGCTTTCGCCCTAAGGATGTTGCGGCCTTATCATATGTAAGGGCCATATGGACATTCCACAGCCAGTCTTTATAATTTTCCCCAGCGAGTTTATTTTTATCTAGTATTAGCTTAAGTCCCGTCATGGTTGCTGCAATTAGGAGAGAGAGAAAAGAAACACTCGGCATATGCTCTTGCAAGTTTAAATTGGTTATTAGTTTATCTAAACAGGATGGCTCCCATTGTTTCCTCGAATTCTTCTTCAAGCCCTAAAAGAAGAATTAGTCAGGATTAATCGCATCCTACAAGTTCGCTTATCTTTCGGCCAGGCCAGTGTTAGAACTTCGGAAGGAGGTCTCCCGTACTTTCACACGGACCTAATTGAATAACCTCGTTTTCCCAGAGGCATAGCCCCATTAACACATTTCTAGACACCTGCTTGATTAGCTAATTGCAAAGTGAAAAATTCTCCCAGAGAGTAGCGGATACTCACAGTAGGATCAGGACCCAACTATCATTGTGTGATAATTTTGAAGGAAGCCTACCAAAAATACCACACTCCAGAAGGTATGCAACACTAGCAAATTTCCTGTATGTTTGAAACTCCCGATGTGATTTTTACCCCGAACGCTTATAACCTTGACAAAGGTCAAAACATCATAAGTCGAAAGTCAAGTTCAACCTATCATTGTCCAGATTAATCTAGACCTATTCGTACAAGCCCTTGACGAAGGTCAAAACAGCTGTACGCCTGTCCTAGATTAATACATCTATCTATGCTACAGATAAGCACCCACTAGCTACCAAACAATATGCCTTGGCAAAGGTCAAAACACATAGCATGAATACTAGTAGATACCTATCTGAAATGACGGAGGGCTACTGCTGGTTTTGGCGAAAACCGTTAACGTAATGAACTTGATATAGTCGAAGGAACCGAATAGCTTTTGAAAAGGAGTGGTTTAAGCTCGGCTTTTTAAAAGTTGTTTTTGAAGAAAACCGAATAGTTTTGCAATTGTTCCAACGACATCAAATTTTAGGTTTATTACTTTGCATTAATCAATATTAATGCTGTCCCATCAATTAACCTTATCATTACAGAAAGAAACGAAAATAGAACGTACGCTTATGCCATCTGCATTCGCCAGGGGCCCCGTCATGCACCGTTAGGTTACTTAACTAACGGCAGAACGGGGGATGGACTAGCGCGGGTGCAAAACATAAGCAACGTTTATTATATATATAATATGTATATAGCCATTCGTCTCACGCAATAATATCCATTCCAGATCACAGATCACAGCACAGCAACACGGATGAATATATTGGATATATTAGGATTTCCGTGTTTCGTTTTAGCCTGCAACGAAAAACGGATTCCACGGTCGTGATGAATAGCGAAACCCCCACCCTAGACCCATACGGGTGCGGCAAACTACCCGCCAAATTCCCGAAGTGAAGCAACATCCCTCAATAAAATGAGTAGGCCACTCGGCACTTCAAGAACCCAGTAGTTTGTGCACCCCTCCTTGGGTCTATCCTAGGTGGAAGAAAAAATAAATGAAATAATACAACGGTGGCTACAACCTCAACCCGGATGTGCCCCACAAAAGAATATTATATCAATTTACAAATATACATGAATGAAAATAAAGAACGCTCTTCTCATATCCCCCGGCTATTCATTCACGACAATCCAATACTTCATATCCACAAACTATCAACAAGATACAAGATATGTGCAACCCCCACTAATCGACAAATAGCAATTAGTATACATTTAGAAACACATATACAAACAAAATACACGGTTAAGCAAGAATTTAGAATTTCGATCGATTAAAACTTTCCGCATTTACCCCATGTACAAACCAGTACACAAACAAATCTGGGCAAAAACCAAATGTACCAAAAATCACATTTACATGAACGTGAACCACAAAAAAAAATTAGGAGCACCTTAGCCACAATTAAGCCGCAGATCCGCGGCCAAATGACCTATTTGGCCGCGGATTAGCGGTCAAATTGTGAGCTCATGTGCTTAAATTTTTTTCTTGGTTCTATAAATGCCTGAACATAATTTTAAGGTCAATGAAAAGATTTTTTGAACAAGTTTAAAATTCGGACAACAAGCTATTTAATGGAAATGCAATTCGGATATTTTCCGTCGATCGAAGTTCTAAATACGTGCTAAGTAGCTAGTTAAGGTTTAAGTAGGCTCTGATACCAGTGTAAGTCGATGTCGCACACCCCACATGGTTTGTAGGGAGGCAGAATTTACAAAAAACGATTTTATACTTTGCAACATCGACCAAACATCCAAGATCTTTCAGAAACCCTAACTAGCAAAACACATAGAGGTTCTAAACTACTATGATAGAGTTTTATACCTTCTTGAATCTAGTTCTTCGGGTCTTCTTCTCCCCTTCTTGAGCTCCCAGAAGGTGCGGATCAAACTCGGTCGTCGGTCTCCTCGTGTCGAAGACGATCCACCCGAGTGTCTATGGTTCAAGCTCCAACCTCAAGAATGAGGTAACTAAAGTACCTAGTTTTCTAATCTAGGTAGCTTAGGAGATATAGACAGTTAATTAGATTAATTTATCTCAAAGAACCCTAGGATTCACAACACATGTGAGGGTTAGGGTTTGAGGAAGAAGGAGGAGAGCAAAATGGAGAGAGAATGAATAAACACAAAATGATCAAGTCTTGTGAGCAAGTGAAGAATAGCTAACTCTTTTCCAATAATCAAGCATGCAATATTTTTCCATAGAAAAATACAACCATGCTTGAATAGTAAGTCAAATGAAATAAACAAATGAATTAGCCATACTTCAACCATGCCACAAATATCTCCATTTCCACCTCATTAATCTATTTTCCAAAAATAGATAAAACCAAAAATGAGGTGTCCACTTCTAGAAACATCTCTTGTAAAATTACAAGAATGCCCTCACCGTATATACATACCCATATTCGTACTGCAAAAATACGTATACAAAGAGAAAAAAATTAATCCAATAATATAATGCTAGAATGTGGCTTAATCCTAAGCCCACTAGTATTATCCGTCCAAATATCATCCATGTAGCAAGTACACGTATATGATTGGAACCCTGTACGTATAACCATACGGCCTCTATATCGTTTCTCCTGAATCAGGAAAACCCTCTGTGTGAGACTCTAAATACTCGACAGTACGCTGGCAGTGGGTTTAACCACAAGTCCATCAGTGGCACTAGCTATATGTAATGGCTATCCAGGTACCTGTCGAAAAGAAGGTCAACGAGCGAACTCATCCAAACCCCTCCTGAGCATATTCGTGACAATCTCCATGCAGTCCAGTTTGTTCGTCTCAGAGTATCACATGCCGGGTCTAGGGGTGGAAAACGTCAGACCCCTAATAACCTGACAAGTCATGCCGGTGTGGCTCAAGACCATCCAAGAATCTACTGGTCCAACTACCAATAATTCTTAATCCGTCCTGGCTAGGGACTTATAGTATTGGCCAACCGAACATAGCGCGACATCGACTCCCCAAACCGGGAGAGATGAATCCCCAACAGTCGCTCACTGCCTCCATGTGGCTCAAGACTGTACCCAACTAAAATCTGTTTTCACGACTCAGTAGAGCCATGGTAGGGTAGTAATCAAAGCACGGTTGGAACTCACATGAGATAAATGATGACCTCAGGTCGACAGACTATCTGCTCTCATGTCACTAAAGAACTGCTATCTGACGCTAGATATAATACCATCTAGCCAGTTCTCGGGGAGTCCTTCCAGTGTACTCACCCCAGTGAGCACCTGTATACAATCTTAGGTGTACCACACCAATGGCTGCAGGACCAATCCATCACCCCTCGTCAGGGTCTAGATATGTATACACTAGTTTACTCTGGAGTATTGATGCCCAGTGTCGATACTCCCATGACTAGGGACATTTTAAGGATGTGCTTATTGACTACCCAGCTCCCACAAGTATGATTGCCATCACAACGCTGGTAGTCAAGCAAGCATCCTACGGGCTTTATCAACATATATACAAGATATGAAATAACAAGTAAAACTTATCACACATTATGATAAAGGCAAACCAAATAGCATACTATCATATCGAGCAAGATTTTCCTGTACATACATATCCCTAGCATCTTATACAATGAAGGCCTCTAGGGCATACACATCCAGCAGAAGTATCAAGATGATGGACACCTGCCCTAGATGAAGATGGCGTCATCGGTCTTGTGCTCTTTCACTGTAGTGTTTGCTCGGCGAGATCTTCAAGAAATTGCCACATCTCCTCATCGGATTTAGACATGAAATGACATTAACAAATGGTTTCTAACATTTATTTTTTCGCTGGATTAACACCCTCATACATAATTTGGCAAAGTTGTCATTTTTTGAATCCGTGATGAAGGTATTAGACAAGGAGATCTTTGAACCTTTCAAAGCATTTCCAAAAGGGTTCGGTGGGAAGGTAGGGAAACTGGTTGATCTCGCTCCTAATGCGAGCAGTTTTATGATTAGGATAGAATTTTTTAAGAAATGCCTTAACAAATTCTTCCAAAATAATGATGGAATGTGAGGAGATGCTATAAAACCACTTCTCCGGGAGATCGCACAATGTAAAAGGGAGAATACATAATCTCATAGCATCCCCTGACAGTTGGGTGGTGCTCATCATTGCACATACGTTTTGAAATTTGGTGATAAAAATGTAGGCACCCTCAGATTCAAGCCAGTGAAATTTAGGTAACAAGTTGATGAAGTGGGGTTTAATTTTGAAATTATCCTTATTGGCTGGTAGAAGAGACAGACACGTAGGAAGGCGTCCACGAGTGGGGTAGCATCGATCTTGGAGTACGATACGTAGTGGCGTTTGTGTGGGAGGTGGTGGAATTTTCGCACCAAGAGGTGGTAGCATCATAATGTTAGGAATGGTGGGGTTGTTTATGTTAAAACCCGGTGAAGGTCCATCCATCTCGGGAGACATGGTAGGTGAAGAAGAAGAAGAAGGTGAAGAAGTATCAATTTTGGAGTCGATAGAGAATACGTGGACTAAACGGGTGTTAGAATCCCGCGTCCAACCGAACATACACTAAGCGAGTTTAGTGCATGTGGCAGCGTGTGAAGAAGTGAGGAGAGAGAATTTTAGAATGTTTTGCTTTGGCAAAATAACGGACGCAAGACTCGACTCAACCAAAAAAATGCACAAACAGTCTCTAGAGCTAGGGTCATCTTGGTCAAATCACTAGACCGCTCCTAGACATTCAAAGGACAAGACGTAGAATAGATCCTCTATCACCTATTTATCTCTCTTGCATCCAGGTAAGTGAGAGGTAAGTGGGAGGTATCCTCTAAACGATCACCGAAATAGCGGGCCTAATTAAATAAACCACTTCTCTTAGACACACTTGCCTTAGACACTACAAAACACATGCGGATAAGTAACAGATTACCCACGACCCTCTTCTGTCCTAATTGAGCGTGATTGTCTTTAGTGGCTTGGTATATATATGTTTTATTAATGTAGGGTGATGCGTATGCTCGTTCGTGATTTTTGGGGCTTAGGAAAGGTAATGAATTCCTCACCTAATCTGAATTTGGATTTCTTGCCCCTTAATGTCCATTTTTAATTATGCAAAGCAGCAGCAAATATAAAACACGCAAATTGAAATTTTTTTTCTTAGCGGCACTGTTTGAAAAGAATTCTGCAGATAGAAACAGTTTATTAGAGCTTCAGAAGGGGTGAAAGGAAGAAAGAAAAGTACTAGAAAAACTTGGAGAGGAGAAGCCACCAAACAGCCACGCTTCGGCCGCCAATTAAGCTTGTCCGTCGCGGATCCGCCGCCTCCTTTGAGCCGACCTAACCAATTCTCTGGCACTGACCTCCTTATTCCTTGGTCTCTTGGTTCAAGCAATTCTATTTACTGTAGGCTCACCCAAATGCCCCAGATTTCCTGTACAACTCGAACGAACTTCATAAATCATATCAAGATGCATTTTTTTTGAAATAAAAAGAAATCAACCGTAATAACAAGAAAAATAATACCACTGTCTCCCCGGGTGTGAAAAACTGAGTTTTTAAAGTGTCATAAATACCGCAATCAATGATGGTGTCGCAAATATCTAGCTGATAGTGAATATGGGTCGTCCATGGAGAGATGGTGAATTACTTTTCTTATTTTAAACGAGTTAACATAAGAAAGGTTGGATTTTTGTCGTTTTATACTAAAGAGCTTTGAAAACTTTATAAAAGAAGGGCTTGTAGGGTTGGATTTTTGTCATTTGCTTGGTATGTTTTTTTTTTTTTTTTGAAATAAAAAGAAATCAACCGGAATAACAAGAAAAATAATACCATTTTTTCATTTATATTTTTGTTTATATATTTATTTTCCTTCATACAAAGGCTTTTAGACAAGAGCATTTCAAGGTATCCTCTACTATCCCAAATTTCAAGATGTGTGCAAGTGCATATACTAGGGTATCAACGTTCAAATATTTGGACTCAAGAACAGAGACTATTTTCAGACTTATTTCTATTCTCAGATTAGCGATTCCCTTCATCTTACTAACCCTTGGGACAACAGCTCATGACTACATATTACTAGTTTCATTTTAAAATATATAATTTTCTTGCTTTTCTTAAACTTTTCCTTCCTATCGTGTGTATTTTTCACTTTCTAACTTTCATTATCAACAAAAAAAATTGTGCTATTATTTAGTATAATGCAAAGTGATGCGTGAATAAGCACAAACCTCCCCCAAACCTATTTGCAGCAGTGTCCTTCCTGATGTCATCTGTTAAGCTTAAAACCTGTTGACTTGGAAGGAAAAGTTAGTAACGGGGACAAGAATTAATGACAGTTAAATCCTCCCCCAAACTTATTTTTGGCTCAAATTTTTTTTAAAAATTTGTTTTTCTTTCAAGCGCCAAAATATTTTTCTCCCCCCCCCAAACTTGAGTGAAACAGTATTAAGCATTTAAAATTATAAGAAGGGGGTAAAGTTATTGGTCTATGCAAAATTTTACAAAGATCAAAAGTCAACACCAACCATTCGAATATTTTATCGATGTAACAACATAGTTGTTAAAAGATCATAGATGTGAAGAAGTGGGGAGATAAGAAGTATAATCGCTCGGGTTTATGTCTCGGTTGGTAGAGATGAAACGGTGATGGTGCACTACTCGCATTCTCGTTCTTGATAAGAAGAAGGGGTTGTGGTTCAAATTCTTTGGATGGGGGTTGGTTCATCACAACTCCCATATATTCTAGGAATGCAAGTTCTTCGGCAAAAATTTCTTCAAAACTTTCATCGATATTCCGAATGATAATCTCATTTAAATGGAAGTTATGAAACTCGGATAGCTCGACTAAATCATTCGACAAGTCAAAGGGTTCGGACTTAGGTGTGGACTTATCGACAGAAGGGTCTTCACTTGTATAATAGATAGTAGGATCAAACAATAACGCACTAGTGGCGTCGAGATCATGAAGCTCCTCAAATTCGCAACTGTCGATAGCTATCATGTTGACAAAACATACGTCATTTATCTGAGCATAGGGTTCGGAGGGTTGACTTCCTAGCTTGTAGATATTAAGCTCAATTGTCATCTTCTCAAAGGACAGGTTCATAGAACCGTTACGAAAATTGATTATCGCATTTGAATTTGCTAAGAAAGGTCGACCTAGAATCACTGGAATTTGGTTCCGTTGGTTTTCTATAGGCTGTATATCTATGACTATAAAGTGCACAGGGAATATAAATTCTCTGAATTTTATTAACACGTTCTCTAGCTCACTCCGAGGTTGGGTGATAGATCGATCGGCCATGTGGAGAGTGTAATGTGCAGGTTTCAACTCTCCTATGCCTAATTGATCATACACAGAATACGGAAACAAGTTAACACTAGCACCTAAATCGAGTAGAGCACGATTGATATTTTTACCCCGGATAGTTATAGTTATTGTAGGACAACCGGGGTCCTTACTTTTCGTGGGCACCAATTAGGTAAGAGAATTGCTCATATTATTCGCTAAGAAAACTTTTTTAGGTACTTTAATTTTTCTTTTCCTAGTGCACAATTCCTTTAAAATTTTCGCATAGGAAGGAACTTGTTTGATAGCATCTAGGAGAGGAATATTTATGTTAACTTGCTTTAAAATGTCCACAATTTTCTCCATTTGGGGACTTGGTCTGTTGGCTCTCAACCTGTGTGGAAAAGGAGCTTTATCGATAAGGGTTGGGTCCAAATTTTTAGGAGAAGTTTGTAGGGATGGAATGGATCCCAAAATTAGATTTGGGATGGTCGTAGATGGTAATTCCTTCAAGGAAAGAGGATGAGGGTTTAGCCTAGTGGAAAACGGAGAATAGGCTTAGAAGAAAATGGTGGACTAGACGAATTAGGGTTAGAAGTAATAGCCAGGGTTTCATCGTCATCAACTTCAACTTGTTTACCAACATTGTTATTCAGCACTCTTCCCGATCTTAACATTGTTACGGCACTCACATTATGATTTTGAAGGATGATATTCGCGCTTTGTGAGAGGCCGGGATTTGGTAGAGGTTGAGATGGAAGTCTCCCTTTCTCTCTCTCACTCATCGCGGCATTTAACTGTGCAAATTGCGCTTCTATCGATTTTATGCTTTCACTGTGGAAAGCGGTGTGTTGTACTAATGTTTGGATAGAAAACGTTAAATTAGCCGTCATTTGTGTAGATTGTTTAATGAACGTTTCTCAATTACGTTCGAGTGCAGAGATTTTATCAGTACCGGCCATTGAAATATTATTATAAGGATCAAAGTTGTTGGCCGGGTTTTGAAAAGATTGCGGTTGAAAGGGGTGCTGATTTTGTTGTGGTGGCTGCTGTTGCGGTGGAGGAAGCCTTTGATAATTATTTTGGCTTGGGAACCGATTTTTATTTTGAAACTGGTTTTGGTTCCAAGCAAAATTAAGGTGATTCCTCCATCCCTGATTATAAGTGGATGAATAAGGGTCATTTCTAGGTTGTTGCTGAAAAGCAGCATTGGTTTGTTCATGACCTTGGGACGGAGGATTCAAAGGACATTATTTCGTTAAATGTGATGGGTCAAAATAGCAACCACACACGGTTTTGGAGGGCGTAATTTGGTATAGGGAGGTTGGAGAGACTTTGTTTTCGATAGCTTCGAGTTTCTTTTGCATCACGGCCATTTCGGCTTTCACTACGATGGAAATGTCGAGCTAATGGATACCTTTCCTAGATGAAGATGATGTTGGTCTAACGCTCTCCCATTGTGACATTTGTTCGGCGAGAACTTTCAGAAATTGCCAAGTTTCGCCATCTTCTTTTGACATGAAATGGCATTGACAAATGGTTTCAAGCATCTTTTTTGTGGCAGGACTAACACCCTAATATACAATTCGGCAAAGTTGCCATCTATCAATTCCGTGATGGGTGCATTGGAAAAGAAGATCTTTAAACCGTTCAAAGCATTTCCAGAATGGTTCGTTAGGAAATTGGGTAAACTGGTTAATCTCGCTTCGAACACGGGCGGTTTTGTGATTGGGATAAAATTTCTTAAGGAATGCTATAACGAATTCATCCCACTTTGCGATAGATTGTGCGGCTGTGCTATATAGCCATTTTCTGCTAGATCGCATAGCGTAAAAGGGAGAAGACGTAATCGCATAGTATCCACAGAAAGTTGTGTTGTGCTCACCATTGCATATACGTTTTCGAATTTGGTTATAAAAAAGTATGCGTCTTCGGATTCAAGCCCGTGAAATTTGGGCAACAAGTTGATGAAGTGGGGTTTAATTTCGAAATTACCCCTATTGGCCGGTGGAAAAGACAGACAAGTAGGAAGGGGTCCACGTACGAGGTAGCATCTTGTAAGTCCATGCTACCCTTCCCCGGTACTTACGGGGTAGCGGAAGTGGTGAAAAACGATTTTCAAGAGGGTGGTAACATGGACTCAAAATATGGATCTTTGTTAAACTACTAACTAACAACCTAACAAGAGTTTACCTACTCGGTTAGTGGAATATACCTTTCTTGAACTCCTTCGTCTTCGACTCCTCCCGGTGTACGGATCAGCCTCACCTCGTCTTCTCCTTGTGCCGAAGATGGATCCACCCGAAAGCTTCTACCTTTGGCTTCTTCTTCGAACTTTGAAGAAACTAGATCACTTGGCTTGTTAGGCCTTATAAACTAGAATGAGTAGAGGAATGTTTTGGTGTCTTTTTATCTCTAAGGCAATGAGTCTCAACACATGAGAATGGCTTGCCTTGAGCTAGAGAGAGCAAGAGGAAGAGGGAGAGCTTGAGAATGAGATAGCTCAAGAGAGAGAAAGCAAATCAAAGAATGAGCAAGACTTTTCTCAACCTCTCTCTCATAATCCAAAAAGAATAATAATAATAATAATTGAGTATTATGTGATGGTTCATATCATGTCAAAGGCAATATCATTTCATGCACTCATTTTGCAAACCACAACAAGCAAGCAAAAGTCTTTGCATGAAAATGACAACCATTGTAATGATGATGGTCAACTAGTCCAACCTAGTCAACCGGTCAACCAAGTCAACAAGTCAAAAAAGTCAACCCCTCAACAACCATGTCACTATAATACATAATTAATATTAATGTTAATCATATATCATATTCTCATTAGGGTTGGGCAAAAAGTCAATGGTCAACAGTCAACAGTCAACAACCCTAATGAGAATCCTCTGCCTCTGTCTCTCCGTCAACTGTGCATACACACCCGCATCCGCATTCCGAGGAACATGAATACATACGAGATAAAACCAATCCCAAAACGTACACTAGGATCTGGCTTAAACCAAAGCCCGCTAGTGTCAACTATCCGGACACCAAACGTGCACAAGTGCACGGATGTGACCGAACCCTGTCGCAAAACCATGCGACCTGTCGCAAAGCCATGCGACCTCTACTCTTTTGCCTAAAGGCGAATAGCTTTCTGTGTGGGGCTCTAAAGACTCGACACTACGCTGGCAGTGGGTTTAACCACAGACCGCAAGCGGCACTAGCTGTGCGTAACAGTCCCCAGGTAGATGCCGACAAGGAGACGGACGAGGTGAAAACCCATCTGAATTCCTACTGAGCCTGAATGTGACAATCTCTGTACAGTCCGGTCTGTTCGTCTGATACATCGCATGGCGGGCCTAGGGGGTGGTGAACGTCAGTCCCCTAATAGTGGTACAAGTCATGTCGGAGTGTAGCCCAGAACACCCTGAGATAACATTGGAAACATACCAGTATATCTCGCTTGCCCTGGCCAGGGACTACTCGTGTAATGGCTCTCCTAGACACAGCGTGATGTCAACCCCCAATACCGGGAGAGACGAATCCTGTCTAACCGTCACTGCCTCCAAGTGATTCGGGACTGCACCCAAAAACTATCTGTTTGCACGACTCCTTTGAGCCGTGGTAGGGTAGTAATCAAAGTACAGTGGGAACACACTCGAGGCGAAGTGACAGTGTCAAGTCAGCGGACTAAGCTGTACTCATGTCACCTGGGAACTGATAACTGACGATAGGTATAATACCAACCAATCAGTTCCCGACGAGTCCTGTCCAGTGTACTCGTAACCTAACGAGCACCCGCATACTATCTCAAGTACGACGTACTGACGACTGCGGGACAGACCGTCTCCCGTGCTGGGATGAGAAGCGCATACACTAGTCTACTCCGGAGTATCGATGCCCTGTCTCGATAGTCCTACAACTAGGGACCTGTATAAGGATGTGTTTGTGGATTACCCAGCTCCCACGGGTGTGACTGCCATCACAACGCTGGTAATCAAGCAAAGATCCTAAGGGCTCCACTAATGTGTATAGGTGATATACTAAAATAAACACATGTACACATTAAAGCAGAAACAAACCAAGTAGCATACTACCATTTTCAGCAAGATTTTATATACAACTGTGAATATCCCAAGCTTCCATTAAGTAATATACGAACTAGTATGATACAGTAATGGCCTCTAGGGCATATACACTAACAATCTCCCACTTGCACTAAGGCCATGTACTGGCGTATCAAAGACCTATCATATCGATCAGCCGCTCGAACTGAGTCTGGGGTAAGGCCTTTGTGAGTGGATCAGCAGTGTTATCTTCTGTATTTACTCTCTTTACCTCGATCTCTTGGCGATCAACGATCTCCCTGATCAGGTGGTACCACCTCAAAATGTGCCTGGACTTCTGATGGGACCTGGGTTCCTTCGCTAAAGCTATATCGCCGTTGTTGTCATAATACAATGGTATTGGATCAACACTGGTAGGAACCACCTGAAGATCCATTAGGAACTTCTTTATCCAGACAGCTTCCTTTGCGGTATCGCAAGAAGCTATATACTCCGCTTCCATAGTTGAGTCAGCAACGGTTTCCTGCTTGGAACTCTTCCAGCAAACCGCCCCTCCATTGAGGGTAAAGACATAACCCGACATGGACTTGGACTCATCCTTGTCACTCTGGAAGCTGGAGTCAGCAAAGGCCTCGATCTGGAGGTCTTTTCCGCCATACACAAGAACATCTCCTTAGTCCTTCTTAGGTACTTGAGAATGTTCTTTACCGCTATCCAGTGTTTCTCCCCTGGGTTCGACTGATACCGGCTTACAACGCTCAATGCGTATGCTACATCTGGTCTGGTACATAACATCGCATACATAATAGAGCCTACAGCAGATGCGTAGGGTATTGATGACATGCGAGCCCTTTCCAAATCAGTTTTGGGAGACATCTCTTTGGAGAGGGTGATTCCGTGACAAGCCGGTAGATTACCGCGCTTGGAATCTTCCATACTGAATCGTTTCAGTATGGTGTCGATGTACCTTGACTGTGAAAGTCCCAACATCCTTTTAGATCTATCACGATAGATCTGGATCCCCAGAATGTAGTTGGTATCGCCCAGGTCCTTCATGGAGAACCTTTGTGACAAGAATCCTTTGACTGATTGTAGCATAGGAATATCATTTCCTATTAGGAGAATGTCATCGATGTACAAGACGAGGAATACCACATTTCTCCCTACAATCTTACTGTAAATGCATGGTTCATCTGGGTTTTTGACAAAGTCGAATTCTTTGACAGTGTCATCAAAGAAGATGTTCCAACTCCGCGATGCCTGCTTCAGTCCATAGATGGACTTGAGCAACTTGCACACTTTACCGCTGCTCCCACTCTGAATGAATCCCTGTGGCTGATCCATATAGACGCACTCTTCCAAATTTCCATTTAGGAAAGCCGTCTTTACATCCATCTGCCAGATTTCATAATCGTGGAAGGCAGCAATGGCAAGAAGGATCCGAATGGATTTCAGCATAGCCACTGCAGAAAAGGTTTCGTCATAGTCCAAACCAGGTCTTTAACGAAAACCCTTTGCAACAAGTCTAGCTTTATAGGTCTCAACCTGCCCATCTACACCAATCTTCTTTCTGAAGATCCATTTGCAGCCTACGGGTTTTACCCCTTCTGGAGCAAAGTCCAAAGTCCAAACTTTGTTGGTGTACATGGACTCCATCTCGGCCCGCATTATATCCAGCCATTTTACCGAGTCACCGCTCTGAATGGCTTGCTGGAAGCTAGTAGGCTCATCATAATCAACTGTGCAATCCTCTCTATCCCCGTCTATGAGAAAACCGAAGTATCTCTCGGGCGGATGAGACTGCCTACTACTCCTGCGGAGTGGCGCTGGGATGTCCGGTTCTCCTGAACCTTCTGGTTCTTCCAAGCTTTCAGTAATAGCTTGTGGTTCTGGAATCTCTTCCAGTTCTACTACGCCCCCACTTGCTTCTTTTTCTAAAAACTGATGTCCCAGAAAGTGGGCATGACGAGAAACAAAAACCTTTTGTTCCTCTGCGTAGTAGAAAAAATACCCCCTGGAGTTCTTTGGGTATCCCACAAACTTACACAGTACTAAGCGTGCCTCGAGCTTGTCCACATGCTGCTTTTTTACAAAAGCTGGACATCCCCATACCTTTAGATACTTAAGACAGGGTTTCTTCCCACACCACATCTGATATGGTGTGGTAGGCACAGTCTTGGAGGGAACCTTGTTCAAGAGATATGCAGCTGATTCTAGTGCATAACCCCAGAAGGATCGCGGCAACTCAGCCTTACTCATCATGGAACGAACCATATCCAATAGGGTTCGATTCCTCCTTTCCGATACACCGTTGTGTTGTGGTGTGTATAGAGGAGTAAGCTGAGAGAGAATTCCAATCTCTTTTAGGTAGCCCAGAAACTCGGCACTCAAGTATTCACCACCTCGATTAGATCTCAGTGTCTTGATACTTTTGCATGTTTGTTTTTCAACTTCATTCTTATATTCCTGAAATTTCTCAAAGGCCTCGGATTTGTGCTTCATCAAGAAGACATGCCCATACCTAGAGAAATCATCTGTGAAAGTAATGAAGTATGAATAACCACTTCGTGCATGTGTAGACATTGGACCACACACATCACTGTGTATGAGTCCCAAGAGCTCACTTGCTCTTTCTCCGTGTCCAGTGAACGGAGTTTTTGTCATCATTCCCATGAGACAAGATTCACAAGTGGCATAAGACTGATACTCGAACGGATCCAAGTATTCTTCTTTACGTAACTTTGTCAACCGTGTCTCATTAATGTGACCCAGTCTACAATGTCATAAGAAAGCCTGATTTAATTCCGGAGACTTTCTTTTAAGTGTGTTCTGGATACTGAAGACCTGAGCTTGATTCAAAACGTATATACCGTTTTTCAATGTACCTGACCCAATCAGTACTTGATTTAGGTGGATGTTTACTACATCGCTTACAAAAGTAAAATCATATCCTTCCTTAGAAAGTAAGGATACATATATGATATTACAAGTCGCACCTGGTACATAAAAACAGTCACGCAGAATCAATATCTGCCCAGTTGTCAGTCCTAGATGATATTCCCCTACAAATTCAGCATACATGCTCATTCCGTTAGCAACCCTGAGAGTCATATCACCTTTCTTGATAACCCTACGGTTTCTCAGAGCCTGTAACGAATTACAGATATGAGATCCTGATCCGGTATCCAATACCCAGGAAGTAGGGTTAACTGGCATACAGTTCTCTACTACAAACACACCCGAAGCCGAAGCCATAACATGCTTCGAATTCTGGCTACTGGCTTTGCAAGCCCTGCAATCCTTCTGCCAATGTTCATTCCTGTAACAATAGGAACATCCTTCTTTTACTACATCCAGTCCCAAAACTTCTGCCCTTCCCTTTCTTTCTACTTCCCTGGTTTCCTTCAGGGTAGTAGATAGAGAGTGTTGAACTAAGTCAGCATCTGACCCGTTCTTCAACGTGGTCTTCAGGTCCGTGAGCTCAAAAGAGCTGGTCTCTGTAAGGACGTTGTCCCTTACAGATGACCCGATAGCCAACCTCGCTGGAAGCAATTCGTTCGAGGTCTCATATCTTGCGATACGAGATTACTCTCCATATAAATCTTTGTTATGGAGGAAGATAGAGACTAAGTCCATCTTCTCGTGCTGCCTCTGGTTTACACCATTAACTGAGGCTAACACGAGGCACTTGGTTTTCGCACTGTCCTTTTCCGATGTCTTACGAATATGAATATCCGTGACAGGCGAAACTGGACCTAAGACGGCAGGGGTTGGATCAGTCAAGAGGTATCCCAGCTTGTCATGGGCAATGGACATCTGGACAGACCTTTGCCAGTCATAACAGTCAGGTTCAGTCATTTTATTATCTAGATGTAACCTAGGTGTGGTCACTGGGCCGCTGCAATTAAGAGAGAGAGAAGAAAACACTCAGCATGATGCTCTTGCAAGTTTAGATTGGTTTTTAATTTATCTAAACAGGATGGCTCCCATTGTCTCTCGAATCCCTCCTCAAACCATAAAGGAAGAATTAGTCGGGATCAATCTCACCGTACAATACTTGCTTAACCGTTCAGCCAGGCCAGTGTCGGTACTTCGAGGGAGGTTTTCCAACGCTTTCGCGAAGTTCCTTAATTAAATAACCTCTTTTCCCTGTGGGCGTAGCCCCGCTAACACCTTTCTAGATACCTACTTGGTTTATAGCATTGATCGTTAAGTGAGAAATTTCCCGAGGAGTAGCATATACTCACAGTAGGATCGGGATCCAAATATCATTGCGTGACAAAACTGAAGGAATCCTACCAGAATCATCACACTCCAAATGGTATGCAACACTAGCAAGTTTCAGTTCTTTTGAAACTCCCGATGTGGATTTTTGCCCCATGCTCTTATGACCTTGACGAAGGCGAACATATCATAAGTCACATGTCAAGTTCTACCCGTCATTGTCCAGGTTAATTTGAACCCACCCGTACATACCCTTGACGAAGGACAAAATAGTAGTACGACTGTCCCAAACCAACGCATCTATCTTTGCTACAGATAAATATTCAGCAGCTACCAATCACTATGCCTTGGCGAAGGTCAAAATACATAGCTTGAATACTACTGACTTTTAACTGAAATGACGGAGGGCTACAAATGGTTTTGGCGAAACCGTGAACGTAGTGAACTTGATATAATCGATGGAACGAGATAGCTTTCAAAAAGAGTGGCTCAAGCTCCGCATTTAAAAGTTGGTTTTGAAAAGAACTGAGTGGTTTTTGAAAGTGTTCCAACGACTTTTATTTGGTTTATTTTCTTGCATTAGTTCTTTTAATGCGTCTTTTTCTTGCATTAGTTATTTTAATGCGTCCCATCATTTAATCCTACCATTGCAGAAAACAACCAAAATATGACGTACGCTTATGCCACTCGCATTCGCCATGGGGCCCGTCATTACCCGTTAGGTTACTTAACTAACGACAGAGCGGGGGCTGGGCTAGCGCGGCTGTAAAACATAAGCAACGCCTAAATAATATCATATATAGATATATTACAATGATAGCTATTTCAGATCACAGATGAATACATTGGATATACTAGGAATCCGCAATTCGTACGAGCCTGTGACGAAAAGCGGATTACACGGTCACGATGAATAGCCAATACCCCACCCTAGACCCCTACGGGTGCGACAAACTACCCGCCAAATATCCGAAGTGGAGCAACCACCCTCAACGACGTGAGTAGGCCACTCGGCACTTCGAGATACCCGGTAGTTTGTGCACCCCACCTTGGGTCTTTCCTAAGAGCAAAAATAGTAAAAAGAAATTATACAATAACGGCTACAACCCCGACCCGGTTGTGCGGCCAAAAATAATATTATATCAATTTACATATTACATGAATTGAAAGATAAAAGGAAAAACTCTCATCTCACAACCCCCGGCTATTCATCCGCGATAATCCAAAGAATTCATATACACATACCATCAATCATTACAGATCACAGATATGTATAACACCCACTAATCGACGTATAGCGATTAGCAGACGTTCAATACATATAACACATCACAGATATATACCCGTTAGCCATAGTGTTTAGAAGTTCGATAAAAATACGGATTTTCAAGCCCCAAAAACAAATTTTTCTTTCTGAAAAATCTGGGCTGAAAAAACAAATTCCAAAAATCCCAAAACAACCTCAGAAACACACGGCACGAAATTTGCACCACGGCCGAGTCAACTCGGCCGCGGAACCGCGGCGGGAGCATGCTCCCGCCGCATTTCCGCGGCGCTTTGATCGGTTCATTGGCTCAAATTTCTTGGGTGTTTAACAAAAAGCCTGAGCCGATTTTTAAGATAAGATTTATCATTTTTTGAACAGAAAAAAAATTCGGCAGAAACTTGATATTTCGGGTTCGTTTTGCGACTTTTTCTTTGATCGATCTTCTAGTTACTTTGCTAAGATGTTAGATAGAGTTTAACTAGGCTCTGATACCACTGTAAGTCCATGCTACCCTTCTCCGGTACTTACGGGGTTGCAGAAGTGGTGAAAAACGATTTTCAAGAGGGTGGTAACATGGACTCAAAATATGGATCTTTGTTAACCTACTAACTAACAACCTAACAAGAGTTTACCTACTCGGTTAGGGGGCTATACCTTTCTTGAACTCCTTCGTCTTCGACTCCTCCCGGTGTACGGATCGGCCTCACCTCGTCGTCTCCTTGCGCCGAAGATGGATCCACCCGAAAGCTTCTACCTTTGGCTTCTTCTTCGAACTTTGAAGAAACTAGATCACTTGGCTTGCTAGGCCTTGTGAACTAGAATGAGTAAAGAAATGTTTTGGTATCTTTTTATCTCTAAGGCAATGAGTCTCAACACATGAGAATGGCTTGCCTTGAGCTAGAGAGAGCAAGAGGAAGAGGGAGAGCTTGAGAATGAGAGAGCTCAAAAGAGAAAAAGCAAATCAAAGAATGAGCAAGACTTTTCTCAACCTCTCTCTCAAAATCCAAAAAGAATAATAATAATAATAATTGAGTATTATGTGATGGTTCATATCATGTCAAAGGCAATATCATTTCATGCACTCATTTTTCAAACCACAACAAGCAAGCAAAAGTCTTTTCATGAAAATGACAACCATTGTAATGATGATGGTCAACTAGTCCAACCTAGTCAACCGGTCAACCAAGTCAACAAGTCAACAAAGTCAACCCCTCAACAACCATGTCACTATAATACTTAATTAATATTAATGTTAATCATATATCATATTCTCATTAGGGTTGGGCAAAAAGTCAATGGTCAACAGTCAACAGTCAACAACCCTAATGAGAATCCTCTGCCTCTGTCTCTCCGTCAACTGTGCATACACACCCACATCCGCATTCTGAGGAACATGAATACATACGAGATAAAACCAATCCCAAAACGTACACTAGGATCTGTCTTAAACCAAAGCCCGCTAGTGTCAACTATCCGGACACCAAACGTGCACAAGTGCACGGATGTGACCGAACCCTGTCGCAAAACCATGCGACCTGTCGCAAAGCCATGCGACCTCTACTCTTTTGCCTAAAGGCGAATAGCTTTTTGTGTGGGGCTCTAAAGACTCGACACTACGCTGGCAGTGGGTTTAACCACAGACCGCAAGCGGCACTAGCTGTGCGTAACAGTCCCCAGGTAGATGCCGACAAGGAGACGGACTAGGTGAAAACCCATCTGAACTCCTACTGAGCCTGAATGTGACAATCTCTGTACAGTCCGGTCTGTTCGTCTGATACATCGCATGGCGGGCCTAGGGGGTGGTGAACGTCAGTCCTCTAATAGCGGTATAAGTCGTGTCGGAGTGTAGCCCAGAACACCCAGAGATAACACTGGAAACCTACCAGTATATCTCGCTTTCCCTGGACAGGGACTACTCGTGTAATGGCTCTCCTAGACACAGCGCAATGTTAACCCCCAATACTGGGAGAGAAGAATCCTGTCTAACCGTCACTGCCTCCAAGTGCTTCGGGACTGCACCCAAAAACTATCTGTTTGCACGACTCCTTTGAGCCGTGGTAGGGTAGTAATCAAAGTACAGTGGGAACACACTCGAGGCGAAGTGACAGTGTCAAGTCAGTGGACTAAGCTGTACTCATGTCATCTGGGAACTGATAACTGACGATAGGTATAATACCAACCAATCAGTTCCCGACGAGTCCTGTCCAGTATACTCGTAACCTAACGAGCATCCGCAGACTATCTCAAGTACGACGTACTGACGACTGTGGGACAGACTGTAGGGTTCCTAGGCACACTCAAGAGGTCTCAAAAGGTATCAACCATGCCAAATTATAGAATTTCCGGTGCCGAGAAACCCTAATGCGATTGTTGACTAGAGTTTTAGGCGATAACTACAACTAGTAAACTGCTTTACTAATAAGTGAACCGAAAATACAACCTTTGTAGATCCGGTCCTCCACTTCCATAGCTCCGCGTTGACGTCCCTCCACTGCGATCATCGGATCTCGGACTCTAGTGTTGATTCCATCGGAGAAATCATCGGGCTAGGTCGTCGACTTCGATGCCGAAGATGATCTACGTCAAGGCAACTCAAGATCAAACTCCAACTTCACCAAGTCATGAAAATTGTGAAGAAAACACCCTATACTACTTGGAAAATGGTAGAGGATGAAGAAATAGGAAGTGGGTTCACTTTAGAATTGGATTTCTCACTCATCTTCTCAAGTCACCATTGAAGCTAGCAAGCTTCTTTCTTCTTGAAGAAGAAGAAGAAGAAGAAGATAATATGATAAAAATTATTGGAAAATAGAAAATAAGTCATTCTTATCATATAGCAACTATGGTCAAGAGTAGAGAATAAACTAGGGTTAGGTTTAATGGTTAGGTTTAGCATGAAACAAAAATGGTAGACTTTTTCAAAGCTTCATGAAGCTTCAACTATAAAACAAAGCAAGCCACTATTTCTCTTTTTTCCAAAAATGAATTAAGAGAATAAATAAATAAGTAAATCAAAAACCCTAACCATTAACATAATCATGGTTTAATCATACACATCCAAGTTTGCATGTATCATCAAACATGATACAAACTTGTGCACAAAAATATATCACATATACAATGTGCACAAACAAATGAGAAAAACATCTTAAGTGAACCAATATTAGTTAATGTAAAGTAATATATCAAATATATAATTATACATTAAATCATTAAATCAACACTTAATTTAACGATCCGGTCATATCGCATATGACCGACTAATATCCAATGTATCGACTTGTCGAATCAATCCTTGATTCGATAACTAGGTTATATCGCATACAACCAATCGATACATTCATCGCGAGAATAGAATACGGTATCACATACACGGATTATTCTCGGTCCCGCACAAATCTCATATGCGCTCCTATTTCGTTTCGCTTGAGCCAGGAAACCTCTGTGTAGGACTCTAAAGACTCGTCAATACGCCGGCAGCAGGTGATGATCATATCAAACACCCATAAGCCGCAAGCGGTCTGCTAAATGTAACGGCCACCCGGGTATTGAGTGATCAGAAGATCGACGAGCAAGCCTGCTTACACTCCTGTGAATCCAACCAGTAACACTTACCGTACAGTCCGGTCTGTTCGTCTGATATGTCACATATCTCGCCTAGGGGTGGTAAACGTCAGACCCCAGTAGCTTGATAAGTGGTGTCGATATGAGGTCTATAATAGTTTGAGATACTACTGATAACACTTACCAGTAAATCTCAGCAACCCTGGCCAGGGATTTCCGGTTATAGCCAATCGAACACAGCGCAACATCAACTCCCTATACCGGGAGAGACGAATCCCCTCCTATCGCTCATTGCCTCCATGTGATTCGGGACTGTATCCAAAAGCCACCGTTTTGCACGCCCTCTTGGACGTGGTAAGGTGGAAATCAAAGCACAGTGGGAATCACACAAGACTCTATGACGATCTCGGGTCTACAGACTAACCTGTACCAGTGTCACCAGAGAACTGCCATCTGACGTAAGGTATAATACCATCTGGGAGTTCTCGGCGAGTCCGTCCAGTATACCCAGTCTCTACTGAGCACCCGTATATCATCTCTGATGTCAAACACCAATGGATATGGGATCATCCATCGCCCATCTGTATGGGTCGAGAAGGTATACGCTAGTCTACTTTGGTATATCGATGCCCCGTCTCGATACACCCACGACTAAGGACCTTGAAGGATGTACTTATGGATTACCACGTCCCCACTAGTATGATCCACATCATAGTCTAGGTAGTCAAGTACACACCCTAAGGGCTTTACCAACATGTAACAGAGAGACAATCAGTATACACGTTAAGGTAAAGAGTAACCGGATAGCATACTATCATGTCAAGCAAGAAAGTCCTCCCTATATATGTCCCAGCATCCACTACAATATACATCCTATATACAGTAATGGCCTCTAGGGCATACATATAACTAACAATCTCCCACTTGCACTAGAGCCATCTGTAGCAGTGGTTGAAGTATCTCATACTCAACCATCCTATAAAAGTCTCTCTCTGGGAAAAGGCCTTTGTGAGTGGATCCGCCGTGTTGTCCTCTGAGTCTACCCTTCTAACCTGGATCACCCTGGAGATCAACTATCTCCATGATCAGGTGATACTGCCTTAGAATATGTCTGGATCACTGATGGGACGGACATTCCTTGGCATAAGCCACAACTCCATTGTCACACAATGGGAGGAACGAAGTTCATCTCATGAACTAATATACATCCAGACTGCCTCTTTGGTAGCATCTTAAGTAGCGATGTATCCGGCCTTTATCGTCTAGTATGCCACGGTATCTAGCTTGGAACTCTTCCAACATACCGTCCCTTTACTGAGGGTAAAGACAATGCCTGTGACTGACATTCAGTCGTCTTTATCACCCTGGAACCCTTCCAGTGATTCTCCCCAGGATCGATTGATACCATCTCATTACATCTAGTGAGTATTCTAACACCCAATAACATCTATCTCATAGATGAAAACTCAGGATTTAGGAGGCATCATTTTGATCCTATATGGAGAATCCTTGTGATAAGCGGAGATTGACCGAGCGTAGCATAGGAAACTCCTTCCCTATCAAGAGTATGTCATCCACGTACTTTACGAGGATCACCACCATACTCCCTACTACCTTTTTGTATATACAAGGTTCATCTACCATTTTGATGATGTCAAACTGTTTGACTAACTCATCAAAACAGATGTTCCAACTCCGCGATGCCTGCTTTATCATATAAAACATCTTACTCACGTTTCCGCTGCTCCCACTGTCTACGAAGCCCTCTGACTGTGTATTTACAGACTCTCTCTTCTAAAACATCATTTAGAAAAGCAGTCATGACACCCAACCGCCAGATATCGTAGTTATGGTATATAGCCGTGGCAAGTAGGATCTGGATGGACTTAAGCATAGGCCCCAGAAAAAGTTTCATCATTTGCCACAACTGGTCCATGATGTAAACCTTTAACAAGTCTAGCTTTGAAAGTCTCAACTTTTCCATGTACACCAAGTAATCTTCTCAAGATATACTTGCTCCTGATGGGGATTTAACCCTTCATATAAAGCAACTAAAGTCCATACTTTGTTGGTGTATAAGGATTCCATCTCAGATCGCTAAGCATCCACCATTCTTATAGAGTCCCACTCCTGATGGACTGCTCGAAACTAGTTGGGTCATCATCTCATGATGCAATCCTCACTCCCACTGTCATAGAGAAACCGAAGTATCTCTCAAGCGGATGAGGAACCCTACCAGATCGGCGGAGAGGCTGAGGTTCGTCGGGGACTATTGAATCCTTTGGTTCTGTCAAATCATTAGCTGCAGTTTGTATAGCTGGAACCTTTCCAGTTCTACAGAACTGACCTTGCCTCGATCTTGTCCGGATTTTGCTTTTGACATAGGCCGGACAATCCCAAATCTTAACTTACTTAAGAGTTTGGTTCTTCCCATACCATATCTTATATGAAATGGTAGGCACTGATTTGATTCGAACCCAATTCAATAGGTATGCAGCTTCTCAAGTGCATAACCCCCAAAAGGAAATAGGTAACTTAGTAATACTCATCATAGAGCACACCATATCCAATATGGTGCGATTGCTCCGCCCCAATACAACGTTGTGCTATGGTGTATTCGGAGGAGTAATGCTGAGAGAGAATCTCATTCTCCTTTAGAATAATCCAGGAATTGTATGCACAAGTACTCTCCTCCCTGATCACAACAAAGGACATAATACTTATACCCGTATTGGTTCTCTACTTCTAGCTTATATTCTGTGAATATCTCAAAAGGTTCGGACTTGTGTTTCAACAGGAACATATGTCTGAATCTTGAGAGACTATCAGAGAATTTAATGAACTATAAAGAACCTATCTTGGCATGTGTAGACAGGGGACCTTACATACATCAACATGTATCATCCTAAGAGTTCACCAACTCTTTCTCTGTTTCCAATAAACAGAGCTGTGGTCATTCTTATCCTTGTGACATGACTGGCAAGTTTCACAAGATGTAAATTGAAACTAGTTTAAATATGCATCTGAATGTAACTTCAGCCAGTCGGGTCGCATTGATATGACCCAGTCTACAATGCCTCAAGAAGGAATCGTTCATTTCTGAACTCTTCCTTGTGTGTGTTCTGTATACTAGGAACTGTAGTTTGATTTAGAACGTCAATGCTTTTAGATCACGTGCCTGAACCGATCAACTTTTGAAATAGGAAATGTTCAAAACATTATCCAACAATACAAAATTTTATCATTTCTTTACTTATAAAGAAAGTGATATGATTTTGTATATCAGGTTCGGTATCTAATAACATCTGTTCAGAATCAATGTATTTGTAATACAGGGTGACAGTGACCAACAGACTTGGCTGCAACACTTGCCCCGTTTTCTGCCTCATGAAACTTATCACCCGTTCTCAGTTCCCTACCTTTTTGTAGCCCTATGTAATAGATTACATATCTAGGATCCTGATCCGGTATCAAATACCCAGGACGCTGAGGATACTGAGAAACAGTTCTTTGTAATGAACACACCTGAAGAAGATGCATCATCATGTACTTTCTTCGTTTGGGCGGCACTGGAATTCTGGTAATCCCTAATTTCCTGCTCTGTCTTATAACAATTATAAGTTGGAGCGGGACCAACGTTCCCCAGCTCAGTATAACAAGCGGGTTCGGTCAATAATCTGTATTATTATCTTGATTAAGGCATGATATGGTCGCTACCTGGAGAGAGGGAGAGAAGAAAACACTCAGCGTGCGCTCTTGCAAGATCAGATTGGTTATTATTTTATCTAATCAGGATGGCTCCCACTGTTTTTATCAAATCTTCCTTCAAACCCTAAAAGGAAAGACTAGCCGGGATTAATTACATACTACAAGTTCGCCAATCTTTCAGCCAGGCCAGTGTCGGTACTTTGAGGGAGGTCCCCCGTGCTTTCGCACGAACCTAATTAATGTAAACCTCGTTTTCCCAGAGGCGTAACCTCGTTAACACCTTTCTAGACACCTACTTGATCGGCTAATTGTAATGTGTAAAACTCTCCTTGGAGTAACTCTTACTCGCAGCGGGTATCGGGATCCAACTATCTCATAGAAGGTATGCAATCTCATTGCAAATTTCAACACTTGAAATTCCCTATAATTTTTCCCCTAACCTCCTATGACCTTGACAAAGGCCAACAAACCATAGGATGTTAGTCAAGTTCAACCCGACATTTCCTGATTGAGTTAAACCCACCCGCACGACCCTTGACAAAGGCCAACAAGGTCGCACGACTACCCTAACCCAATCTGCATCATATGCATAAGCAGATAAGTACCAGTCAGCTACCACACACTACGCCTTGACAAAGGCCAACAAACGCAGCACGAATACTAACTACTACTTATCTGAAATGACGGAGGGCTACGACAGGTTTTTCTGAAAACCTATTGCGTAATGAACTTGATATCGTTGTAGAATCAAATGATTTTAAAATGGAGTGTTTTTGAGTCTTTTCTAGTTTTGCTAAAGGAGTCACTCCCGGTGAAGGGATCGTCAGTCCTTTCCTCGTCGAATGAGGTGCGGGATATATCATATATATCACTGTGCAAAGCAGAAACTATAGAAGCAATCAAAAGACAAACCGAGAGTTGTAGCATCTGCCAGTTATTGCTAAAGGAGTCACTCCCGGTGAAGGGATCTCGGTCATTTCCTTATCGAATAAGGTGCAGGATGTTCTACAAGGAACACCGCGATGCAAAGCAAGAACTGTAGCTACCTGTTTTATTTAGAAATTCGATTCCACAACATCTTAGGTTTCTTTTTCTTTCATTAATCATATTAATGAAGTCCCATCATTTAAGCAACTAAACATCACAGATAAATACGACGTACACTTATGCCATCCGCATTCGCCTCGATGTCCCCTCGTGCACCGTTAGGTTAGGTAACTAACGGCAGAGCGGGGCAGGGCTAGCGCGGGTGTAAAACATAAGAAACGTCTATATAATATATCATATATACTATATACAGTATTTATCACAGAACATATCAAATGATCACATCACAGATATCACAGCAGAAGAATCATATGAAACATTGGATATACTAGGACGTCCGTGTTTTCAATACGAGCCAGTATAAAACACGAATTCTATGGTCGCGATGAATAGCCAAACCCACACCCCTAGACCCCTACGAGAGCGGCAAGCAACCCTACCAATTCTAGAGTTAGGAGACCCGGACTCGACTCCTCGAGTTGGTCTCCCACTGGACTCCAGAACCCGGTTACTTGTGCCCTCCTCCTTGGGTCTATCCTAGTGCGGAAAAGTAAATAATATACAAAAGGTGACATCTTCCGCAACCTGGAAGTGCCCCAATAAAAGAATATTACATACAAGCTTTTACATGAATGAAAATGAAAAACACTCATCTCACATAAAAAAAACCCGGCTATTCAAACACGACGATCCAATATAACATATCCAGCAACACATAACATCACATGTCATCAACATAAGTAAACATGCGTATCCCAATTGTCGTTGACATATAGCAACGAAACCGGCGATATCACATATTACACTTACGGTCCAAGAAAAAAAGTGTAAAACTACAACAGTTGGAATCCGCAACCTCCTTAGACATCGCATGCCTAATCAAATGAATTCCTTAGACATCGCATGCCTAACATTTATAAACCCCGCATTTCAGTCTCATTATCGAAAACTCTTTTCAATATCAAGTCGGGCAATTCAACAAGATTCCCGACATCTCTGATCGAATGCTCGTCGCAAACTTTAGTAGGCGGCCGCACCCCCGATACCGTCAACGAAGTGCACTACGGCGGAACACCGCTACCGCGAGCACCCGAACGGATGCTTTCGGCGACGGGGTTCTCCTACAGTCACTTGGTCGGGGCTATGGGGTGTAGCTGTTTATTAAGTTTATCCGGCGAGTATCCGCGTGACGGACTTTTGATCGCATCAAAATTCCGTGGCAACCGATCAAGTGAGACTAAACTGCTATGTTTATAACATCCAAATCAGTTATCTCATAACTACTTCTGGATTCCAAATATTGTATCGCATTACAGATAAACAGAAAATGTTAAACTTTCCGATCGAACAGTCAAACACCCAAGTTTTCCCGAAACAGCTCAACACATGAAATAAGTTTAAAAACATTCACTTCATGCCACAGTACCAACGGTCCAGCCGTAGAAGGGTCAAGCCAACGCCTCACATGTGGCACGCCGTACTGCCCCAAACCCTAAGGTTCAAAGGGCGGTTCAAGACGGTCACATAATCGAGTTAAGGTTTGTTGTCTTCTAGAGGGTCCATCGTGTTGCACTACTTAGAACATTCTTAAACTACGGAAAAATCCAACACTTGGAAATTTCCCGGCAGGGGAAAATGTGGGTATTTATATCCGGTCGAACTTTTTAACAGTTTCTAAAATATCCGGAAAAAAAAAGATAAACGAAGTTAAATTATCCGATCAAATTAACGAGTCCCCAATAAAACCCTAGAAAACTCAACACTTGAGTGGAATTAAAAAATTCCCAAAAAAAATTGCCAAGAAAGGACCTAAGAATAAATATATGAAATTTCAGGGACTAAGTCCAAAGTTTGGCCGCGGAACCGCCGCCAAACCCCTGGTTTCGCCACAGTTCCGCGGTCAAATTATTGAAATAGAGGACCGTACTTCACAGTAATTCTTAGTTTTTCCTGCTTGTTTTTCTGAGAATTTTTAATTCACAAAAATCCACTGTTTTGAAAAATGTACAGAGAAGGGTTTTGTCGGGGTTTACGGGTTCGATCGGACTTCTAACTTCGTCTACACTTCGCCTGAAGCTCTAGCTAGGCTCTGATACCACTGTAGGGTTCCTAGGCACACTCAAAAGGTCTCACAAGGCATCAACCATGCCAAATTCTGGAATTTTCGGTGCCGAGAAACCCTAATGCGATCGTTGACTAGAGTTTTAGGCGATAACTACAACTAGTAAACTGCTTTACTAATAAGTGAACCGAAAATACAACCTTTGTAGATCCGGTCCTCCACCTCCATAGCTCCGCGTTGACGTCCCTCCGCTACGATCATCGGATCTCGGACTCTAGTGTTGATTCCATCGGAGAAATGATCGGGCTAGGTCGTCGACTTCGATGCCGAAGATGATCTACGTCGAGGCAACTCAAGATCAAACTCCAACTTCACCAAGTCATGAAACTTGTGAAGAAAACACCCTATGCTACTTGGCAAGTGGTAGAGGATGAAGAAATAGGAAGTGGGTTCACTTTAGAATTGGATTTCTCACTCATCTTCTCAAGTCACCATTGAAGCTAGCAAGCTTCTTTCTTCTTGAAGAAGAAGAAGAAGAAGAAGATAATATGATAAAAATTATTGGAAAATAGAAAATAAGTCATTCTTATCATATAGCAACTATGGTCAAGTGTAGAGAATAAACTAGGGTTAGGTTTAATGGTTAGGTTTAGCATGAAACAAAAATGGTAGACTTTTTCAAAGCTTCATGAAGCTTCAACTATAAAACAAAGCAAGCCACTATTTCTCTTTTTTCCAAAAATGAATTAAGAGAATAAATAAATAAGTAAATCAAAACCCTAACCATTAACATAATCATGGTTTAATCATACACATCCAAGTTTGCATGTATCATCAAACATGATACAAACTTGTGCACAAAAATATATCACATATACAATGTGCACAAACAAGTGAGAAAAAAATATTAAGTGAACCAATATTAGTTAATGTAAAGTAATATATCAAATATATAATTATACATTAAATCATTAAATCAACACTTGATTTAACGATCCGGTCATATCGCATATGACCGACTAATATCCAATGTATCGACTTGTCGAATCAATCCTTGATTCGATAACTAGGTTATATCGCATAAAACCAATCGATACATTCATCGCGAGAATAGAATACGGTATCACATACACGGATTATTCTCAGTCCCGCACATATCTCATATGTGCTCCTATTTCGTTTCGCTTGAGCCAGGAAACCTCTGTGTAGGACTCTAAAGACTCGTCAATACGCCGGCAGCAGGTGATGATCATATCAAACACCCATAAGCCGCAAGCGGTCTGCTAAATGTAACGGCCACCCGGGTATTGAGTGATCAGAAGATCGACGAGCAAGCCTGCTCACACTCCTGTGAATCCAACCAGTAACACTTACCGTACAGTCCGGTCTGTTCGTCTGATATGTCGCATATCTCGCCTAGGGGTGGTAAACGTCAGACCCAGTAGCTTGATAAGTCGTGTCGATATGAGGTCTATAACAGTTCGAGATACTACTAATAACACTTACCAGTAAATCTCAGCAACCCTGGCCAGGGATTTCCGGTTATAGCCAATCGAACACAGCGCAACATCAACTCCCTATACCGGGAGAGACGAATCCCCTCCTATCGCTCATTGCCTCCATGTGATTCGGGAATGTATCCAAAAGCCACCGTTTTGCACGCCCTCTTGGACGTGGTAAGGTAGAAATCAAAGCACAGTGGGAATCACACAAGACTCTATGACGATCTCGGGTCTACAGACTAACCTGTACCAGTGTAACCAGAGAACTGCCATCTGACGTAAGTTATAATACCATCTGGGAGTTCTCGACGAGTCCGTCCAGTGTACCCAGTCTCTACTGAGCACCCGTATATCATCTCTGATGTCAAACACCAATGGATATGGGATCATCCATCGCCCATCTGTATGGGTCGAGAAGGTATACGCTAGTCTACTCTGGTATATCGATGCCCCGTATCGATACACCCATGACTAGGGACCTTGAAGGATGTACTTATGGACTACCATGTCCCCACTAGTATGATCCGCATCATAGTCCATGTAGTCAAGTACACATCCTAAGGGCTTTACCAACATATAACAGAGAGACAATCAGTATACACGTTAAGGTAAAGAGTAACCAGATAGCATACTATCATGTCGAGCAAGAAAGTCCTCCCTATATATGTCCCAGCATCCACTACAATATACATCCTATGTACAGTAATGGCCTCTAGGGCATACATATAACTAACACAGACCGTCTCCCGTGCCGGGATGAGAAGCGCATACGCTGGTCTACTCCGGAGTATCGATGCCCTGTCTCGATAGTCCTACGACTAGGGACCTGTATAAGGATGTGCTTGTGGATTACCCAGCTCCCACGGGTGTGACTGCCATCACAGCGCTGGTAATCAAGCAAAGATCCTAAGGGCTCCACTAATGTGTATAGGTGATATCTAAAATAAACACATGTACACATTAAAGTAGAAACAAACCAAGTAGCATACTACCATTTTGAGCAAGATTGTATATACAACTGTGAATATCCCAAGCTTCCATTAAGTAATATACAAACTAGTATGATACAGTAATGGTCTCTAGGGCATATACACTAACACATCTTTCCTGGAGAGAGATGCGCGGTGGATTTTGCGCACCTACGGGTGGTGACAGGGTGGTATCATGAAATCCTGATGGAGATCCGTCCATTTCGGGAGATGTGGTGGGTAGAGGGAAATAGAAGATGAAGAAGTACCGACTTCGGAGTCGATAGCAAAGACACGGACAAGACGGGTATTAGAATCCCGTGTCCATCCGATCATGCACTAAGCGGGTTTAGTGCACGTGGCAGCGTGTGTGAGAATGATTTTTAGAAGGTTTTTTTCGAAAAAGTGTCGGACATGAGGATTGACTAAACAAATCACAAAAATGCACAATCAATCCCTAGAACTAGGGTCGCCTAAGTCAAGTCACTAGACCGCTCCTAGACTTCCAACGGACAAGTTGCAGGATCAATTCTCTACCATCTCTTTATCACTTTTATGGCCAGGCAAGTGGGAGGTATCCGCTATACGAATCACCGAAATAGCGGGCCTAATTAAGTAACCACTTTCCTTAGTCACACTTGCCACCACAAGAGAAATGCGGATAAGCGATAGATTACCCGCGACCCTCCTTTGTCCTAATTGAGCGCGACGGTCCTTAGAGGCTTAGTCTAGATATTTTTTAATTAATGTAGGGTGAAAGTATACTTGTTTTTTGATTTGTAGAGCCTAGGAAGGGTGATGAAATCCCCAGCTAATCTGGATTTGGGTTATTTCTCCTTAATGTCCAGTTTAGATATGCACAAACAAACCGATATCAAAACACGTAAAAAGATTTTTGATTGGCGCTTTTTGCAAAGAATCCTACAGAAAAGATCAGATTATTGGATCTTAGAGGAGAGAGAAAGATTTTAGAAAATTACCTGAAAATTTTGGCGCCGCAATTCCTCCAAGGCGCCGCGGTTCCGCCGCAAAATGCACTATTCTGCCGCAGTTCTGCCGCAATTTGGTAAAGTTAGTTGCCAAATTCTTTTCAATGCTCCCCTCTTCTCCTCTGGGCTACGTTGAAAGTCTCTGAATCTCTGTTTCCTTGCTCCAGTTACCCCAGATTCTCTTGCAAAACTCGCACAATAATCGTTAAATACACAAGATGCGGTTTTGGTTCTCGTTTATAAAATGTTTGCTGGATTTTATAAGAAATCAACCTGAATAACAAGAAAAAAATTACATTCATTTCCCCGGCAACGGCGCTATTTGATTGATGTGATACTGAAAAAGTGTGTTGTAAATAACCGCAATCAAGACGGTGTTGCTAGTAGCTAGCCGCAATGAGTACGGGTCGTCTGTAGGGAAACATGAAACTTTTTCTTGCTTTAGACGATTTGATTAAAGATGGGTGATTGGTTGTAGATCTATTTTAATACGGATGTAGAATTTATGATGAAAAGGGCTTGTAGGATTCATAGGACTTAGTAATAATGGATGACTAATTAAAAATGACTCTTTTTTATTTTTTAATAGTTTAAAACTAGATCGATAGTGATGAATGTAGATTAGGGTTCTTTTGGAAGAAACTAGGGTTTCCTCACTACTAACCCTTGTCCTTACATTGATCTCTATTCATGTCTAGCCCCTAACAAACAAGTGTTAAACCAATCTCAAATCGTGGTCGTAACTAGCAATAAATTGGTAGCGCGCCCAATAAAGATGTTAACATTTGTTTTGCTAAAATTTATAGACTTTAAAATGTATAAAAGAAGTTAAATGATTTTATCATCCATTGATCTACCCTAACCTACGAAACCTAGTAAGGTAGGAATTACTCGCTCATGGTTTGAGATTTAGAAGAAAAGTTGAAGAATGAAAACATGATTAAGAAGCAGAAAGTAAGTGTAGAAAGTAAGTGCGGAAAGTAATTGCAAAAAGAATAATAAAAACACTACCTTTATGCAACATTTCAGAAAATAAAATATTATTTTTGGAATTTAAAGAATAAAATAATATTTCACAAAAACTATTCGATTTGTGAATGAGGGTTTTCGAAAAATGGTATAATTATATACCGATATTTGGAAAATAATTGGTGGTTAATATGTTTTATTTATTAAAAAGGTATTTATTGGATTTGGGCGTTTTATAATTAATTATATGCAAGTTTATATTAAACTTGATTACTAATCACGATTAGGCCACTACTAATCACGATTAGGCTAAATCCATCTTTTTAATTAACCATGGCTAGTACACAATGACATGTTACATTTTGTTGCATGGTTTCATTGTTATTGTTGTTTCATTTGCATTGTGTTATTTGTGAGAAGAAAAAGAAAAGAAAAGATAATTGATGAGAGAGAAAGAGGGGACAAGTTATGACATGGAGGCATGGCAATGAATATGGCATGAAAGAGAGTGAGAGTGAGAAAAAGAGAGAGAGTAGAGGATGGCATCCCCCACCATTCTTTCTTCACTTCATTTTCTTCTTCAACTCATCCATCTTCATCTTCTTCACCTCCATCCTTCACCTCCTCTACCTCCATGAATTATCCCCAAAACCTTATCAAAACACCACACTTCCTTCATTAAATATGACCAAAACCTCATCCTACACCACCTAGTGAGCTCAAGTTTTGATTTTGAGAACTTGGAGCATTTAGGGTTTTTCTTGAGTTTCTTCCAAGAGGTATAACTTCACTTCTCTTCTTGTTAGTTAGTTTCTTTACCTCTGTTCATCTCAGAAAACTGCATTTTAATACCGCTCATTCATTATTATATATCGGTTCTATTAACCAGTGTTTGCTCAGTAATTACAGATTACAGGTATTCGTGATAAAACACTGGAAACATAATCAGTATCATGGATATAGCATTTAGGAGCTGACACTGCAATTAGAACAGAGAACCGACCAATGTCCAAAGAGTTCTTTTTGCAAATAAACATGTGTACACATTTTTTGTCCAACACAATGCAAGTGTGCACATGCTCTTTGGTACATGGACCATGGTGGGGCTGCCTTGGCACACACAAATGATGAATTGAGCAAGTGGTGGGCACATGTGAGGTGATATGTGTTAAATGCATAAAGTTGTGATGTGATATAATGCTTCATGTTTCCCTCCAATTCCTTAGTGCAAACCAGGTTATTAAAAAGAAATCAAACAGCACCAGAGAGATTGTGGAGTGAACTAATGATCACCATATCAAAACGAGCCTATGTGCTCGGATTTAGACCGGCGCCGCCGCCGCCCCCCTCCCCCCCCCCATATTTCCGGCGACGCCGGCCCCCCTTGCTCCAAACATCCCCATTTTTCTTCTGGTCAATTCTTAGGGTCACATCAGTCCATCTATATTGTTTGTTTATTCTGGAGTTGAGCCAATAAATACCAGAATAGATATTGAGCAAGGGATACCATATAGTATATACCCATTTTTAGTTTATTTTTGGTTTAGGCTTGAGAGTTGTGTGAGCTTTGGTTGATCTCTTTTTCTTCTTCCCTCCTGAAGCTTTCTCTTGAGAGCTTCATTATAGAGGTTGAACAAGTTACCAATATCTTGTACCTCAACTTTAAGTGTTAATAATATTGTTTTGTCATTGCTTTATTTATTTGCTTCTTTTTCTATACTTGCTTTTCTTTTCTTTTCATTATGATATGTAACTAATCTTTCTTTGGTTGTGGTAATGGTGAGAAAATGAGATGAAAGGCTTTGCCTCCTCCTCCTCTTGTTAATGTTTAATGTGCTTATATATATGATTCTAACTTAAAGATTGTTTATGTATTGATGTGATATGGTATTTTAAAACATGGTTACTTTGTAACCTCTTCATATACCATATTCACTCCCTTTTCCCATTTCAATGTTTAAGTTAAAAAATCAATTTGGTGTTAAGTTTACTAAGTTAAGATATGGTATTTTGTGATCAAGTGCTTGACAATCGCTTGGTTTCAAATACTATATACTATCACAAACACTTAGCAAACTCAACACTAAAATCATTTGCTTTCACTCTCTAATTTGTGTTTTTGATGTTGCGGTATGCTGGCTAACACTCGTGCTTAGTGTTGATACCCCAAACTTGGACATACAAACGGTAAGTGAACAAAACGGACTCGTTTCGTGTTTTGCGTCGAATATCGGAATTTGATGACTTGTGCTCCGCAAACTGCCTTGACAAGTCATGCTTCATGCCGGGATCGACGTAAGGATGGACAACTCATGATCAAAGAAGCGTCGAAGGAATCGTCGCGATTCGACCTTCCAAGCCAAAGCCACAACCACTTCTTTCTTTGTTATCTTGTTTTCGTATTCTTTTTATATTTTTTGTGACAAACAGACCATTCGTTATTTGTCGAACCTTAAACAACAAAACCTAATACACAATTCCCTGTAGATCGACCTGTACTTGCCGGCTTGCTACAACGCACCGTGCACTTGCGGTTTATAAATTTTAAAACGAGAACGAGCTCGCGTGCGCATACATTTCCTTAAAACGTTTCCATTTCCAAAACATACGCGTTTGCGTGCGCGGGTGAATTCCCAACAAGTTTTTAGCGCCGTTGCCGGGGAGTTGGTAGTCATTAGGTATTGTTATTTCTGGTTCATACTAACAAATTAACTTCTAACTCAAAAAATTTTCAAAACTAACAAACACTAATTTGCTAACTCTTTGTTTTTTGTCTTTACTGCCTGCTATCACCCTGAGCTCAAATTTAAAAATCAAAGTATACTTGATCAGTCGAAAATATTGCATTCTCAACACGTTAATTTCCCTATGCTTATCATTCATATATAGGTGTTTATTGTAATTATAACACAGATTACGATTTCATTTGGAAAATACCAAATTACCTATGTTATAGTTATAATCTACATTCTATAGGGAAATTACGTGTTTATTACTAATTGCATTGATCTGTATATATCAATCCTTGTCTCGAGATTGTGTGCAGGAAATTCTCCTGGTAAAAGAGCTGGAAATCCTAAAAGTGCTGATAAAAATACACCAAGTCCAAGACTTGTGATCTGGCAGTGAACAAGAAAGAATAAAAAGATTCCAAGCATCCCATGAAGTGCCAAAAAGCCAACACAGAACAGCCCAGAAACTTCATGCAATAACTCCACCAACAAGCCGCAGAACCGCGGCCAAGTTGGCCTATCCACCACGGATCCGCGGCTTGTTAGACACGTCACCAGCTCAGATTCCTCCGCGTGTCTCTCGGTAACGGCCTAGCTTCCGGAAGACTCCTAAAATAGCACGTGGCTTTATCCAGAAGGCTCGACCTAACAACCTTATCCTAGAATATACCTTATTCTAGAATATTCCCTCCAACAAACTTCTTCTAGAAGACTCTCCCTAACAACCTAGCTTTGGAGGAAAGATTCAAAGGAGGTGGTTATAAAAAGAGATCTTGATCTAGGGTTTTGAGGTTACAAAATTTAGGGTTATTGAATATTGAGCCAAATTTCCACAAGTTGAGTGACACAACTTGCATTTCAAAACCCTAGACCCAAATCCATCTCAAAAAGCCAATTCAAGACTCATCGAGTTCCAAATCGAGCAAGCATCCATGAGCCTTTTGAAACAACGCCGATCTTCATCCGAGCAAGAGATCCACGACGATCTGCGACTTAAGAAGACGATGCGAAGCTAGTTCAATGATTTTTGTTCCTCCTCAATTCTTGTATTCTTTGAGTGTATTGTAACGAAATATCGAATAATAAAAGGTGACAATCTTTATTCTTTCTTTTTATTCATTCTCGCATTACGATATTCTTAGTTCTTGATTGCTTTATAATGATGCGTGAGTAAACTCCGCTTGCATCGGAATCAAAAGAAAAGGTAGATGATGTTGATGAATTCTTGAATGATTCTTAAGTCTTATGAGTTTTGTAAACCCTAGGAAATTGAAACAAAGATGACTTAGTTTTGAGCGAGATGCTTTCTTGAATGTTTTCGCTCTAAATTAGAAATCAACAATCGATGATTGAATTTCCTAGAGGCTAGAATTTGAATGTTAATTAACGAAAGGACAAGGGATGAGGATGAAGAAACCCTAGTTTCTTCAATAGATACATAAACCTCGTTGATTGTCATCGATCTAGCAACAAATCTTCAATAGATAAGAATTTGTAATTAAAAGCATCAATCATCACTATCGATTCAATTGATTCTGACAAGTCTTTCTTTAAATCTTGATAATTCAAACAATTTGGGTATTTTCTTGATTTTTACCATTTCTTGAATTTAGACCTAATTCTTGATTCTTGAAACTAAACTTCATCAATTTTCTTTTATACTTTAATTTCCAACGCAACTAAAACAAGATCGATCAAATCACACTTTCCCTGCGGATGATCCGTACAAATATTTTTTATTGTGATTACTTTTCATCCCATACGAAGATAACGATCAATCAAATGGCGCCGTTGCCGGGGATAGTGTGCTAATTTGTTCGTTTTTTGTAATTTGAGTTGGAAAATTTATTATTCCATCAGTTTTTTAGATCAAAATTTGTAACAAGCGCTTAACGATTTGTTGTGATTTGTTGCAAGAAGATCTGGAATCTGTGGAGCGAGAGAAAAAATTTTCAAAGCATCACAGAGAGTTCAGTGAGTGAACAGAAGTCTCTGGAGAAAATTTTGTGCAGGGATCTCTCTGAACTGCGGCGGATCCGCGGCAGTAGAGCCTTATTGTGGCGGAAGCGCGGTCTGTTTAGGGTTTCAGTGCAACAAAACTTCTCAGGTCCTTTCTGTCTTTCTTATCTCTTCCTTCATCTACTCCAATAACCAATTTCTGCAGGTTTCTTTGCAAAAAATTCGCAGCGCCGCAAAAAGAAAAATTGTTGCGTGTTTGATATTGGTTGTTTGCATTTTTAACACGGAAATTAAGGGGCACGACCAAAATTCAGATTAAGTCGGGATTTCATTACCTGTCCTAAGCCCCAAAATTCACAAACTTGCATCCGCATTACCCTCATTAACTAAAAAATATCTAGACAAGACTCTAAAGACTGTCGCGCTCACTTAGGACAGAAGGAGGTCGTGGATAATCTATTGCTTATCCGTGTTTCTTTTGTGGTGTCTAAGGCAAGTGTGTCTAAGGCAAGTGGTTACTTAATTAGGCCCACTACTTACGTAGTGGAGAACCTCCCACTTACCTGGCACTTACCTAGCCACAGAAGGGGAAAAAAGGCAGTAGAGGATCTATCTTGCGACTTGTCTTCTGGAAGTCTAGGAGCGGTCTAGAGACTTGACCTAGGTGACCACTAGATTTAGAGTTGCGTGTGCATTGTTTGTGTGAATTTTTTAAAAAATCCGTATTTTTCAAAACCAAACACCAATCTCATCTTTTCCTTAATTATCACAACGCTGCCACTTGTGCTATACCATTTAGTGCATGCTTGGCTAGACACGGGATTCTAGTGCCCGTCTTGTCCGCGTTCCTCCTATCGACTCCGAAATCGGTAATTCTACGTCTACTTTTTCTATAACCCCTACCACACCCACTTCGATGGACGATTCTCCATTGAACTTCTTTAACGATACTCTGCCACCGTCCGCAGGTGCGCAGAATCCGCCCTGCATCTCTCTCTAAGAGAGATGCTACCCTATGCGAGGTCCTCTTTCGACCTGTCTCGCCATTCCACCAGCCAATGGGGACAATTTTGAAATCAAACCCCAATACATCAATCTTCTGCCCAAATATCACGGTCTCGAGTCTGAAGACGCATATGTCTTTATTACCAAATTTGAAAATGTATGCGCAATGATGGGTACTTCACAGCTTTCTGTGGATGCTATGCGTCTACGTCTTCTCCCATTTACTTTGTGCGATATAGTCGAGAAGTGGCTTTATAACATAGCCGAACATTCCATTTCGAACTGGGGAGAATTCGTAACAGCATTCCTAAAGAAATTCTACCCTAATCATAAAACAGCTCGAGTCCGTAGCGAAATCAATCAATTTACCCAGCTTCAAAATGAACCATTCTCGAAGTGTTTTGAACGCTTCAAGGATCTGTTGGTTCAATGTCCACATCACGGAATCCCTAGGTGGGATCTGTGCAGAATCATATATTAGGGTATTAATCCTAATACAAAACAGACCCTTGAATCCATGTGTCAAGGCACCTTCATGACTAAAGATGATGGTGAATTCGTGAGATTTTTAGAAGATTTCGCTGAAAAATCTTTACAGTAGGAGAATGTAAGTCAACCATCGTCTAGGGGTGATAATCACCAATCTGATGTTTCCATAGGAGTTAGAGCTGAAATGGCAGCAATGCAAAAGAAACTCGAAGCTATGGAACATAAATTTTTAGCAGCCTCCCTAAATCAGATGTCACTCTCCAAAACTGTCTGTGGATGTTGTTCTGATCCATCACATCTTACGGAAGAATGTCCTTTAAATTCTCCGTTTCAAGATCAAGAGCATACCAATGCTGCTTTCCAATAAAGACATAGAAACGATCCGTATTCTTCCACGTATAATCAGGGTTGTAGGAATCACCCTAAGTTTGCTTGGAACCAATCACAAACTCAAAACACGGTTCCAAATCAAAACAATTTCCAAAGGGCTCCTCCACCACAACAGCAGCCACTTCAAATAAGTCAGCACCCCTACCAAACACAAACTTTTCAAAATCCGGCCACAAATTCTGCACCTGGGAATAATTCTTTCCAAACGGTCGGTTCAGATAACTCCTCTTCACTCGAACAAACCATGAATTTGCTTCTGACAAATTTCATGCAAACTACGACAAAGTTTCAGTCTTCCATCGATGACATAAAAGGAACTCTGCTTCCCAAAATGAGAGTATTCAATCGATGGAAGCACAAATTGCTCGATTAAATACCGAGATGAGTGCTAGAGAGAAAGGGAAACTTCCAGCTCAACCTTTACCCAATCCTGGCTATGCACATCATGGGAATGCTATTACCACATTGAGATCTGGAAGAGTGCTTGACAACCATGTTGGTGAAGAGATTGATGATAATAATAAAGAATCAATCGATGATACCCCGGCTGAAACCTTTCCTTCCACTTCTACTTCTAATTCTGACCCCAGTTCGTCTACCCTACCATTTTCTTCCGAGCCTATTCTCCGTTTTCCCCAAGGCTCGAGCCTTCAGCATCCTTCTTCTACTCCACCTAGGACGATCCCCACTCGTATTCTGGGATCTTTCCTACCCACACGATCTTCTCCAATGTTGGACCCCGCTCTTATAGCTAAAGCTCCTTATCCGAATCGGTTAAGGGGAAACAGAGCTAGTCCACAAATGGAGAAGATCACCGAAATTTTTAAACAGGTTAACATCAACATCCCTCTCCTAGATGCTATTCAACAAGTCCCCGCTTATGCGAAAATTCTCAAAGACTTATGCACTAGGAAGAGGAAGACTCAAGTGCCAAAAAAGGTGTTCATGTCAAAGACTGTAGACACAGTTTTTCCTCAACAATTACCTAGGAAACGTTAAACACATTAACCGTGCTCTACTTGACCTTGGCGCACGTGTTAACATGCTTCCATACTCTGTTTATGAGCAACTAGGGATCGGAGAGTTGAAACCAGCTCACTGCACTCTCCAGATGGCCGACCGATCAATCACCAAACCTAGGGGTGAGCTGGAGGATGTGTTAATAAAAATTGGGGAATTTGTATTCCCTGTGGGCTTTATTGTACTTGATACACAACCTGTAGCAAACCCACGGAATCAAATTCTGGTGATTCTTGGTCGCCCCTTTTTGGCCACTTCCAATGCTATAATCAACTGTCGTAATGGCTCTATGACCTTATCCTTCAGGAAGATGTCAATAGAGCTTAACATATACAAGTTGGGAAGTGTATCCTCTGAACTTACTGCTCAGGTCTGTTCTGTTGAATTAATGGATGTCGACAGCAGCGAATTTGATCAGCCTCATGATACTGATCTAGACTCTTTTCATATGTTGTTGTTTGACCCAACTATGTATCATACACATACAGACTCTTCCACCAAGTTTTCCGGGTCAACATCTAACACTGATTATGAACCGTTTTTGGAGTCCGAAGATCACCCCGAACTTTTTGATGACATTATTCTTCGGGGAATTGATGAAAGCTTTGAGGAAATTTTCGCTGATGAACTCGCATTTTTAGCAAACACGGGTGTTGAGATGAATCAACTACAAGAAAAAGAAATTGAACCTCCACCCCTTCTTCTGGACGATCATGTGAATGCGAGTAATTCATCATCACTATCACTGTGTCGTCTTTCTAAATTGAGACGCAAACCCATTCTTTCACACCACTTATCCCTTCCCCAATTCTTCCCAACTCTATTCATCATATTCTTCCACCAACCGGTGCTTTTCATGGATAAATTCTTCGAATGGTTGGTGTTGACTTTTGGTCTTTACAAAACTTGGCATCGACCAATATACTTTGACCCCCTCTTGTGATTTCAAAAGATTAACATTGTTTAACTCAAGTTTGGGGGATGTAGGTGTATTTTTGGCTCTTGAAAATAACATTTGTCCTTAGATTTGTGAGCCAAAAATAAGTTTGGGGGAAATTTTCACTTTCATATATATTGCCCCCGTTAATAAATTTCCTCCCAAGCTTACAGGTTCTTGAGATCTAGTAGAAGACAACAGTGAGGACACTGTTGAAAACAAGTTTGGGGGAATTAGGTTTGTGCTTATTTGCGCATCATTTGCATCATACTTTGCATAAGCACAAAACTTTTAAAACATATAAAAATTTAAAAATTCAAAATATAAAAATATTTAATATTTAATTTTATAATAAAAGATTAGATAGTTAAAAATTACATCCAAAAGATTAGAAAAGTTTAAGAAAACCAAAAAAGTTAGAAGTTTTCTTAAATGAAACTAGAAATAAGTAGTTATGAGCCGTTGTCCCAAGGGTTAGTATGATGGAAGATGTCACTAATCTGAGGATAAAAATAAGTCTGAAAAATAGTTTCTATTCTAGAAGCCAAACATTTGAACGTTGATACCCTACTATACGCACTTACACACGTCTTGAAACTCGGGATAGTAGAGGATACCTTGAAATGCTCTTGTCTAAAAACCAAAGTATGAAGGACATAATAAATGGGAAATAAAAAATAAAATGGTGAAAAGAAAAATGAACACTGGTTTTCTTATCACCAAGGCGGCAATAAAAAAATATAGCGAGGGTGCTTCATCACCTAGTGCCTTAGACCAACTGGTTTGGGAGTCACTGCTAAGCCTTAGGTGTTGCAAGACGAGAAAATTCTAAATACACCTATTAAGCAAGCACATGAGTAATCGGTCGGTTAGTACCTCAAGAAGTATTAACGATTGCATGAAAAATGTGTGAGCAAATTCCATCTAAATATCGATTAAAAAGTACTGAGGTAGATGGACAAGAGTATGATAGCTTGAATTGAATTCTCCGAATATAGGGATGTCCTTTACACACACGTAGGATTATATAATCGATGTTTGGAAGAAAGGTAGGAATGAAGAATAAAGACGATGATTTATTGAGAGATGACGTGATTTCTAACAGCTTTTCATGACTATTAAGATAGGGCTCATAACAACCGAAAAGCTAGTATTAGTTGGAAACTCTAATTTTCAAATTCTTTCTTTTACAGTTCTTATCTTTATAGGTAATTTTCATGGTCTTCCTTTTATTATGAGATTTTGTGGGTGTAATCCGCTGAAAACCCTCAGGAGACAACACTCCTCCTACTAGGGGCACCTAGAACCTTAAAGGCTTGTTGCACGTGCTCAGTGCAATCGTGTTGCCTACGAAAGTGTGCTAGTTAGTTTTTCTCTTTCTTTATTTTCTCCTTATTTTTAAAATAAAGATGTTTGATCGAGACGACCAAAATTAAGTTTGGGGGAATTTGATCAGTCAAAAATATTGCATTCTCAACACGTTAATTTCCCTATTCTTATCATTCATATATAGGTGTTTATTGTAATTATAACATAGATTACGATTTCATCTGGAAAATACCAAATTACCTGTGTTATAGTTATAATCGACATTCTAGAGGGAAATTACGTGTTTATTACTAATTGCATTGATCTGTATATATCAATCCTTGTCTCGAGATTGTGTCCAGGAAATTCTCCAGGTAAAAGAGCCGGAAATACTAAAAGTGCTGATAAAAATACACCAAGTCCAAGACTTATGATCTAGCAGTGAACAAGAAAGAATAAAAAGATTCCAAGCATCCCATGAAGTGCCAAAAAGCAAACACAGAACAACCCAGAAACTTTATGCAACAACTCCACCAATAAGCCGCGGAACCGCGGCCAAGTTGGCCTATCCGCCGTGGATCCGCGGTCTGTTAGACACGTCACCAGCTCAGATTCCTCCACATGTCTCTCTGTAACGGCCTAGCTTCCAGAAGACTCCTAAAATAGCACGTGGCTTTATCCAGAAGGCTCGACCTAACAACCTTATCCTAGAATATACCTTATTCTAGAATATTCCCTCCAACAAACTTCTTCTAAAAGACTCTCCCTAACAACCTAGCTTTGGAAGAAAGATTCAAAGGAGGTAGTTATAAAAAAAGATCTAGATATAGGGTTTTGAGGTTACATAATTTAGGGTTATTGAATATTGAGCCAAATTTCCAGAAGTTGAGTGACACAACTTGCATTTCAAAACCCTAGCCCTAAATCCATCTCAAAAAGCCAATTCAAGATTCATCGAGTTCCAAATCGAGCAAGATCCATGAGCCTTTTGAAAAAACGCCGATCTTCATCCGAGCAAGAGATCCACGACGATCCGCGACTCAAGAAGACGATGCGAAGCTAGTTCGATGATTTTTGTTCCTCCTCAATTCTTGTATTCTTTGAGTGTATTGTAACGAAACATCGAATAATAAAAGGTGACAATCTTTATTCTTGCTTTCTATGCATTCTCGCATTATGATATTCTTAGTTCTTGATTGCTTTATAATGATGCGTGAGTAAACTCCGCTTGCATCGGAATCAAAAGAATAGGTAGATGATGTTGATGAATTCTTAAACGATTCTTAAGACTTATGAGTTTTGTAAACCCTAGGAAATTGAATCAAAGATGACCTAGTTTTGAGCGAGATACTTTTTTTTGAATGTTTTCACTCTAAATTAAAGATCAACAATCGATGATTGAATTTCCTAGAGGCTAGAATTTGAATGCTAATTAACGAAAGGACAAGGGATAAGGATGAAGAAACCGTAGTTTCTTCAATAGATCCCTAAACCTCGTTGATTGTCATCGATCTAGCAAAAAATTTTCAATAGATAAGAATTTGTAATTAAAAGCATCAATCATCACTATCGATTCAATTGATTCCGACAAGCCTTTCTTCAAATCTTGATAATTCAAACAATTTGGGTATTTTCTTGATTTTTACCATTTCTTGAATTTAGACCTAATTCTTGATTCTTGAAACTAAACTTCATCAATTTTCTTTTATACTTTAATTTCCAACGCAACTAAAATAAGATCGATCAAATCACACTTTCCCTGCGGACGATCCGTATTCATTAACACGCTACATCGACACCATTAATTGATTGCGGTACAAATATTTTTGATTGTGATTACTTTTCATTCCATACAAATTCACGATACAAAGATAACAATCAATCAATACTAATAGACTACTAATATAGCCTGGAAGATTCACACAAAATTCGAGCACAAATACTCATCATTTGGCCGGCGACATCGGTAAAAATTCCGATCTCGCCGGCCCAATCAGGGTGTTTTTGATTTTTTTTCTTTTTATGTGATCTCCAGTGTCTTGTCAGTACTCTAGTAGTTTTGTTTGATTTTTATAATTTTTAGTGTGCAGGAATTACGACCAGCGATCGTGCGGAGCGAGGCTCAAACTCAATTGCAAAACATTAGTGAAGTATAGTGCCAAAGATCCGGGTAGTTTGACCCACGCAAGCGAACATTCAAATACCCGTAATCACTTCAAAGGGGTTTCTTAACCCAACTCGCATTGGTACGTATTTCCTAACACATTCCTCTTGAATCCGACGCATTCCACTATTCTATCTTCTGCAGGATTCTTCGCACAAGCTTGCCATCAATTGCACAGAGAACTAACCGTATTTTTTTTTGCAGCGCTTAAATTTAAACTGAAAAAGAATTGATTTATTAATTGATGTCTTGAATTCTTTTATTGATTGCGCATTTGCATCTTAATACGGATTTAAGGGCAAAAAAACCAAACAAGATACGGTAAAGGATTTCATCACTTTTTTCCGTAGCCCACAAATCACAAAACTGCATTCTTGCATACCCACAGTAATTTAAAACCAACTAGAACTTTGACTTTAAGGACTTCGCGCTCATTAGGAGAAGTTAACTGTGTTTAGAACACCGCTTCACAGTATATCGTTCACGGGGTGTTTAGGCAAGTGTTCATGAGAAAGGGTTATTCTAATTAAGAAACTTCGTAAAAGCGTTGGATAACTTCCCCTTATCTCTGCACTTACCTGGCTTCATGATCCGTATATCTTGAGCCCGTTTTCGACACAGTTTTACTTCGATAATCAGGTTCTTGAGCAGGTCTAGTTGACTTAGCATAATATAGATTGCTAGGGGTGTGATATTCTTGGTTTTTGTGATTTTGTGAATTCTTGTTTATATGGGTGATACACGATTCAATTCAATTTTTCACGATTCCTATTCCTTTATTGATACTCAGTCCCAATTCATTTGTTCAAATTGCCACGATTCTTTCCACATTCATGAAAATTGTTCTTTTCTAAGGGGTGACCAACCATCCCGGAGTTTTGATACTGGTCACCTACCTAACACTCTTGTACCCAGTCCCACTTTAACCCTATATCAAATGATTGAAAATTTAGAGAAAAAGGTCGACAGGGTAACAGTTTTAGCATCACCACTGTCACAACCCTCCCAACCTGAAACAATTGAGCCATCATTAGGGAATGATAGTGAGATGGATGCTAGGTTGACCGCTTTAGAGAAGGGTACTGAAGTGAGGATTGTGGTCGAGAATCAAACAGCTGCTACGCTAGCCCTGTTTATACAGCAGTCTGAGCAATTGTTTCATGCTCAAGCTCAATCTTTGGCTAGAATTGAAGAGCATGTAGTTGTGAGGATTCTAGAGAGTAAACACAGTCAATTAGAACCACATAGTGTCAATATCTGTCATCTAGGAAGTCACCCGAGTGAAATAAACGATCAAATGAATTTTGATGATTTCATAGATGGTGATGCGAATGAATTGACTAAGTGTTATCAGGACACACAGGAAAACCCTCTAAGTCAGTCCACCACTAACCTTCAGGTACCCACTGAATCTCCTGCTACTTGTGATTTGGAGGTTGATTTTAACTGAAATATTATTTGAAGAAGAAATTCATGAACCGGCTGATTTTTGCATTCCAATTTTAGAGGAGGAAGCTTGTAATTTTGACGGGTATGGTTGGGATAAATTATTAAAGAAAATCAATGATCAGGAACCCACAATTTTTGTATCACCAGTTGATATTGTTTCGGAAGAAACATTAGTGTGGGAACCTACTTTTTTAGATGACATGTACTTACCCATTTGTGAATGTGATGAGGGAGATATAGTATTGGGAAAATTAGGGGAATGTAACGATGAGAATAGAATTGTGCCGGATTATAGGGAGGAAGGCAGCCTTGATAAATATTCTTTTATGCATAGTTTTGAGGAATTATTTGCGGATGAACTTGATATTCTAGGTGAGTTTGAGTCAGGATCAATTTGGGAGTATCCTAAGAACCTTTCTTTTGCTGAACTTTTTGAGGATGAACTCCAGTTTTTTAACGAACTTGACTTTGGAACTCAACACATGCTTTTTGATCATTCAATTCATCCAGGAAACAATTCTTTAATCTCTTCAAAACTTCATATTCACTTTCAACGTCTTCCGATCCGTACTTTTACACACTCATGCCCTTCACTAACAATTACCATATACATTTGTTTTTTTCTTTTTCTTTTTTATATACATATTCTTTTACCAGCCCTTGCACTATATTGACAAAAATTTTAAATAGCTGGTATTAATTTCTGGACTAACCCAATCTTTTAACTTGTATATATTGTAATTAGTCTTAGGTTTTTTCTTTTTTTCTGTGAATAAAATTCCCACCCTGATGTCTAAGTCTAGCTACCGGAGACGGGGGCAACGATGAGGACATCGTAAAACTCAGGTTTGGAGCTGAGCTCTGCGTTTATTTTGTTGCATCATGTGTATATTCTGCATTGCATACATGTTAAAAACCCATAAAAATTGAAAAATTTCTTCAGAAAACATAAAAACGTTTTCATGTTAGCTAGCGGGGGAACTTAGACTCAAAGTCTGACGGTTCGGTGGATAAGTTAGAAATAACTAAATCTTTTTTGTGAGACTGATGACCCGAAAAATAACCCTCCTTTTTATTTAACCATAGCCGATATACGTCTTTTATAACACTTTACACGTGTCATATGTGTTTGAGAATTTGATGAAAGTCTGACATGTCTAAAAAACTTTTGAAAACTGATAAAATATCTTTAGAATCAAACATGTTTGTTCTGAGTTAAGTAATATCAAGAATAGTTCATGAAGTAAGGTGAATATGAAGGATATGATTGAGGTTCTAATAAAAGCTATAAGTCTGAAAAATAACCCATCTGGAACCATGTTGGAGTGATTACACACCTTATCCATATATAACGTCTTCGGATTTAAAAGAAATGCTGACTATATCTCCTTTTTCACTGAGTTCCGAATATTTTAAAATAAAACGAGTCTTTTGTTTTGTGGCCTTGGTAACTTGGGTAATTAAGTCCTTGAGGTGTCTCCACACCTGATGCCCTAAAACCATCTGGTTTGGGAGTCATTGACCCAAATCTCGCTAAGTTTCCAATCGCCAAATAAAGCAAGCTAGCAAGTGTTCTCTCCAAGTTAAAATTCCTCATGGTTCTTTTGTGGGAGAATAATCTTGGCGGAGACGAGTTTTCTATTAAAACAGTTTTTTCGCGGAGATATGAAGGTATATTTATAAAAGACGTTTTGCACGATAACGAAAGGTGTGTATGAACAACAAACAGGTGAAAGGTAAGAGTGAAAAATAAGACTTAGGTTCTCTGTCAAAAATGATATATATTCTGACTTGAAACCTAACCGGAGAATAAAAACTTGAGAAAACCTTAACTCCTTTCAAACTCGTGTGATCCTTTAGAAGTCTATCACGGTCTGTAATTATGACATGATGACCCTAATCAAGTTCTTAAAAGCTTGTGGACACTATCCGCACAATCACGTAAAGACGCGTATAAGCTTATGTTAAACAAATTGTGAGGAGTGAAAAATAGGGTTTAACGTTTCTGACTTGGGTAATAGAACTTCTAACTTTGATCTCTAAACTTAAAGATTAGAATCAACAGTTTCTCCACGATGCTAACTTGACTGGATTTTGTGGGTGTAATTCGCTGAAAACCCTCAGAAGACAACACTCCTCCTACTAGGGATACCTAGAGGTTTAACGGCTTGTTGCACATGCTCAGTGCAATCGCGTTCCCTGCGAAAGTGAGGCTAGGATTTTTTGTTTTTTCTCGGGAAGAGCAAAAGTTATGTTTGGAGGTATTTGTTCATCTCACAAAACTGCATTTTAATAACGCTCATTCATTATCTATTTTGTTGTATATCGGTGCTATTGACCAGTGTCTGCTCAGTAATTACTGATTACAGGTATTTGTGATAAAACACTGGAAACGTACTCAGTATCACGGATATAGCATTTGGAAGCCGACACTGCAATCAGAACAGAGAACCGACCGATGTCCAAAGAGTTCTTTTTGCAAATAAACATGTGTACGCATTTTTAGTCCAACACAATGCAAGTGTGCACATGCTCTTTGGTACATGGACCATGGTGGGGCTTCCTTGGCACACACAAATGATGAATTGAGCAAGTGGTGGGCATATGTGAGGTGATGTGTGTTAAATGCATAAAGTTGTGATGTGATATAATGCTTCATGTTTCCCTCCAAATTCCTTAGTGCAAACCAGGTTATTAAAAAGAAATCAAACAGCACCAGATAGATTGTGGAGTGAACTAATGATCACCACATCAAAACGAGCCCATGTGCTCGGATTTAGACCGGCGCCCCCCCCCCCATATTTCCGGCGACGCCGGCCCCCTTGCTCCAAACATCCCCATTTTTCTTCTGGTCAATTCTTAGGGTCACATCAGTCCATCTATATTGTTTGTTTATTCTGGAGTTAAGCCTATAAATACCAGAACAGATATTGAGCAAGGGATACCATATAGTATATACCCATTTTTAGTTTATTTTGGGTTTAGGCTTGAGAGTTGTGTGGGCTTTAGTTGGTCTCTTCTTCTTCTTCCCTCTTGAAGCTTTCTTCTAAGAGCTTCATTATGGAGGTTGAATAAGTTACAAATATCTTGTACCTCAACTTCAAGTGTTAATAATATTGTTTTGTCATTGCTTTATTTATTTGCTTCTTTTTCTTTACTTGCTTTTCTTTTCTTTTCATTATGATATGTAACTAATCTTTCTTTGGTTGTGGTAATGGTGAGGAAATGAGATGAAAGGCTTTGCTTCCTCCTCCTCTTGTTAATGTTTAATGTGGTTATATATATGATTCTAACTTAAAGATTGTTTATGTATTGATGTGATATGGTATTTTGAAACATGGTTACTTTGTAACCTCTTCATATACCATATTCACTCCCTTTCCACATTTCAATGTTTAAGTTAAAAAATCAATTTGGTGTTAAGTTTGCTAAGTTAAGATATGGTATTTTGTGATCAAGTGCTTAACATTTGCTTGGTTTCATATACGATATACTATCACAAACACTTAGCAAACTTAACACTAAAATCATTTGCTCTCACTCTCTAATTTGTGTTTTTAATGTTGTGGTATGCTTGCTAACCCTCGTGCTTAGTGTTGATACCCCAATCTTGGCCATACAAATGGTAAGTGAACAAAACTGACTCGTTTCGTATTTTGCGTCGAATATCGGGATTTGATGACTTGTGCTCCGCAAACCGTCTTGACAAGTCATGCTTCACGCCGGGATCGACGTAAGGACAGACAACTCTTGATCAAAAGAGCGTCGAAGGAATCGTCGCGATTCGACCTTCCAAGCCAAGCCACAACCACTTCTTTCTTTATTATCTTGTTTTCGTATTCTTTTTATATTTTTTGTGACAAACAAACCATTTGTTATTTGTGGAACCTTAAACAACAAAACCTAATACACAATTCCCTGCGGATCGACCCGTACTTGCCGGCTTGCTACAATGTGCCGTGTACTTACAGTTTATAAATTTTAAAACAAGAACGAGCTCACGTGCGCATCCATTTCCTTAAAACGTTTCCATTTCCAAAACATATGCCTTTGCGCGCGCGGGTGAATTCCCAACAACCTCCTTGTTAAGTTTAGTGTTCGATTAATCATGTTTAGTGATCTTAGAATTTTCCAAGTTGATGTTTAGTGAGAGACTTGACTTATAAAGGGCTATTGAGGTGTAGTGAGTGTTTACAAACCCTTAGAGATGATTTTCTGGCAAAGACTAGAAGACTAGAAACCAAACCACGAACTCGGAATTTTCCTGACATCGCAATTTTTAACAGTTTGTGACATCTCTGTAGGATCTGTTATGACCCGAGACCACCATAAATTAAGTTCTCATGACAGTGAGAAGTGCAGGCCATCGAGAATTTTACCTAGAAACCCAAGCCCATTTCCTTCTTTTCGGGCCGCAAATTAATTCCACTAGGCCGCAATTTATGGCCTGGCCATGTTGGATTCTTGTGATTTTTGGTTGGCGAGCCCCTTATCTAATATCTAGACCAATTCTATATGCAAAATCTCCTAGTTTGACCTAGGGTAGAATCTGGGAGTGATTTCTTTAGTTGCTGATTTCGTGATTTCCGATTTTTGAAACTTGGGTTTTGGTATTTGAATTTGGATATCGTCTTTGTAAGTTTGTACGTCAACGACGAGGATTATTTAGTTGTTTTTGCATGCGTAGGCTATAGGTTCTAACCTATGAGCACTTCATGTGCCGTATCAGTTTTCCGTACTTGGTTTTAATTGCATTTCGATGTGTTTTGATTGTAGGTACCTTCGCGTGGACTTCTGAGACAACGAAGCACATCGACTTCGGATAAGCAAGGAGTTAGCAGGTGAGTAGATTTAAATCTACGGGGAAAGTCGAGTGGATGGCGTATAACACCCCCGCAACTAATGATAAAATGATCGATATATAAGTTATAGTTTAGTGAGACCTATGAAACGAAATTATGGGTATGACCAAAGAGATAGCATGAGATGATATGATTGTTACAGGATGACGTAAATTGAGATGTCAATATGGTAATATAAGATGACTCAGATTGATATATGAGCGAATATGCTTGACATGAGGATGTGGGGCGATATGAATATTTAATTACATATGCCTAGATATGAAATGAGATTGTTAATGTTACGATGTGAGAGCGATAAGGATATGACATGAGATATATATACGTAGGTATATATGAGAATAAAAGATGATATGTCGTGCGAGACCATAAATCCGTACCCTTATCGATGAATAGGACGATAGATCCTTAATCTAGAATGTTGCCACCGTATGATGGATTACCATACGCGATGATGATATACCGGATGATTGATCCGCGCTCATGAATTGAGGATGATGATCGAGAATATTGCCATATCGGATACTATGAGGCTGGATCGCCGACATTAAGATGTCTCATGAACCATACTTATTTCCAAAACCGATGAATCGTAAGCACTTTTAAATAGAAACCTCAAGGGAAGCTACGGATTTTCAAATGATGTCATTTCCTCAAAAACACCATAGCCCCACTTTCAAAACTAAGATTCATATCTTTAAACTGATCGTATGGTCCATGTGTAGTTGTATACCTTTTATCAGTTCATGTTTATATTGGTTTATCCCTCGTGAGATACGCGTTATGTTTCCGGTATTTACCGCTTTATGATATCATCTGCTAGTACACCTGCACAATTATCGATGATGCGCATGTTACACTTACACAGATTTGCCGGCTCACACACATTCATCATCGGTAATTGCTATGCCACTTGCACAGTAGAACTGTCATATCTTGATATTATTCTTAACTGTAAAGTACATTCATTGTTCAGCACTATCATAAGACATACTTGCTTGATATACTTGACATGCTCATATTACTGTTCTATGTTAGCATACGTCATACTTTATGGTTATATGCATTGAGATGCTGTTTCATGAGATCTCTGGATTTGAGAACCGCGATTATATTTCAAAAGGAAATTTTATATTGTTTTAAAAACACGGTTTCTCTTGATATGATATTTCGTGTCCACCATGAGTATTCTCGGTTCTGAGCTTGTTTTCGAGACCCGGTTCGAGGAGGTAGACGAACCGTCTACGGGTACATGGTGGGCCCGGTAAGGTACCCCGGGACAAGAAAGGATTTTGTTGGGATGACGATGAGCCTGGCAGGGGGAGCACTACCTACCGGTGATAGTTTGGACCCAGAGGACACCAGCCGGAGTTGTGAGATAGATATGAGTGTCGATTAGAGGATGTGGCGCCTGAGATATGAGGATTTACGTGTCGATACTGGACATAAGTTTTTCATGATGTTTCGAGTGTCGGTGTTGGACACTAAGGTTCCATGATGTTGATGTGTCGTTGATAGACACATGTTTGTTGATTCCTCATACATATAGGCATATGATTTCAAATGATTTGATTTTACATGTTGTCATTGGCATTGATTATATTGTTGATACATATGCATACATGGACACCCTAGATATCATAGTATTACCTTCATGTTACAGTATGACTTAGGAATCGTTGTTTATTCGATTTCTACATGCTGATGTTTTCTACTCACGAGTTGGCAATTCACCCCCGTTGTGCCACAGTTTTCTTGCAGGTTCGACCGCCTGGATCAGTAGTAGTATCGCTGGCACACAGTTCCTTCAGGGTGTTTGCATCGGTAGGTTGGGCACATATTGGATCATGACCACCCTAGTACTTTTATATTCTATTGTATCTAGATAAACTCCATTAAATCAAAAACTAGATTTTTGTAAATTGATAGACCAAGTCAGACTTGTGTTGCAAGACTTAGAGCGATGGGTGTTTGTTCGCTTCTTTTAAGGTTTTTGATGTCTTACTTTATTTCTTTATTCTTTCTGTGTTGATCTTTGACATTGGGCATCGTATCTATATTGCTTGCTTGTGTGATTGTGATTCCGCTGTTTGGCGAAGAGCTAGCTTCCGCTTGGGGATGCCTATATATATTGCTTGTATGTGGTTTTCGGATCAAAATATACAAGGGAGGTGCTGCCCAAATTTTTAAAGGACAAAAAATATTTTCAACTCTAGTATATAATCCATTGTAATTTTATATAATATTATTTACGCATTTAAAGAAATACTTGATTTCATTATACCTTTATTTCAAAACTGCACCTCCACTATTTTCCGCAAAAAGGTTTTGATTTCTAGGCTTCGGCTTACTTGAATTACGTTACGCTTTTAGACGTTGCGTGATTTAAGTGCCGGTCACGAGCTAAATTCTGGGTCGTGACAAAGTTGGTATCAAAGCGTTAGGTTTAACCTTGGTTCAAATTTAGGCTTGACCTTACGGAACTTAGACTTGACTGAGGGGGTATTAGACCCAAACTTTCATCGCATAGGTTGACCTTGGTTGATGGAGTAGGCAGCTTGAGTAGAGTGACGTACCGTGTATATATTCCGCGGCATACTTACGACACGCTGCTCCGCTTAAGTGACCTTAGGATGTACATTCTTGAGATTCGTACTTCTATTCGTTCTTATGATCATACACCCATTGATTTCATTCCTTCCTATGATCATATATCCATTTTGGACCTGTTAATTCCTTTCATTTCATTGATCTATCTTCATCGATGCCTGCTTGAGGTTCCTTTCACCAGGGTGTTGAGCGCAGAGAGAGCTGCTACTAGAGATACGGTCAGAGTGAGCTCGTCACGGACGAGAGCTGACCATGATGTTTTCTGGCGACATAGGAACGTGTCGGTATATTGTTTGTGTTGAGATCTCTCGTTGAGGCGAGTGTTCGGATTTGCACCGGATGATCGGGCCATTGATAGAGGATGCCAGATTGAGAGGACTGTTGAAATACAGCCTACCCCAGAGGTCGCGATGTTGTCTACCGTGCAGATAGATGACCCGGTTGTTGCTGAGATTGACGGGATGTCACCTCCAGAGTTTATAAGCTGAAACCACTAAAACTTTCAAACAGAGATGTGACAGAAGACCGCTAGTCCATCTTGAATAAAGCGAGTAAGATGATTCGTCTAATTGGATGCACCGACATAGGCTCAGTCAAGTTGAAGAATTCCAATTTGAAGGATTTTACTTAGATCTAGAGTAAATCGATCAACAGAGGACGTTGTTCGTTGGATGCTTCAATGTGAGATCAGTAAGTTGACCAGTTTCGGATAGAGGACCTCACCCAGATATGTTGTGAGTTGATCGAGAACGGAAGAATAAAGCATATTCCTCCGATAAATTGGTCGAGTTCTCGAAGATGTAACTGGCTAGATATCATCCACAGAGTGGTGAAGATACCCGAGTTCGAATTTCAAGTCCGTGTGAGAGACTCCAGATTGACTGTAGCCGAGAACGAATTGCAGTACGCGGCTAGCAAGATATAACATCGAAGTGGACGATAATGAAGACAAATGGACAATAGGTTCGTGCGAGATTTTAACAAGCTGTTGTTACTCCCCGTTGATGCCAGAGGATTGATACGTATGCAGAGGCGTTCGATACGGCCAAATTCCAGAGGATAGCCATGCTGAGGACGCAGCTGTCCGGATGAGAAAAAGAGTTAAGCAAGAGTGCCAACCTTCGTATAGTTCGGCATAGGTGAGATCGGAAGAGACCCTAACTAGGTTCTTTCCAGGATGGCGCAACGATAAAGATTTGCACCCAGGATTAATTGTATCGCGCGTATTCAGAGGGCCAGATGCCGCCGTCAGTAACGTGCTGTTTTGCGAGTGGCAATGTTGATTGGCCAAGATATGATCAGAGGAGTGCCAGAGCGAAATTGTTCCATCATTATACCCAACCGGGCCGACGAGCAGAAAGATGGTAGGATTAGTAATCCACAAGGGAAAATAAAAACCCAGAGACAGAGGACGCCAGACCGTGAGCAGAAAGCAAGCGGATGTTCTTGCTCTGCCAGCTTTGGGCGCACCGGCATATTTTCGACATTGAATGAGGTGTACCTCAATGTCATTTACTGCGATTTGCGTTTTGTGATCTGAGTATCACAATTTTATCGCTTAGATTTGGAGTTTCGATGATTGGGTTTCATGATATTTGTTTTCGTGCACCATGGCTGCATGATCGATATGTTTTATGTGTAGTAGTTAACCGCAATCAATAACGGTGTCGCGTGTAGCTAGACCGAGATGAGTATGGGTCGTCCTATGGGAAACGTTGAATCTTTTAATCTTACTTTAGGCGTGTTGAGAAAGAAAGGAGGGAGAATAAAGAATGGTGAAGAATGGTTGTAGGTTCTAGATCTACGTCAAACACGGATGCAAAATATAGATCTAGATTAGCTACGGATGTAGGTTTATATTAAAATGGGGCTTGTAGGGTTCATTAAGATTTAGTAGTCATGGATGATTAATTAAAGATTACTCCATTTATCCTTTAATAGATTTAAAACTAGATCGACAGTGATGCATGTAGATTAGGGTTCCTGGAGGGAAAAGGGTTCCCACTCTTAACCCCTATCTCGACATGGATCTTCGTTCATGTCTAGCCTTAACCAAAATAATTGTTAATCAAATCTTTAATCGTGGTCGAGATTATCAATGAATTGATAGCGCGCCCAATTAGGATGTTAACTATTCTTTTGATAAAGTTTATAAACTTTATAGGATGTAAAAAGAGTTTAAGGATCTTCATCATCCATTTATCTTCCCTAATCCTATGAACCCTAACAAGTAAAGAATTACTCGCGCATGTTAGGAAAAGAAAAGATAGAGAGGAAAATCATATTGAAAAACTACAAAAAAATAAAATGATATAAGAAAATAACTAACTTTATTAATCAACAAGATCAATTACACTTTGTTCCCTTAGAAAATGATTGCAAAATGCTAGTTTTCTTCTCGATCTCTTCTAAGGAGGTAGATGAACTGTTGATGATCAACCAGGATTCTTGAGCCGTCTTGGACTTCGTGATCTCGTAGGTTTGATGATTTTTCCAAGAGGCTCTCGGTCCTTATTTATAGTCACAGAGCCAGAATCTTTAGTTTCCTAATAAGCCAACTAGCTGTTGAGATCCTACCCAAAAAAATCCAGAATCCCAACTCTTCAGATGTGCGGCGGAACCGCGGCCAATAGGTGGGTTTAGCCACGGATCCGCGGTGAATTAGGAGGATCGTGGGTTCATTTCTCTGGTGGCTTCTTCTGGTGACACATATAGATTATTTTAATATCTGGAAACTGAAAATCTTCTCTAAATCTCTGCCAGAATTGATTTCTTCAGTTTACTTTCCTATTTAGGAAGGTTTGTTCTCGCCAACTCGGATTATCCTTGATTTTAGTCCTGATATAAATTCTGCACAATAACTCAATGAATAATGTTAGTAGAATTTGTTTTTATTGAGATATTATCTTAACCATTTGTCATGATATTATAGTTTTAAGAGAATTGATCAAAGGTATTTAATAAGGTAAGCATATTTGAATGGACCAAATAATACATGGATATCATATGCTTACATTTTCCTTTATAATGTTAGTTATAATATATAAACACATGAAAATAGTGTTTTGCAGATAAACCATCATATGTTTCATGTTTATAATAAACACCTATTATTATATAAAAATAGTAGGAAAAATGTCATATTAAAAGTGCAATTTTATCAACTGAATAAATACCCCCAAACTTATCTTTGATCGTCCCGAGCAAACTAGTTATTCAAGAGAAGGAGAAAAAGAAAAAGAAAAAACTAAGTAGAACACTTTCGTAGGCAACACGATTGCACTAACCACGTGCAACAAGCCGTTAAACCCTTAGGTGTCCCTAATAGGAGGAGTGTTGTCTCCAGAGGGTTTTCAGCGGATTACACCAACAAAATCCTATAATAAAAGAAAGATAGTGAAAGTTACATATAAAGATAAGAACTATAAAAGAAAGAACTTGAAAATAAGCGTTTCCAACTATACCAGCTTTTCGGTTGCTATAAGCCCTATCTTAATGGTCATGAAAAGATATCAGAAATCACATCACCCCTCAATAAAACATAACCATTAGTCTTCCTCCCTATCTTTCTTCCAAACATTGATCATATACCCCTACGTGTGTGTAAAAGACATCCCTACACTTAGAGAATTCAATTCAAGCTATCATACTCTTGTCCATCTTCCCAAAGTACTTATTTAGTCGGTGAATATATTTTTTTTAAATTGCTTACACATCCTTCATGCGACCGTTAATACTTCTTGAGGTACTAACCAACCGATTACTAACTGTTCTTGCACATTAAGGCGTGATTCATCGTCTTGTACACCTAAGGCTTAGCAGTGGCTCCCAAACCAGTTGGTCTAAGGCACTAGGTGATAAGGCACCCTCGCTATGCTGTCTTGGTAATTACAAAACCAATGTTCATTTTTTTTCTTCACTACTTATATTTTATTTTATTTTCCTTCATACTAAGGCTTTTAAACAAGAGCATTTCAAAGTATCCTCTACTATCCCAAGTTTCAAGATGTGTGTAAGTGCGTATAGTAGGGTATCAGCGTTCAAATGTTTGGCCTCAAGAATAGGGACTATTTTTCCGACTTATTTGTATCCTCAGATTAGCAATTTCCTTCATCTTACTAACCCTTGGGACAACAGCTCATCACTACTTATTACTAGTTTTGTTTAAGAAAAGATCTAATTTTCTTGCTTTTCTCAAACTATTTCTATCTTTCATATGTAAATTTTCACTTTCTATCTTCCATTATCAAAGAAAAATTTTTGTGCTTATGCAAAATGTAATGCAAAGTAATGCGTAAATAAGCACAAACCTCCCCCAAATCTATTTACAGCAGTGTCCTCACTGGTGTCTTCAATTAAGCCTAAAAAAACCTGTAGACTTGGGAGGTTAAGTTAGTAACGGGGACAAGAAATAATGAAAGTGAAATCCACCCCCAAACTTATTTTTGGCTCACAATTTTGTAAAAATTTTCTTTTCAAGAGCCAAAATATCCCCCCCCCCCAAACTTGAGTAAAATAGTATTAAGCATTTAAAATTATTGGGGGGTTAAAGTTATCGGTCAAAGTAAAGCCATACAAAGACCAAAAGTCAACACCAACCATTCAAAAAATTTATCAATGAAGCGCCAAGGTTGGTGGAAGAACGTGTCCCCTATTGACGTGAAAAAGTGGGGAGGAGATAAGAGGTGTAATGGAAAAGGTTTGCGTCTCGGTTTGTAGAAACGAAACAATGATGATCGATTACTCGCATTCTCAGTCTTGATAAGAAGAAGATGTGGCGGTTCAATTTCTTTGGGTTGGGGTTGATTCATCACAACGCCCATGTCTTCTAAGAATGCGAGTTCTTCAGCGAAGATTTCTTCAAAGCTTTCATCGATATCCCGAATAATAATCTCATCGGAAAGAATGGGATGATACCCGGACTTCTTAAAAGGTTCATATTTAGCGTTAGATGTTGACCCGGACAACAACGTAATAGCGGAGTCGAGATCAGTATCGTGAAGCTCTTCAATTTCGCTACTGTCGGAATCTATCGTTTCGACAAAACACACATGAGCATAGGGTTCGTAGGGTTCACTTCCCAACTTGTAAATGTTAAGCTCAATTGACATATTCCCGAAGTATAGGGTCATAGAGCCGTTTTGAAAATTGATTATTGCATTGGAAGTCGCAAGGAAAGGTCGACCTAAAATCACCGGAATTTGGTTTCGTGGGTTCGCTACAAGTTATGTATCAATTACGATGAAGTCCACAGGGAATATAAATTCCCCAACTTTGATTAACACATCCTCTAGCTCACCCCTAGGTTGGGTAATAGATCGATCAGCCATCTGAAGAGTGAAATGCGCTCGTTTTAACCCTCCGATCCCTAATTGCTCATATACAGAATACGGAAGTAAGTTAACACTAGCACCTAAATCGAGTAGAGCACGATTGATATTTTTAGCCCCAATAGAAATAGAAATTATAGGACTTCCGGGGTCCTTTCGTTTCTTGGGTAGTTGTTGTGTAAAAGCAGTGCTCACATTACTCGCAAAGAAATTTTTTTTAGGTACTTGAACTTTTCTCTTCCTAGTGCATAAGTCCTTTAGGATTTTCACATAATACGGAACTTGTTGAATAGCATCTAGGAGAGGAATGTTTATGTTAACTTGTTTAAAAATTTCTACAATCTTCTCCATTTGTGGACTTGGTCTGTTTCCCCTTAACCTGTTTGGATAAGGTGCTTTATCAATAAGGGTTGGGTCCAGCATTGGAGAGGATTGTGGGGATGGAATGGATCCCAAAATTGGAGTGGGGATCGTTTTAGATAGATTCGAGGAAGTGGGCTAAGGGTTTGAGCCTTGTAGGAAGCGTAGAATAGGCTCGGAAGTAGGTGGGAGACTAGACAGGTTAGGGGAAGAAGTAGAAGCCGGGGTATCATTGGTATCACTAACATCATCAACTTGTTCACCCACTTGGTTACCCAGCACTCTTCCCAATCTCAACGTAGTAACGACACTCATATTAAAACTTTATGAGTGGCCAGGATTTGGTAAGGGTTGAGACGGAAGTTTCCCTTTCTCTCTAGCACTCATTTCGGCGTTTAATCGTGCAATTTGGGCTTCTATTGATTTAATACTCTCACCGTGGGAGGCGGAGTCTTTCTTTATGGTATCAATAGAAGACCTCATATCAGCCGACATTTGGATGGAATGTTTCATAAACAAATCCAAAGTTTGTGCGAGTGAGGAGGAGTTATCTGTACCGGTTGATTGGAAAGAATTATTAGAAGGTACAGAATTGTTGACCGGATTTTGAAAATTTTGTGACTGAAAGGGGTGCTGAGTCTGTGGTGGTGGTTGCTGTTGCTGTGGAGGAGGTCTTTGGTAATTGCTTTGGAACTGGTTTTGATTTTGGGGTTGGTTTTGGTTCCAAGCAAAATTAGGATGATTCCTCCATCCCTGGTTGTATGTGAAAGAATAAGGATCGTTTCTAGGTCGCTACTGAAAAGTAGCATTAGTTTGCTCGTGACCTTGAAACGGTGCATTCATAGGACATTCTTCCGTCAAGTGTGATGGATCGAAACAGCAACCACACACGGTTTTGGGAAGTGTTACCTGGTTTAGGCAGACTGATGAGAATTTGCTTTCAATAGCATCGAGTTTCTTTTGCATCGCTGCCATTTCGGCTTTTACTGCGATGGAAACATCGAGCTGGTGAATACCTCCCCTAGATGAAGGTGGTATAACGTTTTCCCACTGCAAAGTGTTTTCAGCGAGATATTCCAGATATTTCCAAGCTTCACCATCGTCTTTGGACATGAAATTGCATTGACACATTGTTTCAAGCATCTGTTTTGTCGCTGGATTAATGCCCTCATATATAATTCGGCACAAATCCCATCTATGTATTCCATGATAAGGAAATTGGACCAGCATATACTTAAAACGTTCAAAGCACTTCCAAAATGGTTCATTGGGAAGCTGGGTAAACTGGTTGATTTCGCTCTTAACACGGGCGGTCTTATGATTTGGGTAAAATTTCTTAAGGAATGCTGTCACGAATTCATCCCAATTGGCAATAGAGTGTGCGGCAGTATTATAAAGCCATTTTTCTGCCAAGTCGCACAAAGTGAATGGGAGAAGACGCAAGCGCATAGCATCCACAGACAGTTGTGAAGCACCCATCATTGCGCATACGTTTTCGAATTTAGTGATGAAAACATATGCGTCTTCAGACTCGAGCCCGTGAAATTTGGGCAACAGGTTGATGTAATGGGGTTTAATTTCAAAATTATCCCCGTTGGCTGGTGGAATGGATAGACAGGTAGGAAGTGGACCACGGATAGGATAGCATCTTTCTTGGAGAGAGATGCGCAGTGGATTCTGCTTACCTACGGGCGGTGGCAGTATGGTGTTATAATTTGATGGAGTACCGTCAATCTCGGTCGATGTGGTGGATGGTGGGGAAAAAGAAGATGAAGAAGTACCGACTTTGGAGTCGATAGCAGAAACGCGGACAAGACGGGCACTAGAATCCCCTGTCCAGCCAAGCATGCACTAAGCGGGTTTAGCGCAAGTGGCAGCGTGTGTGTGATTTAAAATTGGTTTGTTTTGAAAAAGTGGGACTTAAGAAAAATCACACAAAAATGCACAAACAACCCTAGAACTAAGGTTACCTAGGTCAAGTCTCTAGACCGCTCCTAGACTTCCAAAGGACAAGCCGCAGGATCAATCCTCTACCACCTCTTTACTATTCTTGTGGACAGGTAAGTGCCAGGTAAGTGGGAGGTATCCTCTATACGAATCACCGAAAATAAAGGGCCTAATTAAGTAATCATTTGTCTTTGACACACTTGCCTAGACACCACAAAAGTAATGCGGATAAGTGATAAATTACCCACGACCTTCCTCTATCCTTATTGAGCACGACAGTCCTTAGAGTCTTGTCTAGATATTTTTTAAATTAATGTAGGGTTGATGCAGATGCTCGGTTTGTAATTTGTGGGGCTTAGGAAGGATGATAAAATCCCCACCTAATCTGCATTTTGGTCTTGCCCCTTAAAATCCGTATTAAAATATGAATAAACAAACCAAGTACAAAACTTTACAAAAAGATTTTTGAGCGGCGATATTTTGCAAAGAATCCTGCAGAAAAGATATTTTATTGGATTTCATAAGAGAGAGAAATAGTTTAGAAATTTACCAGAGAAGTTTGGAACCCTAATTCCCCTCTTGCGCCACGCTTCCGCCGCCAATAGGCTCCTTATGCCACGGTTCCGCCGCGAGAAAAGGGGATCAGGTGATGATTTTTGGTACGTGGCCTCCTGTACTCCTCTTAATCTTGATGAATGTCACTGGCTCTCTGTTTCCTCAAGTCTGAGACTCCAGATCCCTTGCAAAATAATTCACACAATAATCGTAAATATAAAATTTGCAATTTTATTTAATTTTATGATATAGATCGAACAAGAATTCAACACGAATAATAAGAAAAATAAATTATGCACGTATCCCTGGCAACGGCGCCATTTGATTGATCTATTTTATGTGTAGTAGTTAACTGCAATCAATAACGGTGTCGTGTGTAGCTAGACCGAGATGAGTACGGGTTGTCCTCTGGGAAACGTTGAATCTTTTAATGTTACTTTAGACGTGTTGAGAAAGAAAGGAGGGAGAATAAAGAATGGTGAAGAATGGTTGTAGGTTCTAGATCTATGTCAAACACGGATGCAAAATATAGATCTAGATTAGCTACGGATGTAGGTTTATATTAAAAGGGGGGTTGTAGGGCTCATTAAGATTTAGTAGTCATGGATGATTAATTAAAGATTACTCCTTTTATCTTTTAATAGATTTAAAACTAAATCGACAGTAATGCATGTAGATTAGGGTTCCTGGAGGGAAAAAGGTTCCCACTCTTAACCCCTATCTCGACATGGATCTTCGTTCATGTCTAGCCTTTGCCAAAACAATTGTCAATCTAATCTCTAATCGTGGTCGTGATTATCAATGAATTGATAGCGTGCCCAATTAGGATTTTAACTATTCTTTTGATAAACTTTATAAACTTTATAGGATGTAAAAAGAGTTTAAGGATCTTCATCATTCATTAATCTACCCTAATCCTATGAACCCTAACAAGCAAAGAATTACTCGCGCATGTTGGGAAAAGAAAAGATGGAGAGGGAAATCATATTGAAAAACTACAAAGAAATAAAATGATATAAGAAAATAACTACCTTTATTAATCAACAAGATCAATTACACTTTGTTCCCTTAGAAAATGATTACAAAATGCTAGTTTGCTTCTCGATGTTTTCTAAGGAGGTAAATGAATTGTCGATGATCAACCAGGATTCTTGAGCCGTCTTGGACTTCGTGATCTCGTAGGTTTGATGATTTTTCCAAGAGGCTCTCGGTCCTTATTTATAGTCACAGAGCCAGAATCTTTAGTTTCCTAATAAGGTAACTAGCCGTTGAGATCCTACCCAAAAAATCCAGAATCCCAACTCTTCAGATGTGCGGCGGAACCGCGGCCAATAGGTGGGTTTGGCCGCGGATCCGCGGTGAATTAGGAGGATTGTGGGTTCATTTCTCCGGTGGCTTCTTCTGGTGACACATGTAAATTATTTTAATATCTGGAAACTGAAAATCTTCTTTAAATCTCTGCCAGAATTGATTTCTTCAGTTTACTTTCCTATTTAAGAAGGTTTGTTCTCGCCAACTCGGATTTTCCTTGATTTTAGTCCTGATATAAATTCTGCACAATAACTCAATAAATAATGTTGGTAGAATTTGTTTTTATTGAGATATTATCTTAACCATTTGTCATGATATTATAGTTTTAAGAGAATTGGTCAAAGCTATTTAATAAGGTAGGCATATTTAAATGGACCAAATAATACATGGATATCATATGCTTACATTTTCCTTTATAATGTTAGTTATAATATATAAACACATGAAAATAGTTTTTTGCAGATAAACCCTCATATGTTTCATATTTATAATAAATACCTTTTATTATATAAAAATAGTAGGAAAAATGTCATATTAAAAGTGCAGTTTTATCAACTGAATACTGCACCTACTGGGTTTATGTTTTATACATTGTTACATTGGATATTTTGATTTGTGCACAGTTGTTGCACTTGATATCGATTTTATGCATTTGATTGCATGTAATTATGATTCTATGTATTTCATTACAGTCGATTTGATTTCGTGCCTGTTGTAAGCACTTGACTTGATTTATGCACTCGGTATAGCTTCCATGTGCTTGCAGTGCATTGACGGGTGTTTTGTGCACTTAGTTGCACACGTTTATGATTTTATATACCTTGGCACACTTGGTGTTGTTTTTGTGCACATTTGAAACATTGATGGGTTTTCGGGCACCTAGTGCACCAAATATATATTTTCGCGCATTTACTGCACTAAAGGTTTTTGTGCGGACTTGACGCACTTGATTTAGATGTTTCGCACACACGGGGCGCATGTAATGAGATTTTGTGCACACCAGATGCACTTGATTGAGATTTTTATTCGTGCATATTAGTTGCACTTGATGGAGATTTTCATGCATTTTAGATGCACTTGATGTTGTTATCGTGCACGCTCGTTGCACTTGACAGATGATTTTGTGCACACCCGTTGCACGTAGTTTTTCTTTTGTGCACATTCGTGGCACTTATATTTGGCTTTGATTTCCATGCGCACCAGACGCACGTGATGTTAGATACGCCTTTTGAGGCTGATTTTACCCATGAGCATCGTATTTCATGATAATTACTATATTATATAGTAACCGAGCAGGACTGATCTGAGAACAGTATCTGAGTACTTTTACATGCATAAAAGTTTACCAAGAGGTTTTCAAAAAAAAGAATCTATAGTCTCGCTATTTCCTACGTTCCCAGGAGTGACACGAACTTTTCTAAAGGAAAACCTTCTGGGATATTTCAAAAAGGCGGGACATATATTTTGAGCAAAACATATATAGATATATATCTATTTCCTTACAAATGAGCGTCCGCCACTTGTACCGTGATTTACGTATCACATGGCGATTCGAAAAAATATTTGTATGTGTTTTATTCAGTTTTTAGAGGATTTTACAAAGATGCGTACTATATACGTATTATAGTATTTGACTAGAGTATATTGGATTTCAGCCGTGAATTTCGAGATTTGTGTTTCCTTTATAACTCCAGTGATTGCATGACGCTTGATGGAGTTCGATTTTGAGTTTCATATTCATTTTCATGCGCACTCGATTCGCTGTGATATTCTTGAGTATTCCGTAATTTCGGAGCCCCATTGATTTGAGCTGATTATTGAAATGTTTTAGTATTTGGAGGTTTAAATTTAAATTCGGGGACCGAATTTATTTAAGGGGGAAGATTGTAACATTATAGAAAACAAAATATTATTTTTTGGAATTTAAATAATAAAATAATATATTTCACAAAAACTATTCGATTTGCGAATGAGGGTTTTCGTAAAATGGTTTAATTATATACCGATATTTGGAAAATAATTGGAGACTAATATGTTTTATTTATTAAAAATGTATTTATTGGATTTTGGCATTTTATAATTAATTATATGTAAGTTTATATTAAGCTTGATTAGTGCACTACTAATCACGATTAGGCCAAATCCGTCTTTTTAATTAACCATGGCAAGTGCATCATTACATGTTACATTTTGTTACATGGTTTCATTATTATTGTTGTTTCATTTGCATTGTGTTATTTATGAGAAGAAAAGAAAAGAAAAGATAATTGATGAAAGAGAGAGGGGGGACAAGTTATGACATGGAGGCATGGCAACGAGTATGGCATGGGAGAGAGTGAGAGTGAGAAAGAGAAAGAGAGTAGAGAATGGGATCCCCCACCATTCTTTCTTCACTTCATTTTCTTCTTCAACTCCTCCATCTTCATCTTCTTCACCTCCTTCCTTCACCTCCTCTACCTCCATGAATCATCTTCACAACCTTATCAAAACACCACTCTTCCTTCATTAAATATGACCACAACCTCATCCTACACCACCTAGTGAGCTCAATATGGATTTTGAGCACTTGGAGAATCTAGGGTTTTTCTTGAGTTGCTTCCAAGAGGTATAACTTCACTTCTCTTCTTGTTAATTAGTTTCTTTACCTCCTAGTTAAGTTTAGTGTTCGATTAAGTATGTTTAGTGATCTTAGAATTTTCCGAGTTGATGTTTAGTGGGAGACTTGACTTGTAAAGGGCTATTGAGGTGTAGTGAGTGTTTACAAACCCTCAGTGATGATTTTCTGGCCAAGACTAGAAGACTAGAAACCAAACCACGAACTCAGAATTTTCGCGACATCGCAATTTTTAACAGTTTGTGACATCTCTGTAATATCTGCTATGACCCGAGACCACCATAAATTAAGTTCCCATGATAGTGAGACATGCAGGCCATCGAGAATTTTACCTAGAAACCCGAGCCCATTTCCTTCTTTTTTGGCTGTAAATTAATTCCCCCAGGCCGCAATTTGCGGCCTGGCCATGTTGGATTATTGTGATTTTTGATTGGCGGGCCCCTTATCTGATATCCAGACCAACTTTATATGCAAAATCTCCTAGTTTGACCTAGGGTAAAGCTGGGAGTTATTTCCTTAGTTGCTGATTTCGTGTTTTCCGATTTCTGAAATTTGGGTTTTGGTATTTGAATTTGGATATTGTCGTTGGACGTTTGCACGTCAACGACGAGGGTTATTTAGTTGTTTTTGCATGCGTAGGCTATAAGTTTTAACCTATGAGCACTTCACGTGCCGTATCGGTTTTCCGGACTTGGTTTTAATTGCATTTCGATGTGTTTTGATTGTAGGTACCTTCGTATAGACTTCTGAGACAACGAAGCATATCGACTTCGGATAAGCAAGGAGTTAGCAGGTGAGTAGATTTATATCTACGGGGGAAGTCGGGTGGATGGCGTATAGCACCCCCACAACTAATGATGAAATGACCAATGTATAGGTTATAGTTTAGTGAGACCTATGAAACGAAATTACGGATATGACCAAAGAGATAGCATGAGATGATATGATTGTTACAGGATGACGTAAATTGATATGTCAATATGGTAATATAAAATGACTCGGATTGATATATGAGCGGATATGCTTGACATCTGGATGTGGGGCGATATGAATATTTAAGTACATATGCCTAGATATGAAATGAGATTGTTAATGTTATGATGTGAGAGTGATAAGGATATGACATAAGATATATATACATAGGTATATATGAGAATAAAAGATGATATGCCGTACGAGACCATAGATCCGTACCCTTATCGATGAATAGAACGATAGATCCTTAATCTAGAATGTTGCTATCGTACGATGGATTACCGTACGCGATGATGATATACCGGATGATTGATCCGCGCTCATGAATTGAGGATGATGATCGAGAATATTGCCATATTGGATACTATGAGGCTGGATCGCTAACGTTAAGATGTCACCTGAACCATACTTATTTTCAAAACCGAAAAATCATAAGCACTTTTAAATGGAAACCTCGGGAAGCTACGGATTTTCAAATGATGTCATTTCCTCAAAAACACCATAGCCCCACTTTCAAAACTACGATTCGTATCTTTAAAACTGATCGTATGGTTCATGTATAGTTGTATACCTTTTATTAGTGTTTATATTGGTTTATCCCTCGTGAGATATGTGTTATGTTTCCGGTATTTACCGCTTTATGATATCATCTGCTAGTACACTTGCACAATTATCGATGATGCGCATGTTACGCTTACACAGATTTTCCGGCTCACACACATTCATCATCGGTAATTGCTATGCCACTTGCACAGTAGAACAACCATATCATGATATTATTCTTAACTGTTGTAGGGTGTTTTTCGTCACCCCAGTGAGATGGGAATACGCGAGCGCTTGTCAGGCGTACTACAGATTCCCCCTGCCTAGGGTAGGCCGGGGTTTAATGATTGTGGGGATCCGAATCTCCGGCAGCCGCGGACTAAGCTGCCGTTAATTACCCCCCCGCCTTTGGGGCGAGGGAACCTCCGATTAACGGGTTAAATTGGTCATGCGAACTCAATGTGCAGTGTGCGTGTGTTATGTTTTGAAAGGGGGTTTTGGATATATCGGGAGCCACGCAGAGTTTTTACGGGGGTCCCGCTACCCGGATAGCGAGCTGGGGGTCAAGGGGGCTAGCAGCCCCCTTGCGGGGTTCGGGGCAGCGCCCCGGCCCGAAAATTTTTTGGAGGGGGAGAATATGGCGGAGTATGTATATGTGTGAATTTGTATACATATGTATATGTATATGTATATACATAAAAAGAGGGGGAAAGGGCATCCAAGGGATGCGTGGGGCAGCACCTTGGGCGCTGTGCGCTTAGGTGCTGTGCGCAGGTGCGCAAGCGCGCGCGCCACGTGTCGGCATGCGGGCGCCTTGCGCCCTTGCGCAGGTGCGCAAGCGCGCGCGCCACGTGTCGGCACGCGGGCGCCTTGCGCCCTTGCGCAAGCGCGCAGGTGCGCAAGCGCGCGCGCCACGTGTCGGCACGCGGGCGCGTTGCGCACTTGCGCAGGTGCGCAAGCGCGCGCGCCACGTGTCGGCACGCGGGCGCCTTGCGCACTTGCGCAACGCGCCGGAGAGGCACAAGAGGCTTTTAGCCCGAAAAAAAGGATTTCTCAAAGGAGAAATCAGAGAGGAGTCGGGCTCCTGAATGTGTTTTGGGTTTAATGGAAGTGGTTCTTCTTCTTCCTCCTGTCGCTTGCTGGATCTTGAAGATCAAGAGATGTGAAATCTCAAAATCTCTCCTTTTTAAGATCTGATGACAGATCCAAGTTCCCCTTTGTGGGTTTTGTGGTGGAAAACTATTTAGTTTTGAAAAAGGAAGAGTAAAACTCTTGATTTAATTCAAAAGAAAGAAGAAGGTTTTAGAATCTTGAAGAAGGAGGAAATAGCTCAGCTCTGAAACTTTTTTGGAGAGAGAAAAAAAAGTTATGAGATATTTTCATTATCTTTGCCTTTATAGGCCATACATTTTACACATAGCCCCTTGGGCTTCACAAAATGGCATTTTGCCTATTTCATGGCTCATGTGCCATTTCTTTTTGCACATAAGCCATGGGCTTTACAAGAATTTGGCTTTATGCCCATTTTCTTACATTTATCCATAAAATAAAATAAAAGAAAATGCAACAAGATTATTTATTACAAAAATTTTATCTTGGCGTGGAGGAGGCCGGCCGCTTCATGTTCGGGCTCGACTCGGGCATGGGCCCACTGGGTCTGGGCTTGGGCCCACTTGACTTGGGGTTGACTTGGATTTTGACTTGGTCAACCGGGGTGTAAATTTTTACCCCAACAAATTGCCCCCCATCAATAAATGCACACCACATATGTGGGTCGTGTGCATGAAATTGATGGATCTTCTTTCGCGTGGAGGCGACTTGATTTGGTTCCCACCTTTTGGGAAGCTGGCACTGCCCTTTTTACGACATGGACGGTCGGTGCTGCCCTTTTAGCGACGTGGACGGTCGGTTCTGCCCTTTTTGCGACGTGGACTGTCGGTGCTGCCCTTTTAGCGACGTGGACGGTCAGTGCTGCCCTTTTAGCGACGTGGACGGTCGGTGCTGCCCTTTTAGCGACGTGGACGGTCGGTTCTGCCCTTTTTGCGACTTGGACGGTCGGTGCTGCCCTTTTAGCGACGTGGACGGTCGATGCTGCCCTTTTAGCGACGTGGACGGTCGGTTCTGCCCTTTTTGCGACTTGGACGGTCGGTGCTGCCCTTTTAGCGACGTGGACGGTCGGTGCTGCCATTTTAGCGACGTGGACGGTCGATGCTGCCCTTTTAGCGACGTGGACGGTCGGTGCTGCCCTTTTTGCGACTTGGACGGTCGGTGCTGCCATTTTAGCGACGTGGACGGTCGATGCTTGATTTGACTTGCTCTGCTTCTTGCAGTGTCAGGGGTAGACTTACTTGCTCCGCTTCTTGCGGTGTCGAGATTGGATTCTGACTTGCTCCGCTTTCTGTGGCGTCGGAGTGGAAGTTGACTTGTTGATTTTGATTTGGGTTGACATCAGCATCGCTATACTGGAATATGGTACCAGGAGCGAATCATCATCTGTCATGGATAGGATTTTGGGATTTTGGTTTTTGTTTGGCATCTGCATTGCTGCACTGGAATAATGCCAGGAGCAACTCATCATTTGCCCCGAGAGGATTTGGGAGAAATTAGGATTGTTTTACGCCCGTGGATTGTATACGGTTTTGCAGGATGTATGATCCAGACCGTAGGGCCGGAAAAATTTCGGGACTTTGTCGGCGTCTGCATCGCTGCACTGGAATATGGTACCAGGAACGACTCATCATTCGCCGTTGGGGTATGGGATTTGGAATTTGGTTGGCGTCTGCATCGCTGCACTGGAATATGGTACCAGGAGCGACTCATCATTCGCCACTTGGGGATTGGGGGAGCGAATTTGGTTGGCGTCTGCATCGCTGCACTGGAATGTAGTACCAGGAGCGACTCATCATTCGCCTCTTGGTGCATGGGGATTGGGGAGCGATGGCTTAGGAGACAGGTTTAGATCCCTACCACCTAAGACTTTTCAATTTTATGGGCCGTGAGGGTCCCATAACGGTATTTTCTCCCTGCGAGTCGTAAGGATCCCGCAGGTGTATGTTCTCCTTAGGAGTCGTGGGGACTCCTAAGTGTGTTTTTCCTTCGTGAGTCGTAAGGATCCCACGAAGGTTTGTTCTCCTTATGTATCGTGAGGACACATGAGTGGGTCTTCTCAATAGAGCATAATTCCAAAGGCGGAGACCAGCCGCGTGACTGGTGATTACGGTGGGGCCTGAGGGTGATGAGAATTATTTGAGCCCGTGGATTGTATACGGTAGTCAATTTGGGGACCAACCGTAGGGCCGGGAGAATTTTGAGAAATTGGATTTTGGTTGGCGTCTGCATCGCTGCACTGGAATATGGTACCAGGAGCGACTCATCATTCGCCGTTTAGGGACTTGGAATTTGGATCTTGTTTGGCATCAGCATTGCTGCACTGGAATAATGTCAGGAGCAACTCATCATTTGCCTTGGGAGGACTTGGGATTTGGGTTTTTGGTCGGCATCAGCACCGCTAACACTGAAGCGAAATGCCAGGAGCGACTCATCATTTGCCTTTGCCCGTTGGGGAACGATGGCTTAGGAGATAGGTTTGGGTCCCTACCACCCAAGGCTTTTCAATTTTATGGGCCGTGAGGGTCCCATAAAAGCATTTTCTCCCTACGAGTCGTAAGGATCCCGCAGGTGTATTTTCTCCTTAGGAATCGTGAGGATTCCTAAGTGTGTTGCTCCTTTGTGAGTCGTAAGGATCTCACGCAGGGGTTTTCTCCTCGCAAGGTCGAGAGGGCTTTGCGAGTGTATTTCATCTCTTTTCACGAGTTTGCGCCCTTTCGGGTTTTCACAGACTCGCCGGTAGCCCTGCTGTTTTTACTCACGGAGCCCTTTCGGGTTTTCATCCGTGCCCGTTTTGCTTGTGGACATACCTTTTTTTTTTTTTTTTTTTTTTTTTTTGCCGCTGGTGGGACTTTAAAGTAGTCTCACCGGCAGGATTTGGGAGAAATAGGGGTCATTTACGCCCGTGGATTGTATACGGTTTTGCAGGATGTCTGATCCAGACCGTAGGGCTGATGTGGTCAATTCGCCTGCGACTTGGAGCATTCATGTGTAGTATTTCTTGAGATATCGTCCATTGATGGGTGGCATGGGCCTTTCTCCCTCTGCACTTATTAGTTGGTAGGATCCTCCGTCGAACACTTTCTCGATGACGTATGGTCCTTCCCAGTTTGGCTCGAATTTTCCCTTGGCATGTCGATTGGGGATGACCGGTCTTTTGAGGACCAACACTAATTCACCTTTCTTGAAAGCGCGGAGACGGGTTATCTTGTCATAGGCCCGTGACATTTGGGCTCGGTATAACTCCAGATTTTGCTGCACCGCGAGCCTCTTTTCTTCGAGGGCATCGAGTTCTTCAAGTCGAAGGAGCACGTTTTCTTCCTCCGTCAACTCATGTTGGACGGCCATTCTTAAGCTTGGGACTTCGACTTCGAGGGGGAGGACCGCTTCCACTCCGAAGAGCAATGAGTATGGAGTGGACTGTGTTGGAGTACGGTGCGTGGTACGATATGCCCACAACGCCTCGTGAAGTTTGAGATTCCAGTCTCTCTTGTTGGCTGAAGCATTTTTCCTCAGGAGCTTGCATAGAGTCTTATTGAAGGCTTCGGCTAGCCCGTTGGCTCTTGGATTATAGATGGAGGAATATCTCCAGTCTATCTTGTGCTGAGTAGCGAACCTTGAGACATTGAAGCTCTTGAAAGAAGGCCCGTTGTCAGAAATGATTCTTCTTGGTGTACCGAAGCGGTATAGAATATTATGCTGGAAGAATGTCAGAATATCTTTTGTCTTGACTTCTTTTAGCGGGACAGCTTCAGCCCATCTGGAGAAGTAGTCTGTCGCGGCCAGTATGAACCGGTGGCCTTTAGATGACGGAGGATCAATTGGGCCAACAATGTCGGTGCCCCAGACTTCGAAGGGCCACGACGCCACTGTAGGATGCAATGGATTGGGATGCTTGTGAATAAAATCACCGTGAATTTGGCAGACATAACATTTCCTTGCATGCTCTCCGCAATCCCGTATCATGGTGGGCCAGTAATACCCAAGCCGTTTGATTTGAAGTCGCATCTTGGGGCCAGATTGGTGAGCACCGCAAACGCCCGAGTGGACATCTTTCATGACCTTTTGGGCTTCGGCCAATGACAGGCACCTAAGCCAGAGTTGGTCATATGACCTGCGGTATAACGTGTCATTTACAAACACGTATCGGAGAGCTCTTTTCTTCAGCTGGATCCTCGTAGATTTTTCTTCGGGCAGCTTGTCGTATCGGAGGTACTCTATGAAGGGTTCTCTCCAATCGGGCTCATCTTGGATGATCGAAGCTTCTTCGGCAGGACTGCTCTCCTGTTCCGCGCTTTTCTCTTCTCGTAGAGAGACTGGAGGTAGAATTTGTCGGCTCCTGACTGTGATCAGAATTTCGTCCATGTCAGGATCAGCCAGCTCCTTGGCTAGGCGAGCGAGTATATCGGCTTTTCCGTTCAATGCTCTAGGGACTCTTGTTAGTTCGATATGAGTGAACCGTTTCATGAGTTCCACCACCCGGCTTCTGTACCGAGCCAACTCGGGTTTGTATATCTTATAGTCGTCGCTTACTTGGTTGACGACAAGCTGGGAATCACCGTAAACCCGTAGCCGAAGGATTTCCATTTCTATGGCGAGCTCCAAACCAGCTATCAGAGCTTCATACTCGGCCTCATTGTTTGTGCAGGGCTCGGTGAGAGCAAAAGAACGCCGTAGGGTTCCCATTGATGGTGTGATAAACACCAATCCTATCCCTGCTTTTATCTCCGGGACGCTTGATTTACTGGAGGTTCTTATCGATGAGGCCCCATCGAAGTAGAGCTCCCAACATGGCTCGTCATTCTCGAAATGCAGCACTTGTTCGTCGGGTAACTCACAATTTAGTGGCGACCCTTCTGGTATGGGATGAGCAGCGAGAAAGTCTGCAAGAGCTTGCCCTTTTACTGCTTTCTGAGGAGTGTAAACTATGTCAAACTCAAGTAGCATGACAGCCCATCTTGCCATTCTGCCGGCTAGGCTTGCTTTGGTCATCAAGTGTTTGAGCGGGTCGACCTTGGAGATCAGCATAACCCGATGAGCGAGCAGATAGTGCCTCAGCTTCTTCACAGCAAATATCAGAGCCAGGCATTGCTTTTCGATTGGGGAGTAGTTGTGTTCCGCCCCGACTAGAGTTCGACTGAGGTAGTAGAGGGCATTTTCTTTTCCCTCCTCGTTGTTCTGAGCAAGGAGCGCACCAAGTGACTCATCTAGCGCGGCAGTGTAGAGAATCAGCGGTTTATTTGGAATGGGAGCGGCCAACACTGGAGGGTGCAACAAGTACTGTTTGATACTTTCGAACGCTTCTTGACACTCGGCATCCCAGATAAAAGGAGCTCCTTTCTTCATGAGCTTTGAGAAGAGCCTACATCTCCCCGATAAATTTGAGATAAACCTCCGTATATAAGCAAGCTTGCCTTGAAAAGATCTTAGCTGCGTCAGACTCTTCGGAGGAGGCATCTCCATGATGGCCTTTATCTTTGATGGGTCAACTTCGATCCCTCGATGTCGAACTATGAAGCCCAGGAATTTTCCCGATGACACGCCAAAAGCGCATTTCAAAGGATTCATCTTCAGATCAAATTCCCTCAGTCTGGTGAGAACGGTCCTAAGATCCTGGATATGATCGGCCTTGGTTTCAGTCTTAACGACCAGATCATCAACATAACATTCGACGACTTTATGAATTAGGTCATCGAAGATATTGGTCATTGCCCTTTGATATGTAGCACCTGCGTTCTTCAGTCCGAACGGCATCACCTTGTAGCAATATATTCCGATCGGAGTTCGAAATGCTGTGTGCTTCTCATCCTCAGGCGACATCTTGATCTGATTATATCCAGACGAGCCATCCATAAAAGTGAACAGCTCGTAATTTGAGGTGTCATCGACCATCATTTCCATGACCGGTAGCGGAAAGTCGTCTTTAGGACATGCCTTGTTGAGGTCCCTGAAATCGACACAAACTCGGATCTGCCCATTTTTCTTCTTCACTGGGACTATGCATGCGATCCAGTCTGCATATTTCTCTTCCCTGATAAAGCTGGCATCGATGAGTTTCTTGGTTTCCTCGATGACCTTTTCTTCCAACTCCCTTCTCATTCTTCGAGGAGCTTGTTTGACTGGCTTAGCATCAGGAGATATAGCCAGCTTATGCACGGCTACCTCAGGAGAAAGGCCAGGCATTTCTTTGTACGTCCACGCGAAGCAGTCGACGAACTCACACAGCAGGGCAATTATCTGCTCTTTCATTTCCTCCGACAAGAGTGAGCTGATGTAGGTCGGCCTTGGATTATCGGGCGTTCCTAAGTCAATCTCGGCTAGCTCATCAAAGGTTGCTTGTCCGCCATCTTCGAGCTCTTGAGGAGCTTCTTCTGGCTCGGCTATCTCGTCATCATCATTTGATCTTTCGCTGGCTTCACCAACATGGATCATGTAGCACGCTTTGGAATCAGGTTGAATGTAGCCTATGCCCCGTCTATCTGGAATTCGCCCATCGATGAGTGCTCGGACCTGGGGCGGATACCATAGCCCTTCGTAAAACTTTGCTTCGGACTCCGTTTGATATAACCGGCATCCGCACTTCTTAAAGTATTCCCGCATCTTGGGCGCATAGTATCTGGGATTGAGGACGGCTCTTATGCCTCTCTCATAGGGAAGGCACGCGACAGAAAGATCGTCCGGGTGCACAACGGGGTTTGACTTGTAAAACAGGATGCCCTTCTGTCCATTTTTCCTCCCGGGCACGTAGAAAGTTTTCAGCTGGTCCACGGTAGAGACTGACAATGCGTCGAGCTCTTTGCACATCCGTTCCGGCACCCTTGTGATAGCCAGGGACCCTTCTGCGACTTCGAAGGTCTCTCGTAGTTTCGCTTGCTGCATGGGGGGTCGATCTGCACAGCTGTCGCACGGCAGGTCCTCTTCTTCTGACTCTTCAGTGTCACTGCCAAGATGAGGGCGGACTTTGCTGCTAGATGGGCCTTCAGTAACAGATTCGTCCGTATCGCTGCCGAAATGAGGGCGAGTTTGGCGGAAGGACGGGCTTCCAGCGTCGGACTCATCAGTGTCGCTGCCGAAATGCGGGCGTACTTGGGTATTTTTGCTTTTGAAAGTGATAGCCGGCGCAGATTTGCTTTTGAGTCTTGGGGCCGTTCTATCCTCATTCAGTTGTGGCTTAGCATTTTGGTGGTTCGTAAAGTACCGAGAATCTTCATAGCGGACTTCATGCACACCGAACGGTTGGATGTCTCCATCAATGCGTCTTTCTTCGCCATTTTTAGTATATTTCATGCATTGATGGAGAGTTGACGGAATGATGCCATAATCGTGGAGCCATGGCCGCCCCAAGAGAATCTTATAAGACGTGTCGGCGTCGATCACGTATATCTTAGCTTCAGTTTGCAGATCCCCGAATTTGATTGGCAAAGCTATAGACCCTAGAACTTGCTGGCAATTTTGGTTGAACCCTTGAATGACAATCCTTTCCCTCGACAGGTGTCGGACGTCCATTGACAAACTCTTCAGAGTTCGCAAGTTCATGATGTTCACTGAGGACCCCGGATCAATCAATATACGATTAATTCGATCTCCGTCGCTGTACCCGGTCACGTAAAGCGGCCGATTATGCTCAGCCGTTCCCAGTAGCAAGTCTTCATCCTTAAATGTGACTGCGGCGGCATGCAAAGCGTGCTGGGCTTCTTTCATGTTAATTTCCGCAAAGTGAGCCTGATACCGCTCGGGGTTTTGTAGAGCGTGAATGAGAACGTCTCTAAGCTCCTTAGATAGGACCAAGGCGTCGTAGATGCTCAGGAGAGATGGAAGCTTCCGGAGATGTGCCAAGACATTATAGTCCACCGAGGAAGGATTTATGTTTTCGTCGGCCGGTTCTCTGCCATTTTCTTCATTAGTGACTTGTTTTTCCTTCCCTTTTGGGGCGTTGCCCTAATTTTGCGGTAGAGCTCTGCCGCTTCTGAGCTGGATTTGATTGGCCTTTGTGGTGAGCTCCTCGTCCTCTTCGGGAAAACAGAGATCATCCTCGGAGTCGCTGCCAAGATGGATGGCATAGCAGGTCACTATTGGGATCTCTTCATTGGAGTCTTCTTCTAACTCCTCCAGAATTTCAGCCGCTTGTACAGGGAAGAACTCCTTCAATTGAATCAATGTTCTTTCCCTTTGTTCATATTCTTCGAGGGAATCGATATATTTTTGAATGGTCGATCTCCCTGCAGGCTCCTTTTCGCGCCGAGCTACACTTTTCTTCTTCTTGAGCTTCTTGGATTTTGAGCCTGATGGAGCTGCATTGGCAGCTGGACTAGTAGGCTTCTTTTGCCCTTCCCATTCCGTCCTGGGTTCTTTCTGAAGTAGCTTTAGCAGCTTCTTCGTCTTATTAGATATGTGCGTACTCCACGGAGGCTGCGATGAGTCGGTTTCGTTTGTCGGGGCAGCGGGTTCAGCTGTCTGCTCCCAGAAGGCTTCAACTTCTGTCTGTATAAAGTTGGCGGTCGCAACTTGATTGTTCACCAACACGCTTTTGGACAGCTCGATCTCTCCAGCCTTGTACTGCTTCTCGACCCAGTCTTTGAAGATATAGCAATCCTCGATCGCATGGCTCACTACTCGGTGGTACGGGCAATACAGAGGATTGTCGGTCATTTTTGCTTCTTGGGGTCTTTTCGACTCCGGCAATTGGAGGCCGTTGTTCAAGACATCTTTAAATATCTTGCGGACTTTGTCCCTCCTGAAAGAGTAAACCTTGTTCTTTTTCTCCTCTAGGGAAGGCCCATCTCCTCCCAGCAATGGCTTTCGCGACCGGTTGGTTTTGGATTCGCCCGCCCTTCGCTTTTCTTCATTGTCGGACGCATTGAAGACATTGGTACTGCTGGAACTCCCGCTTCTACGGTTGTCGTCCCGCTTGCTTTTCCAGGTTTTGTCTCTCTGAGAGTCCGGCGGGGACTCTTGCTTCGAGCGTTCTAGCATTTGAACTTTCTTGGTTAGCTCCTGAAATGTCTTGAGGCCCGCTGTACACAAGAATGGGACCATCCAATTGCTGAGGTTCCCAATGAGAAGGCTGACGGACTGGTCCTGCTCCAGCGGCGGTTCGCATTTGACTGTGAGATTACGCCATCGGGCGATAAAGTCGGTGTTGCTTTCATTCTTCCCCGGCTTAGTCCTCACAAGGTCGGCAATGGAGATTTTATCACTGACACTCATGAACCTTTGCCGAAACAGGGACTCCATTTGGGCAAAGGTAATGACGGACCCGTCCGGTATACTCGCATACCAGTCGAAGGCGACGCCGGTCAGGCTGTTGACAAACTGACGAAGAAGGAGCGCGTCATTGCCCCCTGTATTTCCGCACGATGCTTTGAAGTGGGCGACGTGCTGGTTTGCATTCCCCGTTCCATCAAATCTTCCGAACTTAGGAATGACGTAGCCGCTTGGGAACTCAATCAGATCGTACTGCGCGGGATATGGCCGCCCACTACTGCCGATTTCTTTCTGAGCTTCAGCTTCGGCCACCAATGTTTTAACCTTGCTGGTGACCAAATCCATTATCCGATCCTGTGTTAGCGGGATGGTGCTATCTGGGGCCACGGCGTCCCCAGAAGCGGAATGTAGCCGGCTTTCATTTGGCTCGACCAGTCTTGGTCCCAAAGGAACAGGCATTGGCTGCCTCGGATTGTCCTCACCCGGCTGATTAGTAGCGGCCTGCGCTTGATTAGGAGGCGCTCGAGCAATTTGAGCCGTAAGCTGCATCACCACATTCGTTAAGTCGTCAATCTTCGAATAGAGCTTGGCCATCTCTTTATCTTTGCTCCTGAGCTGTTTTCGAAGCTCTTGAAGCAGCTCTTGCTCCGCAGTCCTGGGGCGGAAAGTCGGCTCTTCCTCGCTGTCCGAGCTTGACTCTGCATGGACCGAGGGGTCTTTCTGCCTATCATCCTCATCGAGAGGGTTTTCTTCATCCAGCAGGGGCGGCTGTTCTTAGGCGGCGGCAACCACATTCAGGCTAGATTGGGCTTGGGATGTGGTGGCCCCGTCCTTGCTTTTGCTGCGAAGGTTGTCGCTGGGGCGCCCGCCCGCCATATAGACCGTATGGATGATATATCCGGCCGTCTTTCTATCATTGGCAGTTGATTTCGTGGATCGCTGTCTTGACCCCCTTGTTTCGGTAGCTGGTAGTCGATTGAAGGCGGCTGGCCTAACCAGGTTCTTAAATGGTGCTGGCGCATCTTTTCTGGGTTTGCCCCGCTGCTTTCGTGCGGCACAGAGCGCTTGATAGACTCTTAAAGAGATAGTGTCGTACGTTTTCTGTTGGAGCGGGGACACGTCTCTTTGTGGCACTGTTCGGACCGCTGTCTTCTTGATTCTGGCGGTCATGGCGTTTTTCTGAACCCACTTCAGAGGCTCGAAGGAATTGCTGATTCTTACGTCCGACTCAGCCGTCGTCGCGGGGAAACCCTGCACTTGGAACTTCACATGATTCCATTTGGCCGAAGCCTTGGCCCTTTTGTTGGCTCGATACCTGAGCCGCTTCTGCCTTAACTTTTCTGTTCTAAGCACCTGGCAGACTTCAGCTCTTTGGGAAGACGCCGCATACCGGTCGATGGAGGGTCTTGGAGATACGCTCGATTGTGCATTTGTTGGAGTCATCGCCTGAGCTCGTCCGCAACATTTGATGTTGCCCTTTGTACCGAAGTTCGCTGGAGCACCAGAGAATCGTTCAGACACCGTCTTAAGTTTCGGTTGTGGTGCCTTAGCAATCACAACATTCGGCCTCTTGCCCCTTGGGACCGGCTTGACCACCTGTTCCGCCGGGATTTCCGCCAGATGAGCGCTTCCAGCAGGGTAGATGATGACGGAGCCAAACTGGCGGGGCGGTTCCTCCCACTGTCGACTGAGGCTTGCAGGGAGAACCACACGAGCGTTGATCTTGACCACGTATGGAATCGGGGTCGCTTTGGAAGTTGAATTCGTCTGGGAAGACATTGTCGTTGAAGGTTGATTGCTGCACGGAAAAAAAACATCATTTCAGTATAGGCAATCGATATGTATATTGATTGAGTTCGTATGAACATTTAACCCGAAATATGGGAGGAGAGATTGGTCCCACCGGGCGTGCCAGAATCTGTAGGGTGTTTTTCGTCACCCCAGTGAGATGGGAATACGCGAGCGCTTGTCAGGCGTACTACAGATTCCCCCTGCCTAGGGTAGGCCGGGGTTTAATGATTGTGGGGATCCGAATCTCCGGCAGCCGCGAACTAAGCTGCCGTTAATTACCCCCCCCCCCCCGCCTTTGGGGCGAGGGAACCTCCGATTAACGGGTTAAATTGGTCATGCGAACTCAATGTGCAGTGTGCGTGTGTTATGTTTTGAAAGGGTGTTTTGGATATATCGGGAGCCACGCAGAGTTTTTACGGGGGTCCCGCTACCCGGATAGCGGGCTGGGGGTCAAGGGGGCTAGCAGCCCCCTTGCGGGGTTCGGGGCAGCGCCCCGGCCCGAAAATTTTTTGGAGGGGGAGAATATGGCGGAGTATGTATATGTGTGAATTTGTATACATATGTATATGTATATGTATATACATAAAAAGAGGGGGAAAGGGCATCCAAGGGATGCGTGGGGCAGCACCTTGGGCGCTGTGCGCTTAGGTGCTGTGCGCAGGTGCGTAAGTGCGCGCGCCACGTGTCGGCACGCGGACGCCTTGCGCACTTGCGCAGGTGCGCAAGCGCGCGCGCCACGTGTCGGCACGCGGGCGCCTTGCGCACTTGCGCAACGCGCCGGAGAGGCACAAGAGGCTTTTAGCCCGAAAAAAAGGATTTCTCAAAGGAGAAATCAGAGAGGAGTCGGGCTCCTGAATGTGTTTTGGGTTTAATGGAAGTGGTTCTTCTTCTTCCTCCTGTCGCTTGCTGGATCTTGAAGATCAAGAGATGTGAAATCTCAAAATCTCTCCTTTTTAAGATCTGATGACAGATCCAAGTTCCCCTTTGTGGGTTTTGTGGTGGAAAACTATTTAGTTTTGAAAAAGGAAGAGTAAAACTCTTGATTTAATTCAAAAGAAAGAAGAAGGTTTTAGAACCTTGAAGAAGGAGGAAAGAGCTCAGCTCTGAAACTTTTTTGGAGAGAGAAAAAAAAGTTATGAGATATTTTCATTATCTTTGCCTTTATAGGCCATACATTTTACACATAGCCCCTTGGGCTTCACAAAATGGCATTTTGCCTATTTCATGGCTCATGTGCCATTTCTTTTTGCACATAAGCCATGGGCTTTACAAGAATTTGGCTTTATGCCCATTTTCTTACATTTATCCATAAAATAAAATAAAAGAAAATGCAACAAGATTATTTGTTACAAAAATTTTATCTTGGCGTGGAGGAGGCCGGCCGCTTCATGTTCGGGCTCGACTCGGGCATGGGCCCACTGGGTCTGGGCTTGGGCCCACTTGACTTGGGGTTGACTTGGATTTTGACTTGGTCAACCGGGGTGTAAATTTTTACCCCAACAACTGTAAAGTACATTCACTGTTCAGCGCTATCATAGGACATGCTTGCTTAATATACTTGACATGCTCATATTACTGTTCTATATTGGCATATATCGTACTTTATGGTTATATGCATTGAGATGCTGTTTCATGAGATCTCTGAATTTGAGAACCGCGGTTATATTTCAAAAGAAAATTTTATATTGTTTTAAAAACGCGGTTTCTCTTGATATGATATTTCGTGCCCACCATGAGTTTTCTCGGTTCTGAGTTTGTTTTCGAGACCCGATTCGAGGAGGTGGACGAACCGTCTGCGGGTACATGGTGGACCCGGTAAGGTACCCCGGGGCAAGAAAGGATTTTGTGGGGATGACGATGAGCCTGGCAGGGGGAGCACTACCTACCGGTGATAGTTTGGACCCGGCGATTATCCGAAGGATACCGACCGGAGTCATGAGATAGATATGAGGGCCGATCAGAGGATGCAGCGCCTGAGATATGAGGATTTACATGTCGATGCTAGACGCAGGTTTTTCATGATGTTTCGAGTGTCGGTGTTGGACACTCAGGTTTCATGATGTTGATGTGTCGTTGATGGACACATGTTGGTTGATTTCCTTATACATACAAGCACATGATTCAAATGATTTGATTTTACATGTTGTCATTGGCATTGATTATATTGTTGATACATATGCATACATGGACACCCTAGATATCATAGTATTACCTTCATGTTACTGTTAGTTATATGTATGCCCTAGAAGCCATTACTGTACATAGGATGTATATTGTAGTGGATGCTTGGACATATATAGGGAGGACTTTCTTGCTCGACATGATAGTATGCTATCTGGTTGCTCTTTATCTTAACATGTACACTGATTGTCTCTCTGTTACATGTTGGTAAAGCCCTTAGGATGTGTACTTGACTATCTGGACTGTGATGCGGATCATACTAGTGGGGACATGGTAGTCCATAAGTACATCCTTCAAGGTCCCTAGTCGTGGGTATATCGAGACGGGGCATCGATATACCAGAGTAGACTAGCGTATACCCTCTCGACCCATACAGATGGGCGATGGATGATCCCATATCCATTGGTGTTTGACATCAGAGATGATATACAGGTGCTCAGTGGAGACTGCGTACACTGGACGGACTCGCCGAGAACTCCCAGATGGTATTATACCTTACGTCAGATGGCAGTTCTCTGGTGACACTGGTACAGGTTAGTCTGTAGACCCGAGATCGTCATAGAGTCTTGTGTGATTCCCACTGTACTTTGATTTCCACCTTACCACGTCCAAGAGGGCGTGCAAAACGGTGGTTTTTTGGTACAGTCCCGAATCACATGGAGGCAATGAGCGATAGGAGGGGATTCGTCTCTCCCGGTATAGGGAGTTGATGTTACACTGTGTTCGATTGGCTATAACCGGAAATCCCTGGCCAGGATTGCTGAGATTTACTGGTAAGTGTTACCAGTAGTTACTCGAACTGTTATAGACCTCGTATCGACACGACTTATCGAGCTATTGGGGTCTGACGTTTACCACCCCTAGGCGAGATATGCGACATATAAGACAAATAGACCGGACTGTACGGTAAGTGTTACTGGTTGGATTCACAGGAGTGTGATCGGGCTTGCTTGTTGATCTTCCGATCGCTCAATACCCGGGTGGCCGTTACGTTTAGCAGACCGCTTGCGGCTTGTGGGTGTTTGATATGATCATCACCTGCTGCCGGCGTATTGACGAGTCTTTAGAGTCCTACACAGAGGTTTCCTGGCTCATGCGAAACGAAATAGGAGCGCATATGAGATATGTGCGAGACCGAGAATAATACCAGTATGTGATACTGTATTCAATTCTCGTGATTTGTGACAGTGATCGGTTATATGCGATATAGTCGGGTTATCGGATCAAGTGTTGATTCGATAAGTTGTTACTATTGATATTAGTCGGTTAAATGCGATATGACCGGATCGTTAAATCAAGTGTTGATTCAATGATTTAATGTATAATTATATATTTGATATATTACTTTACATTAACTAGTATTGGTTCACTTAAGATGATTTTCTCACTTGATGTGCACATTGTATATATGATATATTTTTTTGTGCACTTGTTTGTATCATGTTTGATGATACATGCAAACTTGGGTGTGCATGCTTTAAACCATAGTTTAGGATAATGGTTAAGGTGTTATTTATTTATTTATTTATTATGGCAAGAAATAAAATGGTGGCTTATTTTGTTTCATACTTGAAGCTTCATGAAGCTTTGAAAAGCTTTGACCATTTTTGTTTCTTTCCTAAACCTAACCATTACCTAAACCCTAGTTTATTCTCTACATGAGTTTGCTAACCCATGGTTGCTAAATGATAAGCATCACTTGAATTTTCAAATTAGATAATTCATTCTTTTCTTTTCTTCTTCATCTTCTTCATGAGTTAAAGAAAGCAAGCTAGAAAATTCTAAGTGATGAATCCAAGTGAGAAATCAAAATCAAAAGTGAACCCACTTTCTATTTCTTCATCCTCTACCACTTGCCATGTAGTATAGGGTGTTTTCTTCACAAGTTTCATGACTTGGTGAAGTTGGAGCTTAATCTTGAGTTGCCTCGACGTAGATCATCTTCGGCATCGAAGTCAACGACCTAGCCCGATCATTTCTCCGACGAAACCATCGCTAGGGTCCGGGATCGTGGTGATCACAGCGAAGGGACGTCAACACGGAGCTTAGGAAGTGGAGGACCGGATCTACAAAGGTTGTATTTCCATTCACTTAGGAGTTAAGTTGTTAACTAGTTGTAGTTTCGCCTTAAACTCTAGTCAACGATCGCATTAGGGTTTCTCGGCACCGGAAATTTTTGAATTTGGCATGGTTGATGCCTTATGGAACCTCTTGAGTGTGCCTAGGAACCCTACAGTGGTATCAGAGCCTAGCTAGAGCCTTAGGCGATGCGTAGACGATGTTAGAAACCCGATCGAACCCGAAACCCTAATCCGAAACCCTTCTCTGTACATTTTTTAAAAACTGGGTTTTTTGTGAATTAAAAATATGCAGTAAAATCAGCAAGGAATTGTAAGAAATACTGTGAAGCACGTGAGGCTGATTCCTCTAAACCGCCGTGGAACCGCGGCACGAGCATGCCTCGTGCGGCGGTTCCGCGGCCATTCTGTCACATTAAGTTTTGAAATTTGCACAGTAATTCCTATATTTCAGTGCTGTATTTTCTGGGAATTTTTAAATTCTACTCAAGAGTTGAGTTTTCTGGGTTGTATTGGGGACTCGGTGTTTCGATCGGGATGTTTAACTTCGTCTATAGGTTTTTCCGGATTATTTTAGAATATGTTAAAAAGTTCGACCGGATAAAAAAATACCCAATTTTTCCCCTGCCGGAAATTTCCAAGTGTTGGATTTTTCCGTGGTTTAATGACGTTCTAAGTAGTGCAAGTAACGAGATGGTCCCTCTAGAAGACAACAAACCTTAACTCGATTATGTGACCGTCTTGAACTGCCCTTTGAACCTTCGGGTTTGGGGCAGTACGGCGTGCCACATGTGAGGCGTTGGCTTGACCCTTCTACGGCTGGACCGTTGGTACTGAGGCATGAACTGGATGTTTTTAAACTTGTTTCATGTGTTGAGCTGTTTTGGGAAAACTTGGGTGTTTGAATGTTCGATCGGAAAATTTAACATTTTCTATTTATCTGGAATGGGATACAATATTTGGAATCCACAAGTAGTTATGAGATAACTGATTTGGATGTTATAAACATAGCAGTTTAGTCTCACTTGATCGGTTTCTACGGAATTTTGATGTGATCAAAAGTCCGTCGCAATCACGTAGCGTACGCGGATACTCGCCGGTAAAACTTAATAGATAGCCACGCCCCATAGCCCCGACCAAGTGACTGTAGGAGAACCCCGTCACCGAAAGCATCCGTTTGGGTGCTCGCGGCAGCGGTGTTCCGCCTTAGTGCACTTCGTCGACGGCATCGGGGGTACGGCTTCCTACTAAAGTTTGCGACGGGCATTCGATCAAAATGTCGGGAATCTTGTTGAATTGCCCGACTTGATATTGAAAAGTGTTTTCGATAATGAGACTAAAATGCGGGGTTTATAATTGTTAGGCATGTGATGTCTAAGAAATTCATATGGTTAGGCATGCGATGTCTAAGTAGGTTGCGGATTCCAACTGTTGTAGTTTTACACTTTCTTTTCTGCGACCGTAAGTGTAATATGTGATATCGCCGGTTTCGTTGCTATATGACAACGATAATTGGGATGGGCATATTTACTTACGTTGATGACATGTGATGTTATGTGTTGCTGGATATGTTATATTGGATCGTCGTGTTTGAATAGCCGGGGGGTTTTTATGTGAGATGAGTGTTTTTCATTTTCATTCATGTAAAAACTTGTATGTAATATTCTTTTATTGGGGCACTTCCAGGTTGCGGAAGATGTCACCATTTGTATATTATTTACTTTTCCGCACTAGGATAGACCCAAGGAGGAGGGCACAAGTAACCGGGTTCTGGAGTCCGGTAGGAGACCAACTCGAGGAGTCGAGTCCGGGTCTCCTAACTCTAGAATTGGTAGGGTTGCTTGTCGCTCTCGTAGGGGTCTAGGGGTGTGGGTTTGGTTATTCATCACGACCGTGGAATCCGTGTTTTATACTGGCTCGTATTGAAAACACGGACGTCCTAGTATATCCAATGTTTCATATGTTTCTTCTGCTGCGATATCTGTGATGTGATCATTTGATATGTTCTGTGATAAATATTGTATATAGTATATATGATATATTATATAGACGTTACTTATGTTTTACACCCGCGCTAGCCCTGCCCCGCTCTGTCGTTAGTTACCTAACCTGACGGTGCACGAGGGGACATCGAGGCGAATGCGGATGGCATAAGTGTACGTCGTATTTATCTGTGATGTTTAGGTAACTTAAATGATGGGACTTCATTAATGTGATTAATGAAAGAAAAGAAACCTAAGATGTTGTGGAATCGAATTTCAAAAATAAAACAAGGTAGCTACAATTCTTGCTTTGCATCGCGGTGTTCCTTGTAGAACATCCTGCACCTTATTCGATGAGGAAAGGGCCGAGATCCCTTCGCCGGGAGTGACCCCTTTAGCAATAACTGGCAGATGCTACACACTCGGTTTGTCTTTTGATTGCTTCTATAGTTTTTGCTTTGCACAGTGATATATATGATATATCCCGCACCTCATTCGACGAGGAAAGGGCCGACGATCCTTTCACCGGGAGTGACCCCTTTAGCAAAACCAGAAAAGCCTCAAAAGCACTTCATTTTTAAAATCATTTGATTCTACAACGGTATCAAGTTCATTACGCAATAGCTTTTCAGAAAAACCTGTCGTAGCCCTCCGTCATTTCAGATAAGTCCTACTTAGTATTCGTGCTGCGTTTGTTGACCTTGTCAAGGCGCAGTGTGCGGTAGCTAACCAGTATTTATCTGCCTATGCATATGATGCAGATTGGGTTGGGGTAGTCGTACGGCCTTGTTGACCTTGTCAAGGGTCGTGCGGGTGGGTTTGATTCAATCAAGAAATGACGGGTTGAACTTGACTTACGGTCTATGGTTTGTTGACCTTGTCAAGGTGATAGATTGTTTGGGGCAAAATATTATCGGGAATTTCAAGTGTTGAAATTTGCAATGAGATTGCATACCTTCTATGAGATAGTTGGATCCCGATACCCGCTGCGAGTAATTGTTACTCCTGGGAGAGTTTTACACATTACAATTAGCCGATCAAGTAGGTGTCTAGAAAGGTGTCAACGGGGTTACGCCTCTGGAAAAATGAGGTTTACTGTAATTAGGTCCGTGCGAAAGCACGGGGAACCTCCCTCAAAGTACCGACACTGGCCTAGCTGAAAGATTAGCGAACTTGTAGCGTGTAATTAATCCCGGCTAGTCTTTCCTTTTAGGGTTTGAAGGAAGATTTGATAAAAACAGTGGGAGCCATCCTGATTAGATAAAATAATAACCAATCTGATCTTGCAAGAACATACGCTGAGTGTTTTCTTCTCTCTCTCCAGGTAGCGACCATGTCATACCTTAATCAAGATAATAAAACGGAAATATTGACCGAACCCGCTTGTTATACTGAGCTGGGGAACGTTGGTCCCGCTCCAACTTATAAATGTTATAAGACAGAGCAGGAAATAGGGGAATACCAGAATTCCCGTGCCGCCCAAACGAAGAGAGTGCATGCTGATGCATCATCTTCGGGTGTGTTCATTATACAGAACTGTTTCTCAGTATTCTTTACTTCCTGGGTATGTGATACCGAATCAGAATCCCGCATATGTAATTTGTTACATGGGCTACAGATAGGTAAAGAACTGAGAACGGGTGATAAGTTTCATGAGACAGAAAACGGGGCAAGTGTTGCAGCCAAGTCTGTTGGTCACTGTCACCTTGTATTACCAATACATTGATTCTGAACAAATGCTATTAGATACCGAACCTGATATACAAAATCATATCAGTCTCTTTTAGTAAAGAAATGATAAAATTTTGTATTGATGGATAATGTTTTGAACATTTCCTATATCAAAAGTTGATCGGTTCAGGCACGTTATCTAAAAGCATTAATGTTCTAAATCAAACTACAGTTCTTAGTATACGGAACACATACAAGAGGAAGAGTTTAGATATGAACGAATCCTTCTTGAGGTATTGTAGACTAGGTCATATCAATGCGACCCGACTGGCTGAAGTTACATTTAGATGCATATTTAAATCAGTTTGAATTTACATCTTATGAAACTTACCAGTCATGTCACAAAGATAAGATGACCATAGCTCCGTTTACTGGAAACAGAAAAAGAGTTAGTGAACTCTTGGGATTGATACATGCTGATGTATGAAGGTCCCCTGTCTACACACGCCAGGACCGGTTCTTTGTATTTCATTACATTCTCTGATGATCTCTTTAGATTCAGACATATGTTCCTGTTGAAACACAAGTCCGAACCTTTTGAGATATTCACAGAATATAAGTTAGAAGTAGAGAACCAAAATACGGGTATAAGTATTATGTCCTTAGATGTGATCGATGAGGAGAATACTTGAGCACGGAAATCCTGGACTATTCTAAAGGAGAATGAGTTTCTCTCTCAGCATTACTCCTCCGTATACACCATAGCACGATGGTATATCGGGGCGGAGCAGATACACCCTATTTGATATGGTGTGCTCTATGATGAGTACTACTGAGTTACCTTTTTTCCTTTTGGGAGTTATGCACTTATGAAGTTGCATACCTATTGAATAGGTTCGAATCAAATCTTTTCCTACCACGATCCATATAAGATATGGTATGGGAAGAGCCTATCTCTTAAGTAAGTTAAGATTTGGGATTGTCCGGCCTATGTCAAAAGCAAAATCCGGACAAGATCGAGGCAATGTCAGTTTTGTAAAACTGGAAAGGTTCCAGCTATACAAACTACAGACTGATGATTTGACAGAACCAAAGGATTCAATAGTCCCCGACGAATCTCAGCCTCTCCGCCGATCTGGTAGGGTTCCTCATCCGCCTGAGAGATACTTCGGTTTCTCGATGACAGTGGGAGCGAGGATTGCATCATGAGATGATGACCCAACTAGTTTCTTGCAGGCCATCAAGAGTGGGACTCTGTAAGAATGGCTGGATGCTTAGCGATCTGAGAAGGAATCCCTAGACACCAACAAAGTATAGACTTTAGTTGTTTTATCTGAAGGGTTAAATCCCCATCAGGAGCAAGTATATCTTGAGAAGATTACTTGGTGTACATAGAAAAGTTGAGACTTTCAAAGCCAGACTTGTTAAAGGTTTGCATCATTGACCAGGTATGGATCATGATGAAACCTTTTCTAAGGAGCTATGCTTAAGTTCATCCAGATCCTACTTGGCACGGCTACATACCATGACTACAATATCTGGCGGTTGGGTGTCATGACTGCTTTTCTAAATAATGTTTTAGAAGAGAAAGTCTATAAGTACACAGTCAGAAGGCTTCGTAGACAGTGGGAGCAGCGGAAACGTGTGCAAGATGTTTTATGTGATGAATCAGGTATCGCGAAGTTGGAACATCTGTTTTGATGAGTTAGTCAAACAGTTTGACATCATCAAAATAGTAGATGAACCTTGTATATACAAAAGGTAGTAGGGAGTATGGTAGTGATCCTCGTAGAGTACGTGGATGACATACTCTTGACAGGGAAGGAGTTTCCTATGCTACGCTCGGTCAATCTCCGCTTATCACAATGATTCTCCACATAGGATCAAGTTGATACCTCCTAAATCCTGGGTTTTTGGATCTATGAGATAAATCTAATTGGATGTTAGGATACTCACTAGTTGTAGTGAGATGGTATCAGTTGATCCTGGGGAGAATCACTGGAAAGGTTCCAGGGTGATAAGGATGACTGAAAGTCAGTCGCAGGCATTGTCTTTACCCTCAGTAAAGGGACGGTATGTTGGAAGAGTTCCAAGCTAGATACCGTGGCATACTAGACGATAAAGGCTGGATACATCGCTACTTAAGATGCTACCAAAAGAGGTAGTCTGGATGTATATTTGTTCATGAGATGAACTTAGTTCCTTCCATTGTGTGACAATGGAGTTGTGGCTTATACCAAGGATCGTCCGTCCCATCAGTGATCCAGACATATTCTGAGGCAGTATCACCTGATCATGGAGATAGTTGATCTCCAGGGTGATCAAGGTTAGGAGAGCAGACTCAGAGGATAACACGGCGGATCCACTCACGAAGGCCTATTCCCAGAGAGAGACTTTTATGGGATGGTTGAGTATGAGATACTACAACCACTGCTGCAGATGGCCCTAGTGCAAGTGGGAGATTGTTAGTAATATGTATGCCCTAGAGGCCATTACTGTACATAGGATGTATATTGTAGTGGATGCTTGGACATATATAGGGAGGACTTTCTTGCTCGACATGATAGTATGCTATCTGGTTGCTCTTTATCTTAACATGTACACTGATTGTCTCTCTGTTACATGTTGGTAAAGCCCTTAGAATGTGTACTTGACTACCTGGACTGTGATGTGGATCTTACTAGTGGGGACATGGTAGTCCATAAGTACATCCTTCAAGGTCCCTAGTCGTGGGTATATCGAGACGGGGCATCGATATACCAGAGTAGACTAGCGTATACCTTCTCGACCCATACAGATGGGCGATGGATGATCTCATATCCATTGGTGTTTGACATCAGAGATGATATAGGGGTGCTCAGTGGAGACTGGGTACACTGGACGGACTCGCCGAGAACTCCCAGATGGTATTATACCTTACGTCAGATGGCAGTTCTCTGGTGACACTGGTACAGATTAGTTTGTAGACCCGAGATCGTCATAGAGTCTTGTGTGATTCCCACTGTTCTTTGATTTCCACCTTACCACGTCCAAGAGGGCGTGCAAAACGGTGGTTTTTGGGTACAGTCCCGAATCACATGGAGACAATGAGCGATAGGAGGGGATTCGTCTCTCCCGGTATAGGGAGTTGATGTTGCACTGTGTTCGATTGGCTATAACCGGAAATCCCTGGCCAGGGTTATTGAGATTTACTGGTAAGTGTTACCAGTAGTTTCTCGAACTGTTATAGACCACGTATCGACACGACTTATCGAGCTATTGGGGTCTGACGTTTACCACCCCTAGGCGAGATATGCGACATATCAGACGAACAGACCGGACTGTACGGTAAGTGTTACTGGTTGGATTCACAGCAGTATGATCGGGCTTGCTCGTTGATCTTCTGATCACTCAATTCCCGGGTGGCCGTTACGTTTAGCAGACCGCTTGCGGCTTGTGGGTGTTTGATATGATCATCATCTGCTGCCGGCGTATTGACGAGTCTTTAGAGTCCTACACAGAGGTTTCCTGGCTCAAGCGAAACGAAATAGGAGCGCATATGAGATATGTGCGGGACCGAGAATAATACCAGTATGTGATACTGTATTCGATTCTTGCGATTTGTGACAATGATCGGTTATATGCGATATAGCCGTGTTATCGGATCAAGTGTTGATTCTATAAGTTGTTACTATTGATATTAGTCGGTTATAGGCGATATGACCGGATCGTTAAATCAAGTGTTGATTTAATGATTTAATGTATAATTATATATTTGATATATTACTTTACATTAACTAGTATTGGTTCACTTAAGATGATTTTCTTACTTGATGTGCACATTGTATATATGATATATTTTTTTGTGCACTTGTTTGTATCATGTTTGATGATACATGCAAACTTGGGTGTGCATACTTTAAACCATAGTTTAGGATAATGGTTAAGGTGTTATTTATTTATTTATTTATTATGGCAAGAAATAAAATGGTGGCTTATTTTGTTTCATACTTGAAGCTTCATGAAGCTTTGAAAAGCTTTGACCATTTTTGTTTCTTTCCTAAACCTAACCATTACCTAAACCCTAGTTTATTCTCTACATGAGTTTGCTAACCCATGGTTGCTAAATGATAAGCATCACTTGAATTTTCAAATTGGATAATTCATTCTTTTCTTTTCTTCTTCATCTTCTTCATGAGTTAAAGAAAGCAAGCTAGAAAATTCTAAGTGATGAATCCAAGTGAGAAATCAAAATCAAAAGTGAACCCACTTCCTATTTCTTCATCCTTTACCACTTGCCATGTAGTATAGGGTGTTTTCTTCACAAGTTTCATGATTTGGTGAAGTTGGAGCTTGATCTTGAGTTGCCTCGACGTAGATCATTTTCGGCATCGAAGTCAACGACTTAGCCCGATCATTTCTCCGACGAAACCATCGCTAGGGTCCAGGATCGTGGTGATCGCAGCGAAGGGACGTCAACACTGAGCTAAGGAAGTGGAGGACCGGATCTAAAAAGGTTGTATTTCCATTCACTTAGCAGTTAAATTGTTAACTAGTTATAGTTTCGCCTTAAACTCTAGTCTACGATCGCATTAGGGTTTCTCGGCACCGGAAATTTTTGAATTTGGCATGGTTGATGCCTTGTGGAACCTTTTGAGTGTGCCTAGGAACCCTACAGTTACAGTATGACTTAGGAATCGTGGTTTATTCGATTTCTACCTGCTGATGTTTTCTACTCACGAGTTGGAAACTCACCCCCGTTGTGCCACAGTTTTCTTGCAGGTTCGACCATCTGGATCAGTAGCGGTATCGCTGGCACACAGTTCCTTCAGGGTGTTTGCTTCGGTAGGTGGTGTACATATTGGATCGTGATCACCCTAGTACTTTTATATTCTATTGTTTCTAGATAAACTCCATCAAATCAAAAACTAGATTTTTGTATATTGATAGACCTAGTCGGACTTGTGTTGCGAGACTAGAGCGATAGATGTTTGTTCGCTTCTTTTAAGGTTTTTGATCTCTTTCTTTATTTCTTTATTCTTTCTTTATTGATCTTCGCCGTTGAGCGTCCTATATATATTTCTTGCTTGCATGGTTGTTATTCCGCCGTTTGGCGAAGAGCTAGCTCCCGCTTGGGGATGCCTATATATATTGCTTGTATGTGGTTTTTGGATCAAAATATACAAGGGAGGTGCTGCCCAAATTTTTAAAGAACGAAAAATGTTTTCAACTCTAGTAAATAATCTATTGTATTTTTATATAATATTATTTACGCATTTAAAGAAATACTTGATTTCATTATAGCTTTATTTCAAAACTGCACCTCCACTATTTTCCGCAAAAAAGTTTAGATTTTTAGGTTTCAGCTTACTTGAATTACGTTACGCCTTTAGACGTTGAGTGATTTAAGTACCGGTCACGAGCTAAATTCCGGGTCGTGACACTTTATTAATCAACTATTGCATACAACTTTTGAAAGTAGAGTACAAGAACCCTAGTTGCTCTAGATCTCTATCTTATTCGCAGTAGAAGACTAGTTGATGATCACTCGGATGCGTGGATTGCTTTGGACCTCTTGATCTCTTCGGTGATAATTTTTGATGTTAAGCTCTCGATCCTATATATAGTCACAGAAACTAGAAACCCTTGATACCATCTGTGATTATATGCTGATACGATCCAATCACCAAAATATCTCATCAAACGGCCCTAGAACCGCTGCAGAACCGCCGCATATTGGCCCATTTGGCCACGGTTCCGCCCCGTATTGATGGTTTCAGTCTGTGGGTTTTTTTGTGCTATTTTATCTTGATTTTTGGTGTTCCTCTCGATGTTTAGATTCTGAAAATAATTCTCTGAGTCTCTTCCATTACTAGATCTTATGATTTGCTTTGATATTTTGGCAGATTTGATTCCGACATCTTGATTTATCCCGGATCTCTTAGATTCCAAACCTGAGCTAATCTGCACAATATCCCAAATCAAAATGTTAGTAGTATTTGGTATTTTTGAGATATTATCCTAACCATTTTATATGATATTATAAGTTAAGAATATTGATTAGAAATATTTGATATGATATGCATATTTTAATTACTAATATTTCATATAAATATTATATGCATGTATTTTCCCTCGTTATGTTAATTTATAATGTAGAAACATATGATAATAAACTTTTTACACATAAACTCTCATATGTTCTATAATTACAATAAATATCTTTTAGTACTTAACAATTATGGGGAAAATAATTATTCAAATGTGCAATATTTTAGACTAATCAGTACTCTCGCTGCTATTTATAGACTCTGAAAAATGAAATCCTAAAGCTCATATCGACGCATGTGGAAAGACGATCATGTCCAAAAAAAACCTAGATCGAACGGCCCACATTCGGCCGCTGATCCGCCGCAATTGTGCTTGTTCCACCACTGAACCGCCGCGTTTTTGTGGGATTTTTCCTGTGTTTTCATCGTGATTTTAGAAGGACTTCCGGATAATAATTTCTTGAAAATATTTTCGTTTCTCTGCAGTTGCGTGAATCTTTAATCTGGTCCCAAACTTGGCAGTTTTGATTGTTGCAATTGATTTGATTTAGATCTCTTGATCATGTTTGCAGTCTTGAATTGATTTGTTGCTTTAATAGCTGCACAATATCTCAAATCAAATCATTAGAAGTATTTATTTTATTTAAGAAAACATTTCAACTAATTTTTGCTCACAATTAAATTACGTAATGTTTTAGAAACATATAAATAATTATTTAAAAAGATATGGTTACAATTATTTTACTTAAATATTAAGAATCAAATGGATATTTTCTTTAAATATGATATACACATATTACTCCCAATTATATTAATTATAAGTTAAGAAACATATGACAAAATCTTTTTACACATAAACCCATACATGTTCTTAAACACCATTTAGTAATTAATAAAAATTGGAAAAATGACCGTAAAAAGGTGCAATAAATATAACTGATCACAAACTATATAAGCATAGCAGTTTTACATAGACATAGCAGTTTAGTATAAGCACAATGTCTGTTAATATAAACATAGCATAAGTGTAACTGATGGACATGAAGTGACTTGAAATATGGTCTAAAGAGGTCGCTATAAGGGTAAACTAACCTAATGTCTGTAGTCGTCAACCACTGCATGAGTATTCTTGAACCCAAGGTTATAATCCATAAGCAAGGAAATACGGACCCAAATCAAGAGTTAGTAACGAGTCTCTAAGCTGTGTAGGAGTCGACCCGTTTCAAGAGTTATTATCGGGACCCCATGCTGTGTAGGAGTCGGCCTGATTCAAGATTTAGTAACGGGACCCCAAGCTGTGTAGGAGTCGGCTCATTTCAAGCTTTAGTATTCAAGGATTCATGTGTTACTAGAGGGACTCCTGAGATTCCGTTGATCGAACTCACTACTCAAACTACCCCAACACTCCGCATATGTTAAACTATGAATAATGATATAAGTCTTACACGAATCCATGAATACGATAATGGTTACAAGGTCAAGTCAAGTTTCATGTCGAATTCAAGTCGAGTTCATGTCAAGTTCACGTATTCTTGTAAATGTGTATTCATGGTTCAGGTAAGGTTCAAGTCCAAAATATAATATCTAATCATGTTATCATGTACAAGAAACAAGGGTACACATGTTCGAATGGTATGAAATGAGACAAATGCATCATTCAAGTAATAATCAGGAACAGTACTGTAAACAAGTGTTGTGAACTACTAAATACTTAAGTCAAATGAATTCGGAGATTAAACAAGAAATATAGTACTAGGTGTTATGCAAACGTGAGTTCAAGTCTCGCCTAATTATGACTAATGGTTTGAGAGATATACGTGTTTTCGTATCGTGGTGCAAAACAAATCAGAATTTGTCCAATCCCAACTCACGTTTTTAAAAACACAGTTTGGGCTAATTTCTGTCAGGTTTCAGGTTTCAAAAAATTATTAAAAACTTGTAGTTCATTCGGTATACATATCCAAAAAACTAAGTTCCGCGCGATTTGGATTTCAGAAACTCTAGTTTTGATCATATTAAAATCATTGTTTAAAATAAAATTTATAGTTTTTGGACAACAAGTATGGGTTGTCTTGTTGGGCATATATCGGGTCGTTTTATATGTTTCTAAGTTACCAAATATATAGGAAAGTTATAATTCTGCCAACTAGGCATCCATACATCTAAGGTTTTTCACAAACCGACATCAGGAGTTCGAGTTATGTCATATTTGAAAACAGTGTACGAATCAGGACAGATTCGGTTCAGATTCGTCACATAATTTTATAACGCAGAATTCTATAATTTATGTCGGTTTTCTAGAAAACATTAAAACTAATAAAATCTAGATCTTTCGATTTATATATTCAAAACACTTGATTTTTCTCAAAACAGGCCTTGGAAGATGGAGTTATGTGTCTTTGAAGATGGCCAATAGAAACGGTTTTCTGATTTTAAAAGCAGTAGCAAAAACAACGTAAAATCATAAACCGTTATTCAATCCGATCTGAAATTTTTTTATAATGCATCTAGAAAAATATATATTATCTTAAATAATTTTCTTGAAATATCCCGAGATTGGAATTATTATATGAACTCATCTCAAAGTCGGTTGATGTCAAAAATCGGTTTGCTTTCAAGAAAAAAGATATCCATTTAAAAATAAATAAATACGATTTAAAATTCGAAAAGAAAAGAAATAAGGTAAACTTTGTGTGAATATATTCTTTTACTGCGAATTAATCTTGTCAGTGAAGTATAGAAGTGAGCATAGGAACCAGATCATGAAACTGTTGGACATAGTGCCCTCAAAGTCAATTATTGGATCGCAAGTAAGTGATTGCAATGATTGAGGGTATTATACTGTGTAGATATAAAATCTTTGTCTCAGTTGCGTTTGTATTCGGTCGTAATATAAATGCGTGTATGTTTATACTGATACGGGGTTATCCTGAAATTCGTTTCAGGATCACTTTTGGAAGTTGCCAGTTTCCAATCACTCGTATTTAACATTCGGTTAAATACGGATTTATCTTTTCTTGAGATGAGTGTGGAAGTTTCTAAATGGTGACTAGGTAGGTGACTAGGATGGTGAGGTGGCTTAGTGCATTAATGGAGCTTTTATGTGTTGATGACTATATGTTATGAATCATTGTTTCATTTAATGAGTTCATACTAGGTGTATTATGACTCATTCATTTGTATTAGTACTTGTGGTCACCTTCCCCCTCCTACACTCACCTCCCCCTCATCATATATGGCCGGCCCCTCTTTGGAAGAGAAAGATGGTTGTGTTTTTGGAAAAAGTATATGAAATTTGCCTCATGGAAATTTCATAAGTTCATTCTCTTATTTTCATTCGATCCAAAAGGCAACTTCATTAACCGTTCGTCCATACCTTTGGACGTAACGAGACAATGTGTTCTACTCATTCTCTACATCAATCTTGGTCATCTCTTTTAGCAAACTTGATGATCGAGTTGTCTCGGTTTAGAGGCGGGAGCCCTTTTAGAGATCCGTCGACGTGGTGCCACCTAGACGAGAAGATCGGAGATTCAGGAGATCGGAGCACCCGCAACAAAGCGTGGGATGATGGTTGAAGACCGAAGGATTCGGATCGTTCGGTATAACATTTCTACCCACTTTGTAGTTTGTTAGTTTAGCTTTAATGACAGATCCGGGTTATAGTACGCGATAGCGCCAGTTGTAAAAGTTTTTTTTTTCCGTTTTTGGCTTCTGTTAGACGGCCGGGGCGCTACCGTGGACTTACAGAAACATACATTAAAAATCGTCATAACAGTTATACTAGAACCTTATACAAAAACCCTTTTATAAATAATTAGGTTCCACGACGTGTCATGCAAGATATGTATTGTGATACGATTCATACGTTCCCATAAAATATTAATATGGAACATGCATTCATAATCATATGCAAGAAATTATGACTACTATATACATGAAGTAAAATACTATACCAAACCATATATGCATTATACTACTTAATTTATTTTATATATGTTATTTAAACATGGGGATTACCAAAGAATGTGCAAATAGAGACATGGCAAGAGAAAGGATATTCAACAAAAGAAGGCTAAGAGGGGGGAGGGAAGGAGGGGGGAGGGGGAAACGGATGGGACTTACAAAAATTAACCGATATCGTCACTGGGCTTGTCGATCCGCCGATAATCTCGCGTTATTAATGAGACTTTTTGAGAAAATTTAGTTTTAAAAAAATTACATAAAAGTAATTGCAAAATCCAAGGATTGAAACATGTGATCTGTAGAACAACAATGTAGGACTTAACCAATGGGATACAAGCCTTTTATTGCACATAATTAAATAGAAACAGATATATACACAGTTTAAAAGATAATAATTTAAAAGATAACAGAATAAATCTTTTCTTAAAATAATATTTTTTTCTTTTAAATAAAATAAATTCTCTTTTCAAAATTCTCTTTTCGAAGCAAAGTCGAATAAATTCTTTTTATTAAATGACATTAAAATGAATCTTTTAAAATAATCTTTCAAGACCCTCTTTTTTTCAAAAAGAAATAATTTCGAAACAAAAAGATTATTTTTTTTAAAACAATATAATAAAAACAGGATCGTTACAGCAGGTGGTGTGGCCGGCTAGTGACGGACGGTCATATATATCGTCTTAGGTGGAAATATTTCTTTGTAATTTAGGATAGACACCGGTTTTTCGAGGAATGGGATTCTCATGAAATGAGGTAATTTGATTACCATGGTAATCATATATTTCTGGGAATATTTTTTTCACACATTAGCAAGTATGGTAATATTTCATGGGAATCTATGATTACCACCGAGAGAGCTTCTACCAAATGCATCCTTAGGTTATTTACTCCAAGTGATTTGATATGTATTTTTTTTCTATAAAAGGACACTATAAACATTTTGAGAGAGCCAATCCATTGAGAGAGGAACCTCTCAAACATCCAACCCATCTTGTTTTTCATAATTTCGCATTTATCATCATAATCTGCATGTCTTAAATAGTTTATGTATCAATATTTAAGAGACTTGGAGGCCTCCAACACATCCATCATATGGATTAGGAATTAACGTATTTTTATATGTGAAAATTGCAATCATATGAAGGTTGTGTTTGAGGTATTTAAATTTTCCGATTTGTATATCACTATGACGCGTACCGAGCGGTGAAAAATACGATGAAATAGCTATTTGTGGAGTTAGCCTCATTTTGAAAAAGGAGGCCCGACCTCAATGGATGTAATTCCAATGCTTTGATCTTCTTCTTCTTCTTTTTCTTCTTTAATTTAAAAGCAATTTAATAAAATGCTTAATAATATAAAATTATGCCCAATTTGAAGACATGAGAAGAATAAAAACCCAAACATAAGAAAAATTAATGGCCATTAGCTATAGGCTAAGAATTACTTTCCAAAACTGCCCTCAGTCAATTCTAGTCCTATAACGTGGACGTAATTCTTCATTGGTTTAATGAGATAGCGACCGAATCAAAGCTTAAAAGGAGGAAAAATTGTGAAGAGGTTTGGAAGCAATTATTAGATGCCTTTAATGAGTAATATGACTGAGACGCTTTCTTTCTCACCATTTGCTTTTGTACCCCCATCTTAATTAACATTATGGGCATCATGATTACATTGATTCGATAGCATTAGTTTGTTTCAAAGTTTCTTATCTTCTCAGCTGAGCCTGTTTGGTTTGAGGATTTGTTAAGATTTGGATTGTCGAATCCTAGAATATCATAATTTTGTGTTTGGTTAGAGCATTTGAATTTTTAGGATTCCTTTATTTTTTATGGGGGCCACCACAAAACATGGATCGTGAATCCTAAATTTTTTTAAAGATTTGACACTATTCATTCTACTTTTAGATGGGACCCGTGTACTTTGTTTATTTAATAATTCTCTCTCTATCTATCTCTCTCTAAAATCCTCAAATCCAAATCCCACATTTTTTCACCAACCAAACAAAGATTACAAGAATCTACAAATCCAATACTAGAAATCCAAAACCAACCAAAAAACAAATTACCAAATCCAAAAATTTCAACCGTACTATCTTGGAATCCAAATTTCATAATCTTGCAACCAAACGGGCCCTAAAACCCCTTTCACTTTGCAAAATTTTTTTTTTTTAAAAAGGGTTATCTTGATTCTTATTTTGGTAGGGTAACAAAATAGGAAATCAGGATATGTTAGACCGGACATCTTATTCTGCCGTTGAAATTAGGCTACTAGTTGGCGCAGGTCTAGAAAAGTTCAATTGTGCTCCGGATTTTCTACACAAACGAAAATAGGAAAAACCAAACAAGAAGATTGACGAATGTGTGACCTATTCATCTTAGATGCATAAGTCATGAATGTTATGAGATGCATGGCAAACATGAATTAAATATAGAATTTTAATGTTGTTTCGTAACCTTTGATGTATGAAGATGTCCTTTGGTTATTTTTTTTTTATTTTGAAAGACTATTGTATTCGAATAGTCAATAATCATGAATCGAGGATTTGATATTTTGACCTTTTTTTTTGGCAAAAAGACATACTAAAAGGTAGGACACAACTAGACATAGACTGTCATGGCATTTGATGGTCTCGTTGATATCAAGTTTTGAACCTACACATGCCAGCTGCCATCATAATTTAATATGCTAAAGGTTTTATCATATCACTTGCTCATACTTCGAAACCAAGATGAATAGCTTTGTGGAGTACATTTGTTCTTAGACAACATTGCAACATTGAACAAGTTTGTGTCCAATAGAGATCTTCATTTCCATAAGAGGTATTGGAGTGTTCTTCAAAATCAAGGCCATGTTGGTAATCGAATGAACTTTTTGCGTGCGTTTTGCCGAGGTTTGTCAGATATATCTTGAAGCTTGAAGTTCGCATTCTACTTGTCTCTGACTTGCAGAGATTTTCAAATTTTCAATTCTGTCACGTCCCGCTTCTCAGTAGACGGAAACAGTGACGTGGTTAGCCCGTGACATATTTATCCAGAAAAGGTCATTTCCTAAATAAATATACTAAGCGTATTGAAATAATAATACACAATGCAAGAATAAATAGAGACTGTAAAATTTTTCAACAAATATCTTTATTTATATTCAACTTCCAATATTTACAAGTAGATGAGTTTAAACTGGAAAGTACATACAATAAAAGAAAATGCATAAACATGTGGCATACATAAACTGAAGAAAAGTGAAACCGAGCTAATCCAGAGTAGCGATCCGGTTGTAGTCTTCCTCTATGGGCTCCACTTCCTCCGTCTCGACCGTATCGGACGAACATTCCAAGAGAATAAAAGTGGATGGAATGCCCATCAGCGAACTAATGCTCGGTAAGTCCCAAACATAAAATAAGAGTAAAAAAAATGATAAGTGTAGAATATATAGATGACGAGTAAGTATATATATTCATGGGTAAATATGTACTATAGGTCTCTATATGGTCACTATGTTATGTAAGTCCACGGTAGCGCCCCGGCCGTCTAACAGACGCCAAATGCGGAACAAAAACTTTTTACAAACTGGCGCTATCGTGTACCGTAACCCGGATATGCCATTAAAGCTAAACTAACAAATTGCAAAGGGGTAGAAACGTTATACCGAATGATCCGAGTCTTTCGGTCTTCAACCATCATCCCACGCTTGTTGCGGCTGTTCCGATCTCCTGAATCTCCAGTCTTCTCGTCCAGGTGGCACCACGTCGACGGATCTTTAAACGGGCTCCCGCCTTTGAACCGAGGCAACTCGATCGTCAAGTTTGCTAAAAGAGACGACCAAGATGAAGTAGAGAATGAGTAGAACATTTTGTCTCGTTACGTCCAAGGCTATGGACGAACGGTTATGGAAGTTGCCTTTTGGAACGGATGGAAATGTGAAATGAGTATGCTTAATTTCCATGAACCAAAAATAACTATATCTTTTTTCCTAGCAACCATGAGCCTTCCCACCATGAAGGGCCGGCCACTTATAGGGAAGGAGGGGGTGAGTGTAGGAGAGGGGGAGGTGATCACAAGGAAAAGATTAAGAAGAAAATATCTAAGCTCAAACAAAACCCCATTAATAAACTAATGAATCATCACCCTTAGTCATCATAATCATTAATGGTCCATTAAAGCACTAATGAGTCACTATCCTCATCACCACTTCTAGAAGCATCCACACACATCTCCTCATGACTCACCTAAAAAGATAAATCCATATTTAACCGACTGTTAAATACGGCTGATAGAAAACTGGAAACTGGCAACTTCCAAAAGTGATCCTGAAACGAATTTCAGGATAACCCCGTATCAATATAAACATACCCGCATTTGTATTACGACCGAATACAAATGCATCTGAGACAAAGATATTATATCTACACAGTATAATACTGGGTTCCGGTTTAAACCAAAGCCTACCAGTATTATCTGCCCGAAAAACGACACGTGCGAAAACGCACGTGCTTTTTCCGAACCTTACCATAACACCATACGGCTTCTACAATGTTTCGCCCGAACTTGGGAAAGTGTCTGTGGGGGACTCTAATGACTCATTAACACACTGGCACTGGGTATAACCCCTAGCACGTCAGAGGTACAAGCTGCACGTAACGTTTTGCCTATGTATTAATTGGAAGGGAAGCTGACGAGCGAACTCATCTCTAAACCCTACTGAGCCCGACAGTGACAATGTATATACAGTCCGGTCCATTCGTCTAAAGAGTATCGCATATCAAGTCTAGAGGGTGGATAAAGTCAGACCCCTAACAACGCGATAAATCGTGTCGGCATGAAGCCCATCACCACCTGAGAAACTACTGATCCAAATCAGTAATTCTCCACTACCTCGGCCGAGGGTTTCTAGTGAAGGCCACCCGTGCACTGCGCGACATCAACCCTCAATACCGGGAGAAACGAATCCCCGAAATCCGCTCACTTGCCTCCAATGTGGCTCGGGACTGTACCCAACTAAAACCTGTTTGCACAACTCCTTTGAGCGTGGTAGGGTAGTAATCTAAGCACAGTGGAAACTCACATGAGACAAACGACGATCTCAGGTCGATGAACTAACCTGTACATATGTCACCAGGGAATTGCTATCTGACGATATGTATAATACCAACTAGCAGATTCCCGGCGAGTCCTGTCCGGTGTACTCATAACTCAATGAGCACCTATATACATCTTAGGTGATCCAACTAACACCAATGGCTTGTGAGACCGGCCATCGCCCCTCGTCGGGGTCTCGACTGTATACACTAGTCTACTCTGGAGTATCGATACCCTGTCTCGAAACTCCCACGACTAGGGACAATTTAAGGATGTGCTTATAGACCCCAGCTCCCACGTATATGATCACCATCATACCGCTGGCTGTCAAGCAGAATCTTATGGGCTCTATCAATCATGCAATAGCGAACTAAAGCATGTATACGATGATAAAGACAAACCAGATAGCATACTATCATCTTGAGCAAGACTGTCATATCGGTATAGGTCCTGCTTCAATCATTGCAATCACGTACCTGCGATCCAATAATTGAATTTGAGGGCACTATCTCCAACAATCTCCCACTTGCACTCAAGGCTAATTATTGCGATGTCGCATACTCACAGCCCGTGTGATACCGAACATCCGACTCCTCTACTAATCAGTTTCACAAAGCTAATTTGTAAAACTCTTGTGTTCGAGAAATAGCCTTAGTGAGTGGATCCGCCCTGATGTTTCTTTCTATATCTCTCTAAATCTCAAATTCGCAGAGAAAGCCATCTCCCGAATCGAGTGATACCTGTCTTAGAATATGTCTGAATATCTGATGGGACCTAGTTCATAAAAAAACTCCAAATCCAAACTTCTTAGACTGTATTGATAACTGAACCTAATCAGTATCCAGCACCATGCCTCCCAAAGTATCTTCTTGGACCACCTGTCCATAATACTGTCCCTCGTCAGAGGGAAAACTATAACTGTGACAATCACTCTGTCATCCATGTCACCTTGGAAGCCTGAAATGATAACCGTCTCCCGAAGGAGGCTGCTGTCATCAATTCCGTAGAACATACACTTATGTTCTATAACTGCTTCCATATGTTTCTTCAGGATTTGATTAATATAAACTTATCGCGTCAAATGCAAAAACAATATCTGGTGTGGTACTTGACATCTCATGATTGACTCAATTTCCTAAGCAAGTGATCTGCCAATCATGCACATCCCTCTCTCCTTTAGTCTGTAAGACACCTTTAGAGAGGGTGACTCCATCACCTGCAGGTACACCACCATGCCAGGAGTCAGCTATTCTAAAAACTATTAGAATACTGTCAAAGTACCCAAATTGGGAAACTACCCAAATCTAGATCTAAAACCATAGATCTAGTAACCTGAATGTCAGATATCATATCCATATCCTGTGTGAAGAAACATCTGTGTGACGACCACAGTATAACCGATCGTAATTTAGGAATTTTACTTCCTTCTCTGTGTATGTCATCCAAATACCAAGACATCATACCCTACTACCTTCTCAACAGATCCATCCCCTATTCTGATGAAGTCAAAGCCATGGCTGTCTTATCAAAATTAGATGATCTAATCTCCGCTATATCTGCTCAAGCCTATAAATAGACATAAGCTACTTGTCTACTATGCTTCCGCTGCTCCCACTGACCACAACAACCCTCTGACAGAATAATATATACGTGTACTTCTAAAACTAGTTTAGAACGACGCTATACATATCCTCCTACCGGGTCTCATAGTCTGGTAACAACAGTAGTGTCAAGTCTGGGTAAACAAGAACCTCCCTGTCACCCTCCTTGAGGCTACCGGAGTACCTCTCGGGTGTCTGAGGTTACCCACCATGTCTGCGGAGTGGCTATTGGAATGTCAAACTTGATTGAATATATAGGTCTTATTAAATTTTCCATAATCGTTTGTGGTTCTGGAATCACTTCCAGTTCTACCATACTCCCACTACTGTTTTCTGAAAAAATCCATTTTACTAAAAATGTGGCGAGTCTAGAACAATATCACTATTGATCTTCCAAATGGTAGAAATGTCAACCCTCGTCAAAGCCAGGGCCAACCCACAAACAGCCATTACAGAAACGTGCCTTGAGTTATCTAGTGTCTGGTTTTAAGCATAAGCTGGACAACTCCCCTTACCTTAACATCGTTAAGATATGAACCATTCTATATCCAATATAGAAATAGAGACACTAGTTTAATTGGAACCAGATTCTAATCATGCAGCTGTCTCCAGTGCATATCAACTTAATGGAAAGAGGCTACTCAGCATTACTCAACTTAGGAATCCATCCAATTATGAGTAACCTGAAAGAGAAACAAGTTTCTCAAAACCATTACTATCAACTGAATACTAACCAAAAGAATCTACATCTTCAATCTCTTTGAAGAATCCTGATACTTGCGACATCTGGTTCTCTACTTTATTCTTATACCCACAACTTCTCAAAACTTAGACATTGTATTTCTACGAAACACTTGTCTAAAAACTAGAGAAGTGATAAGTAAACAGAACATAGTACGAGGACCTACCCTTTTATCCTGACGGACACTGGACAACATACAATACTCTGTATAAGTCCCCTGAGTTGGATAACTCAAAACCTGTGCATCGTAGGTTGAAAACTGTACCCAGGCGATTTCCTCAAATATCACCAATTACAACGAATTCCGATATAATGAGGATGATCACCTAATTCCCAATAACTTACTCCCACTCATCATCTGTAAAACCGTACAGATATGAGAATGAAACCTGGTAAATACATACCCTGGAGTAAGTATCTAATCGGGAAATCAGTTTTCTTTTAACAATGCAGTGAAACATGAAAAAGTTTCGTAGGGGTATTCTGGTATTCTTAGTAATGCCTCTTCCATAATCTTATTCATGACTGTAACCGTATACTTCTTTGCCATCTCTCCAAATCCCTTTATTTGTCTTTATTTATTACCTTCTGTACACCATCGTTATGCTAAATGGTTTTCTTCCTTCCCTACCGTTCGGCACCAGCCTATGGTTTGGAAGAAGACTATCCAGTAAGCATAATAGGTGTACTCTCCTAAACCAAGGAGTACTCGTATCTTGAGAGAAGGTGATGATAAAAGACAACTGAATAATACCTTATTCTATTTCTCCCGAACTGGGGAAAAAGCAAAGGTGAAATAGGAGTAGCGATGAAGTACGCGGTTTGGTCGGGAATGATAACGGTCGCAATTTACTTTGCCCTCTTTCTAATCCCTTTATTTTGTCTTTAGTTATTGCCTTCTGTACACCCTACTTAGGCTAATTGGTTTTCTTCATTCCCTACCTTTCGGCACCTGCCTATGGTTTGAAAGAAGACTATCCAGTAAGCATATCAGGTGTACCCTCCTAAACTAAGGAGCTCTCGCAACCTGAGAGAAGGTGATCATAAAAGAAAACTGAATAAACTAATTCTATTTCTCCTGAACCTGGATCCATCCTCGAAGAAGTCCCTTCGAGTTCGTATATAACCATACGATGGATCTATCCAATGGAAGTGGATATCCGTAGCAATACGGGGTGTTCTGAGAAATACAAAGGGTAAAAGAAGAAGCGACAATGACTTATGCAACTCGGATAATCCAAAAGCCAGTATTTTAAGAAGGTTCGTTCAACTTGGTTACTGAGTCATAGTCTAGGGTCGGTCAAAGGTCACTGCCAAAGAGAGAGAGAGAGAAAAGAAACACTCAGCGTGCACTCTAACCTAGATCAGAATGGTTATCATTTTATCTAATCAGGAAACCTCCTACTGTAATCTCAAATTCTCCTCCAAACCTAGAAGAAGAATTAGTCGGGATCACCCGAAGAGTAAACCAACTCATCAGTGAGAATCGGGATCCAACTATCATCGTATGATAACTTGATGGAAGCCACTCAAGTTATCACACTCCAGAAGGTATGCGCATGCCTGGCAAGTTTGCTTTATGTTTGAAACTCCCGATGTGATTTTTGCCTCATGCTCTTATGACCTTGATGAAGGTCAACAAATCATAAGTCACATGTCAAGTTCTACTCGTCATTGTCCTGGTTAATTTGAACCCACCCGCACAAGCCCTTGACGAAGGTCAACAAGGCTATACGACTGTCCCAAACCTACACATCTATCTATGCAACAAATGAATACCCCGCAGCTACCAAACACTATGCCTTGACGAAGGTCAACAAACATAGCTTGAATACTACTGACCATCTATAAGAAATGACGGAGGGCTACGGATGGTTTTTGGCGAAAAACCTTTAACGTAATGAACTTGATCTCGTTGAAGGAACCTGATAACTTTTTATAAAAATATAGTGACGAAAACATTTTGCTAAAGAGGTCACTCCCGGTGAAGGGATCTCGGCTCTTTCCTCGTGGAATGAGGTGCAGGATATTCCAACTGAATACCGCGATGCAAATCAACTTGTAATCGACTATATTAAAGTTACTACCCTTACATAAACTTCTGCCCAAGGGGTCACTCCCGATGAAGGGATCTCAGCCCTTGCCTCGTTAAATGAGGTGCAGGATATTCCAAACTGAATATCACTATGCAAAACAAAAGGAAACATCTTTGTAATAACACCTTTTTAAAATTTGTTCTAACAACATCAAATATAGGTTTGTTTTACTTCGCATTGATAAGAATCAACGCAATCCCATCAATCAATCACACCAGAAAAGAACGAAAATATAATGTACGTATATGCCATCCGCATTCGTCACTGGGTCCCGTCATCACCCGTTAGGTTACTTAACTAACGACAGAGCGGGGACTGGACTAGCGCGGGTGTAAAACATATACAACATTTAATAGTATATATACCAATATACAATAATCGTTCCAGGCGTGATAATATGCAACATTACAGAAAAGTAATAAGCATCACAGAACAATACAGATAATCTGGGATCCCCGGGTTTCACAGAGCCGCTGCTGAAACCTGACGTTCCCCTGGTCGTGTGGATAGCCTGTGCAATGAAACCTAGACCCCTACGGGTGCGGCAGGTTACCCGCTAAAACCTGAAGCGAGGCGGTCCCCATAGCATAGTGAATTGATCACCCGGCACTTCACGGAATCCGGTAAATTGAGCACCCTTCCTTGGGTCAACCTGTACCCCCTATGAGTGCGGCGAATAGTCTGCCAATTCTAGAGTGAGCTCCCTCTGCCTCTCAATGCCATGAGATACGGACCCGTTGCCCTCCAGAACCCGGCTATCCGTGCACTCCTTCGCGGGATAAACCTAGTACAGAAATGAAAAATATACAACGGGTACATCAACCTCGACCCGGTCGTGCCCCAAAAGAATATTAAAAAAACTGGCAGTAACGGCAGTCCACATGTTGGACGCTCGCCCCGCAATATCAAATGTACAATTAAATCCAAACTGCACTATCATTGCACCCTGCTATCCACCACGACATATCCGCAATAATACAGCACAACACAGAACATCAACGCGAATGTCACGTTCGCAAACCCGTCTAAAAGAACTATAGCAATCAGACGCGGTTTACCGATCAAATGACATTCCCGGTCGGAGATATAATGAAAGTACTGTAAACTAACAAATTTAAAATTTCGATCGACTAAATTTCCCGAAGTGGGCCCCACGAACAACTGCTGTACAGTAACAAAATCTGGGCCCAAAATATATATACCAAAAATCCCAATTTCCAGTAAAAAAGCCACTGTGCAAATTTGGTGCACCGATCTCACAGAATGGCCGCGGAAGCGCGGTCAAACCCTAGGTTTGACCGCGATTCCGCGGCGGTCTTGTGAGATCACGTGACCAAATTTTGACGGTGAGCTTAGAAAACCCTGCTGAATTTTCTGTGATATGTAGAATTATTTTTAGACACTGTTTAAAATCAACAGAAACTCAGAACATGGATTTTTGCGGTTTTTGAAAATCCGTTCGATCGATCTTTTAAACGCGTTAGCACAAGTTAGTATAGCTTAATGGTGAGGCTCTGATACCACTGTAAGTCCACGGTAGCGCCCCAGCCGTCTAACAGACGCCAAATGCGGAACAAAAACTTTTTACAAACTGGCGCTATCGTGTACCGTAACCCGGATCTGCCATTAAAGCTAAACTAACAAATTGCAAAGGGGTAGAAACGTTATACCGAATGATCCGAGTCCTTCGGTCTTCAACCATCATCCCATGCTTGTTGCGGCTGTTCCGATCTCCTGAATCTCCAGTCTTCTCATCCAGGTGGCACCACGTCGACGGATCTTTAAACGGGCTCCCGCATTTGAACCGAGGCAACTCGATCGTCAAGTTTGCTAAAAAAGACAACCAAGATGAAGTAGAGAATGAGTAGAACACTTTGTCTCGTTACGTCCAAGGCTATGGACGAACGGTTATGGAAGTTGCCTTTTGGAACGGGTGGAAATGTGAAATGAGTATGCTTAATTTCCATGAACCAAAAATAACTATATCTTTTTTCCTAGCAACCATGAGCCTTCCCACCATGAGGGGCCGACCACTTATAGGGAAGGAGGGGGTGAGTGTAGGAGAGGGGGAGGTGATCACAAGGAAAAGATCAAGAAGAAAATATCTAAGCTCAAACAAAACCCCATTAATGAACTAATGAATCATCACCCTTAGTCATCATAATCATTAATGGTCCATTAAAGCACTAATGAGTCACTATCCTCATCACCACTTCTAGAAGCATCCACACACATCTCCTCATGACTCACCTAAAAAGATAAATCCGTATTTAACCGACTGTTAAATACGGCTGATAGAAAACTGGAAACTGGCAACTTCCAAAAGTGATCCTGAAACGAATTTCAGGATAACCCCGTATCAGTATAAACATACCCGCATTTGTATTACGACCGAATACAAATGCATCTGAGAAAAAGATATTATATCTACACAGTATAATACTGGGTTCCGGCTTAAACCAAAGCCTACCAGTATTATCTGCCCGAAAAACGACACGTGCGAAAACGCACGTGCTTCTTCCGAACCTTGCCATAACACCATACGGCCTCTACAACGTTTCGCCCGAACTTGGGAAAGTGTCTGTGGGGGACACTAATGACTCATTAACACACCGGCACTGGGTATAACCCCTAGCACGTCAGAGGTACAAGCTACACGTAACGTTTTGCCTATGTATTAATTGGAAGGGAAGCTGACGAGCGAACTCATCTCTAAACCCTACTGAGCCCGACAGTGACAATGTATATACAGTCCGGTCCATTCGTCTAAAGAGTATCGCATATCAAGTCTAGGGGGTGGATAAAGTTAGACCCCTAACAACGCGATAAATCGTGTGGGCATGAAGCCCATCACCACCTTAGAAACTACTGATTCAAATCAGTAATTCTCCACTACCTCGGCCGAGGGTTTCTAGTGATGGCCACCCGTGCACTGCGCGACATCAACCCCCAATACCGGGAGAAACGAATCCCCGAAATCCGCTCACTTGCCTACAATGTGGCTCGGGACTGTACCCAACTAAAACCTGTTTGCACAACTCCTTTGAGCGTGGTAGGGTAGTAATCTAAGCACAGTGGAAACTCACATGAGACAAACGACGATCTCAGGTCGATGAACTAACCTGTACACATGTCACCAGGGAATTGCTATCTGACGATATGTATAATACCAACTAGTAGATTCCCGGCGAGTCCTGTCCGGTGTACTCATAACTCAATGAGCACCTGTATACATCTTAGGTGATCCAACTAACACCAATGGCTTGTGAGATCGGCCATCGCCCCTCGTCGGGGTCTCTACTGTATACACTAGTCTACTCTGGAGTATCGATGCCCTGTCTCGAAACTCCCATGACTAGGGACACTTTAAGGATGTGCTTATAGACCCCAGCTCCCACATATATGATCACCATCATACTGCTGGCTGTCAAGCAGAATCCTATGGGCTCTATCAATCATGCAATAGCGAACTAAAGCATGTATACGATGATAAAGACAAACCAGATAGCATACTATCATCTTGAGCAAGACTGTCATATCGGTATAGGTCCTGCCTCAATCATTGCAATCACGTACCTGCGATCCAATAATTGAATTTGAGGGCACTATCTCCAACATGTTAACTTTAAGTTCCAAGTGTGAATGTGAACGCAGCCGTAGAAATATTCATGAGCTCAAGAGTGGGGTCCCAGGAGCAAAAAAACACGGGCCCATTTCATGTGTTAGTATCGGGGTTCTAAACTGTGGATGAGTCAACCCAACTGATATTCGAGTAAAAAAAAAAGATTAATACAGGACTCCTGAAACTCCGTTGGATTCACACAAGAAACTATCCCAAGCATCCCGAGTATAAGTAGTCTATAGCTGTATAATATACTTAATTAATTTGATTGATTGATTATAACATGTCTTGATCGAAACCATAGATTGCAAAAATGTGTAGAATGAAGTCGAATTAGTCGAGTAATATACGAGTCGTGACAATTACAATCTTAGGTCGAGTCAATTTTGTTCGAGTAGATTGGATTCGAGTCCATGTTCGAGTTTAGATTCGAGTTTCGAGTTCAAGTTTAGATTCAAGTTTGGAGGTTTGAGTTATAGATATTTCTTGTGAATTGATTTAACTTTTGAAGATCTTAGTTCGGGAGAAATCGGCAACTGCTGCATATATACTGTAGGATTTGTGTTTTTTTCCAAGACAATTGTCGTTGATAACTCCGTTAAGTTGTCTAACCTGAATAGCTAAGCACTCACTTTCTCCGGCTCCCTAGAGCTCAAGAGAATTGATCCCGCTTAAAGCTATATTAATCTAGAGTCTTTAAGTATTGTTTGCATATCTCGAGAGGGTTTTATGAAAAATACTTTAATATTGCTTAAAATAATCCTTGAGGGTGATTTATAACATTTAGGATTTTCATGAACATGTCTTTTAATTGTTATGGTATCTTGGTGATAAAACCTAGATTTTGAAAGGTTATAGTATTTTTATGAAAACTAGCTCATTTGGAAACTTGATGGTATTTTATTTAAAATTTAATCTTTCATTTAAAAAATATATATAGGTTCATAATATATTTTTATTGAAAATACGGATTCATAGTTTTATATAATTTTCCAAAATTTAGTTTTATTTAGAAAAGTCGTGTTTGTTAAAAAATCGTATTTTTATTTCCTTTTAAGACCGAATGCTCCGTGAGAAGTTCTGCATCTCGCTCTACTGTCCTAAGAATGTGCGATAATCCACACCATCTATTAGCGGGTCCCCTAACGAGAGTTGTAGAGGCGTAATTGCCAAGAATTCCAAAAATACCAATTAACACAAATCCGTTTTGAAAAATGTGGTATTTTAATGTAAAACCTATATTTTAATTTAAATCATATTTTTGGAATACCGTGCTATGAAACCATAGTATGCATGTGGGGTAGATCGTTACCCCGTGAAGCTTCTAGAGATGGGTATACTAGTTATTGAGAAAGGGGTTATCCTAAAGTTCATGGTATTTTAATGAAAAGTTCGTTATATGATTGTTTCACATGAAAATTTTGGTTAAACTAAAAACTAAATGATTATAAATAAGGTTACGAGTGGTATGAGAAACTTATTTTGACCTATTTTGCTTAATGAGGGGAGTACAAATGTTAAAATTACATATATCGGAGTTAACTCCACTTTACCGATATGTTTGTGTAGCGTTGGGAAGAGCTTAAAAAAGAGAGAGGGAGTTCCGTGGCGTCGCGGAAACTCCGGAAACGACTTCGATTTTCAACGAAAAGAGCTCGGTTTCTAACTTCACTTGACTCCACTTATACTTAGAAACTTTTAGGATAATTTTGATAGAAATTTTCAAAATAGAGGGAAGTTAGGGCATGGGGGATATTTATAGTGAAGAATTTAGGGTTTGGGAATAAAAATTCGGATTAAAAGAATTAAAATTGGTGTTAAATGGTGAATTGAAGGGTCACTGTTTAATTGCAGGGAAATCAAACATTGCAGGAGAGTTGAGGGGAGCTGAAGGGTGTGTGTGCAAAGCACGGAGGGGATTGGGCACATTGGGATCGTCGGCACGGCCATATTAGCAAAATGGGCTGTCGGATCTGGCCCAATCGTCTCGAGATTCGTGCTACCAGCTTTAATCACTGCTTACTCTTTTTTGCGCATGTTTGATTTTTCTGAAACTTTTCGTTTTTCCGTAAATTGCACGTGCAACTCTTGGGCTTCTAAAAAATTGAAAAGAAAAATCTAAAAAATAATTGGGTCTGATGGGATTCAAACACACAGGCTATGTCGCAGCAGTGTAGAGACTTTACCAGTGAGTTACAAATTGTTTCTTGCTTTTATTAAACAAAAATGACTTATAACTCCCATACAAGCTGAAATACCCCTTTCTATACATTTAATAAATAATTCTGTACAGAGATTTCATAGTCGTTACAAATTCTCTTGCTGGATTGGTGGCATATCATGTATTATATTTGTGTTGTAGATAAAACACATAATTTTAGGACGATTTTCCGCTAATGTAAAAGCAGACTTTCATTTTTGTTAGAATGTATTTTCTGCATCGATCTACCATGCACTGATAATTCAAATCCCCTATTTACCCTCATAGCTATCATGGAAGGGCTTATTGCACTAAAATTCCATCAATTATCAAGGTTGTTTTTTTTACTAAAATGTCTTTATTAGAGTAAAATACCTTAAATTATGGTTTTTAACGGAATTCTTTTCACTAAAATACCTTCAAACCAGCAGTTAAGATATTTTCTTACCATAAAAGAACGTTAAGATATTTTAGTAAAAACACAATAGTTATGAATATTTTAGTGTAGGTTTTTTTTTTGATATTGCCTCCTCGAAAATTGGCTATTTTCAAATACGCCACCCACATATGGCTATTTGCCTGTAGCCCACTCGAAATGTCTATGTCAACTAGATATCCCACTCACGTTGGCTTCTATTATGTTAACCTTTAATCATGTTTAGTTATGACTGAGTAAAGACGAAAATACCCCTGACCCCTCTCTCTTCTCAGTCACCCCCTCTCTCCCCTCACCCCTCTCTCTCTCTCTCTTCTCATTCACTCATGTCTTTCTCTCACCCCTCACCTCTATCTCTCTCTTCTCACCTCTTCGACCCCTTCTCCGCAAGCCAATCGCCGACGACCTCCTTGATGATGCTCATAGGTGGGAACTCCCCGGATCGTGATACGCGGCAGATGACGTGTCCCGATGCACACGGAAAGAGGTCAAGGACCACACATTGGAGGCCTCCCCCGGGCTATCGTCCCGCTGACTGGAACCGACCTTCGAGGATTCCTTGAACAGTCCTGTGGTCGCCAAGTAAACGACCGTTGGCTCCCCGCCGAGCCCTCCCACATGCCGAGCTTCTTGGCCCTTCGCCTCCGGGCTATCCCTGAGCCGAACCAGCTCGGCCTCCCGCCCTCCTTTAGGCCTCTCGCCGAGCTAGACTTCCTCGGTTCTATTGAGCGACCTAGAACGCAGATCACAAGCATCTCCGCCACGGCTCCGCGAGTCTCGCCAGACGCGAGATATCCGCCGCCCTACGATCCCACGTTCCACGCCGTCGCATCCCCCAATTAAGGAGTGTATCTCGTCATTAATGGGGGATCTCACCATTCTCGAAGGCGTAACGCCAGGGGCGTAATGGCCGGCGAGAATCTCACGCCCGCTAGCCCATGGCTGCCGCTATATAAACCCCTCTCTCAGACGACTTAGGAAAGGCAATTCTGATCCAATAGGCCGCTACTCTGCTCAAATACCTCGACTAACTTGATTGTCGGAGGGTCCATAGTGGTACGACCACCCCGAGACTTCTTTGCAGGTAGCTCGGCTTCAAACCAAACCAAATCTATTGAGATCCACACGCATCAGGAGACAATCCTCAAACCCAATCTCAGCCGTTCACCAACGCTATCGGTAGATCGTCGGAAGACAACATCTGAAGGAGATCCAGGGCTCCATCAGTTGGCGCCGTCTATGGGAACTTCGAAAATTCCACTCATCGAAAGTCGATCTTCCGATCTTGAGCAGATGGCGAGTGATCATTGCGACGATCCCAGCACTAGCCGCCATCATCCCCATAATGGAGGCGCGGACGGATCATCTCCTTCCCCTAACGCCGTTCACGGCCTGTCTGCACAGATCGACAGGCTCACGTCCATCATGGATGCCCTTGTCCATGTCCAAACAGCTGGGCAAGTGTAAGTGCACGGCGGCGCCCCGGCCTCCATCCTGAGGCCAAATGCGGAAGCGATGGTTAACTTTAAATTTTTCTTGAACCGGCACCACCGCGCACTAAAACCCGTATCGTGCCATTAACTAGTTATAGCTAACTACAAGATGGGGAAGAGAGATATACCGAGCGATCCGTGTCCTTCGGTCTTCTCGTCGTCGTCCCGATCTCCCGCGGAATCACCATTCGTCGTCTTCTCATCGGAAAGGGGCACCACGTAGCCGGATTCTTTTACGGGCTCCCACCTCTGGACCGAGGCAACTCGGGCACGAAGTTGGCTAGCGGACACGTCCAAGGGTGCTGTAGGTTGTAGTGTAGCGGCTTGTCTCTTTGGGGTTTATGTTGCCATTGGGTGATGAAAGAATCAAAGAACTTTGGAGATGGGTTTATGATTTTGGAGCATACAAATGAGATGATCTAATTTCCCTCATACAAAATGTGAAGCCTCTCTCACCTCACCTCATTGTGGCCGACCCCTCTTTTCAAAATGGTGGAGGAAAGAACAAAAACATCAAGGGAGGTGAGTGTAGGAGATCAAGGGTGGTGACCACATCAAAAGCAAGCTTCACATCCATTTCTAATCTCAAAAAGCAAAGGATAAGAAAGAAAAAGGATCTCATGATACTAGTCAAATCATGAAGCCATCATAATCAATCCATATGCAAGAAACCCCCTCCACAAATGTTATTTGCAAACTTGCAAATAACCCCCTCCATCGAAAAGTCCGGCCGTGAAGGAATAAAGGAAAACCGGCCGGAACGGAATGCAAACTGGCAACTTCAGAAAACTGACCCCGTAATAAATTATAGGAAAACCCCGTTACTGCATATACATGCTCGCATTTGTATTCCCACTGAACACAAATGCAAAGAGACAAAATTTACACTGTCTAATACTAGGATCCGGCTTAAGCCAAAGCCGACTAGTAAAAACCGTCCGATCACGATCCGTGCAATACCGCACGTATCTGATCGAACCCTGCCATATCTCCATACGGCCTCTACAGCGTTTCGCCCTAAACTTGAGTAACTGTCTGTGTGGTGGACTCTAAAGACTCGTCAATACTATGGCTGTGGATTTAACCACTAGCACGTCAGAGGTATTAGCCATACGTGACGGGCTACCAGCTATTGACCAAAAGGGACGTCGATGAGCGAACTCATCCTGACACCCTACTGAGCCTGTCAGTGACAATATCCGTACAGTCCGGTCCGTTCGTCTATGAGCATCGCATGTCGGGCCTAGGGGGTTGGTAAAAGTCAGACCCCCAAAAGCGGTACAAGTCGTGTCGGAGTGTAGCCCAGAACACCCTGAGATACTACTGGAATACCTACCAGTAAATCTCCTGCCTCGGCCGAGGGCTTCGTGTAATGGTTCTCCTAGACACAGCGTGACCTCACCCCCAATACCGGGAGAGACGAACCCCTGAAGATCCGCTCACTGCCTCCTTATGGCTTGGGACTGTACCCAACTAAAACATGTTTGCACGTCTCCTTTGAGCGTGGTAGGGTAGTAATCAAAGTATAGTGGAAACTCACACGAGACAAATGACGATCCCCAGGTCGATGAACTAACCTGTACACATGTCACCAGGGAACTGCTATCTGACGTCAGGTATAAGACCAACTAGCATGTTCCTGGCGAGTCCTGTCGGTGTACTCATAACCCAATGAGCACCTGTATACATCTTAGGTGAACCAACTGACACCAGTGGCTTGTGAGACCGGCCACCGCCCCTCGTCGGGGTCTCAAATGTATACACTAGTCTACTCTGGAGTATCGATGCCCTGTCTCGAAACTCCCACGACTAAGGACCTTTTAAGGATGTGCTTATAGACCCCAGCTCCCACTTATATGATCGCCCTCATACTGTTGGTGGTCAAGCAAGAATCCTAGAGGCTCTATCAACGTGTAATAGCGACATGTCAGGTCACCTAAAGCAGTACATGATGATAAAGATAAACCAGATAGCATACTATCATCTCGAGTAAGACTGTCCTACTGGGACAGGTCCTCCCTCAATCATTGCAATCACGTGCCTGTGATCCAATAATTGACTCTGAGGGCACTATCTCCAACAATCTCCCACTTGCACTCAAGGCTAATTATTGCGATGTCGCATACTCACAGCCCGTGTGATACCGAACACCCAACTCCTCTACCAGTCAGTCTCACAAAACCCGTTTGCGAAACTATTGCTTTCGAGGAATAGCCTGAGTGAGTGGATCCGCTTTGATGTTTCTTTCTATGTCTCTCTATATCTCAAGTTCGCGGAGAAAGCCATCTCCCGAAATGAGCAATACCTGTCTTAGAATGTGTCTGGATGTCTGATGGGACCTAACTCATAAATGAACTCCAAATCCAAACTTCTTAGACTGTATCGTCAACTGAACTAAATCAGTATCCCCCGCCATGCCTCCCTCGGTATTGCCTTGGACCACCTGTCCAAAATACTGCCCCTCATCAGAAGGAAAAACTATAACTCTGGCAACCTCCTTGTCATCCAGGTCACCTTGGAAGCCTGGAATGATAACTGTCTCCCGAATGAGGCTGTCGTTATCGTATCCCTAGAACATCCACTTATGTTCTAAAACTGCTTCCGACTGCTTCTCCAGGATTGGATCAATGTCAACTTATTGCATGTAGTGCAAGAACAACATCTGGTGTAGTACTTGACATCTCATGATTGACTCAATTGCCTGAGTAAGTGATCTGCCAATCATGCACATCCCTCTTCCCTTTAGTCTGTAAGACACCTTTAGAGAGGGTGACTCCATCACCTGCAGCAGGTACACTACCGTGCCAGGAGTCGTCCATTCTAAATACTCTTAGAATGCTGTCTGAGTACCCAGATTGGGAATCTACCCAAATCTAGATCTAAAACCATAGATCTAGTAACCAGCATGTCAGATATAAAATCCATTTCCTTTGTGGAGAAACCCTTGTGTAACGACCAAAGTATAACCGATCGTAGTATAGGAATGTCACTTCCTACTCTGTGTATGTCATCCAAATACCATGACATCACACCCTACTGCCTTCTCAACAGATCCATCCCCTATTCTGATGAAGTCAAACCTATGACTGTCACATCAGAAATTGATGATCTATCTCCGCTATATCTGCTTTAGTCTATAGATAGACATAAGCTACCTGTCCACCAATGCTTCCGCTGCTCCCACTGACTACGACAACCTTCTGGCAGAGTCATATAAACGTACACTTCTAAAGCAAGTTTAGAACGACGCTATACTCATCCTCCTGCCGAGTCTCACAGTCTGGAACAACAGCAATGGCTAGTGTGGGTAAACAAGAACCTCCCTGTCACCGTCCTTGAGGCTATCGAAGTACCCCTCGGGTGTCTGAGGTTACCCACCATATCTGCGGAGTGGCCAATGGAATGTCAATCCAGATTGAATCTTTAGGTTCCTTACCAAATCTTCAGTAATCTTTTATGGTTCTGGAATCACTTCCAGTTCTACCATACTCCCACTACTGTTTTTTGAAAAAAAAATCAGTTTTTAATAAAACTGTGGCGAGTCTAGAACAATATTGCTATTGTTCATCTAGATGGTAGAAAGTCAACCCTTGTCATAGCCTGGGTTAACCCACAAACAGCTATTACAGAAACGTGCCTTTGAGTTATCCAGAGTCTGGTTTTAAGCATAAGCCGGACAACTCCCCGTACCTTAACAACGTTAAGATACGAACTGTTCTATATTCAATATAGAACCAGAGGCACTGATTTAATTGAACCAGATTCAAATCATGCAGCTGTCCCCAGTGCATGTCAACTAAATGGAAGGAGGCCGATCAGCGTTACACAACTTAGGAATGCTTCCAATTATGAGTAACCTGAAAGAGAAGAAAGTTCTCTTTATCATTTCTATCAACTGAATACCATACTCAAGTATCTACATCTTCGATCAACTTGAAGAATCCCGATACTTGCAACACCTGGTTCTCTACTTTATTCAAATACCTATAACTTCTCAAAATTCGGACCCTGTGTTTCCACGAAACACCTTTCAAAAAACTAGAGAAGTCATAAGTAAACCGAATATAGTACGAGGACCAACCCCTCTGTCCTGATGGACCCTGGAAAACATACAATACTCTGTAGAAGTCCCTTGAGTCTGATAACTCATTCACTGTGTGTCGTAGGTTGAAAACTGTACTTATGATTAAGAAGAATTACACCGCTGTTTAATGCTCCTTACCTAACCATCCACTGATATAGGTAAATGTCATCGACATAATATCAAAAAGGTATATCTCACTCTATAAAAATAGACGTACAGATATATCAATTTGAAATTGGTGCATAACAACGGATATTCAAAACCAAATATTTGCCGTCCGGCAAACAACCCAGGTGACTTCCTCAAATATCACTGATTACAACGAATCCCGATATAATGAGGATGATCACCCAATTCCCAATAACTTACTCCCACTCATCATCTGTAAAACCATACAGATATGAGAATCATACCCGGTAAATACATACCCTGGAGTAAGATCTGATTGGGAAATCAGTTTTCCTTTAACAGTACACAGTGAAACTGAAAAATTGAAATGCTTCGATGGGGTATCCCGGTATTCCTCGTAATGCCTCTTCCATATTCACGACTGTAACCGTATAATTCTTTGCCACCTCTCCAAATCCCTTTATATGTCTTTAGTCATTACCTTCTGCACACCCCTTTAAGCCAAATGGTTTTCTTCCTTCCCTACCGTTCGGCACCAGCCTATGGTTTGGAAGAAGACTATCCAATAAGCATATGGGTGTACTGTCCTAATCCTAGGAACACTCGCAATGCGAGAGAAGGTGAGGATAAAAGACAACCGAATAAACCTTATTCCTATTTCTCCTGAACCAGAATCCATCCCCGAACTGGAACAAGTTCCTTTCGAGTTCGTATATAACCATACGATGGAGTATCTAATAAACTGTGGATCTTCGTAGTGATACGGGGTGTTCTGGAGAAATACAAAGGTGATTTTAGGATTTGCGAAGAAATACTTGGTTTGGTCGTGAATATCAGTCGCAATTTACTTTGCCCTCTTACTAATCCCTTTCTTTGTCTTTACTTAATACCTTCTGTGCACCATCGTTAGGATAATTGGTTTTCTTCATTCCCTACCGGTCGGCATCTGCCTATGGTTTGGAAGAAGACTATCCAATTTTCCTAATAGGTGTACTATCTCCTAAACTAAGAAGTACTCACAATTTGAGAGAAGGTAAAAGGAAAAGACAACTGAATAATCCTATCCGTTTCCTCCAGAACCTGAAACCATCCTCGAATAAATTCTTTCGAGTTCGTATCTAACCATACGATGGTTTTGTCCAATGGAAGTGGACGTTCGTAGTAATACGGGGTGTCCTGGAGAAAAGGGTAAAAGTGGGAGTGTCAATAAGGTTAGCAACTCTGACAATCCAAAAGCCAGTGTTAAGAAGGTTCGGTCAATTTTGGTCACTGAGTCATAGTCTTAGGGTCGGGTCAATGGTCGCTGCCAGAGAGAGAGAAAAGAAACACTCAGCGTGCACTCTAACCTAGATCAGAATGGTTACCAATTTATCTAATCTGGAAACCTCCCATTGTAACCTCAAATTCTTCTCCAAACCCGAAAGAAGAATTAGTCGGGATCACCCGAGGAGTAAACCAACTCATCAGTGGGAATCGGGATCCAACTATCATCGCATGATAACATGACGGAATCCGCTCACGTCATCACACTCCAGAAGGTATGCGCATATCTGGCAAGTTTCAGTTCTTTTGAAACTCCCGATGTGATTTTTGCCCCATGCTCTTATGACCTTGACGAAAGCCAACATATCATAAGTCACATGTCAAGTTCTACCCATCATTGTCCAGGTTAATTTGAACCCACCCGTACATACCCTTAACGAAGGCCAAAATAGTAGTACGACTGTCCCAAACCAACGCATCTATCTATGCAGCAGAAAGGTAACAAGCAGCTACCATACACTATGCCTTGACGAAGGCCAACATACATAGCATGAATACTACGTGCTACCCATCTGAAACGACGGAGGGCTACGAATGGTTTCTGTTGAAAACGTTTAACGTAATGAACTTGATATCGTTGAAGGAACTGGATAGCTTTATAAAAATATAGTGACGAAAACCTTTGCTAAAGAGGTCACTCCCGGTGAAGAGATCTCGGCTCTTTCCCCGTAGAATGAGGTGCAGGATATTCCAACTGAATACCACGATGCAAAGCAAAAGTAAACGGCTATAGTGAAGTTATTGCCCTGACGCAAACTTCTGTCCAAGGGGTCACTCCCGGTGAAGGGATCTCGGCCCTTGCCTCGTCGACCGAGGAGCAGCATATTCCAACTGAATACCACGATGCAAAACAAAAGAGAACGCCCTTGCAATAACAGCTTATTGAAAAAGTTCCAACAACATCAGATTAGGTTTGTTTTTAACTTGCATTGATCCGAATCAACGCAGTCCCATCAATTGATCACACCACAAAGAACGAAAATATACTGATGTACGTATATGCCATCCACATTCGCCACTGGGTCCCGTCATTACCCGTTAGGTTAGCTAACTAACGACAGAGCGGGGACTGGACTAGCACGGATGCAAAGCATATACAACATCTACTAATATATATACCAATATATTATATTCGCTCAAGGCGTGATAAAATGCAACATCGCAGAAATGTACAGCATCACAGAACAATACAGATATCTGGGATCCCGGGTTTCACAGAACCACTACTGAAACCCGACGTTCCCCTGGTCGTGTGGATAGCCTGTGCAATGAAATCCTAGACCCCTACGGGCGCGGAAAGTTACCCGCCAAAACCTGAAGCGAGGCATCCCCCTTCAGCACCATGAATGGACCACCCAGCACTTCACGGAATCCGGTAACTTGGGCACCCCTCCTGGGTCAACCTGTACCCCCTACGAGTGCGGCGAATAGCCCGCCAATTCTAGAGTGAAGCCCCTCCGTCTCAATGCCATGAGATGCGGGCTTGTTGCCCTATAGAACCCGGCTATTCGTGTACCCCACCTTGGGGTAATCCTAGTACAGAAAGTAAAATATACATACAACGGGTACATCGACTGCAACCTGGTCGTGCCCCAGAATAATAATACAAACAGGCAGTGACGGCAGTCCACATGTCGGACGCTCGCCCCGCAATATCAAATGTACACAATACAACAAAAATTGTGCTAGCATTGCATCCAGGCTATCCCCCATGACCAATCCGCAACATCACAGCAATACACAGAACATCAACGTGAAAGTCACGTTCGCAAATCCGTCTAACCGGGCCATAGCAGTTAGACAGGATTTACCGATCAAGTGACATTCACGGTCGCAGATATAATGTAAATACTGTGAACCAATGTGTTTAAAATATCCGATCGATCAAATTTTACAAAGTGGGCCCCCAAGTACTACAGTAGCACATCAAGAAATTCTGGGCCCAAAATTAATATTCCAAAACCCATATTTTCAACCCAGGAGCTTTCTGGAAAATTTTGGTACACTGATCAGTTCAAGTCGCGGCGGAACCGCGGCCCAAGCATGGGTTTGGCCGTGGTTCCGCGGTCGTTTAGACTGTTCACGAGACCAAATTTTCCCAGAACTCTTAGATTGTCCTACACATCATTCTGAAACAACCTGAAAAATTTTTGGACTTCAAAAAATTTCGACAGAAACTGATGTGAAGAAAAATACGGTTTTTGGAAAATTGTTCGATCGGAAATGTAAAACACATTAGAAAAACCTAGACTATGTTAATGGCGAGGCTCTGATACCACTGTAAGTGCACGGTGGCGCCCCGGCCTCCATCCCGAGACCAAATGCGGAAGCGATGGTTAACTTTAAATTTTTCTTGAACCGGCACCACCGCGCACTAAAACCCGGATCGTGCCATTAACTAGTTCTAGCTAACTACAAGATAGGGAAGAGAGATATACCGAGTGATCCGTTTCCTTCGGTCTTCTCGTCGTCGTCCCGATCTCCCGCGGAATCACCATTCGTCGTCTTCTCGTCGGAAAGGGGCACCACGTAGCCGGATTCTTTTATGGGCTCCCACCTTTGGACCGAGGCACCTCGGGCGCGAAGTTGGCTAGCCGACGCGTCCAAGGGTACTGTAGGTTGTAGTGTAGTGACTTGTCTCTTTGGGGTTTATGTTGCCATTGGGTGATGGAAGAATCAAAGAACTTTGGAGATGGGTTTATGATTTTGGAGCATAAAAATGAGATGATCTAATTTCCCTCATACAAAATGTGAAGCCTCTCTCACCTCACCTCATTGTGGCCGGCCCCCCTTTTCAAAATGGTGGAGGAAAGAACAAAAACATCAAGGGAGGTGAGTGTAGGAGATCAAGGGTGGTGACCACATCAAAAGCAAGCTTCACATCCATTTCTAATCTCAAAAAGCAAAGGATAAGAAAGAAAAAGGATCTCATGATACTAGTCAAATCATGAAGCCATCATAATCAATCCATATGCAAGAAACCCCCTCCACAAATGTTATTTGCAAACTTGCAAATAACCCCCTCCATCGAAAAGTCCGGCCGTGAAGGAACAAAGGAAAACCGGCCGGAACGGAATGCAAACTGGCAACTTCAGAAAACTGATCCCGTAATAAATTACAGGAAAACCCCGTTACTGCATATACATGCCCGCATTTGTATTCCCACTGAACACAAATGCAAAGAGACAAAATCTACAATGTCTAATACTAGGATCCGGCTTAAGCCAAAGCCGGCTAGTAAAAACCGTCCGATCACGATCCGTGCAATACCGCACGTATCTGATCGAACCCTGCCATATCTCCATACGGCCTCTACAGCGTTTCGCCCGAAACTTGAGTAACTGTCTGTGTGGTGGACTCTAAAGACTCGTCAATACTATGGCTGTGGATTTAACCACTAGCACGTCAGAGGTATTAGCCATACGTGACGGGCTACCAGCTATTGACCAAAAGGGACGTCGATGAGCGAACTCATCCTGACACCCTACTGAGCCTGTCAGTGACAATATCCGTACAGTCCGGTCAGTTCTTCTATGAGCATCGCATGGCGGGCCTAGGGGTTGGTAAAAGTCAGACCCCCAAAAGCGGTACAAGTCGTGTCGGAGTGTAGCCCAGAACACCCTGAGATACTACTGGAATACCTACCAGTAAATCTCCTGCCTCGGCCGAGGGCTTCGTGTGATGGCTTTCCTAGACACAGGGCGACCTCACTCCCAACACCGGGAGAGACGAACCCCTGAAGATCCGCTCACTGCCTCTATGTGGCTCGGGACTGTACCCAACTAAACCTGTTTGCACGTTTCCTTTGAGCGTGGTAGGGTTGTAATCAAAGTACAGTGGGAACTCACACGAGACAAATGACGATCCCCAGGTCGATGAACTAACCTGTACACATGTCACCAGGGAACTGCTATCTGACGTCAGGTATAAGACCAACTAGCATGTTCCCGGCGAGTCCTGTCCGGTGTACTCATAATCCAATGAGCACCTGTATACATCTTAGGTGAACCAACTGACACCAGTGGCTTGTGAGACCGGCCACCGCCCCTCGTCGGGGTATCGAATGTATACACTAGTCTACTCTGGAGTATCGATGCCCTGTCTCGAAACTCCCACGACTAGGGACCTTTTAAGGATGTGCTTATAGACCCCAGCTCCCACTTATATGATCGCCCTCATACTGCTGGTGGTCAAGCAAGAATCCTAGGGGCTCTATCAACGTGTAATAGCGACATGTCAGGTCACCTAAAGCAGTACATGATGATAAAGATAAACCAGATAGCATACTATCATCTCGAGTAAGACTGTCCTACTGGGACAGGTCCTCCCTCAATCATTGCAATCACGTGTCTGTGATCCAATAATTGACTCTGAGAGCACTATCTCCAACAGCAAGTCCCTTAGGTCGTCGTTCCCCCACCTTAGGACCGTGACCTCTGCAGAGGAGGAGATGACATTGCCCACGCCGGCACGAATGAACACCGTCTCGCTATCTCCACCGGTTACAGGTCCCCCCACAGCGACCGATTCAATGACCCTCTGGGCGCCTCACAACTTTACACCGGGGTTACGTGAAAGAGCGCCTCGCCTTGAGGCCCGTCGCACTCCTGTCCCTCCCGAGGAGGTGTCGGTTAGCTCTCTTGCTTCCAGGCATGGCCGGCACCCTCTCCCTCGACGGGGGCGCACGGACGGCGCTCACCGCGATAACTCATGAACAACCTCGCCGAGGGACCTGAGGAACTGTCACGATCCAAAATTTGGCCCGTAACCGGCAATTAAACTACGTAACGTCTACAGGCGTACGCAACTCAAGTAAGCCGAAACCAAGAAATCTAAACCACCCAAATCTGGATCAACGGAGAAAAACATAGTTTTTAACATTTGAAAAATCACAAGTAAAATCTCTAACTCTAGTTTTCCTTCTTGAAAATTTCGACATCATCTCTTTTGTAAAAACTAGCCCTGAAACGGGTACAACACAGATAATACATAAAGCATTCCAAATGGGAGCAAAATCATGTTAGTGTATATGCCCTAGAGGCCATTACTGTATCATACTAGTTTGTATATTACTTGATGGAAGCTTGGGATATTCACAGTTGTATATACAATCTTGCTCGAAATGGTAGTATGCTACTTGGTTTGTCTCTGCTTTAATATGTGCAAGTGTTTCTTTTAGCATATCGCTGATATACATATTAGTAGAGCCCTTAGGATCTTTGCTTGATTACCAGTGTTGTGATGGCGCTCACACTCGTGGGAGCTGGGTAATCCATAAGAACATCCTTATACAGGTCCCTGGTCGTTGGACTATCGAGACAGGGCATCGATACTCCGGAGTAGACTAGCGTATGCACTTCTCATCCCAGTGTGGGAGACGGTCTGTCCCACAGCCGTCAGTACGTCGTACTTGAGATAGTATACGGGTGCTCGTTAGGTTACGAGTACACTGGACAGGACTCGTCGGGGACTGTTGGTTGGTATTATACCTATCGTCAGTTATCAGTTCCCAGGTGACATGAGTACAGTTTAGTCCGCTGACTTGACACTGTCACTTCGCCTCGAGTGTGTTCCCACTGCACTTTGATTACTACCCTACCACAACTCAAAGGAGTCGTGCAAACAGGTAGTTTTTGGGTGCAGTCCCGAAGCACTTGGAGGCAGTGACGGTTAGACAGGATTAGTCTCTCCCGGTATTGGGGGTTGACATCGCGCTGTGTCCAGGAGAGCCATTACACAAGTAGTCCCTGGCCTGGGCAAGCGAGATATACTGGTAGGTTTCCAGTGTTATCTCAGGGTGTTCTGGGCTACACTCTGACATGACTTGTACCGCTATTAGGGGACTGACGTTCACCGCCCCCTAGGCCCGCCATGCGATATATCAGACGAACAGACCGGACTATACGGAGACTGTCACATACAGGCTCAGTAGGAGTTCAGATGGGGTTCACCTCGTCAGTCTTCTTATCGGCATCTACCCGGGGACCGTTATGTACAGCTAGTGCCGCTTGCGGTTTGTGGTTAAACCCACTGCCAGCGTAGTGTCGAGTCTTTAGAGTCCCACACAGAGAGCTATTCGCCTTTAGGCAAAATGAGTAGAGGTCGCATGGTTTTGAGACAGGGTTCGTTCACATCCGCGTACTTGTGCATGTTTGCTGTCCGGACAGCTTATATTAGCGGGCTTTGGTTTAAGCCAGATCCTAGTGTATGATTTGGGATTGTTTTTTTCTCATTGTATTCGTTTTTCTCGGATCACGAATACGGGTGCGTATGCACAGTTGCTTGAGACAGAGGGAGAGGACTTTGATTAGGGTTAATGACTATTGTCATTTTATTAACCCTAATGCTTATGTGTGTGAATTATGGTTAATTGATATTAGTTTAATAATGTTAGTTATATGTATGCCCTAGAGGCCATTACTGTACATTGGATGTATGTTGTAGTGGATGCTGGGACATATATAGATAGGACTTTCTTGCTCGACATGATAGTACGCTATCTGGTTGCTCTTTATCTTAACATGTATACTTTCTGTCTCTCTGATTACATGTTGATAAAGCCCTTAGGATGTGTACTCGACTTCCAGGACTATGATGCAGATCATACTAGTGGGGCCTGGGTAGTCAATGAGTACATCCTTCATTGTTCCTAGTCGTGGGAATATCGAGATGGGGCATCGATATTCCAGAGTAGACTAGCGCATATCTTCTCGGCCCATGCGATGGGCGATGGATGATCCCATATCCATTGGTGTTTGACATCGAAGATAGTATGCGGGTGCTCAGTGGAGACTGGGTACACTGAACGGACTCGCCGAGAACTCCCAGATGGTATTATACCTCACGTCAGATGGCAGTTCTCTGGTGACACTGGTACAGCTTAGTCTGTTGACCCGAGATCGTCATAGAGTCTTGTGTGTCTCCCACTGTGCTTTGATTTCCACCCTACCACGGCTCTACTGAGTCATGCAAACAAGTGGTTTTTGGGTACAGTCACGATTCACATGGAGGCAATGAGCGATAGGAGGGGATTCGTCTCTCCCGGTATTGGGGGTTGATGTTGCGCTATGCTCGACTGGCCATAACAGGAAATCCCTGGCCAGGGTTGTAGTGATATACTGGTAAGAGTTATCAGTAGTTTCACGATAGTTATGGACCTTACGTCGGCATGACTTATCGAGCTACTGGGGTCTGACGTTTACCACCCCTAGGCGAGATATGCGACATATCAGACGAACAGACCGGACTGTACGGTAAGTGTTACTGGTTGGATTCACAGGAGTGTGAGCGGGCTTGCTCGTCGATCTTCTGATCGCTCAATACCTGGGTGGCCGTTACGTTTAGCAGACCGCTTGCGGCTTGTGGGTGTTTGATATGATCATCATCTGCTGCCGGCATATTGACGAGTCTTTAGAGTCCTGCACAGAGGTTTCCTGGCTCAAGCGAAACGAAATAGGAGCGCATTTGAGATATGTGCGGGACCGAGAATAATGCGTGTATGTGATACCGTATTCCATTCTCACGACGAATGTATCGATTGGTTATATGCGATATAACCTGGTTATCGAATCAAGGATTGATTCGAGAAGCCGATACATTGGATACTAGCCGGTTATATGCGACATGACCGGATCATTGAATCAAGTGTTGATTTAATGATTTATTGTATAATTATATATTTGATATATTTCTTTGCATTAACTAGTATTGGTTCACTTTAAATGGATTTTCTCACTTGAATTGTGCAAGTTGTATATGTGATATACTTTTGTGCACATGATTGTATCATGTTTGATGATACATGCTTATTTGGTTAAGTGTAAAGAATTAAACTAAGGTTGAGTTAATGATTAGGGTTTTGTTTACTTAATTACTTATTCATTTATCTTATTTATTTATATCCATTTTGGAAAATGAAAAGGATAAATGAATGGTTACTTGTTTTGTTTTTAGTTGAAGATTCTTGAAGTTTTGACTTAGTCTCCATTCTTGTCTTATACTTAACCCTAACCATTTAAACTAACCCTAATTCATTCTCTACACTTAACTAAGGTTAGAAGATGATAAGAATTAATTCTTTTTCCTTTTTCTTAAATACTTATCATATCTTTTTCTTCTTCTTCTTCATGAGCAAGAAGAAGAAAAAGCTTTCTACACCAATGGCAACTTGAGAAATCAAGTGAGAAATCCAATTCTAAAGTCTACCCACTTCCTATTTCTTCATCCTCTACCTCTTGCCAAGTTGTATAGGGTGTTTACTTCACAAGTTTTCAAAGCTTGGTGAAGTTGGAGCTTGTTCTTGTGATGTCTCGACGTAGATCATCTTCGGCATCGAACCGACGATCAAGCCCGCCCATTCTTCGATGATGCCAATGCTAGAGTCAAGGGTTTGATTTGGACAGCGGAGGGAGATCATCGCGGAGCTTAGGAAGTGGTGGACCGGATCTACAAAGGTTGTAGTCACTTTCCTTTAGATACATTTCCATTTACTTGCTTGTTTCGCCTAGATATCTAGTAAACGATCCGTATTAGGGTTTGTAGGCACTCGTAAAATTTGATTTGTGCATGTTTGATCACTTGTGAGACTCCATAAGAGTGCCTAGGAACCTTTCAGTGGTATCAGAGCCTAGCTAGAGCCATAGGCGAAGTCCTGACGGAGTTAGAAGTCCGATCGACCCAAAACCCCGACTTTGAAAATGCTCTCTGGACTTTTTCTGAATTTGTGGATTTTTTGGAATTAAAAATATGTAGAGAAATGTGCAGGAAATTCTAAGAAAAACTGCAGAAAACGACAACCTAATTCAACAGTACGGCCGCGGAACAGCCGCGTTGACCCCCCTTTTGCGGCGGTTCCGCGGCCGTCTGTGATGATCAGGATGTGTGTTTTCTTCAGTTGTTTCTGTTGGTGTTTCTTGTGTGTTCTGGATGTTTTTAATATTTATTCCAGAGTTGTATTTTCTGGGTTGTATTGGGGACTCGGTGTATTCGATTGGACTGTCTAATTTTTGTCGGTGTGCTTTTCCGGGTAATTTTAGAATATGTTAAAAAGTTCGACCGGATATAAATACCCACTTTTTCCCCTGCCAGGAAATTTCCAATTGTTGGATTTTTCCATAGTTTAACGACGTTCTAAGTAGTGCAAGTAACTCGATGGACCCTCTAGAAGACAACAAACCTTAACTCGATTATGTGACCGTCTTGAACTGCCCTTTGAACCTTCGGGTTTGGGGCAGTACGGCGTGCCACATGTGAGGCGTTGGCTTAACCCTTCTATGGCTGGACCGTTGGTACTGAGGCATGAACTGAATGTTGTTAGACTTATTTCATGTGTTGAGTAGTATCGGGAAACCTTGGGTGTTCGATTGTTCGACCGAAAAGTTTAGCATTTTCTATTTATCCGGAATGTGATACAATAATTGGAATTCACAAACAGTTATGAGATAACGGAATGAATATTATAAACATAGCAGTTTAGTCTCACTTGATCGGTTGCCACGGAATTTTGATGTGATCAAAAGTCCGTCGCAATCAAGTAGCGTACGCGGATACTCGCCGGGTAAACTTAATAGACAGCCTCACCCCATAGCCCCGACCAAGTGACTGTAGGAGAACCCCGTCACCAAAAGCATCCGTTCGGGTGCTCGCGGCAGCGGTGTTCCGCCTTGGTGCACTTTGTCGACGGCGTCGGGGGTGCGGCCGCCTACTGAAGTTTGCGACGAGCATTAGATCAGAATGTCGGGAATCCTGTTGAATTGCCCGACTTGATATTGAAAAGCGTTTTCGATTTTGAGACTAAAATGCGGGGTTTATAATTGTTAGGCATGTGATGTCTAAGAAATTCATTTGGTCAGGCATGCGATGTCTGAGGAGGTTGCGGATTCCAACTGTTGTAGTTTTACACTTTCTTTTCTGTGACCGTAAGTGTAATATGTGATGTCGCCGGTTTCGTTGCTATATGTCAACGACAATTGGGATGCGCATATTTACTTACGTCGATGACATGTGATGTTATATGTTGCTGGATATGTTATATTGGATCGTCGTGTTTGAATAGCCGGGTTTTTTTTATGTGAGATGAGTGTTTTTTCATTTTCATTCATGTAAAAACTTGTATGTAATATTCTTTTATTGGGGCACTTCCAGGTTGCGGAAGTTGTCACCGTTGATGTATATTATTTACTTTTCTGCACTAGGATAGACCCAAGGAGGGGAGCACAAGTAACCGGGTTCTGGGGTCCTGTGGGAGACCAACTCGAGGAGTCGAGTCCGGGTCTCCTAACCCTAGAATTGGTAGGGTTGCTTGCCGCTCTCGTAGGGGTCTTGGGGTGTGGGATTGGCTATTCATCACGATCGTGGAATCCGTGTTTTATACTGGCTCGTATTGAAAACACGGACGTCCTAGTATATCCAATATTTCATATGTTTCTTCTGCTGTGTTTCATCTGTGATGTGATCATATGGTGCTCTGTTCAGATAGATGTAGTATATAGTATATATGATATATTATATAGACGTTGCTTATGTTTTACACCCGCGCTAGCCCTGCCTCGCTCTGGCGTTAGTTACCTAACCTAACGGTGCAGACGGGACATCGAGGCGAATGCGGATGGCATAAGCGTACGTTATATTTATCTGTGATGGTTAGGTGGACTTAAATGATGGGATATTCATTAATGAGATTAATGAAAGAAAATAAACCTAATTGATGTTGTGGAATCGAATTTCAAAATAAAACAGGTAGCTACAGTTCTTGCTTTGCATCGTGGTGTTCCTGTAGAACATCCTGCACCTTATTCGATAAGGAAAGGACCGAGATCCCTTCACCGGGAGTGACTCCTTTAGCAATAACTGGCAGATGCTACAACCCTCGGTTTGTCTTTTGATCGCTTCTATAGTTTCTGCTTTGCACAGTGATATATATGATATATCCCGCACCTCATTCGACGAGGAAAGGGTCGACGATCCCTTCACCGGGAGTGACCCCTTTAGCAAAACTAGAAAAGCCTCAAAAACATTCCATTTAAAAACCATTTGATTCCGCAACGAGATCAAGTTCAAAGCGTTAAAGGTTTTCACAAAAACCAGCCGCAACCCTCCGTCATTTTAGGAAGTAGAGTACTTAGTATTCGTGTTGTGTTTGTTGACCATAGTCAAGGCACAGTGTACGGTAGCTAAGTGATGTCTTCTTACACCGCATATGATGCGATTAGTTAGGACAGTCGCGTGACTTTGTTGACCTTAGTTAAGGGTCATATGGGTGGGTCTAATTAATCACGAAATGACGGGTAGAACTTGACTAGTACTTATGATTTGTTGACCATAGTTAAGCTCATAGGTGCTAGGGGTAAAAACCTTTATCGGGAGTTTCAAGTGTTGAAATTTGCAATGAGATTGCATACCTTCTATATGATAGTTGGATCCCGATACCCACTGCGAGTAATTGTTACTCCTGGGAGAGTTTTGCACTTTGCAATTAGCCGATCAAGTAGGTGTCTAGAAAGGTGTCAACGGGGTTACGCCTCTGGGAAAACGAGGTTTACTGTAATTAGGTCCGTGCGAAAGCACGGGGAACTTCCCTCAAAGTACCGACACTGGCCTGGCTGAAAGATTGGCGAACTTGTAGAGTGTAATTAATCCCGGCTAGTCTTTCCTTTTAGGGTTTGAAGGAAGATTTGATAAAAACAGTGGGAGCCATCCTGATTAGACAAAATATATAACCAATCTGATCTTGCAAGAGCGCACGCTGAGTGTTTTCTTCTCTCTCTCTCCAGGTAGCGAACATATCACGCCTTAATCAAGATAATAATATGGATGTATTGACCGAACCCACTTGTTATACTGAGCTGGGGAACGTTAGTCCCGCTCCAACTTATAATTGTTATAAGACAGAGCAGGAAATAGGGGAATGCCAGGATTCACATGCCGCCCAAACGAAGAAAGTGCATGAGATGCATCTCCTTCGGGTGTGTTCATTACAAAGAACTGTTTCTCAGTATCCTCTGCATCCTGGGTATATGATACCGGATCAGGATCCCAGATATGTAATATGTTACATAGGGCTACAAAAAGGTAGAAAAACTGAGAACGGGTGATAAGTTTCATGAGGCAGAAAACGGGGCAAGTGTTGCAGCCAAGTCTGTTGGTCAATGTCACCCTGTATTACCAATACATTGATTCTGAACAAATGCTATTAGATACCGAACCTGATATACAAAATCATATCAGTCTCTTTATTAGTAAAGAAATGATATAATTTTGTATTGTTGGATAATGTTTTGAACATTTCCTGTATTAAAAGTTGATCGGTTCAGGCACATTATCTAAAAGCATTGACGTTCTAAATCAAACTACAGTTCCTTCTATACTGAACACACACAAGAGGAAGAGTTCAGAAATGAACGAATCATTCTTGAGGCATTGTAGACTAAGTCACATCAATGCGACCCGACTGGCTGAAGCTACATTTTAGATGCATATTTAAATCAGTTTGAATTTACATCTTGTGAAACTTGCCAGTCATGTCACAAAGATTAGATGACCATAGCTCTGTTTATTGGAAACAGAGAAAGAGTTAATGAACTCTTGGGACTGATACATGATGATGTATGTAAGGTCTCCTGTCTACACATGCCAGGACTGGTTCTTTATACTTCATTATATTCGCTGATGATCTCTCAAGATTCAGTCATATATTCCTGTTGAAATATAAGTCCGAAGCTTTTGAGGTATTCACAGAATATAAGTTGGAAGTAGAGAACCAAAATCCGGGTGTAGGTATTATGTCCTTTGATGAGATCAGGGAGGAGAATATTTGTGAATGGCATTCCTGGACCATTCTAAAGGAGAATGAGATTCTCTCTCCGTATTACTCCTCTGAATACACCACAGCACAACGGTGTATCAGGGTGGAGCAATCACACAATATTAGATATCGTGTGCTCTATGATGAGTACTACTGAGTTTCCTATTTCCTTTTGGGAGTTATGCACTTATAAAGTTGCATACCTATTGAATAAGGTTTGAATCAAATCAGTGCCTACCACTCCATATGAGATATGGTATGGGAAGAACCCATCTCTTAAGCGAGTTAAGATTTGGGGTTGTCCGGCCTATGTTTAAAGCAAAATCCGGACAAGATCAAGGCAGGATCAGTTCTGTAGAACTGGAAAGGTTCCAGCTATACAAAACTGCAGTTGATGATTTGACAGAACCAAAGGATTCTATAGTTCCCGACGAACCTCAGCCTCTCCGCCGATCTAGTAGGGTTCCTCATCCGCCTGAGAGATACCTCGATTTCTCGATGACAGTGGGAGCAAGGAATGCATCATGAGATGATGACCCAACTAGATTCGAGCAGGCCATCAAGAGTAGGGACTCTGTAAGAATGGCTGGATGCTTAGCGGTCTGAGATGGAATCCATATACACCAACAAAGTATGGACTTTGGTTGCTATATCTGAAGGGTTAAATCCCCATCAGCAGTAAGTATATCTTGAGAAGATTACTTGGTGTATATGGAAAAGTTGAGACTTTCAAAGCTAGACTTGTTAAAGGTTTTCGTCATCGACCAGGCGTGGATAATGATGAAACCTTTTTCCAGTAGCTATGCTTAAGTCTATCCAGATCCTACTTACCATGGCTACATACCATGACTACGATATCTGGCGGTTGGGTGCCATGACTGCTTTTCTAAATACTGATTTAGAAGAGAACGTCTATAAGAACACAGCCAGAGGTCTTCGTAAACAGTGGGAGCAGCGGAAACGTGTGCAAGTTGCTTTACATAATGAAGCAGGCATCGCGGAGTTGGAACGTCTGTTTTGATGTGATAGTCAAAGTGTTTGACTTCATCAAAATGATAGACGAACCTTGTATATACAAAAGGGTAGTAGAGAGTAACGGGGTCATCTTCGTATCGTACGTAGACAACATACTCTTGATAGGAAAAGAGTTTCCTGTACTACGATCGATCAATCTCCTATTATCACAAGGATTCTCCAAATAGGATAAAGATGATACCTCCTAAATCCTGAGATTTGGACCTATGAGATAGATCTAAAGGGATATTAGGGTTCTCACTAGGTACAGTGAGATTGTATCAATTGATCTTGGGGAGAATCACTGGAAGTGTTCCAGGGTGATAAAGATGACTGAATGTCAGTCACAGGCACTGTCTTTACCCTCAGTAAAGGGACGGTATGTTGGAAGAGTTCCAAGCTAGATACCGTGGCAAACTAGACGATAAAGGCTGGTAACATCGCTATTGAAGATACTACCAAAGAGGAAGTTTGGGTGTATATTGGTTCATAAGATGAACTAGGTTCCTGCCATTGTATGACAATGGAAGTGTGGCTACGGCCCTGGAACCATGGTCCATCAGTGACCCAGACATATTCTGAGGAAGCATCACCTGATCATGGAGATGGTTGATCTCCAGGGTGATCGAGGTTAGGAGAGTAGATTCAGAGGACAACACGGCGGATCCACTCACGAAGGCCTTTTCCCAGAGAGAGACTCATATGGGATGGTTGAGTATTAGATACTGCGACCACTGCTACAGATGGCCCTAGTGCAAGTGGGAGATTGTTAGTTATATGTATGCCCTAGAGGCCATTACTGTACATTGGATGTATATTGTAGTGGATGCTGGGACATATATAGATAGGACTTTCTTGTTCGACATGATAGTACGCTATCTGGTTGCTCTTTATCTTAACATGTATACTTTCTGTCTCTCTGATTACATGTTGATAAAGCCCTTAGGATGTGTACTCGACTTCCAGGACTATGATGCAGATCAAACTAGTGGGGCCTAGATAGTCAATAAGTACATCCTTCATTGTTCCTAGTCGTGGGAATATCGAGACGGGGCATCGATATTCCAGAGTAGACTAGCGCATATCTTCTCGACCCATGCAATGGGCGATGGATGATCCCATATCCATTGGTGTTTGACATCGAAGATGGTATGCGGGTGCTCAGTGGAGACTGGGTACACTGAACGGACTCGCCGAGAACTCCCAGATGGTATTATACCTCACGTCAGATGGCAGTTCTTTGGTGACACTGGTACAGCTTAGTCTGTTGACCCGAGATCGTCATAGAGTCTTGTGTGTCTCCCACTGTGCTTTGATTTCCACCCTACCACGGCTCTACTGAGTCGTGCAAACAGGTGGTTTTTGGGTACAGTCCCGATTCACATGGAGGCAATGAGCGATAGGAGGGGATTCGTCTCTCCCGGTATTGGGGGTTGATGTTGCGCTATGCTCGACTGGCCATAACAGGAAATCCCTGGCCAGGGTTGTAGTGATATACTGGTAAGAGTTATCAGTAGTTTCACGATAGTTATGGACCTTACGTCGGCATGACTTATCGAGCTACTGGGGTCTGACGTTTACCACCCCTAGGCGAGATATGCGACATATCAGACGAACAGACCGGACTGTACGGTAAGTGTTACTGGTTGGATTCACAGGAGTGTAAGCGGGCTTGCTCGTCGATCTTCTGATCGCTCAATACCCGGGTGGCCGTTACGTTTAGCAGACCGCTTGCGGCTTGTGGGTGTTTGATATGATCATCATCTGCTGCCGGCGTATTGACGAGTCTTTAGAGTCCTACACAGAGGTTTCCTGGCTCAAGCGAAACGAAATAGGAGCGTATATGAGATATGTGCGGGACCGAGAATAATGCGTGTATGTGATACCGTATTCCATTCTCGCGACGAATGTATCGGTTGGTTATATGCGATATAACCTGGTTATCGAATCAAGGATTGATTCGAGAAGCCGATACATTGGATACTAGCCGGTTATATGCGACATGACCGGATCATTGAATCAAGTGTTGATTTAATGATTTATTGTATAATTATATATTTGATATATTACTTTGCATTAACTAGTATTGGTTCACTTTAAATGGATTTTCTCACCCGAATTGTGCAAGTTGTATATGTGATATACTTTTGTGCACATGATTGTATCATGTTTGATGATACATGCTTATTTGGTTAAGTGTAAAGAATTAAACTAAGGTTGAGTTAATGATTAGGGTTTTGTTTACTTAATTACTTATTCATTTATCTTATTTATTTATATCCATTTTGGAAAATGAAAAGGATAAATGAATGGTTACTTGTTTTGTTTTTAGTTGAAGATTCTTGAAGTTTTGACTTAGTCTCCATTCTTGTCTTATACTTAACCCTAACCATTTAAACTAACCCTAATTCATTCTCTACTCTTAACTAAGGTTAGAAGATGATAAGAATTAATTCTTTTTCCTTTTTCTTAAATACTTATCATATCTTTTTCTTCTTCTTCTTCATAAGCAAGAAGAAGAAAAAGCTTTCTACACCAATGGCAACTTGAGAAATCAAGTGAGAAATCCAATTCTAAAGTCTACCCACTTCCTATTTCTTCATCCTCTACCTCTTGCCAAGTTGTATAGGGTGTTTACTTCACAAGTTTTCAAAGCTTGGTGAAGTTGGAGCTTGTTCTTGTGATGCCTCGACGTAGATCATCTTCGGCATCGAACCGACGATCAAGCCCGCCCATTCTTCGATGATGCCAATGCTAGAGTCAAGGGTTTGATTTGGACAGCGGAGGGAGATCATCGCGGAGCTTAGGAAGTGGTGGACCGGATCTACAAAGGTTGTAGTCACTTTCCTTTAGATACATTTCCATTTACTTGCTTGTTTCGCCTAGATATCTAGTAAACGATCCGTATTAGGGTTTGTAGGCACCCGTAAAATTTGATTTGTGCATGTTTGATCACTTGTGAGACTCCATAAGAGTGCCTAGGAACCTTTCAAATAATTGTACATAGTTATGGTTGTTGACCATTTGACCTATCTTGACTTGTTGACCTTGTTGACACTTTGACCATCATCATTTCATTTGGAAGATGCTCTTTGATCCTTGCAATTTGCATTAAAAATAAAATGATAATGGCCATGTCTTGATTAAGCCATGACAATTATCTCACTAATTATCTAATTAAAATAATTCACACATATATGTGAGAATGGTTATTATTCTCTCATTCTATCATTTTCCCTTTCTCTCTCTTGTTCTTCCTCTCCCTCAAGCACTCCCCTCTCATGTGTTGAGAAACACTTGAGCTTGAGAAAAACCTCCTCTTGATAATCTCTACTCTCATCTAGGGTTCAAGGATTAGCACTTCTTGCATCCTAGTTACTTCTAGCTTGGAGTTGAAGCCAAAGGTTGAGGCTTTCGGGTGGATCCTTCTTTGATGTGAGAAGACAACAAAGGTGACCTCTTTCTACTACTCCAAGGAGCAAGGAGAGAAGGACATAAAGCCCTAGGTATAACCATTCTAACACTTAGCTAGTTTCTAGTTAGCTTTAGCTTGTTTTTGTTTAGCAATGATCCTTCTTTGTCTAGCCCATGTTGCCTAAGTTTATAAAAATTTGATTTTTATTCCGTTTTCCGCCTCCCCGTAAGTACCGGGGTGGGCAACGTGGACTTACAGTGGTATCAGAGCCTAACTAAACATAAACTCGCTAGGTAGTGAAGTGTAATGAAGTTCGAATCGGAAAAATCGAAAAACCGAGTTTTCAAAACCCTAAGTTTCTGTTAAAATTTTTTCTGTTCAAAACAAAATAAATCATACTCCAAAAATCATCTCAGGGTTTTGTGAAGAAAGCCACCAAAAACGATCCAGAGATTCGACCAAAGAGCTGCGGTTCCGCGGCAATAGCAAGCTATTGCCGCGCAACCGCGGCCGTCTTGGCTCGGCTCTGGGTCGATTTTGGTGCATTGTCTTTCTGGCTTGGTTTTAGGATTTTTAAGATGGTTTATATGTGCCCAGATTTTCCAGAATAGAAATTTGTTTTTGGGGGCCTATAAATCCGTATTTTTATCGAACTTCACTACACTTTGACTATAAGGGTTATATCTGTGATGTTTATATGTATTGAACGTCGGCCAATCGCTATATGTCGATTAGTCGGGGTTATACATAACTGTGATCTGTGTTTGATGATGGTATGTGTATATGAATGTGTTGGATTGTCGCGGGTGAATAGCCGGGGTGGATGTGAGATGAGTGTTTCTTTTTCTTTCATTCATTGTAATATGTAAATTGATGTAATATTATTATTTGTATGGCCGCACAACCGGGTCGGGGTTGTAGCCGTCATTGTATAATTCTTTTTACTGTTTTTGCTCCTAGGATAGACCCATAGAGGGGGTGCACAAACTACCGGGTATCTAGAAGTGCCGAGTGGCCTACTCACGGTGTTGAGGGAGGTTGCTTCGCTTCGGGTACTTGGCGGGTAGTTTGCCGCACCCGTAGGGGTCTTGGGTGGGGTTTTGGCTATTCACCGTGACCGTGTAATCCGCTTTTCGTTGCAGGCTCGAACGGATTGCGGATTCCTAGTATATCCAATGTATTCATCTGTGATCTGTAATGTCTATCATTGCTATATATTTATATATGATAACTATTTAGGCGTTGCTTATGTTTTACAGCCGCACTAGCCCAGCCCCCGCTCTGTCGTTAGTTAAGTAACCTAACGGGTGATGACGGGGCTCCGTGGCGAATGCGAATGGCATAAGCGTACGTCATATTTTGGTTGTTTTCTGCAATGGTAGGTTTAAATGATGGGACGCATTAAAATAACTAATGCAAGAAAATAAAACAAGTTAAAGTCGATTGTAACACTTTGAAAACCACTCGGTTCTTTTCAAAACTAAACTTTTAAACGCGGAGCTTGAACCACTCCTTTTAAAAGCTATCTCGTTCCATCGATTATATCAAATTCACTACGTTCACGGTTTCGCCAAAACCATTCGTAGCCCTCTGTCATTCCACATGAATGGTCAAAAAGTATTCAAGCTATGTATTTTGGCCAAAGTCAAGGCATAGTGATTGGTAGCTATTGGGTATTCATGTGAAGTATAGATAGATGCGTTGGTTTGGGACAGTCGTGCTACCATTTTGGCCAAAGTCAAGGGTAGGTACGGGTGGGTCCAAATTAACCAGGAGAATGACGGGTAGAACTTGACATGTGACTTATGATATTTTAGCCAAAGTCAAGGTCATAAGAGCATGGGGCAAAAATCCATATCGGGAGTTTCATAAGTACTGAAACTTGCTAGCGCTGCATACCATTTGGAGTGTGATAATTTTGGTAGGATTCCTTCGGTTTTATCACGCGATGATATTTGGATCCCGATCCTACTGTGAGTATATGCTACTCCTTGGGAAAACTCTCACTTAACGATCAATACTATAAACTTAGTAGGTGTCTAGAAAGGTGTTAGCGGGGCTACGCCCCCAGGGAAAAGAGGTTCTTAAATTAAGGAACTTCGCGAAAGCGTTGGAAAACCTCCCTCGAAGTACCGACACTGGCCTGGCTGAACGGTTAAGCAAGTATTGTACGGTGAGATTGATCCTGACTAATCCTTTCTTTATGGTTTGAGAAGGGATTCGAGAGACAGTGGGAGCCATCTAGTTTAGACAAACTAAAAACCACTCTAAACTTGCAAGAGCATCATGCTAAACTGTTTCTTTTCTCTCTCCTAATTGCAGCGACCATTCAACATGACCGGACTTAAGTTATTACTAGATAAAAACATATTGACAGGGCCAAACTACAAAGATTGGCTCAGGAATGTCAAGATGGCAATCACTTATGACAAGTTGGGGTATGTACTTACCACCAAAGCTCCCCCTGTCCCAGGTCCCACCTCCAGCGTCGCGGATATAGAAATCCGTAAGACATGGGAGATAGATTGCGCGAAGGCCAAGTGCCTCGTACTTGCCTCGATGGACAATGAACATCAGAGGAGGCACGAGAATATGGACCTAGAGTCCATATTTCTCCATACAAAAGAACTGTATGGAGAGCAGTCTCGTATCGCAAGATACGAAGTTTCGAAGAAGCTATTTTCGGCAAGGTTGGCCGTCGGATCATCGGTAGCGGAACACGTGCTTAAGATGATTGGCTACATAGAGGAGCTCGTGGACCTTAGGACCACGTTGGAGAATGAACTCTATACTGATTTGATTCTCCAGTCCCTTCCTTCCACTTACGCCCAGTTTATCCTTAACTTCAACATGCAAGGAAAGGAGGTTGAACTTTCCAAACTTCTGAACATGTTGAGGAATGCTGAGGGCACCCTACAGAAAAGTAGGGAGAGATCCACTTTGTTTGTAGGAGGATCTTCCTCTTCTAGATCCAGGGCGAAAGCCAAGGGTAAGAAGAAGAAAGGCCCTGCCAAACCAAGAGGCGGTGTCAGTAAAGTGGATACGAAGGGAAAAGGAAAAGCAACAAAGGTAGCGGGAAAGCTGGTGGGGAAGGAAGAATGCTTCTATTGTCACAAAAGTGGTCACTGGAAACAGGATTGTAAGGCTTGGAAGGCCAGAACACAGGATTTGAAGCGAGTTGCGGCTTCAGCTTCAGGTGTGTATGTTATTGAAAACTGTTTATCAATAAACTCTACATCCTGGGTATTGGATACCGGATCAGGATCTCATATCTGTAATTCTTTGCAGGCATTGAGAAAGCGTAGAGTTTTGAAGGCAGGTGACATGACCCTCAGAGTTGCAAACGGTGCTAGCATGGATGCTGAGGCCGTGGGGGACTATCACCTGGGATTGTCGGATGGACATTTTTTGGTTTTGCGTAATTGTTATTATGTACCAAATGCAACCTGTAATATCATTTCTGTATCTTTATTATCTAAAGAAGGTTATGAATTTGCATTTGTAAGTAATGTAGTGAACATTCACCTTAATCAAGTTTTGATTGGGTTAGGTACATTGAATAACGGTATATACGTATTAAACCAACCACAGATTTTCAATGTCCAGAATACACACAAAAGAAAGTCTCCAGAAATAAACAAAACCTTCTTATGGCATTGTAGACTGGGTCACATCAATGAGAGAAGGTTGACTAAGTTACATGCAGAAGGATATTTGGATCCGTTCGAATATCAATCGTATGCAACTTGTCAATCCTGTCTCAAAGGAAAGATGACAAAGACTCCGTTCACTGGACACGGAGAAAGAGCGAGCGAGCTCTTAGGACTCGTACACAGCGACGTGTGCGGTCCAATGTCTACACATGCGCGAAGCGGTTATTCTTACTTCATTACTTTTATGGATGTCAAGGTACGGTTATGTCTTCTTAATGAAACATAAATCCGAGGCTTTTGAAAAATTCCAGGAATATAAGAATGAAGTAGAAAAACAAACAGGCAAAAGTATCAAGACACTGAGATCTGATCGAGGTGGTGAATACTTGAGTGCCGAGTTCCTGGGTTACTTAAAAGAGAATGGAATTCTCTCTCAGCTTACTCCTCCATACACTCCGCAACATAACGGTGTATCGGAGAGACGGAACCGAACCCTATTGGATATGGTGCGGTCCATGATGAGTAACGCTGAGTTGCCGCGATCGTTCTGGGGATATGCGCTAGAATCAGCTGCATACCTTTTGAACCGAGTTCCAACTAAGACTGTGCCTACTACACCATATCAGATGTGGTGTGGGAAGAGACCCTATCTTAATCACATTAAGACATGGGGATGTCCAGCTTTTGTAAAAAAGCAGCATGCGGACAAGCTCGAGGCACGCTCAGTACAGTGCAAGTTTGTGGGATATCCAAAGAACTCTAAGGGATATTTCTTCTATTGCGAAGAGGAACAAAAAGTCCTTGTTTCTCGCCATGCCCACTTTCTAGAACACCAGTTCATAGAAAAAGAACTAAGTTGGAGCGCAATAGAACTGGAAGAAATTCCAGAACCACGAGCTGCTACTGAAAGCTTAGTAGAACCAGAGGGTTCGAAAGATCAAGACATTCCCACGCCACTCCGTAGGAGTAGTAGGCAGTCTCATCCGCCCGAGAGATACTACGGTTTTCTCATTGACGGGGATAGAGAGGATTGCATCATAGACTGTGATGAGCCTACTAGCTTCCAGCAGGCCATTCAGAGCGTCGACTCGGTAAAATGGCTGGATGCAATGCGGACCGAAATGGAGTCCATGTACACCAACAAAGTATGGACGTTGGACATTGCTCCAGATGGGGTAAAACCCGTAGGATGCAAGTGGATCTTCAAAAGGAAGATTGGTGTAGATGGACAGGTTGAGACCTATAAAGCTAGACTGGTTGCAAAGGGTTTTCGTCAGCGACCTGGTTTGGACTATGACGAAACCTTCTCTCCAGTAGCTATGCTAAAATCCATTCGGATCCTTCTTGCCATTGCTGCCTTCCACGATTATGAGATTCGGCAGATGGACGTAAAGACAGCTTTTCTAAATGGTCAGTTAGAGGAGTGTGTCTATATGGACCAGCCAGAGGGTTTCATTCAGAGTGGGAGCAGCGGAAAGGTGTGCAAGTTGCTTAAGTCCATTTATGGACTAAAGCAGGCATCGCGGAGTTGGAACATCTGTTTTGATGAGACGGTCAAGGAATTTGGCTTTATCAAAAATCCAGATGAACCATGCATCTATTGTAGATTTGTAGTGAGAACTGTAGTATTCCTCGTTTTTTATGTGGATGACATTCTCTTAATAGGAAATGACATTCCTATGCAACAATCTGTCAAGGGGTTCTTGTCACACAGGTTCTCCATGAAAGACCTGGGTGATGCCTCATACATTCTGGGTATCCGGATCTACCGTGACAGATCCAAGAGGATATTAGGACTTTCACAGTCCAGGTACATCGACACCATACTGAAGAGATTCAGTATGGAAGATTCCAAGTGCGGTAATCTACCGGCTTGTCACGGGATCACCCTCTCCAAAGAGATGTCTCCCAAGACTGATTTGGAGAGGGATCGCATGTCTATTATACCCTACGCTTCTGCGGTAGGCTCTATAATGTATGCGATGTTGTGTACCAGACCGGATGTGGCTTATGCACTGAGTGTGGTAAGCAGGTATCAGTCAAACCCTGGGGAGAAACATTGGATAAAAGAAAAGAACATTCTCAAGTACCTGAGAAGGACTAAGGAGATGTTCTTGGTGTATGGCAGAAAAGACCTGTAGATTGAGGCCTTTGCTGACTCCAGCTTCCAGAGTGACAAGGATGATTCCAAGTCCATGTCGGGTTTTGTCTTCACCCTTAATGGAGGGGCGGTGTGTTGGAAGAGTTCCAAACAGGAAACCGTTGCGGACTCGACTATGGAAGCGGAATACATCGCTGCATCTGATGCCGCAAAAGAAGCTGTCTGGATGAGGAAGTTCTTGAAAGAACCTTAGGTGGTTCCGTCCATTGTTGACCCAATACCTCTGTATTGCGACAACAACGAGACTATAGCTTTAGCGAAGGAACCCAGGTCCCATCAGAAATCCAGACACATCTTAAGGCCGTATCACCTGATCAGGGAGATCGTGGATCGCCAGGAGATCGAGGTTCGAAGGGTTGCTTCAGAAGATAACACAGCAGATCCATTCACCAAGGCCTTGCCCCAGACTCAGTTCGAGCGGCTGATCGAGATGATAGGTCTTCGATACGCCAGTACATGGCCTTAGTGTAAGTGGGAGATTGTTAGTGTATATGCCCTAGAGGCCATTACTGTATCATACTAGTTTGTATATTACTTGATGGAAGCTTAGGATATTCACAGTTGTATATACAATCTTGCTCGAAATTGTAGTATGCTACTTGGTTTGTCTCTGCTTTAATATGTGCATGTGTTTCTTTTAGCATATCGCTGATATACATATTAGTAGAGCCCTTAGGATCTTTGCTTGATTACCAGCGTTGTGATGGCGCTCACACTCGTGGGAGCTGGGTAATCCATAAGAACATCCTTATACAGGTCCCTGGTCGTTGGACTATCGAGACAGGGCATCGATACTCCGGAGTAGACTAGCGTATGCGCTTCTCATCCCAGTGTGGGAGACGGTCTGTCCCACAGCCGTCAGTACGTCGTACTTGAGATAGTATACGGGTGCTCGTTAGGTTACGAGCACACTGGACAGGACTCGTTGGGGACTGTTGGTTGGTATTATACCTATCGTCAGTTATCAGTTCCCAGGTGACATGAGTACAGCTTAGTCCGCTGACTTGACACTGTCACTTCGCCTCGAGTGTGTTCCCACTGCACTTTGATTACTACCCTACCACGGCTCAAAGGAGTCGTGCAAACAGGTAGTTTTGGGTGCAGTCCCGAAGCACTTGAAGGCAGTGACGGTTAGACAGGATTCGTCTCTCCCGATATTGGAGGTTGACATCGCGCTGTGTCCAGAAGAGCCATTACACAAGTAGTCCCTGGCCAGGGCAAGCGAGATATACTGGTAGGTTTCCAGTGTTATCTCAGGGTGTTCTGGGCTACACTCCGACACGACTTATACCGCTATTAGGGGACTGACGTTCACCGCCCCCTAGGCCCGCCATGCGATGTATCAGACGAACAGACCGGACTGTACGGAGACTGTCACATACAGGCTCAGTAGGAGTTCAGATGGGGTTCACCTCGTCTGTCTTTTTATCGGCATCTACCTGGGGACCGTTACGTACAGTCAGTGCCACTTGCGGTCTGTGATTAAACCCACTGCCAGCTTAGTGTCGAGTCTTTAGAGTCCCACACAGAGAGCTATTCGCCTTTAGGCAAAATGAGTAGAGGTCGCATGGTTTTGCGACAGGGTTCGTTCACATCCGTGCACTTGTGCACGTTTGCTGTCCGGACAGCTTATACTAGCGGGCTTTGGTTTAAACCGGATCCTAGTGTATGATTTGGGATTGTTTTTTTCTCATTGTATTCGTGTTCCTCGGATCACGAATACGGGTGCGTATGCACAGTTGCTTGAGACAGAGGGAGAGGACTTTGATTAGGGTTAATGACTATTGTCATTTTATTAACCCTAATGCTTATGTGTGTGAATTATGGTTAATTGATATTAGTTTAATAATTGTGCATGGTTATGGTTGTTGACCATTTGACCTATCTTGACTTGTTGACCTTGTTGACACTTTGACCATCATCATTTCATTTGGAAGATGCTCTTTGATCCTTGCAATTTGCATTAAAAATGAAATGATAATGGTCATGTCTTGATTAAGCCATGACAATTATCTCACTAATTATCTAAATAAAATAATTCACACATATATGTGAGAATGGTTATTATTCTCTCATTCTATCATTTTCCCTTTCTCTCTCTTGTTCTTCCTCTCCCTCAAGCTCTCCCCTCTCATGTGTTGAGAAACACTTGAGCTTGAGAAAAACCTCCTCTTGATAATCTCTACTCTCATCTAGGGTTCAAGGATTAGCACTTCTTGCACCCTAGTTACTTCTAGCTTGGAGTTGATGCCAAAGGTTGAGGCTTTCGGGTGGATCCTTCTTTGACGTGAGAAGACAACAAAGGTGATCTCTTTCTACTACTCTATGGAGCAAGGAGAGAAGGACATAAAGCCCTAGGTATAACCATTCTAACACTTAGCTAGTTTCTAGTTAGCTTTAGCTTGTTTTTGTTTAGCAAAGATCCTTCTTTGTCTAGTCCATGTTGCCTAAGTTGATAAAAATTTGATTTTTATTCCGTTTTCCGCCTCCCCGTAAGTACTGGGGTGGGCAACGTGGACTTACAAATCACGCCCAACGGCGGAGGCAATCACCACAACAAGTATACGACGCCGAAGCGAAGAAATAACGAAGGAAAGACTGCAATAAGAAGTAAACTTCCAACATAACTGGCTCCCACGAGCACGGCACCCAAAGTCACCAAAATAATACAACACTGAATCCTCACAAGTCGTCTCTAAGTCATATACAACAGTGGTAGATGGAGAATACTGTTAGTGTATATGCCCTAGAGGCCATTACTGTATCATACTAGTATGTATATTACTTAATGGAAGCTTGGGATATTCACCTTGTATTGACAATCTTTCTCAAAATGGTAGTATGCTACTTGGTTTGTTTCTGCTTTAATGTGTGCATGTGTTTCTTTTTGCATATCGCCTTTACACATTAGTGGAGCCTTTAGGATCTTTGCTTGATTACCATCGTTGTGATGGCAGTCACACTCGTGGGGGCTGGGTAATCTATAAGCACATGCTTATGCAGGTCCCTAGTCGCAGGACTATCGAGACAGGGCATCGATACTCTGGAGTAGACTAGCGTATGCGCTTCTTATCCAAGCTTGGGAGACGGTCTGTCCTACAGCCGTCAGTACGTCGTACTTGAGATAGTATGCGGGTGCTCGTTAGGTTACGAGTATACTGGACAGGACTCGCCGGGAACTGTTGGTTGGTATTATACCTATCGTCAGTTATCAGTTCCCAGGTGACATGAGTACAGCTTAATCCGCTGACTTGACACTGTCACTTCGCCTCGAGTGTGTTCCCACTGTACTTTGATTACTACCCTACCACGGCTCAAAGGAGTCGTGCAAACAGGTAGTTTTTGGGTGCAGTCCCGAAGCACTTGGAGGCAGTGACGGTTAGACAGGATTCGTCTCTCCCGGTATTAGGGGTTGACATTGCGCTGTGTCTAGGAGAGCCATTACACGAGTAGTCCCTGGCCAGGGCAAGCGAGATATACTGGTAGGTTTCCAGTGTTATCTCAGGGTGTTCTAGGCTACACTCTGACACGAATTCTACCGCTATTAGGGGACTGACGCTCACCAACCCCTAGGCCTGCCATGCGATGTATCAGACGAACAGATCGGACTGTACGGAGAATGTCATATTCAGGCTCAGTAGGAGTTCTGATGGGTTTCACCTCGTCCGTTTTCTTGTCGGCATCTACCTGGGGACCGTTACAAACAGCTAGTGCCGCTTGCGGTCTGTGGTTAAACCCACTGCCAGCGTAGTGTCGAGTCTTTAGAGTCCCACACAGAAAGCTATTCGCCTTTAGGCAAAAGAGTAGATGTCGCATGGTTTTGCGACAGGTCGCATGGTTTTGCGACAGGGGTTCGGTCACATCCGTGTACTTGTGCACGTTTAGTGTCCGGACAGTTAACACTAGCGGGCTTTGGTTTAAGCCAGATCCTAGTGTACGTTTTGGGATTGGTTTTATCTCGTTTGCATGCGTGTTCCTCGGAACGCGGATGCGGGTGTGTATGCACAGTTGACACAGAGAGAGAGAGAGGCAGAGGATTCTCATTGGGGTTGTTGACTGTTGATTGTTGACTATTGACTTTTGGCTAAACCTTAATGAGAATAAGAAATATGATTAACAATAATATTAATTAAGTATTATAGTGACATGGTTGTTGAGGGGTTGACTTTGTTGACTTGTTGACTTTGTTGACCGGTTGACTAGGTTGGACTAGTTGACCATCATCATGACAATGGCTATCATTTCATGGCAAAGACTTTTGCTTGCTTGTTTGTTTTTGCAAAATGAGTGCATGAAATGATATAGCCATTTTGACTTAAACCATCACACAATACTTGATTACTATTTTTGTTATGATGGTTTTGGATTATGAGAGCTTGGATGGAAAAAGACTTACTCATTCTCTCATTTCATTTCTCTCTCTTGCCATCACTTGCTCAAGCTCTCCCTCTTCCTCTTGCTCTCTCTAGCTCATGGCAAACCATTCTCATGTGTTAAGACTCATTGCCTTAGAGATAAAAAGACACCAAAACAATCCTCTACTCATTCTAGTTCACAAGGCCTAGCAAGCCAAGTGTTCTAGTTTCTTCAAAGTTCGAAGAAGAAGCCATAGGTAGAAGCTTTCAGGTGGATCCATCTTCGGCGGAAGGAGACGACGAGGTGAGGCCGATCCGTACACCGGAAAGAGTTGAAGACGAAGGAGCTCAAGAAAGGTATAGCCCTCTAACCGAGTAGGTAAAACTCTAGTTAGGTTATTAGTTAGTTGTTTAAAAAAGATCCGTATTTGTATTCCATGTTACCACCCTCTTGAAAATCGTTTTTCATCACTTCCGCAACCCCGTAAATACCGGGGAAGGGTAGCATGGACTTACAGTAGTATCAGAGCCTAGTTAAACACTATCTAACATGTTAGCAATGTAAGTAGAAGTTCGATCGGAGAAAAAGTCACGAAAAACACCCGGAAAATTAAGTTTCTGTCGATTCTGTATTCTGTTCAAAAATTGATAAATCATACTCCAAAAATCGACTGAGGCTTTTTAAAAGACACTCAAGAAATTTGGTCCAGAGAACCGTTCAAAGCGCCGCGGAACCGCGGCGGGAGCACGCTCCTGCCGCGGATCCGCGGCCGAGTTTAGTCGGTCGTGGCTCAAATTTCTTGCAGTGTGTTTCTCGGGGTATTTTGGGATTTTTACAATATATTTTTGCTGCCCAGGTTTTCCGGAAAGAAAAATTTGTTTTTGGGGCTTGAAAATCCGTATTTTTATCGAACTTCTAAAGACTAAGGCTAACGGGTTTATATCTGTAATGTGATATTTGTATTGAACGTCTGCTAATCGCTATATGTCGGTTAGTGGGGTTGTACAAATCTGTGTTCTGTAATGTTGATGGTATGTGTATATGAATTCATTGGATTGTCGCGGGTGAATAGTCGGGGGTTGTGAGACGAGAGTTTTCTTTTCTTTCAATTCATGTAAATTTGTAAATTGATGTAATATTATTTATATGGCTGCACAACCGGGTCGGGGTTGTAGCCGTCATTGTATAATTTCTTTTTACTGTTTTTGCTCCTAGGATAGACCCATGGTGGGGTGCATAAACTACCGGGTATCTCGAAGTGCCGAGTGGCCTACTCACATCGTTGAGGGAGGTTGCTCCGCTTCGGATATTTGGCGGGTAGTTTGCCGCACCCGTAGGGGTCTTAGGTGGGGTATTGGCTATTCACCGCGACCGTGTAATTCGCTTTTCGTTACAGGCTCGTACGAATTGCGAATTCCTAGTATATCCAATGTGTTCATCTGTGATCTGAAATGGCTATCATTGCAATATATCTATATATGATATTATTTAGGCGTTGCTTATGTTTTTCGGCCGCGCTAGCCCAGCCCCCGCTCTGTCGTTAGTTAAGTAACCTAACGGGTAATGACGGGGCCCCGTGGCGAATGCGAATGGCATAAGCGTACGTCATATTTTGGTTGTTTTCTGCAATGGTAGGATTAAATGATGGGACGCATTGGAATTAATGCAAGAAAAAAAAATAAACCAAGTAAAAGTCGTTGGAACACTTTGAAAACCACTCGGTTCTTTTCAAAACCAAACTTTTAAATGCGGAGCATGAACCACTCCTTTTTGAAAGCTATCTCGTTCCTTCGATTATATCAAGTTCACTACGTTCACGGTTTCGCCAAAACCATTCGTAGCCCTCTGTCGTTTCACATGAATGGTCAATAAGTATTGAAGCTATGTTTGTTGGCCAAAGTCAACGCATAGTGATTGGTAGCTATTGGGTATTCATGTGCAGCATAGATAGATGTGTTGGTTTGGGGCAGTCGTTCTACCTTGTTGGCCAAAGTCAAGGGTATGTGCAGGTGGGCTCAAATTAACCTGGAGAATGACGGGTAGAACTTGACATGTGACTTATGATTTGTTGGCCAAAGTCAAGGTCATAAGAGCATGGGGGCAAAATCCACATCGGGAGTTTCAAAAGAACTGAAACTTGCTAGTGTTGCATACCATTTGGAGTGTGATGATTCTGGTAGGATTCCTTCAGTTTTGTCACGCAATGATATTTGGATCCCGATCCTACTGTGAGTATCTGCTACTCCTCGGGAAATTTCTCACTTAACGATCAATACTATAAACCAAGTAGGTGTCTAGAAAGGTGTTAGCGGGGCTACGCCCACAGGGAAAAGTGGTTATTTAATTAAGGAACTTCGCGAAAGCGTTGGAAAACCTCCCTCGAAGTACCGACACTAGCCTGGCTGAACGGTTAAGCAAGTATTGTACGGTGAGATTGATCCTGACTAATTCTTCCTTTATGGTTTGAGAAGGGATTCGAGAGACAGTGGGAGCCATCCTATTTTGACAAACTAAAAACCACTCTAAACTTGCAAGAGCATCGTGCTAAAGTGTTTCTTCTCTCTCTCCTAATTGCAGCGACCAATCGACATGATCGGACTTAAGTTATTACTGGATAAAAACATACTGACAGGGCCAAAGTACAAAGATTGGCTCAGGAATGTCAAAATGGCAATCACTTATGACAAGTTGGGGTATCTTCTTACCACCAAAGCTCCCCCTGTCCCAGGTCCCAAAACCAGCGTCGCGGATAGGGAAATCCGTAAGACCTGGGAAATCGACTGCGCGAAGGCCAAGTGCCTCGTGCTTGCCTCTATAGACAACGAACATCAGAAGAGGTACGAGAATATGGACCTCGAATCCATATTTCTCCATACAAAAGAACTGTATGGAGAGCAATCTCATATTGCCAGATACGAAGTGTCGAAGAAGTTGTTTTCGTCAAGATTGGCCGTCGGATCATCGGTAGCGGAACACGTGCTTAAGATGATTAGCTGCATAGAGGAGCTCGCGGACCTTGGGACCACGTTGGAGAATGAGCTCTATACGTACTTGATTCTCCAGTCACTTCCTTCCACTTACGCCCAGTTTATCCTGAACTTCAACTTGCAAGAAAAGGAAGTTGAACTTTCAGAACTCCTCAACATGCTAAGGAGCGCAGAGGGCACCCTACAAAAAGGTAGGGAAACATCCACTTTGTTTGTAGGATGATCTTCCTCTTCTAGGTCCAAGGCAAAAGCCAAGGGAAAGAAGAAGAAAGCCCCCGCCAAACCAAGGGGCGCTGTTAGTAAAGTGGATACGAAGGGAAAGGCAAAAGCAACAAAGAAAGTAGGGAAGCTTGTGGATAAGGAAGAATGCTTTTACTGTCATAAGAGTGGACACTGGAAGAAAGATTGCAGGGCTTGGAAGGCCAGAACGCAGGATCTGAAGCAAGTTGCGGCTTCAGCTTCAGGTGTGTATGTTATTGAAAACTGTCTATCAATAAACTCTACTTCCTGGGTATTGGATACCGGATCAGGATCTCATATCTGTAATTCTTTACAGGCGTTGAGAAACCGTAGGTTTTTTAAGGCAGGTGACATGACCCTCAAAGTTGCAAATAGAGCTAGCATGGATGCTAAGGCCGTGGGGAACTATCACCTGGGAATGTCAGATGGACATGTTTTGGTTTTACGTAATTGCTTTTTTGTACCCAACGCAACTTGTAATATCATTTCTGTATCTTTGACTTCTAAAGAAGATTATGAATTTGCGTTTGTAAGTAATGTTGTAAACATTCACCTTAATCAAGTTATGATTAGGTCAGGTACATTGAGCAATAGTATATACGTATTAAATCAACCACAGATTTTCAATGTCCAGAATACACACAAAAGAAAGTCTCCGGAAACTAATCAGGCTTTCTTATGGCATTGTAGACTGGGTCACATCAATGAGAGAAGGTTGACGAAGTTACATACAGAAGGATATTTGGATCCGTTCGAATATCAATCGTATGCCACTTGTCAATCCTGTCTCAAAGGAAAGATGACAAAGAATCCGTTCACTGGACACGGAGTAAGAGCGAGTGAGCTCTTGGGATTCGTACACAGCAACGTGTGCGGTCCATTGTCAACGCATGCACGAAGCGGTTATTCTTACTTCATTACTTTTACAGATGACTTTTCAAGGTACGATTATGTCTTCTTAATGAATCATAAATCCGAAGCCTTTGGAAAATTCCAGGAATATAAGAATGAAGTAGAAAAATAAACAGGCAAAAGTATCAAGACACTGAGATCGGATCGAGGTGGTGAATACTTGAGTGCCGAGTTCCTGGATTACTTAAAAGAGAATGGAATTCTCTCTCAGCTTACTCCTCCGTACACTCCGCAACATAACGGTGTTTCGGAGAGACGGAACCGAACCCTATTGGATATGGTACGGTCCATGATGAGTAACGCTGAGTTACTGCGATCATTCTGGGGATATGCACTAGAATCAGCTGCATACCTTTTGAACCGAGTTCCAACTAAGACTGTGCCTACTACATCATATCAGATGTAGTGTGGGAAGAGACCCTATCTTAATCACATTAAGACATGGGGATGTCCAGCTTTTGTCAAAAAGCAGCATGCGGACAAGCTCGAGGCACGCTCAGTACAGTGCAAGTTTGTGGGATATCCAAAGAACTCCAATGGATATTTTTTCTATTGCGAATAGGAACAAAAGATTTATGTTTCTCGTCATGCCCACTTCTTGGAAACTGAATTTTTGGAAAATCAGATAAGTGGGAGCGCAGTAGAACTGGAAGAAATTCCAGAACCATGAGCTATTACTAAAAGCTTAGTAGAACCAGAGGGTTCGAAAGATCATGACATTCCTACGCCGCTCCACAGGAGTAGTAGGCAGTCTCATCCGCCCGAGAGATACTATGGTTTTCTCATAGACGGGGATAGAGAAGATTGCATCATTGATTATAATGAGCCGACTAGCTTCCAGCAGGCCATTCAGAGCGTCGACTCGGTAAAATGGCTGGATGCAATGCGGACCGAAATGGAGTCCATGTACACCAACAAAGTATGGACGTTGGACATTGCTCCAGATGGGGTAAAACCCGTAGGATGCAAGTGGATCTTCAAAAGGAAGATTGGTGTAGATGGACAGGTTGAGACCTATAAAGCTAGACTTGTTGAAAAGGTCACCGTCAAAGACCTGTCTTGGACTATGACGAAACCTTTTCTCCAGTGGCTATGCTGAAATCTATTCGGATCCTTCTTGCCATTGCTGCTTTCCAAGATTATGAGATTTGGCAGATGGACGTAAAGACCGCTTTTCTAAATGGAAATTTAGAGGAGTGCATCTATATGGACCAGCCAGAGGGTTTCATTCAGAGTGGGAGCAGCGGAAAGGTGTGCAAGTTGCTTAAGTCCATATATGGACTGAAGCAGGCATCGCGGAGTTGGAACATCTGTTTTGATGAGACGGTCAAGGAATTTGGCTTTATCAAAAATCCAGATGAACCATGCATCTATAGTAGATTTGTAGCAAGAACTGTAGTATTCTTCGTTTTATACGTGGATGACATTCTCTTGATAGGAAATGACATTCTTATGCTACAATCTGTCCAAGGGTTCTTGTCACACAGGTTCTCCATGAAAGACCTGGGTGATGCTTTATACATTCTGGGGATCCGGATCTATCGTGACAGATCCAAGAGGATATTAGGACTTTCACAGTCCAGGTACATCGACACCATACTGAAAAGATTCAGTATGGAAGATTCCAAACGCGGTAATCTACCGGCTTGTCATGGGATCACCCTCTCCAAAGAGATATCTCCCAAGATTGATTTGGAAAGGGATCGCATGTCTATTATACCCTACGCTTCTGCGGTAGGCTCTATAATGTATGCGATGTTGTGTACTAGACCGGATGTTGCTTATGCACTGAGTATAGTAAGCCGGTATCAGTCTAACCCTGGGGAGAAACACTGGATAGCGGTAAAGAACATTCTCAAGTACCTAAGAAGGACTAAGGAGATGTTCTTGGTGTATGGCGGAAAAGACCTCCAGATCGAGGCCTTTGCTGACTCTAGCTTCCAGAGTGACAAGGATGATTCCAAGTCTATGTCGGGTTATGTCTTTACCATCTATGGAGGGGCGGTGTGTTGAAAGAGTTCCAAACAGGAAACCGTTGCTGACTCGACGATGGAAGCGGAATATATCGCTACTGCAGATGCCACAAAGGAAGCTGTCTGGATGAAGAAGTTTCTCACGGAGCTTCAGGTGGTTCCTACCATTATTGATCCAATACCGCTGTATTGTGACAACAACGGAGCTATAGCTTTAACGAAGGAACCCAGGTCCCATCAGAAGTCTAGACACATCTTGAGGCCGTATCACCTGATCAGGGAGATCGTGGGTTGCCAGGAGATTGAGGTTCGGAGAGTTGCTACGGAAGATAACACTGCTGATCCATTCACGAAGGCCTTACCCCAGACTCAGTTCGAGCGGCTGATCGAGATGATAGGTCTTTGATACGCCAGTACATGGCCTTAGTGCAAGTGGGAGATTGTTAGTGTATATGCCCTAGAGGCAATTACTGTATCATACTAGTATGTATATTACTTAATGGAAGCTTGGGATATTCACCTTGTATTGACAATCTTGCTCAAAATGGTAGTATGCTACTTGGTTTGTTTCTGCTTTAATGTGTGCATGTGTTTCTTTTAGCATATCGCCTTTACACATTAGTGGAGCCCTTAGGATCTTTGCTTGATTACCAGCGTTGTGATGGCAGTCACACTCGTGGGGGCTGGGTAATCTATAAGCACATCCTTATGCAGGTCCCTAGTCGCAGGACTATCGAGACAGGGCATCGATACTCCGGAGTAGACTAGCGTATGCGCTTCTTATCCTAGCTTGGGAGACGGTATGTCCCACAGCCGTCAGTACGTCGTACTTGAGATAGTATGCGGGTGCTCGTTAGGTTACGAGTACACTGGACAGGACTCGTCGGGAACTGTTGGTTGGTATTATACCTATCGTCAGTTATCAGTTCCCAGGTGACATGAGTACAGCTTAGTCCGCTGACTTGACACTGTCACTTCGCCTCGAGTGTATTCCCACTGTACTTTGATTACTACCCTACGACGGCTCAAAGGAGTCGTGCAAATAGGTAGTTTTTGGGTGCAGTCCCGAAGCGCTTGGAGGCAGTGACGGTTAGACAGGATTCGTCTCTCCCGGTATTAGGGGTTGACATCGCGCTGTGTCTAGGAGAGCCATTACACGAGTAGTCCCTGGCCAGGGCAAGCGAGATATACTGGTAGGTTTCCAGTGTTATCTCAGGGTGTTCTGGGCTATACTCCGACACGACTTATACCGCTATTAGGGGACTGACGTTCACCAGGCCCTAGGCCCGCCATGCAATGTATCAGACGAATAGACCGGACTGTACGGAGGCTGTCATATTCAGGCTCAGTAGGAGTTCTGATGGGTTTCACCTCGTCCGTCTTCTTGTCGGCATCTACCTGGGGACCGTTACAAACAGCTGGTGCCGCTTGCGGTCTGTGGTTAAACCCACTGCCAGCGTTGTGTCGAGTCTTTAGAGTCCCACACAGAAAGCTATTCGCCTTTAGGCAAAAGAGTAGCGGTCGCTTGGTTTTGCGACAGGTCGCATGGTTTTGCGACAGGGGTTCGGTCACATCCGTGCACTTGTGCACGTTTAGTGTCCGGACAGTTAACACTACCGGGCTTTGGTTTAAGCCAGATCCTAGTGTACGTTTTGGGATTGGTTTGATCTCGTTTGCATTTGTGTTTCTCGGAACGCGGATGCGGGTGTGTATGCACAGTTGACAGAGAGAGAGGCAGATGATTCTCATTGGGGTTGTTGACTGTTGACTGTTGACTATTGACTTTTGGCTAAACCCTAACGAGAATAAGAAATATGATTAACAATAATATTAATTAAGTATTATAGTGACATGGTTGTTGAGAGGTTGACTTTGTTGACTTGTTGACTTTTTTGACCAGTTGACTAGGTTGGACTAGTTGACCATCATCATGACAATGGCTATCATTTCATGGCAAAGACTTTTGCTTGCTTGTTAGTTTTTGCAAAATGAGTGCATGAAATGATATAGCCATTTTGACTTAAACCATCACACAATACTTGATTACTATTTTTGTTATGATGGTTTTGGATTATGAGAGCTTGGATGGCAAAAGACTTACTCATTCTCTCATTTCATTTCTCTCTCTTGCCATCACTTGCTTAAGCTCTCCCTCTTCCTCTTGCTCTCTCTAGCTCATGGCAAACCATTCTTATGTGTTGAGACTCATTGCGTTAGAAATAAAAAGACACCAAAACAATCCTCTACTCATTCTAGTTCACAAGGCCTAGCAATCCAAGTGTTCTAGTTTCTTCAAAGTTCGAAGAAGAAGCCAAAGGTAGAAGCTTTCAGGTGGATCCATCTTCGGCGCAAGGAGTCGACGAGGTGAGGCCGATCCGTACACCGGAAAGAGTTGAAGACGAAAGAGTTCAAGAAAGGTATAACCCTCTAACCGAGTAGGTAAAACTCTAGTTAGGTTGTTAGTTAGTTGTTTAACAAAGATCCGTATTTGTAGTCCATGTTACCACCCTCTTGAAAATCGTTTTTCACCACTTCCGCAACCCCGTAAGTACCGGGGAAGGGTAGCATGGACTTACAGATACTAGATCCAATAAAAAGATATACAATGTACAAGTAGATAACCACAAACCCACCTAAAAGCAAAGGCCTCACTGCCTGACGTAGCGGTATCCGAAAAAGTAGAGATGATAAGACGCCCTGCTGCGACTACTCTGAGGGTAAGCCCTGCAAAACACTGTGGCACAACGGGGGTGAGTTGCCAACTCATGAATAGTAATTAATATCATACTATAATCGCAAGTATGCACGAACAGCGATCTATCTGTCACATGTAATCCGATAGCATAAGTATGATAAGTGAATATACAACAGTCATATAAAAGTACATCATCAGGGTACTACAACTACATGAAGCAATGCATATCAACAAAATCCTGAGTGTGGGATGATATAATATAAAATCTCATGCAAAAATCATCAGCATGGAAAAACACCCGTGTCCCTCACTGACACATCAAATCCCAAATCCTCAGGCACCGCATCCTCAGATCGGCCCTCACATCCTGTAAGTCTCATGGAACCTAAGTGTCTATCATCGACACCCGAAACATCATGAAAACATATACCTGTAAGTATATATATATATATAAGGATATCAACCACGTATGTCCACCGACGATACGTAAAAATCATGGAAACCTGAGTGTCTAACACCGACACTCGAAACATCATGAAACCCGTGTCTAACATCGATACCTAAATCCTCATAACTCAGGCGCTGTCACCATGACTGGCCCTGACGATATGTCATACCTCACTCCGTTTCGGTATCTCCACGATAACCGCCGAGTCCAAATACTATCATCGGTAGGTAGTGGTCCCACCGTCAGGCTTATCGTTTACACTACGAAATCATCACTCACCCCGGGGTACCATACCGGGTCCACCACGTATCCGCAGACGGTGCCTCCCGCTCCTCGAATCGGGTATCACAAGCCAAATCTCAGAACCGAGAAATCACATGGTGGACGCACTGAAATATCATATCAAGAGAACCGGGTTTTCAAACAATACATGGTTTCTTGAAAATACCCCCACGGTTCTCAAATCCATAAGTTGTATGAAATTCATATCTCAACGTGTAAAACCCATATAAAACTGATATATGCAATATAAAACATCAATATGAGCATATAAAGGGAAAACCGCTCTTTAAATGAATCCAGCTTTTAAAATATATCTTGCGGTTCCCAGAATCCTCCAAAAACAAATGCAGCATCATATGAAGTGTACATGTAAGTGTAGCAAGGTTTAAGTATCTACATGTAAGCAAGTGGGTATGATGCATTTCATAAGCGCAATGATCAACAACTCAATACCACATATCAAAACAATACCACTTGGGGTACATACAACTATAGCGAAAATATGCGGTGTACATGTCAATATGTATGCAAGATGTACAAATAGCTATAGTAAGGTATACATGAAATGGAATAAGGGTTACTAGCTCAACTATTCCTGCCCAATGCAATGTCACGTATGTAAGTGTCAACAATATCTCATATGCACAATGGGATAAGAGCTACTACCACAACTATCCCTATCCACTACCGTATCATGTATGTAGGTGGTTTGTGCGTGTCATGGCAATTACAGACGGTGTGGATGTAGCATACAATTTAGTACTCGTGCAACATGAACCGTCAGTAATGTGTTATATCTAAAGATACGAGTCAGGTACAATAGATAATGCTATGCAACGACATTCATATGAAAGTAACTAATATGCAAATACATACAGCTATCATATCCTATCCGCCCCGACGCATAACGCCATACGGGCGATTTCCCCGTAGATGTTAAATCTACTCACCAATGGTCTCCAGCTATGAAAATCCGACCACCTGCTTCCCTTTGTTCGCAGCGTCCGAAGTCCCCGCTTGCGACGCTATATTTTCACAAACACAAGAAATAATGCAAATATCTCAGAATCGATCAATATAACGTAAAACTACGTATTAAGTAACGCACCAACACTAAACTAACTCGCGAGTGTACGTCTAGTGGCTAACGTGCGTAACGATACTACTAAACCAAAATGAGTACAGCAGCAGCAGATCACGATTCGTGTCGCAACACGTAACACGCGGATTCAAAACACTAGATTATAGGTAAACGATCCCAGATTTTGCATATTGAATTTATTTAAAAAGTAAACAGTACCAAACACCCCTAACCAACAGCAGAAAACTACCCACAAAACCCAAACCCCGACACCTTTCTACCTAGCCGGCGTCGCCGGAGTTCATCAAAGGGGTCGCCGGCCCCGGCCGGTGGGGTGGTCCTCGTGTCTCAGGTTCACTAGTATATCACTATAATTTTGTTTGGTCACTCACTAATTTTTCCAGGTCACAGCAGATATAGAAGCTCTAAAAAGGCACTAAAAACCCGATATTGCACTAATCGATATAAAAAGCGTTCTACGCTACAACCAACGAGCAAAACAATATAAAAACTTCTAAATATCAGATTAGGGATTGTACCTATCAACTTTGCTCACAAGCTCCAAACTTTTCTGGCTCTAAGTGATCCAAGATGCTTAAACCAAGACGTTTAGAATTTTTGTGATATATTTTGGGATTTTGAGGATTTAGTGTGCTAGAATTGAAGAAGAATGGAAGGAAAAAGATCAAGAGCAGTAGAGAGAGAGAGGGATTCGGCCAAGTGAGGGAGGGAAGTGTTTTGTGAGGGATTTCCTAGCAATTACCAACATTAAATGCAATTAAATGCATTCATACACACATATGCACACATGCATGCATCTCATTCTTTTCTTTTCTTTTCTTTAAACCCTAAACCCAGGTCAACACAAGGAATTCTAGATAAGAAGAGAAGGGTTTGATTTAACCCAACAATAATTGAAGAAAAGATACAAAGAGAAGTTTTCCCAAAATGTGAATACCGTATTAAAATAATATTAAAATTGGGAAAAATTCAAATTGAACCAAAACGTCCCATATACCACCAAAGCTTGCGCACTAGATTTATTTTAGCTAAACTAGGTGCTGACAAGTCTATATGGTCGTTTGAACACAATCGGGTCAAAATGGAAAATACCGACAATTTAACCCTAAAATGGAAAAATTCGCATAATGATTTCTAAAACGTTACAGGAACCTCATAGAACGGAACTGGAATTGCAGCCAGGCGCAAGTCACCGGCGGGAAAGGCCATAACTCCGAGTACGCCGAATCCTTGGGGTACCACGATCGTCTCGATGCCCTCGAAAAGAAAATCGACGATATACATCGAGAGGGCTATCCTTCGAGCGAGGGGGCCAGGTATGCCGCCGATTCAGTTACTAAGCCCTTCACTAAAGAACTGCTCATCGTCCGCGTCTCCTTCAAAAACAAGCCTCCAAAGGTGTCCCTCTTCGACGGAAATTCCGACCCGAAAGACCACCTGGACGCGTTCACGGCGGGGATGAGCTTCCAAGACAACTCTGACACCGCCCAATGCCGAGCATTCCCCGCCATTCTCATCCGCGCCGGACGAGATTAGTTCCGAGGACTCACGCCATGCTCCATCTCTAATTTCGATGAGATGGCCGCCTAGTTCCTCGGGCATTTCGTCTGGAACAGATGGCAACAGATGACCATCGATTACCTCTTCACTATAAAGAGCGGGGACAAGGAATCCTTCAAAGGATACGTCACCCGTTTCTACAACGCTCTTCTTGAGGTCCCAGAGCACCAGGACGAAACTGTCATCACGGCCCTTAGGTCGGGTCTTAGGCACAAGGAGTGGCTCCGCTCCTTTGCATTAGCGCAACCTAAGACCATGGTCGAGGTCAAAGCCTGGATCGAGCGAGAAGCCCAGCTCGAGTCCAAGGTAAATGCGAACATGCCCCAGAGCGACCAGGCCTATCAAAAGAAGAGGGGTAGAGAAGAAAAGAAGAAGGTTGACCGGTCAAAACCATACTCTCCGAAGTTCCAGGAGTATACTCTGCTCAACATCTCCAAGACTGAGCTGTTGGAGGAGGCAAAGGGCGAGCGATTTTTCAAGCTCCCTCCGGTCACCACTAGAGCGGCCAAACGGACATGAGGCCCTTACTGCTCCTTTCACAGGTCGTAAGGACACCCTACCGAGAACTGAAAACAGCTCCACGATTACATCGAGGAGTTGATTCGCTCAGGGCACCTGGCAAAGTACTTGCGGGAAAAGCGACAAGCAGACCGGGAGCAAGAGAACCATCCCCCTCCCTGCGAGTTGAAAATCGACGAAATCATGGTCGTATCAACGGGGAGTGCACCTGCAACCGGCGAGATTCGACGCCTCCTGTTGGTCGAGGGGACTAGCAGCCAGCCCCGGAAGAAAAGCAAAGCAGCCGAGCCCATCACCTTCACCGACGAGGACCTCCACGGAATATCCTTACCTCACAACGACCCCCTGGTGATTACATCACGGGTCCACCGCTACGAGATTTAGAGGATACTGGTCGACTCGGGAAGCTCGGCAGACATCCTTTTCTACGACTGCTTTCTACGTATGGGCCTCGGCCCGGCGGACCTGAGGCCGGCCGCCCACATCCTGTCGGGGTTTACTAACCACTCCATCCCGGCAGAAGGAGTGGTCACCCTCCTACTTAACATCGGGGAGGCAGGCCGCACACGAACCGTACCAGTGGAGTTTATCATCGCTAGAACTCCATCGACCTACAATATCCTCCTGGGACGCCCGATGCTAAATTCTCTTTGAGTCCAGATCTCAACTTACCACCTCGCGATCAAGTTTCCAATCGACCAAGGGGGAATAGGCCGGGCTTACGGGAACCAGCAAACCACAAAGATTTTCTTTACATCGACAACTACGCCCGAGGAACGAAGCGGCGACCTTGAAAGTGCGGGTGATTTCCAGTTGGATACTCGGGACGAACAAAAAGAAATCCGAGGGGCCCCGGTGGAGCCGCTAACAGAGGTCCCCCTCGTCAAAGGGGGCAATGAACGAACCTTCCAAATCGGGTCACTCTTAACGGAGGCCTGATTGACTTGAGATTTTTAGCGTTTTGAATCAAAGAATTAAGAGGTACCGCAATCAATAACGGTGTCGCTTGGTAGCTAGCCGAGATGAGTACGGGTCGGTCCATAGGGAAAACGTGTTCTTTTCTAAATGTTCTAATGTGTCAATTCATATTTCTGGTAGGTTTTGATTTTTATAAAAACTAAAAACTGAATTTGATTTGGATTAAAAATCTTGCTAGGGTTAGGATTAGGTTAGTTTGGAAAGTTAATTCTATCACCGCTTTCTTTGCCCTAATTAAGAATGTATGTGTTAGGGTAATAATTAACAAAGAGGATTAGCACGTCAAGGAAGAAACATAGTTTCTTCCTTTTGGTCCTTGTCCGTCCTTTCTTAACTCTTATCCCTAACCTCTATGGAAATCAATCACAACCGGTCTAACTAGGGAATCACCGCTATCTCATGGGATAGGATGCCGTAGTGAGCGATGTGTGTTTGATTTGCATGGAGTCCTAATTTAAAATATTATAAAGGAAAGAAAGGATTGAGAGATTTTCATCTCTCAAACCGACCCAATCCTAACACTAACAAGTGAGGAACTACTCACTCATTAGGGAATTAACAAAGGAATTCATTTTTTGTGATTTTCTTTTATTAACCTAATTAACTTGCGGAAAATAACTACGGCAGATAGAAATTGCAGAGAAATAAAATTGCAGATAAGAAATTCATGATAAAAAAAACTTACATTTTATTGATGCACTCTTTGACAATTACGATGGAATGAAAATTTAAATTCTAGAAATTAAAAGAGGTATGCTCCAAAAAGAGCTGTAGGCTTCCTATTTATAGATAATAGAAACCCTAGGGTTTACATCTGATCCACATCTAGAATTACAAAACTACCCTAAGAAAACCGGGTCAATGCATCGACTTCACCGACACCCACCGACACGCGCCGACACGAGCTCTGCACGGCCGCGGAACCGCGGCCATAAGCCTTGTTTGGCCGCGGATCTGCGGCCATATGGTGAGGTCTTGAATTCTGTCTTTCTGTGATGCTTCAAGTTGCTTTGTACTTCTAGTTTCTTCACTTGGTTCTTCAGAATCTTTTCTATTTTCTTCCAGATTTCTACAGTGTAGAATGTTGTGGACTTTTACCGTTCGCTTTGTGTTGAAGTCTTGAATCTCTGTGCTGCCTTCATACTTTGTGCAATCGAACAGTTCATTGATCTTCATTTGTTCCTTAAACTGTAGGCGGCATCATAAAGATTCTTCTATTTGTTGGTCGTAGTCTCACCTTTGTAGCGTTTTATCATATTTTCACTGTATTGTTCCGAGAACCTGTAACCTGCAACTATTTAGCAGACATGGATCAAAAGCACCTATTTATTTGCAATATGATTAAGAATGGGGAATATAATAATGCAAAAATCTGATATGAACAAGGCCCGGCGCAATGACTTTATCCATTTCCTCAGAAGAAACTCGGACTTGTTCGCTTGGGCGCCCGCCGACATGTCCGGGATTGACCCTAAAGTAATTTCACATAAGCTCGGGGTCGACCCGACGGTACGACCCGTCAGGCAGAAGAAACGAAGTTTCGCTCCGATCAAACAAAAGGCGATCGAGGACAAAGTTGACAGATTGCTTGCAGCCAACTTCATTCGAAACGTGGCATACTTAGAATGGATGGTGAATGTGGTACTTGTTAAAAAAGCAAGCGGGAAGTGGCGCATGCACGTCAACTTCACAGATCTCAACAAGGCCTGCCCGAAAGACAACTATCACCTCCCTCGGATAGATCAGCTCGTCGATAGCTCAGCAGGCCACGAATTACTCAGTTTCATGGACACTTTCTGCAGCTACAACAAGATACGTATGAACCCGGCAGACGAAGAGCTCACCGCATTCACAATGGACCGGGAGGTATACTGCTATAAAGTGATGCCCTTTGGCCTCAAAAACGCCGGGGCTACGTACCAACGCTTGGTCAACATGATGTTCAAACCACAGATCGGGAGGAACATGGAGGTTTACGTCGACGACATGCTCGTTAAGTCGACCCCGTCAGATGAGCACGCCAAAGATCTTGGCGAGACTTTCGACATCCTCCGTAAATACAAAATGAAGCTGAATCCCGCCAAGTGCGCATTCGGGGTCACTAGTGGAAAGTTCCTTGGATTCATGGTTACCCACCGAGGAATCGAGGCTAACCTAGAGAAAATCAGCGCCATCCTCAACATGGCCGCGTCGAAGACCAACGTCGAAATCATGCAACTCACTGGAAGAGTAGCCGCTCTGAGTCGCTTCATGTCAAGGTCCGGATAAAAGTGCCTCCCATTCTTCAAAGCCCTGAGAAAGATCCCAAGGTTCGAATGGTCGGAGGAGTGTCAGATCACTTTCGAACAATTGAAAATGCACCTGGAGACTCCCCCACTGCTCACCCGGCTGATTGAAGGAGACGAGCTATCATTGTATCTAGCGGTGTCCAATCAGGCTGCAGGCTCGGTGCTCGTCCGAGAAGTCGAAGGAGTCCAGAATCTGGTCTACTACATAAGCCACGTCTTTAAGGATGCGGAAACAAGGTACCCGGCCATAGAAAAAATTGTCTTGGCGCTTATCGTGGCCTCAAGGAAACTATGACACTACTTCCAGGCACACACCATCCTTGTCCTTACTGAGCATCCCTTAGGGGTTATTCTTGCCTCCCCCGAGTCATCTGGTCGCTTGGAAAAATGGAGGCGGGAGTTATCTTAATTCGACATCAAGTACCGCCTAAGGCAGGCTATCAAGGCACAAGTCCTGGCCGACTTTATTGTCAAATGCACTATCCTCAACAAGGGGGCAGTGTCGGCGCCGGCCTCCGGGTCTCAACCCTCGATCGAGGAGAGGCCCGACTCCGTCCCCGATTGGGTCCTTTACGTTGATGGGTCATCTACCGAGGACGGGAGCGGTGCCAGCCTCATCATTCGAGGGCTGAACAAGGCAAAGATGGAGTATTCTTTGAAGCTCGGATTCAAAGCCTCAAACAACGCCGTGGAGTATGAGGCCTTGCTGGCTGGACTACTAATGGCCTCTGGAGTGGGGCTGAAGACGGTCTGAATCCGCAGTGACTCGACCCTGATCGTAGGCCAGGTGACTGGCCATTTCGAGGCATGGGAGCCTCTGATGGTGAAATATTTAGCCGAGGTAAGAAGACTATGAAAAGACTTCGATGAAGTTCAAGTGGAGCAGATCACTCGGCACCTAAATGCCTAGGCCGACACTCTGAGCAAGCTAGCTTCCTCCTATACGGCCAACAACAAGAGAAATATCCTCTTCGAGGTCTTGCCACGGCCCAGCATGGAAGACAGAGCGACAGCACTTCAAGTTTACGCTGCCCGGGAAGAAGACCGGGATTAGAGGAAGCCCCTCGTAGAATTCCTAAAGGAGTGTACGCTCCCAGAAGATCGAGGGGAAGCACGCCGCCTCCGAGCCAAAGCTCGCCATTTTGTTTGGAGCAGTGGAAACCTCTACAAGAAATCCTTCACTCAATCTCTGCTTCGGTGCGTCGACCCCCACGAGGCTGACTATGTCCTCCGTGAGGTTCATGAAGGGGTCGGCGGAGCACATCAAGGGGCCCGCACCTTAGTCCAGAAGACGCTACTCCAAGGATACTATTGGCCGACCATCTATCAGGACGCTCAGAAGCTCGTCAGAAGGTGCAAGAGCTACCAACTCCATGGCAGCATACCCCATCTTCCGGCTACCGAGCTAACGGCCCTGACATCCTCATGGCTGTTTTCCCAGTGGGGAGTGGACATGGTAGGCCAACTCCCTACTGGTACGGATGAGCACAAATCATCCTCGTCGCAGTGGACTACTTTACGAAGTGGATTGAGGCCGTCCCCATCAAAAAATCGGACGCCACCACGACCATCAAGTTCCTGTAGAACAATATAATATCCCGGTTTGGGATCCCGAGGTGTATCGTTGTCGACCATGGGACGAACTTCGAAAATAACAAAGTCAAGGGATTCTGCAGCGAATACCACATACTCATAAAGTTCGCTGCGGTCGTGCATCCTCAATGCAATGGGCAGGCTGAGGTCGCTAACCGGGATGTAATCCGAGGTCTTCGAACTCGTCTGGAAGGAAGGCAGGGCAGTTGGGTCGATGAACTACCCCGGGTTTTATAGGCTCTGTGCACTTCGAAGAAGACCCCCACCGGAGAAACCCCCTTCAGCTTCTGCCATGGCACCGAGGCGATGGTCCCAACAGAGATCGGACTGCCCAGTTACAGAGTCGAGCACTTCGACGATGAGGCTAATACCTTAGCGCTCCGAACTAATTTGGACATCTTGCTGGAGAAGCGGGAACGGGCGCAGATCAAAGCCGCCGCTTACCAACAGCAAACTGCTCACTACTATAGCGCACGAGTCAAGTATCGTACCTTTAAGTCTGGAGATCTTGTCTTAAGGGGAAACGAGTTCGTAGACCAAAGAAAGTTGCACAAGTTTTACCCGAAGTATGGCGGCCCATTCTTCGTCTCCGAAGTATTACCCGGCGGGGCCTATCGCTTTCAAGCCGCGGCGGGTCGCAAATTTCCACGGCCTTAAAACGCCGAGAAGCTCAAGTTGTACAAATGAATTTGAAAATTGTATCTATGAATATATGTTTCTTCTTTGCCAAAGCGATATAAATTTTTCTAAGTCTTTTGAATTAGAAGAAACTCCTCCTATATGTTTCCCTCTTCCTCGGTTCAAAGGTCACAGGTTTCGTTTCATGAAAATACTCAAATGCACCAAGAAGACAAAAAGGAAACAATGGTACATCGCAAAAAGAGAATTTTATTTATCAAAGGTATTGTGTGCTCCTCAGCCTTACATGAAAATTAAAATTACAACAGAGGGGGTACAGGGTCGAGAAAGCACTGCTGGTGGTACTCCGTAGAGATCTCCGCCAGTCGAGCCTTGGCCTCTTCAGCCCGCTCTCGCCGATGCTTCCCACGTACCCGGGACGCCACGGAAGCGCCGGGCCTCCCATCTGCCGGGCAGGGTCCTATGGTATGCCTCTTTTGAAAACACTCCAAAATAAGGGCCGTTAATCGGTCGTGTCTATTCTTCGAGATGAGGCAGAGGACATAGAGCGTACGCATCTTGTCGAGCGCCTTATCCAGCAGCTCCTCAGAGAGGGGGTTGTACAGCCCGGGGACCTCCTCCAAATTGCATACATCAGCTATTGGAGAAGGGATGACTAATAAGGAAGTAGGCGACTGAAATGATCCTCGATGCGCTGGACCACACCCCGGTAAGTCTCCTCGGAGAAGGACTGGTTGTACAAATAGACGTCATTGGGAGTGGCGGTCTTTTCAATCGTGTAGATGCACCCGGCCATCTCAAAAAAGCAACGCGGAAAGAAACCCATCTCCTACTATATTTATAGCCTCAACGGAATCCCCAAGGGCCGAAAATTGAGCGTGCATGGGCGCGGATCCTGGGATTTTCTCAACCCTTCCAATACCGAACCGCCACATGGCGGGCATCCCGTGTCTCTCGGCCAACCAAAGTTGGAACGGTGTGGATCTTAGAATGCCTCACCTTGCCTATGCGTTTCTGCCACGTGTCGCCCGCGACGGTCACTCTTCCAGATTTTCCATGCCGGGGAGGGGGGAGGGGGGGACCGGACGACGCCTCGAAAGATGCCCGGTCCATCCTTAGCGGGTAGCTCATGCCCATCTATGCGAAGGATCAAAACCCTCATCAAGAGGCCACTGAGCAGCTTCCCTGCCCGGTCCATCCTTAGCGGGTAGCTCCTACCCATCTAAGCTAAGGATCAAAGCCCTCATCAAGAGGCCACCGAGCAGCTTCCCTGCCCGGTCCATCCTTAGCGGGTAGCTCCTGCCCAACTACGCTTAGGATCAAAACCCTCATCAAGAGGCCACCGAGCAGATTCCTTGCCCGGTCCATCCTTAGCGGGTAGCTCCTACACAACTACGCTAAGGATCAAAGCCTTCATCAAGAGGCCACTGAGCAGCTTTCCTGCCCAGTCCATCCTTAGCGGGTAGCTCCTACCCATCTACGCTAAGGATCGGAGCCCTCATAAATAGGCCACCGAGCATCTTCCCGAGGATCTGGAGTCCTCAATCCACACCACGCTCTTGCCTAACTTATTCTAAGAGAAGTGGTCGCTGGTCCAACTCGAGAGAATGGGCAAACCTATACCTTTCTACTTGAGGGAGCCAACCGACGTGCCTTAAGCGAACGGTCGTCGCCTTGACTTTGGGGACATAAGTACACCGGTCTTTGTATACTTGACAAATAATTGGATTTCATTCGACGCGCGATCGCCAACTAAAGGACCGGTCACCAACCTACGGTCTGACTCGTCAGGCGAGGAAAACGCTAACAGGCTCACACAAGAAAACATTGCCACAAAAAATTTACAAAACGGATTTATTAACAACTTGGGAGTATTTACAAAGGTATTATAGGCTCCTCAGCCTTGCAAAATAGCCCGAGGGCTTACAAGATTCCAAAACAAAAAAGGGGAGAAGAAGGCAGAAGGGCTCAGGCCTCGGGACCGGGGAGGACCTTGATCTGCTCCACGCTAGCATCGGTAGCCGGAGTGGTGGCTTTAGGGTCAGCGCCCCCACCAGGAGCTTTGGCGCTGTGAGCCGGGGTGATCGCCTTATCCCTAGCACTCCCACCGGGAGCCTCTCCCCCGGCGGCATCCCCCCTCGTCTCATCCTCGAGGGGGTACTCAAGCCGAAGCCCACCGTCGGCAAACTCTGGCATCAACGCCTTGACGGCATCGAGAGCCTGATGCCAGATGAGGGCCGAGGCGTCAGCAAGGTCGGTGTAGAATTGATCCGACGTCTTGTACCTCTCCACCGCCTTTGCGGCCCGGAGGTCGGCGAGCTTGATCCCTTCCTTCGCTGCCTCGTTTTCCCTCTTAAGGATGTCCCGCGTCTTCTTCATCATGGCGTTGAGCACCCTGGCCTCCTCCAACTTAGCCTCGACGGCCTTATTAGACTCCTTCAAAATTCGGATGGTGTAACACCTTAGAATGCGATTAGTGGGTAATTACGCATTAATGCGGGTTTGTAGTAAGAAGTTTACCAAAACGGTTTTCAAATATTTTATAAAAATTAATGAATATTTTATTAGAATTTAATTTGGGCTTGCACAAACATGTGCATGTAAACCTAGGGCTAATTTTGGGGTTAAACCATGTTTATGTAGCCATGGTGTGTTAACCATTTCCATTAGGGTAGTATGTAGTTAATTATGTAAATTAGTTTTCAAAATTCAAAAAAATTTAAAATAAATGATTTTCTTTTGCGGTTGACTTGAGGAGAGAGGGAATGATGGGCTAGGAGGCATGGGGGACCAGGCATGACAAGCATTTATGGAGGAGAGAGAGAGGGGCATGGTTGACTCTCACATTCATCTCACACCCTCTCTATTCTTTTTGAAATCCATTTTCTTTCCCTCATAATTTTTGCTCATCTCTCTCTCCCTAAGCTGAGCATTTCTGCCCCCTTCACCAAACGCTCACCCTAAATCTCTAAGTTCCACACTACCCCTCATCAAAACTCAGCACTTCTTTCACAAAGTTGATCCTACATCCCAAGTTAACCCATGGAGCTAGGAAAGCTTGGATTTTGGAGCAAGTTGGTATAGGTATAAACCCCTAACTGATAATTAGCTAGTTATTGTGTAGGGTTACGTGGTAGTTTCTGTTTTAGAACCGTAAAGTCGTAGTTTTGTGTCGATATCATGTTTTAGTGTCGTTTTTGTGTTACTGTGACCTGCTGTTAACCCGAGAATTTTCTCTGAAACCAAACAATGTAGAAATATAGACCCAGTTAACTTGAGTGTGTACCTGGAGTTCGAGACGGACCTGGACGGTTTTGGCCGGGGACGAGAGGGGCAGATCCGGCGACCTCGGCCTCTGTGGGAGCTGGGGGCTTGGAAAATTTTGGGTAGCTGTATGGTGTGGTTTAGGTGTTTATGGTACTGTTAGAATTTTTAGAAATGACCGTGGGTAAAATCTGGGATCGTATAGGTAGTTTTTAGTGTTACGTCGACGCACGATACGGTGTTCGTTTCAGTTCTGCGCTTCGTATGAATTCTACGCGCAGGATCTGTTGTTTTTGTGTCGCACGCCCTTTTAGCCGTTAAACGAACACTTAGGTGGTTGTGGGAATCGATGTGTCATTTTAAGTTTTATTGTGCGCATTGGTCAATTTCTAAGTTTTGCTTTACTTTGTATTAAGTGCTTTTAGTGCTGTTTTAACCAAGCCTTTGCTTCAGTTTACACTAAAATACCTTTTGTACCAAATTAGTGTTTTTAAACGTTTACACTAAGAGCCTTTGTTTCAAAAACTTTTTTTTTACCAAGTTATGCGATACGGTGTATCTGCTGTATCAGTGATTATTTTCTTGTTTAGCAAACATATGCAGATTTATGTGCAGGATTTTTAGAGTATTGTGTAGGTTTTCGAGCCCGTTACCCACCCCAAAATCCGGCGAGACCCCTCCCTTATTCGAGCTCTCCGGCCTCCTGATGGAATTGGGGGTAGGTGCTGTGCAGGGAGGTGTCTGTGTGTGTTTGGCTGTGTTAGGTGTTGTTTTATTTTCTTAGTTTTGTTCCAGGTAAAAACCTGGGACCAATTACCCTTAATTAGTGTTTTGTGACTTACGCAACACGTACGTTATATGAGTAGGTTTGGTGGTTGCTGTGTGTTGCAGCGTGTCAGGGTAGTTTCAGCCTTTGTGCACATGTTTTGGTGTGTCGGATGCACACACGTTTACCTTGCGACGTGAGTTTCTCATTTGGTCTTGATATCGCATTTTTGCAGGATTTTAGCCTTATGTGTGCTGTTTTGTATAAATTCTAGGTTCACAGGCGGGGACTTCGGACGCCATGAAGAAGGGGAACCAGGTGGTCGGATACGTTTAGCTCGAGATCACCAGTGAGTAGATTTAACATCTACGGGGAAATCACCCGTATGGCGTTATGCATCATGGCTTGATAGGATATTGTAGCCGCGTGTTATATTCATATATATATTGGTTGTGCATATGTACCATTGTAGCATACCCCTCTTTTGTTACATATAGACATAGTATTCATGAGACACCGCACTGTTACTAACGGTTCATGCAGCATGAGCACTAATTGTATGCTACACACACACCGTTAGTAATTGCCATGACACACCTATACACATATTGTACATTCATACTTGCGTATATATCACGTGTACATCCATATTGGTACACATACATACTGTACACTCATACTTGCGTATATACCACGTGTACATCCATATTGGAACACATCTGTAAGTCTACGGTAGCGCCCCGGCCGTCTGAAGACGCCAAATGCGGAACAAAAACTTTTTAACTGGCGCTATCGTATACTTTAACCCGGATCTTCCATTATTGCTAAACTAACAAACTGTAAAGAGTGTAGAAAAGTTATACCGAACGATCCGAGTCCTTCATTCTTCAACCATCATCCTACGCTCCGTTGCGGCTGCTCCGATCTCGTCGATCTCCGATCTGCTCTTCCAGGTGGAACCACATCAACGATTCTTTAAACGGGCTCCCGCCTCTGACTCGAGGCAACTCGGTCGTCAAGTTTGCTAAAAGAGACGACCAAGAATGATGTAGAGAATGAGTAGATGACTTTGTCTCACTTCTTCCAAGTCCGTGGACGATCGGTAAATGAAGTTGCCATTTTATCGGGTGATGGAATGAAAAAAGGCAAATGAAATTTCCATGCACCCTAAACCATAGTCTTTTCTCTCAAGAATGAAATTAATCTCTCCCTCTCACTCAAAGAATGGCCGGCCACTTTTATGCAAAGAGGGAGGTGATGGTAGGAGCAATCAAGGGGGTGACCATAAACATAAAGCTTATCTTTTATCATAAATGAAAAGCATGACTCACTTAAAAACAATGAATCTAAACAACCTTAGTCATCAAGCATTAATGGCACCATTAATGCACTAATGACTCACCAAGCCAAGTCACCCTCTCTAGAATCTTCTAGAACACTGACTCACCTCATCCCAAGAAAAGATAAATCCGTCTTTAACTGAATGTTAAAAGACGGCTGATAGAAAACTGGAAACTGGCAACTTCCAAAAGTGATCCTGAAATGACTTTCAGGATAACCCCGTAACTGTATAAATATACCCGCATTTGTATTACGACCGAATACAAATGCAACTGAGACAAAGATATTATATCTACCCAATATAATACTCGGATTCGGTTTAAACCAAAGCCGACCAGTATCATCTTCCCGAAAAATAACACGTGCGTAAACGCACGTGCATTTTCCGAACCCTGCCATAAAACCATACGGCCTCTACAACGTTTCGTCCGAACTTGGGAAACTGTCAGTGGGGGACTCTAATGACTCGTCAGTACCCTGGCAGTGGGTTTAACCACAAACCGTCAGCGGCACTAGCTATGAGTAACGGCTGCCTATGGACTGACCTTAAGGGAGGCCGATGAGCGAACTCATCCGGAAACCCTACTGAGCCTAACAGTGACAATGTATATACAGTCCGGTCCGTTCATCTATGAGTATCGCATATCTGCCTAGGGGGCTAGCAACGTCAGGCCCCCAATAGCAGTATAAGTCGTGTCGGAGTGTAGCCTAATAACACCCTGAGATACTACTGGAGTACCTACCAGTAAATCTCCTGCCATGGCCGTGGGCTTTGTGTAATGGCTCTCCTTGACACAGCACGATCTCTCCCCCAATACCGGGAGAGACGAATCCCCTGCCGATCCGCTCACGTGCCTCCATATGGCTCGGGACTGTACCCAAAAGCTACCTGTTTGCACGACTCCTTTGAGCCGTGGTAAGGTAGAAATCAAAGCACAGTGGGAACTCACACGAGACAAAAGACGACCTCAGGTCGATGAACTAACCTGTACACATGTTACTAGGGAATTGCTATCTGACGATAGGTATAGTACTAACTAGCAGATTCCCGGCGAGTCCTGTCCGGTGTACTCATAACCCAATGAGCACCCGTATACATCTTAGGTGATCCAACTGACACCAGTGGCTTGTGAGACCGGCCACCGCCCCTCGTCGGGGTCTCGAATGTATACACTAGTCTACTCCGGAGTATCGATGCCCTGTCTCGAAACTCCCACGACTAGGGACCACAATTAAGGATATGCATATAAACTACCCAACTCTCACGTATATGATCGCCATCATACTGTTGGTAGTAAAGCAAGATCCTAAGGGCTCTATCAAAGTGTAACATGTAATCAGTCACCTGAACATGTACACGACTGATAAAGGCAAACCAGATAGCATACTATCATCTTGAGTAAGACTGTCCTACCGGTATAGGTCCTCCGCAATCATTGCAATCACGTACCTGCGATCCAATAATTGACTATGAGGGCACTATCTCCAACAACATACATATTGTACACTCATACTTGCGTATGTACCACGTGTACATCCATATTGGTGCACATACATATTGTACACTCATACATGTGTATATACCACTTGTGCATCCATACCTATATACATACTTATTGCACATACATAGATAATGCTGGCTTTGGTTTTGGATAATTAGGGACCGCATGAGATATTTTAAAAACTGGATCCATTTAAAAGAGCGGTTTTTCCTTAATGTGTCATATCACTGTTCCATGTTGCATGATATTCGGATATGCTTACATTTTTATCATATGTCGCATATATCATGCTTTATGATTTTACGCATTGAGATATGCTGTTTTCATGAGATTTCTGGATTTGAGAACCGTGGCTATTTCAAAAGAAAGCATGTACTGTTTTAAAAACCCGGTTTCTCTTGATATGATATTTCAGTACGTCCACCATGCGTTTTCTCGGTTCTGAGACGTGTGACATGTGAAACCCGATTCGAGGAGCTGGATGAGGCCGATTGCGGGTACATGGTAGACCTGGTATGGTACCCCGAGGCGAGAACGGATTTGTTGTGCAATAGACGGCGAGCCTGGCAGAGGGAATACATACCTACCGGTGATTGGTTGGACATGGCGATTATCCGGAGGATACTAACCAGAGTCGAGAGATGGATATGGGCCGACCCGTACCGCAGGGGCCGAGGGCCGATTCCGCAGACGGAGCCCATGGGCCGATCCGGACTGACGGAGCTGTTCATATCAGAATTTTGCATTATTATAATCCCTATTCTTAATTATATTGCAAATAAATAGGTGCTTTTGATCCATGTCTGCTAAATAGTTGCAGGTTACATGTTCTCGGAACAACACAGTGAAAATGGTGAAAAGACGCTACAAATGTGAGACTACGACCAACAAATAGATGAATCTGCAAGATGCCGCCTACCAGTTTGAGGAACAAATAAAGATCAGCAAACAGTTCAATATACAAAGTACAAGGGCAGCACAAAGATTCAAAACTTCAACTCGAAGCTAACGGTAAAAGTTCACAACATTCTGCACTGTAGAAATATGGAAGAAAATAGAAGATATTCTGAGAAACCAAGTAAAGAAAACAGAAGCAAATAGCAACATGAAGCAACCTAGAGAAAAAGAGCCAGAGAGCCTTCAAGACAACCGCGGAACCGCAGCCGAACAAGGCTTATGGCCGCGGTTCCGCGAATATATAAAGCATGTGTCGGTGCGTGTCGGTGGTGCATTGACCCGGTTTTCTTAGGGTAGTATTGTAATTTCAGATATGGATCAGATGTAAACCCTAGGGTTTCTCCTATCTATAAATAGGAAAGCCTACAGCTCTTTTGGAGCATGACTTTTTTCTAATTCTAGATTAAATTTTTTACTCCCTTGTAATCGTCAAAGAGTGCATCAATAAAAGTAAATTTTTATTTCTTTTATCTTGTGTTCTTCTTAGTTGCATATTTATTTCTCTGCAATTTTACCTGTCTTTTTTATCTGCAAGTTAATTAGGTTAATAAAAAATATAAAAATGAATTCCATCACTATTTCCCTAATGAGTGAGTAGTTCCTCACTTGTTAGGGTTAGGATTGGGTAGGTTTGAGAGATGAACATCTCTCACTCCTTTCTTTCCCTTATAATATTTTTAAATTAGGACTCTATGTAAATCAATCACCCACCGCTCACTACGGCACCCTATCCTACGAGATAGCGGCGATTCCCTAGTTAGACCGGTTGTGGTTGATTTAGATAGAGATTAGGGCTAAGAGTTAAGAAAGGATGGACAAGGACCAAAAGGAAGAAACTATGTTTTTTCCCAGACGTGCTAATCCTCTTTGTTAATTATTACCCTAACACCTAAGTTCTTAATTAGGGCAAAGAAAGCAGTGAGTAGAATTAACTTTCCAAACTAACCTAATCCTAACCCTAGCAAGGTTTTAATCCTCATCAATTTCAATTTTAGTTTTTATAAAAATCAAAACCTACCACAAATAGGAGTTGACTCGTTAGAACAATTAGAAAAGAACACGTTTTCCCTGTGGACCGACCCGTACTTAATCGGCTAGCTACCAAGCGACACCGTTATTGATTGCGGTAATTCATATTCTTTGATTCAAAACGCGCAAGCACAAAAACTCTACCAATCAAATAGCGCCGTTGCCGGGGATAACGGTAGTTATTTTCTTTTTGTAATTTCTGGTTACTTAAAAATTAAAAAATCATAAAAAACTGAAAAATATAAAAACATAAAAAAATATCATCTTGTTATTTTTTGAAGGGTTTTGTGTGAATTTCGCAGGAAAGGAAGACGAACAAATTCAGATCTGGAAAAAACCAGTGAACAAATCGACAAACAGAAGATTTGAACAGACAGGGGAGAACCAAAACAACACAGAAAAAAAATTTGGGATATGAACCGACCATATGACCACGGAACCGCCGCTATTTCTTGACTTTGACCGTGCTTCAACTGCAGTGTACTGACGTCATCAGTTTAAATTCTCTGTAAGCATTCCATTTCTTCCCTTCTACCCTCTGTGCTTCTCTGAAAAATTTTCTTGCAGAGTTCTTTGCGCAAAATTTCTTCTCCCTCTCTAATAAATCAATCTTGTACAAGATTCTTTGCGCCACAATTAAAAGAAAAAAAAATTTGGCAAGTGTTTTGGATTTTTGTGTGTTTACTGCTTTGCATTTTTAAAAACGGACTTTTAAGGGGCTATAACACCAATATAGATTGGGTGGGGATTTCATTACCCTTCCTAGGACCCCAAAAATCATAAAAAGCATATGCATAAACCCTCGAGTTAATTAAAAAATATTTAGACTCAGCCAATAAGGACCGTCACGCTCATTAGGACAAAGTAAGGTTGAGGGCAATCGGTCGTTTATCTAAACCTGACTTTGTGGTGCCTAGGCTAGACAAGTAGGAAAGGTAATTTTAAAAGAGGCTCGTCTCACAGTGATTCGTGAGTGGATCCCTCCTTTCTTTACTTGTGCTTACCTAGCCGCAATTGGCGGTGAAGAGGCGATTCGAGGGATATCTCACAACTTGTCCTTTGGATCAGTTAGGAGCGGTCTAATTAACTTAGGAGACCCTAGCTCTAGGCTTGATTGTGCATGTTCAAATTGTGATTGCTTGAAAGTGTATCGCAGTTCCGTATAAAAATCTTTTTTGCAAAAATCTTTATAAAAAACCCTACAAAACAAAAAAATTTACAAAAACTTGCCATTTTGTCGCTAGAAATCCATTGCACCCAATTTTCACCCTCATTTTCTCATTGATGTTTTCTTACCCCCACTTTCTGCTTTTTGACTACACTTAAACCCGTTTAGTGTATGTCTGGTTAGACTAGGGACACTAGCGCCCGTTTAGTCCGTGTCTCGTTAGTTCCTACTGACGACGCGTTCGACTCCAAAGTCGAAATTCCCTCCACTTCTTTACCTTCATCTTCAAATTCACCACCTTCTAAAGAGATGTCAGGATTTGATCCTAACAATCCTTTACCGCTTGTTGAAGCGCCCCAACAAATCGCGCTCCAGGATCTTTTCTATCCCATTCGCACCACACTTCCCACTTGTCTTTTACTTCCGCCGCCTAATGGGGATAAATTCGAAATTAAACCTCACTTCATCAACTTGTTACCCAAATTTCACGGGCTAGAATCTGAAGATGTCTATATCTTCATAAACAAATTCCAGAATGTTTGTGGCAAGATGAAGACCATCCAACTGTCTGACGATGCTATACGGTTACGCGTAATTCCTTTCACTCTATGTGATCTAGCTGAAAAGTGGATGTATAGCACCGCATCACATTCCATAAACAGTTGGGAAGAGTTTGTTAAAGCTTTTCCTAAAAAGTTTTATCCACACCACAAGACCGCGAGAATTCGCAATGAAATTAATCAATTTTCCTAGCTTCCTTCCGAACCTTTTTGGAAGTGTTTCGAACGATTTAAGGACCTTCTTGTTTAATGCCCCCACCACGGTATTGAGAAATGACAACTTTGCCAAACTTTATACGAGGGACAAAACCCAGCAACTAAGCATTTGCTGAAAACCATTGGTCAAGGTCACTTTCTAACCAAATCGAGCGAGGAAGCTTGGCAATTTCTCGACGATCTTGCTGAACAGACACTTCAGTGGGAAAGCACTAGACAGACCACTTCATCTACTTCATCAGGTCAGTCGAGGGTAGGCATACATCAACTTGATATGTCGATTGCAATAAAGACCGAAATGGCCGCACTCACGAAAAAACTAGAGGCAATTGAGAGCAAATTCTCATTGCCTTCTCCTGCCCCTGCTTTACCCACTCGCACTATTTGCGCTTGTTGTTTGGATCCATCACATGTTACTAAAGAGTTTCCTTACAATCCACCTGCTCAAGGACATGATCAAATCAATGCTTCCTTTTAGCAAAGACAAAGAAATGACCCATACTCTTCAACTTATAATCCTGGTTGGAAGAGTCACCCAAATTTTTTTTTGAATCAAAATCAACAACAATTCCAAGGCAATAACAATTTTCAAAGGCCCCCTCCACAACAACAAGCCCCTCAACAAACTCAATATCAGCAACCTTTCCAACCCCAACCTTACCAAAACCAGATGAACAATTTTGTACCAAACAACTCTTTTCCTCAAAATAATTTTGTTCAACCAAATAACGATAAGGTTTCCTCGCTAGAACGAAGTCTGGATGCGTTTTTAAAACAATCTACGCAATCATCAGCAAGTATCCAGTCTTCCATTCAGTCTTCAGTGCAACACACTGCTTCACATGATCAGAGCATCAAAACAATTGAAGCCCAAATTGCACAACTGAATGCTGCTTTAAGCGAGCGAGAAAAGGGAAAGCTTCCATCTCAACCATTGCTAAATCCCGGTCACACACAAAATGCACATGTTGCTTATGAACAACAAGATCATAATGTAAGTGCTGTGACTACGTTGAGATCTGGAAGAGTGTTGCATAATAATATGGGAATTAATGATGACACCCCGGCCGCCGCTTCTTCTTCTTCATCTTCTTCATCTTCAGAGCATGTTCTCCATTCTTCACAAGGCTCTACTCCTTCTACTAATTCGAACGGACCCATATCTCAATCCACGAAAACACCAACACTGAGATCCGTTCCAACTCCGCAATCTACTCCACAAACATTGGACTCATCAAATTTTCAAAATATTCCATTTCCAAACAGGTTGAGATCGAATAAACCTACTCCACAAATGGAGAAGATTGTGGAGTTATTTAAACAGGTTAGCATTAACATTCCCCTCTTGGATGCAGTCCAACAGGTCCCTTCTTACGCTAAAATTTTGAAGGACTTATGCACCAAGAAAAGGAAATCACAGGTACCCAAGAAAGTTTTCTTGGCTAATGCAGTGAGTGATGCTCTTACCCAACCGCTACCTCAAAAGCAAAAGGACCCTGGCTGTCCTACAATTTCAATAACTATTAGGGATAAGAACATCAATCGCGCACTTTTAGATCTTGGTGCCAGTGTTAATTTGCTTTCCTATTCAGTATATGAGCAATTAGGCGTTGGAGAGTTGAAACCCACGCATTGTACTCTTCAAATGGCCAACCGAATCATCACCCATCCTAGGGGTGAGTTAGAGGATGTGTTGATTAAAGTAAGGGACTTCATATTCCCCGTTGATTTCATTGTTATAGACACACAACCTGTAGCTAACCCCCGGAGTCAAATTCCGGTGATACTCGGTCGACCATTCCTTGCAACATCTAATGCGGTGATCAATTGTCGAAATGGTTCAATGAACCTATCTTTTGGAAATATGACAATTTAACTCAACATTTTTAAGTTGGGAAATCAGCCTTCCGAACCTAATGCTAATATACTTGATATTTGCTCGATTCAAGAGATCACCCAGGAGGATTGTGAGCTTGAAAAATTTCTGTTCGATCACAACGATTTTGACGCCAATAGTGTGTTCCTCCTAGAATCTGACAGTGCTTTCACACCCGATAACGATTACGAGTGTTTTATTTTTTTGAACGATTTTGAAGAATCACCACCCGAGTTTGAAACTTTTGACTTTTCGGATAAGTTAACTGAACCATTCGACTCGATTGCTTACACTCACTATGAACCTTTGTTGGAATCCTTCGAGTTCGAGACTATTTCACCAATTTTACCTTCAATTGTTTTGCCTCCAAAACTCGAACTCAAGATATTGCCGTCTTACCTTAAATATACTTACTTAGGTGAGAATGAGACCCTTCCTGTTATCATATCGGCATCTCTAGCCACCGAGCAAGAGAAAGCCCTTATAACAGTCTTACAAAACAATCGGCAAGTTTTTGGCGGGTCTATGGCGGACATCAAGGGGATTAGTCCCCTCATTGTTGAACATCATATTCATTTGATGGATGATGTCAAGCTAGCAAAGGATCTACAGAGACGCCTCAACCCCGTAATGAACGAGGCTGTTAAAAAGGAGACTGTAAAATGCCTTGATAGTGGTATCATTTACCCTATCTCTGATAGCCAGTGGGTTAGCCCCATTCATGTTGTCCCAAAGAAATCGTGCATAACGGTCATACCTAATGAGGCGAATGAGTTAATACCTACTCGCACCCAAACTGGATGGCGAGTATGCATCGATTACAGAAAACTCAACGCCGCGACACGGAAAGACCACTTTCCGTTACCTTTTATTGACCAAATGCTAGAACGATTAGCAAGGCACGAGTACTATTGTTTTTTGGATGGCTACTCCGGCTATAATCAAATTCCCATCGCCGAAAAGGACCAAGACAAGACCACATTTACTTGTCCGTTCGGTACGTTTGCTTACCGTCGCATGCCCTTTGGGTTGTGCAATGCACCCGCTACTTCTCAGCGGTGTATGATAGGAATTTTTTCAGACATGGTTGAAAAATTCTTAGAGATCTTCATGAATGGTTTCTTTATTTTCAGTGGCTCCTTTGATGAGTGTTTGCTACATTTAGACGCAGTCCTTACCCGTTGTAAGGATAAGAATCTTACTCTAAATTGGGAGAAATGCCACTTTATGGTGCGAGAAGGTATTGCCTTAGGACATATCATCTCGCAAAATGGCATCGAGGTAGATAAGGCCAAAATTGAAGTTATTTCCAATCTTCCTCCTCCCAAGTGCGTCCGAGACATCCGAGCCTTCCTTGTCCATGCCGGTTTCTATAGACGGTTCATCAAGGATTTTAGCAAGATTGCTAGACCTTTGACCCATTTGTTGGCCAAGGACACTACTTTTGATTTCGACTTGAGCTGTATGAAGGCGTTCGAGTCTTTGAAAAACTCGCTTACTTCCGCTTCCATTCTTTCATCTCTTGACTGGACGCATCCATTTGAGATTATGTGCGATGCATCAGATTTTGCCATTGGTGTTGTCCTTGGACAGCACATCAATAAGATACCGCATGTAATTTATTACGCTAGCCGGACATTGAACGAGGCCTAATTAAATTACACAACAACTGAAAAAGAATTCTTAGCTGTTGTGTTTGCACTAGAAAAATTCAAGCCCTATTTAATCGGCTCTCCTGTCATAGTTTACACGGACCACTCAGCTCTTCGCCATCTTTTTGCGAAGAAGGATGCTAAATCTCGGCTTATTCGTTGGATCCTCCTACTACAAGAGTTCGATCTTGTCATCAGAGATAAGAGAGGATGCGAAAACGCAGTCACCGACCATCTTTCACGCCTCCCTTCTTCGCCAACGCTTCAAATTCCGATAACAGACATTTTCCCAGATGAGCAACTCTTAACAGTGTCGTGCGAACCATGGTTCACAGATATTGTAAATTATTTGGCCACCGGGCTTATACCTCATGAATGGTTGAATCAGGACAAACTCCGATTCCCATCCTAAGTAAAACATTTTTACTGGGATGAACCGTATCTCTTCAAATATTGTTCCGACCAAATCATTCGTCGGTGTGTCCCCGACAACGAGTTTAAGAGTGTACTGTCTTTTTGCCATGATCAAGCGTGTGGCGGGCATTTTGGCCCTAAAAAGACAGCAGAAAAATCTTGCAGTGTGGTTTCTACTGGCCACAACTTTTTAAAGACGCACACGAATACTGTAAGACATGCTCCCGGTGCCAACACTTGGGCCGGATATCTCGGAGAAACGAAATGCCGCTCCAACCAATATTGGTTGTTGAAAATTTTGATGTTTAGGGGATAGACTTTATGGGACCATTTCCCAATTCCTTTGGGAACATGTATATTCTACTCGCTGTTGACTATGTTTCTAAATGGGTCGAGGCTGTGCCCAGCTGAACTAATGACAACAAGGTTGTCGTTAGATTTCTCAAAGAAAACATCTTTTCTCGGTTTGGGCATCCTCGCGCGATTATCAGTGATAATGGATCACACTTTTGTAATAGGACTTTTGAGTCCTTAATGCGAAAATACTTCATTACTCACAAATTGTCAACACCCTGTCATCCCCAAACTTGTGGGAAAGCCGAGATTTCAAATTGGCAGATTAAAAAGATATTGGAGAAAACGGTTTCCAAAAACCGTAAAGATTGGTCGTCAAAACTTGTTGATGCCCTTTGGGCATTCCGAACTGCCTTTAAGACCGATCTTAGCATGTCTCCATATAGGCTTGTTTATGGAAAAACTTGCCACCTTCCTATTGAAATTGAGCATAGAGCATTTTGGGCAATTAAAGAGTTGAATCTATCTTTGGGAGATGCGGGCAACAATAGAAAGCTGCAGTTGAACGAATTAAACGAGCTGCGGGATGAAGCTTACGAGAACGCAGTAGTCGTTAAAAACAGAACGAAGGTGTTTCACGATAAACAGCTTATGCACAAGACTTTCAAACCTGGTCAATAGGTTTTACTTTACGACACTCGGTTACATTTCCATCCCGGCAAGCTCAAATCTCGATGAAAAGGGCCATTTTTGGTACGCATCGTATATCCGCACGGTGCAGTCGATCTAGAAATTCCCGAGGACGGTTCACTGTTTAAAGTGAATGGACATCGACTTAAACCGTTCCTCACTGCGGACCCTTCTGAGGAGCTCCTGTTTTTACAGGAGCCGATTTACATTGACTGATCTTCCTCCATTTACCCCTAAATTTCGATTATCTAGCCAAAACACTGTTTCAAATAAGTTTGGGGGTATGTATCATTTGTAATTATATAAAAACAAAATAAAAAATGAAAATTTGAAAATAAAATTTTTTTGGGTATTTTTGTAAATTTTCAGTTTTAATAAAAAAAATAAAAAATTTTATTTGCAAATAATTTCCTCTTTTTAAGAGGGGCTTTTTACAAATAACCAACACACCCCCTATAAATAAATCCCGACCCCTAAATGTTTTCTTAACCCTAATTTTTCACCTCTCTGCAAACCCTAGCCGCCACTCAAGATTTTCCAGCGAGATCTCTCTGCGCCGCCACCCTTCCGCCGCCGAAACCCTGTTCCCGCCACGCATCCGCCGCGTGTTGGAGTCATCACCCTCTGAATCTTTCAGAGGAGGTTTGCATCTCTTTGAACTCTCTGTTAAATTTTTCTTTTAGATCCGCACTCTCTGTAATGGCACCAACAATGCAGTTAGAACGTGATTTTTCACAAATCTTTTCACACACTTTTTACGGGAGTTATTTTCGTGATGAAATCATACGGAGGGGGTGGAACTTTTTAATTTATAATCATCCCAATGCTTACGCCCTTCCAGATCTAGTCACTCGTTTTTACGAATGTATGAAAGAAGCTGCCTTGCACAATATGGTTTTATTAAATTACTGTGGGGCGATAGGGAAATTATCATTGACAGAGACTTCATCAATGAAGTTACCTTAATTCCCAGATTACCTGTTCACGACCAACCGCTTCAATTTGAAGATTACATGCCCTTAATAGGTAATGACTGTTCGAGGGAACCTAGGAAGGGAATACAGGCTAGAACCCTCTTCGCCAATGTTTTAACTGTGTGCCGGTGGACACAAAATAATATTTTTGGGAGTTCACATAATACCACATTTTTCACCCCGTCTCTTCATATCGTGCACACCCTAATGACTAGGAACCCTATATTTGATATGTGCATGGTTTTTCTTAATTCAATTGGTGCTGGCAAAAGAGCCGCAAATTACCCATGCCCCATGTTAGTGACACAACTGTGTCGTCATTTCCTCCTTGTGGAGGAATTTGAATTCTACATGCATGGAGGTATACCCATTAGACCTCTCATTGAGGGCGTATCCACGTCCTATACCCTCTTGACTGATGTATGGTCACGAAGGGAACCGGCCGAACATGTACCTACCAGAACACCCAGCTCCAGTTCGACCGCGAGCGGGGAAGAGCTTACTCCCATAGAACATGCACGTCTTCTTAGAAGAGCTATTAGGTGGTTTGATAATTTGGTAGGGATGGTGACCAACTTGGATCACCGGGTGATGGAGATTGAACATGGCGTATCTACGCTGCTAGCGCGGGAGGAGCATTCCCATTCACGTTCAAGAGGACGGCGAGGGCCTAAGCAGTGAGGGCACTGCTTTTGGTAAGTTTGGGGGAGGAGATGGTTTGTAAATAGTTATCATTGCATTGCATATTTTAATTTTTGTATATATTTTCTTTTCTCTTTTGCATGTTTATTTCTGCATTGCATCTTTATAAAAAAAATTAAAAAATGAAAATAAAAAAAAATTTATAAAATCAAATAAAATTAAAAAAAATTGAAAAACTTTAAAAATCATAAAAATTGAAAAATTCAATTTTGGCCATAATTGACTTAAATTTGACAAGGCGGATAACTAGCTAGGAAAAACTAGATCCTAAACTTAGTAAATTAAAAACCCTAAAAATAACCTTTCTTAAAGTTTAACTGTAGAAAATATATGTCCTCGTAGTTTATTTAGAAATAGGCAAATTTTGAATTCAGTTCTTGGGCTAAGTCAAAATAAGGGAAGATTATTGAATTTTTATTTGAAGTATAAGTCTGAAAAATAATTCCAAATCTTAAGTCTAAATTCTGAAAATATAAACCCTACAACTTGTACAAACACGCACCTCGAAACTTGGAATAGTAGAGGATACCTTGAAATGCTCTTGTCTAAAAACCTTAGTATAAAGAAACGTTGAATAAAAGTATAAGTGTGAATAAAGAGATAAAAAAATGAACACTGGTTTTGTAATTATTTAAGGCTGCGAAAAATAAAATATATAGAGAGGGTGCCTTATCACCTAGTGCCTTAGACCAACTGGTTTGGGAGTCACTGCTAAAGCCTTAGGTATTACAAGATGAGAAATTACACCTTAATGCACTAACACATTTTGTAATCGGTAGTTAGTACCTCAAGACGTATTAACGATCGCATGAAGAATGTGTGAGTAATTTGATCTAAAATTCACCAGTTAAAAGTACTTTGGACAATGGACAAGAGTATGATAGCTTGAATTGAATTTCCAAGTATAGGGGTGATACATACACACACGTAAAGGTATATGATTGGGTTTGGATGTGAGATAGGAATGAAAAATAGTACTTATATTTTTAGTAGAGATGATAAAAATTCCTAAGTTGAGATGAAACCTTAGAAGGAAAATTCAGAAGATACTGAAAGCTAAGTAAATTTACAGAACATATACGATCTTAAGTTAAATGATAAGTGAGTGTGAAAAATACGGGTTGATAATTTCTAAGTTGTAGATAATAGAATTCCTTGCTAGAACACCGAATTGAAAGATGAAAGTTAATAGGCCAAATTGATCGGATTTTGTCGGTAGTATCCGCGGAAAATCCTCAGGAGACAACACTCCTCCGACTAGGGGCGCCTAGAGGTTTAACGGCTTGTTGCACGAGTTTAGTGCAATCGCGATTCCCTGCGAAAGTGAGGTTAGGTTTTTTCGAGAATAAATTGGTTTTGCTCGGGACGAGCAAAAGATAAGTTTGGGGGTATTTGTTCATATAAGAATTTTGCATCATTATATTCCCCATTCTTAATCATATTGCAAATAAATATGTGCTTTTGATCCATGTCTGCTAAATAGTTGCAGGTTACAGATTCTCGGAACAACACAGTGAAAATGGTGAAAAGACGCTACAAATGTGAGACTACGACCAACAAATAGATGAATCTGCAAGATGCCGCCTACCAGTTTGAGGAACAAACAAAGATCAGCAAACAGTTCAATATTCAAAGTACAAAGGCAGCACAAAGATTCAAGACTTCAACGCGAAGCTAACGGTAAAAGTTCACAACATTCTGCACTATGGAAATCTGGAAGAAAATAGAAAATATTCTGAGAAACCAAGTAAAGAAAATAGAAGCAAATAGCAACATGAAGCAACCCAGAGAAAAAGAGCCAGTGAGCCATCCTAACAGCCATGGAACCGCGGCTAAATAAGGCTTATGGCCGCGGTTCCACGGCCATATAAAGCACGTGTCGGTGCGTGTCGGTGGGAGTCGGTGCATTGACCCGGTTTTCTTAGGGTAGTATTGTAATTTCAGATATGGATTAGATGTAAACCTTAGGGTTTCTCATATCTATAAATAGGAAAGCCTACAGCTCTTTTGGAGCATGCCTTTTTTTTAATTCTAGATTAAATTTTTTATTCCCTTGTAATCGTCAAAAAGTGCATCAATAAAAGTAAGTTTTTATTTCTTTTATCTTGTGTTCTTCTTAGTTGCATATTTATTTCTCTGCAATTTTACCTGTCTTTTTTATCTGCAAGTTAATTGGGTTAATAAAAAATATAAAAATGAATTTCATCACTATTTCCCTAATGAGTGAGTAATTCCTCACTTGTTAGGGTAAGGATTGGGTAGGTTTGAGAGATGAACATCTCTCACTCCTTTCTTTCCCTTATAATATTTTTAAATTAGGACTCTATGTAAATCAATCACCCACCGATCACTACGGCACCCTATCCTACGAGATAGCGGTGATTCCCTGGTTAGACCGGTTGTGGTTGATTTAGATAGAGGTTAGGGCTAAGAGTTGAAAAAGGACGGACAAGGACCAAAAGGAAGAAACTATGTTTCTTCCCAGACGTGCTAATCCCCTTTATTAATTATTACCCTAACACCTAAGTTCTTAATCAGGGCAAAGAAAGCAGTGAGTAGAATTAACTTTCCAAACTAACCTAATCCTAACCCTAGCAAGGTTTTAATCCACATCAATTTCAATTTTAGTTTTTATAAAAATCAAAACCTACTACAAATAGGAATTGACTCGTTAGAACAATTAGAAAAGAACACGTTTTCCCTGTGGACCGACCCGTACTCAATCGGCTAGCTACCAAGCGACACCGTTATTGATTGCTGTAATTCTTATTCTTTGATTCAAAACGCGCAAGAACAAAAACTCTACCAATCAGGAGCCCGATAGATGGGGATTTGCGTGTCGATGCTGGACACGAGTATTTTATGATGTTTTCGAGTGCCGATGTTGGGCACTCCATTCATATGAGATTTACAGGATATGAGGGCCGACTAGATTGACGGCGCCTGAGTTACTTGGGGTTTAGGGTGTATTTGGTGGACACCGGGTTATTCCACGATGATGATTCGTATTGATGATATGTTTTCCCATGCTCAACACTCATCTATATGCATTGCATCATGTATGTTTCCCTAATTTGAGCAAGGCTCTGTTTGAATTTTGAAAATTCAAATTTTTTAAGCAACGCTTCAGATCCCGTGCGCTGCGCGCAACGCGCCACGTGTCAGAAGTTGACACGCCAGCGCAACGCCCAAGGCAGTGCGTCCAATCAGAGCAAGGCTCTTTAAAAAAACATAAGCAACACTCAGTTGCGCAAACACGACTGCGCAAGTGCTCTACAGCGCGACACGTGTCTGTGCAGTTGCGCAAAAAGAACTGCGCAAACGCACCGCTGCGCGACACGTGTCTGCGCAGTTGCGCAAAAAGAGCTGTGCAAGCGCACCGCCGCGCGACACGTGTCTGCGCAGTTGCGCAAGCGCTGTTGCGCAAGCGCACCGCTGCGCGACACGTGTCACTCACTGGGGGAGTTGCGCAAAACAGAATAAATCTTGTTAAAACAAGAAAATTTTCTTGTATAAGGCAGGGACCTTTGGATCAAAGATCCAACGGTGGGGAAAATTCCCCAAATCATTCAGAAAAGATTTATGTAACAAATTTAACTAATTTATGAGCACTATAAAAAGGACCCCATAACTCATTTCAAATTCATCAGGATCTGGATAAAAAAAAAAGAAGAGAGAAGAGAACTCTGAAGAACCCCTGGAGAATAAAAAAAAGGTAAAAACCTTTAAAATAAGAGAAAATTCTCTCAGGAATAGATCATTGATCTAAGAACAAGATCAGTGATCTTCAATAAATAAATAAATAAATAAATAAAAATAAAAAAAAAAATAGTGCCTTGCACTTGCTATGAACCTTTGGTTCTCTGAAACAAGGAAAAACTTGTTTTATTTTCTTTGATCTAAATTTAGATCAAGAAATTAAAAAAGTGCTTTGCACTTCTGTTCTTGAACCTAAAAGATTCCTAGTACTCTGCACAAATGCAATGCATTTCTCAAAGGGCCAGGCCCAAGTCAAAAGACCAAGCAGGCCTAATTAAATTGATGCACTGCATCATTTATAAATGGGCAGAGCCCAAACAAAATAATATAAATGCTATGCATTTTAAAAGGGGCAGAGCCCAAACAAAGTAGATGCCATGCTGAGGCCTAATTAAATTGATGCTCTGCATCAATCATGAACAGAGCCCAAACAAAAAAAAATAAATTGATGCAATGCATTATTTAAAAATGGGCCAAGCCCTAGCACAGGTCTAACAGACCAAAAAACGAATAAAGGACGTTGAATATTTTCCAACTGGACTTAGCCCAATTTTGGCCGTAAGTCCTCAAATTAAATTAATTAAGCAAGATTGCTTTCTTAAATCAATTTACTATTGGTTCGAGGGTACATCTCCGAACTCCTCTGACACACGTCGTTGTAATCATTCAACGTCGTCAGAGAGGTGACGAGTCCCAACGACCACACATGAATATCGGACCGAAACGTCCTTAAACTAATATCGGACCGAGACGTCCTTAAACTAATATCGGACTGAAACGTCCCTAAACTAATATCGGACCGAGACGTCCCTAAACTAATAATGGACCACCACGTTCTTAAACTGGCGATAGACCACCACGTCCCTAAACTGGCACAATAGAGCCCAAATGCTCTTTTGTCGGATCTAAACGGTCCCGTTAAGTTGATCTTAGTCTCAAACTGGACTAACGTATCCTTAACAAACGTTTGAGTCGATCTTAGCCCCAAATATGGCTAACGAATCCTTAGACATTTAAACAAATGATAAAACTCCAAACCAATTCTGGTTCAAGGGTACATCTCTGAACTCCTCTGACATCCATCGTTGTAATCCTTCAACGACGTCAGAGAGGTGATGAGTCCCGACGGCCATATAATTAAATGGATCACTACGTCAAGTTGATCTTAGTCCAAAACAGGACTAACGTATCCTTGACGAACGTTTAAGCTAATCTTAGCCGCAACGTGACTAATGTATCCTTAAACTAAAAACACCAAACCCAAATCTAAGTAAACACGGATTTGGACTAATCCACGTCCTACGGGCGACGGTATTACTCAGTCTCCGTATACAATCCACGGGCAACCACAAACAAAACAAACACACACGACACGAAGTGAAATTCTGGAGAAGGAGAAAGTTGTTATCGCGATGCGGTAGCGTAATTAACTGCAGGGGCTTGCGCCTGCAGGGAAGAGCGTCCCCACAAACAAAAACCCCTCACCCTGAGGGGGAATCTGATGAAGTCTGCTACATCGGCCGCATCTGTCTAAACCTCCGATACACGGTGCCATAAATCAACTCAGCATCTCCGGAGAGATAGACGGATAAAACCATATAGCATCTGCCCCCGAATCTCAGGCAAGATGCAAAGTCTAGGCCGTCTTTCGGAGGGGAACAGATTCTGGCACGCCCGGTGGGACCTCTTCCTCTTTCCACTCCACACTTCATGTGTCGTCTTCGCGAACCAATCGCGGTTTGTTAAAAGGCTGCCTTCGGATTTCAAGTTGCTAAGATTTGGTCTTTTGCCTGGCGCAGAACTCAATCATCCATGGATTCTAATTGCTCCAACTGCGCGAAGTACCACTGCAACGGACGCTCCACCTCACCTAGAGGTGTGGCATATGGGCCCCAAGCGGCCTCTTTCCTCACTCTGCCAATAGACCAGGTGACCCAAGCCACCACTGGCTTATTCTTCGGGACCATGATCCCACCTGCAAGCTTCTCTGCGCCAATACCTGCACCAGAGGTGGACAAGAAGTCGGTCTTCGACCGACTCACTGCCGCGACGGCCCCTGTCAACGGATCGCCCGCTACCAAACTGACAGCCTCTGATCAGGACTTTAAACGGGCTGTCCCAAGGAAGGCAATGACTGCTGCTCCAGAAGTCGTTAAAGCGGTTTCCCCTGTCAAAGAGTCAGTCTTTTCAAGACCGACGATTCCCGTTCCTGCCCCTATATGAAGATCTATCTTTGACAGATTGGATATTGCCCCGCAAGGAACGACCTCAGTCTTTAAAAGGTTAACATCGGCGGTGCCTAATTCAGACAGGGGGCAAAAAGAAGTTATCTCTATCTCCGAGCCAGTCCCGACGGCTCGTCGTTCTCGACGTCGCCATTGGCGACGAGTGAGGAAGGCAGGGGGCAACTCCCCCTCAGGGCTAACTCCACCGGCTCCAGTAGTGGAAGTCAACGCTGCTGTTCCAACTGGGAACAGCTTTGAACTGCTGAGGAGGGTACGTAAGAATTCTTCAACCGCTACACTGAAAAGATCTTCTTCGCCTGCGGAGAGAGCTCCGGAAACAAAACAAGAACAGCCCCCTCAACGACTGTCTTCAAGGATTTATAAAGTTTGGCGAAGGGTTCAAGACTCTGTGATTGACCCAGGTCACTTTCGTCGCCAGAAAAAGGCGAAGGTGGAAAAAGACAAGGATTATCCCATTAAACAGCAGGGGACAGCAGCTACTAGGATGCCCCCTTCAATGGCCCCTTCCACCTCAACGGCCCATAAAAGAAGGAGGCCAGAAAAGACTCCCGTGTCAGCGGCAAAAGTTAAAAATGGTGAAACTAAACGTCCCAAGTCAGGGGGCATAACAGTTCATACGGTTTACATGACATCGGGGAAAGAGGACAGCCGTACGTCCACGGGTCATAGACCGCTTACACGGTCATTGACCAAGGCTCAGGAGCAGCAACAGAAGCTCTAGGAGATGATGAGCGCTATGGCTGCACTTACAGGGCCAAACGAAAGCCCTGGAACCTCTTCAGAAGAACGTCAAGAACAAGAAACGGACGCTGAATTCCTTCGGCGCGTACTAGAGAAGAAAGATAGAGAAGCTGCGGAGCAGGCAGCCAACATAAAGAAAATGGCCCTCCTGTTCCAGGATATGGTGGGTATGATGATTCAACAAGAGCCACCTGCTGGAGATCTCCCGATCATTCTTGAAGACGATAGGGGAGAGACATCAAATCCTCCACCGGTTTTATCCGCAGCTAAAGAGGATACCATATCAAAAGCTGATTTAGATGAATACATCGCCCAGCAAATACGGGTGCATCAGGCGACTGAAGCAGCCGGTCAGGTCGTAAAGACAGGGCGGCCATATCCGGGTTGGTACGATCAAATTAAGTACCCGACAGGCTATACAATCCCTAAATTCCATGTCTACAAGGGGACGGGCAATCCTCATCAACATGTCGCCCAGTTCAGAGCGCTCTGCGGCAACACCGGCGGCGATGACAAGTTGTTGCTTCGCCAATTTGTTGGAAGCTTATCAGATACGGCGTTAGAATGGTATTCTGAGCTCCCCAATGACTCTATTAAAACCTTTGCGGAGATGGAGCTGCTGTTTACCCAACGTTTTGCAAGTGCCAGTGAACGTACTCCGATGACGGCACTGATTAACGCCAGGGTAAAACCCAGCGAGACATGGGTTCAGTACGCTATACGGTGGCGTAATTTATGGTCGAAGTGCGAACAGCGCATAGAAGAAGCTCCTGCGGTGGGAATGTTTGTTGGAACCCTTGATCCACAAGCAACCATCTCACAGTTCATGATGTTCTTCAAGCCGACTACCTTCCAGGCTTTGATCGACAAACTAGCGCAGATGGACCAGATGGGCCATAAACCCCCTCTCCCAAAGCCGGACTCCCGAAACGACAAAGGAAAGGGAAAAGCGATCGTCGTCGCGAATGCTCAACAACAACCGAGCGACCCGAAGCCGGTTGCTCATCCAAACAATACGCGCCCGTACGTACCCCTTGAGGACACGATGGGACGTCCTTACTCCTTCCCCCGCGATAAAACGAGGAGGCTATTCGAGCTGGCATTGCGTAACAGACTCATAAATCTGCCAGATCCAAAACGTCCGTTGCAACCGAACGACGTCAACGAGCCCAATTACTGCCCTTACCATCGAGTGCTAGGCCATCCCATCGAAGATTGCTACGTTTTTAAAAATTGGCTTGAGAACCAATACCGTCAGGGCAAATTTGCGCTATCTGACAAATGGAAGGTGAATCCCCCGCAACCCCACACCTCTAAGGGGACGAGTACGCCGGGGGCAACATGCTCCGTCATTGAGGAAGCTCCTTGGGAGGTCGTATTATCAGCCAAGACAAAGAGGATGCTAAACGATCTTCAGACATGTCCAGCGGTCAAGTGGAAGAACCCCTTGGAACCGCAGGTCATTGAGGGGATGTTGAAGCCACGTCCGACTCCGAAGACCGATGGTGGTAGTTCAAGCGTTCATAGCCAGCCGTCAAAATCTTCGAAAAAGAAGAGGAAGAAACCAAAGAAGCCCGTGGAGCCTAGCGACAAGCGCACGGACTTACAAAAGCAAATTGACGCGCTGGATGAATATAACCAAAAGGCGCGGACTCCCATTACGCTCCAAGATTTCCTTGATCACGTCTTTCAAAAAGAAGATGAGGGAGAAAGTTCATCGGATGAATCCGAGGAATATGTGGCGAGCTGTCATATGATCTCCCATTCAATCACGAACGATGAAGAGACTTCTGGCACTAAAATGCTGGGGGCAGATACCGAGTCAAGAGTTCCGGAGTTATCAGTCGAAATGATTGATGCATTCCTTAATGAAGCTCGATTGAAAAGTAAAGCTGATCGAGAGCGCGAGACGGCTATATTCGAAAGGGCCAAGCGCCAGCGACTTGAGGAAAGAGCTGAGATGAGCCCGCTGGAGCAAAATGCCTCCACCGCCGACAAAAGCCAATTCAAGATAAAGAAGAGGTTTGCTAAGGCCATATCAATGGGCATGAAGCTACCATCCTCTGAAGGAAAAATTACTGGTGTAATGGAAATGCACCCCTCATATTGCTTATATCATCAGAAGGTCTCGCATCCCACTCAAGAGTGCAAAGCTTTCAATAGATGGTGGCAAGGATACGTCGCTAATCGACAACGCTTTAAAGGGGAAAAACGTAAAATTCGTCGGGAGCAAAGAAATACGACCGAAGAGCTTGAAAGAACTGCCGGCAATTGTCACATGGTTAACACTGGCGGGTCACAAGTGCCTACATTCGGAAGCGATTCTGATGAGGAGCTAGAAATTGCCCCTCTCTTTAAAGAGTCAACTTCGGGGAAAGAAGGAGAGCCAATGGTCTGCGAAAATATCCGGCTGCGGAATCGGACGCTACCTGAGAAGAATCTCGGACCTCTAAACAAGAAAGACAAAGGGAAAGAGAAAATCTCCGAAGATATCGCCTTGGATGACCGAGTTGCGGAAGAGTTAAACGCCGAAAACCCGCCGAAGAGAAATAAGGTGGATTACAACGTTCTGGCACATCTGAGAAAACTACCCTCTCAACTCAGCATTCTTGATGCCTTATTACTATCAAAAGAGGCGAGGGATTCTTTGATTAAGGCGCTACAAGACCCGGACCAGTTCCAAGCCTTCCTAGCCGAAGAAAAGATGAAGGACGAATTAGAAGAAGTGGACACAGCCGACGTTGCTTTTGGTGATGAAGACCTTCTCCTCGGGACATGCGACCACAATCGCTCCCTTTATGTCTCAGGATACTGCCATGACATAAAGATAGGTAAAATCTTGGTCGATAACGGATCGTCTGTTAATTTGCTCAATGTGCGGGTGTTAAAGGAAATTTGCATGAGTGTCCAACACCTCGCCCGAGACAAAATCACCATCTCCGGATTCGACTCCCAATCATCAAAAACTCTGGGATATGTGATATTGACGCTACGCTTCGGGTTGCTCGTCACAGACATCAAATTCCATGTTATAGACGCCAAGATGTGCTACAATGCTCTGCTCGGCCGACCATGGCTACACGAGTACAATATCATCCCTTCTACACAGTATCAGTGCATGAAGTATTGTAGGGATGGCCTCGAGTACACTGTGGCCGGAGAATTGAATCCGTTTTCCATGAATGAAGTTCGCAAGTATGAAGATGCCAAATACTTCTTGCCGAGTTTCGAAGACACGGAAAGGTGTCACAAGCCGGAGAACAAAACTAACGCAACCATCCCTGTCTTCGGCAGTGATACTGAGGAAGAAGAGGATATAATTTATTCGGGTCCGCCCCAATACACCGAGCCGGGACCATCCGCCCCTTCACTGATCTTTGGTAGTGATTCAGAGGACGAAGTCCATGTTGTATTCCCTGCTCGGCTTTCAATACGAGCTTCTGCTGATGAAGAGCGAAGTCTGCAGATAGCCATGGTGTCGCTTGAACATTATAAAGAACTAGATGCGCTCGCCAACGATAGTGTGGAAGAATTGCGGACATTTTATATCCCTCCCGGACGAAAAGGCGAAAGGGCAATCCTATTCTACCGTTCCGAAGAAAACAAGGTGGAAAAAGAACTTTGGCACGGTGCGGATCCAACGCTGGACAGACTTCAGCCCATCCGTCTACCTTGATATTATACGGAAGGCTTAAGGAGACTGCTGGAACGCCAGGGGATACCTTTCGAACAGACCGTTAGGAAGGCCAAATTCTATGACGGGGTTTGGAACGTCCCCGGAACTCAGCACAAGCTACCTAATGGGAGGCTAGAGACGATCGGGCTCGGATACATCCGCTCCAAGAAACGAGAACTGCGCCGCGACTGTTACGTCGTGCACAATCCTGATGAAGAAGCAGATGCTCAAGAGAAAAACGCTAATCCTGAACCAGCAAAAGTTCCTGATACAAAACCGCCCAGTCCATCGTTTGAAGACCAGATGGGCAAACTTATAAGGGAGGCGGGTCAAAAAGCCCGAGATGATCACAATCGTGAAATAGCAATCTATGAGAAGGCCAAAACACAGCGCCTCCTTCAACGGGCAGTAAAAGACGAAGACGCTGCCCCATGTCAACCTGATACAAAAAGGGCTCGACACGGAGGCAGAAACGAGTCAAAAGGCCGAAGAGGCGCTTAACAGCAACAAAGCAGGGCTAAGAAGCCACGCAAACGAGAATCGAGCGTTATTGACCAATCCCTCATGAAGTAAATGGGTCGAGCATACTCGTTTCCTTGAGACAAAACGAAGAAGATACTTGATCTTGCTCTAAAACATCAAATGCTTACTTTGCCGGAGTCCAAGCACCCCGAACAAGCAGGTGAAGTCTCTGACCCAAACTATTGCTCTTACCACCGAGTGATAGGGCATCCTCTTGAAGATTGCTTCACCTTTAAGAATTGGGTCGAAGATCAGTACCAGCTCGGCATGTTCGCCCTGTCTGACAACTGGAGGGTAACGCCACCACAAAAGCACGAGCCCAAGGCCACGAAAGAAAAAACAGTTCCACAATGGGACTGGAAGAGAATTCGCACCTGTCATATGATCACAATATTAAAAGAAGAGCCCAAGGACATAAGTGAGCTCTCTTGGTGCTTCGAAAACAGCAGCGATGAGGTAATCTCCGAATTTCCCCCAGCTCCGAAAGAACTGGAGGATGGAATACATACTACTGCAGATAACCTCAAGAAAATCGAGTTGGGGACGGTAAATGATCCGCGACCGACATTCGTCAGCGAGCTGCTGTCTGAAGAGAGGGTGGCTGCGTTAAAAGACGTCCTTGTGCAGCATAAAGATTGCTTCGCATGGAACTATTCCGAGATGCCAGGACTAGATCCAGAAGTCGCTGTACATAGACTAGCAATATCCCCAAATGTCAAACCAGTCAAACAGGCGCCGAGAAGAATGCGACTCGAGCTTGAGATGAGCATAAATACCGAAGTCAAAAAGTTAATCGACTCTGGCTTCATCCAGGAAGTTCAGTACCCTGAATGGATCGCCAACATCGTCCCAGTGATGAAGAAAAATGGGACAGTGCGCATATGCATAGACTTCCGGGATCTTAATAAAGCTTTCCCGAAGGATGATTTCCCAGTGCCAGTCACTGAACTGATGATAGACAATACATCCACTCATGAGGTTTTCTCCTTCATGGACGGCTCATCGGGGTATAACCAGATAAAGATGCATCCTGAAGACCAGAAACACACCGCCTTCAAGACTCCTCTTGGTATATTCTGTTATAAAGTGATGCCCTTCGGTTTAAAGAACGCCGGTGCTACTTATCAGAGGGCCATGACAAAGATCTTCGACGACCTTATACACGAAATCGTCGAATGCTATATCGACGATCTCGTGGTTAAAAGCAAGTCATACGAAGAACATCTCGAGCATTTGAAGACCGTATTTCAATGCCTTCGGCAATACAATTTGAAGATGAATCCTTTAAAATGTGCGTTCGGGGTTTCCTCGGGCAAATTCCTAGGATTCATCGTTCGACACCGAGGTATTGAAATAGATCCGTCTAAGATTAAAGCGATCATGGAAATGCCTCCGCCAAGAACTCTTAAACAGTTGCGATCTCTCCAAGGAAAGCTTGCATACATTCGGCGGTTTATCGCTAATCTTTCAGGAAAGTGCCGTCCTTACAGTCACCTGATGAAGAAGGGAACCCCATTCGTTTGGGATCACAAATGCCAAGGCGCACTGGACGAGATCAAGCAGTATCTGCAAAACCCTCCAGTGTTGGCTGCTCCAGTTAAGGGAAAGCCTCTCATTCTTTACACGGCCGCCCTTGAAGGTTCTTTAGGCGCATTATGGGCACAAGAGAATGACCAGGGGAAAGAAAGAGCACTCTACTACTTAAGTCGGGTTCTGCTGGGGGCAGAAAGCAATTACTCCCCCATTGAAAAACACTGCCTGGCGTTGATCTTCGCAATAACGAAGCTTAGACATTACGCATTAGCGCATGAAGTCCATCTCATTTCAAAGGTGGACCCTCTTAAATATCTAATGTCAAAGGCCATATTGACGGGACGACTCGCTAAATGGGCTCTGCTCTTAATGGAGTTCTCGATAATATATTGACCCCTCAAGGCAGTGAAGGGTCAGGCCATAGCCGACTTCCTTGCTGAGCACCCGATACCTGCCGATTCTCCCCTGAATTGCGATTTGCCAGACAAGCACGCGTTTGACGCAATCGATAGTGGTGATACCCGTTGGGAGCTTTATTTCGATGGAGAATCTTCCATGAAGAAGCACAAACAAAGTACGTCAATGATCAAATCGGGAGTAGGCCTTATCTTCGTGACCCCTCAAGGAGGAGTAATGCGCTTCGCCTTCTCCTTAACAGAGCCTGTTAGTTGTATGTATGCCCTAGAGGCCAGTATTGTACAGATGATGTATATTATATTGGATGCTTGGACATATATAGAGATGACTTTCTAGCTCGATATGATAGTATGCTATCTGGTTACTCTTTATCTTAACATGTATACTAGTCTCTTTAAACTGTCTTATGGTTACATGTTGGTAAAGCCCTTAGGATGTGTACTTGACTACCTGGACTATGATGCAGATCATATTAGTGGGGACATGGTAGTCCATAAGTACATCCTTCAAGGTCCCTAGTCGTGCGTGTATCGAGACGGGGCATCGATATACCAGAGTAGACTAGCGTATACGCTTCTCGACCCATGTGATGGGCGATGGATGATCCCATATCCATTGGTGTTTGACATCAGAGATGGTATACGGGTGCTTAGTGGAGACTGGGTACACTGGACGGACTCGCCGAGAACTCCCAGATGGTATTATACCTCATGTCAGATGGCAATTCTCAGGTGACACTTGTACAGGTTAGTCTGTAGACCCGAGATCGTCATAGAGTCTTGTGTGATTCCCACTGTGCTTTGATCTCCACCTTACCACGTCCATGAGGGCGTGCAAAACGGTGGTCTTTGGGTACAGTCCCGAGTCACATGGAGGCAATGAGCGATAGGAGGGGTTTAGTCTCTCCCAGTATTGGGGGTTGATATTGCGCTGTGCTCGATTGGCCGTAACAGGGAACTCCCTGGCCAGGGCTGATCAGAGATTTGCTGGTAAGTGTTACCAGAAGTTTCTCGACCCGTTATGAGCCTCACATCGGCACGACTTATCGGTTATTGGGGTCTGACGTTTACCACCCCTAGACTTGATATGCGACATATCAGACGAGGAGACCGGACTGTATGGGAAGTGTCGCCGATCGGCTCGACGGGAGTTGTAGCAGGTTCGCTTGTTCTCTTCTGATCGCTCAATACCCGGGTGGCCGTTACGTTTAGCTGACTGCTTGCGGGTTGGGGGTGCTTGATATGATCATTACCCACTGCCGGCGTATTGACGAGTCTCAGAGTCCCACAATGGAGTTTCCTAGTCCAGGCGAAACGTTGTGGTGCGCGTATGCGATATGCGCATGGACCCGATTAAAATGGGCGTATGGGATACCGTATATTGATCGGGCAGCTTGCTTTTGGTAGGGGTCATATGAGATATGGCCGGATTGGTAAATCAAGTGTTGATTTATCATTTAACCATTAGTTTCTCACTAGAAATCCTTTTCTTGTGTTGGATAGATGTATGAATGCATGTATGTTTTTCTTTCATTCTAGTTTCATGCACATATGGATGTGTATACATACATACATGCATACATACATTTATCATGGTTGGATATATATGAAAATGGTGGCAATATAAGACTCACACCATGGTATTTTTGATGAATTATTATTGTATTTATATTTAAACATAAAAGGAAATAAAAGGTTCATTATTGTTTTCTTCCACACTCTTCTTTTGACTTAACCATTCTCACCCACCTTTTAACCTTTGGTTAATTTCCTTTTGTGTTTTAACTCTAGTACAATAATGATTCAACCATGGTTTGAGATGATAGATGGAAAAGATATATTGATATATTTTTCTATTTTCAATAAGAAGAAAAAAAGTTATCATCTTCTTCAATATTGCCATTATCTTCTTCCTCCTCCTTCATTGCTCTCTAGATTTTTGTAGTGAGCTATATAATCAACAAGTTAGGATTTTGAAGTGAGAAAGAGAACCACAACACCATTCTACACAAGTATAGCCTACTTGTTTAGGGTGTTAACTTGATTCCGTTCACTTGATCGGAGAAAGTCGCTAGCTTGGACAAAGCGGACTCCGGGTGGATCATCGGTGACGTCGAGGAGTTCAAGCGGAGTTTTTTCAACCCCCAAGTAGCCGAGGAGTCTAGCGTAGGGAGCTACAAAGGTTGTAGTCTCTAAACCCTAACTTTTATTAGCTTAAAGTTTCGTAACCTTAATTTTCTAGGATCGATTCCTTTGCGTGTTTGTTTAGCACAATAAAAACTTACACTTTTGGACATGTGATGCTTCAAAACTCTTCATAGGGTGCTAAACAAACCCTTCACTGGTATCAGAGCCGACCTAGAACATTAGGCGACGTTTTTACGAAGTGAAAACCCCGATCGGACAAAAATACGGATTCTTTGGGTGCTCTCTGGAAATTTTTTTAAAACTGACTTTTTCCAGAATTAAAAATTCTCAAAAAATAGAGCAGGTAAAGATAAGACAAACTGGAAAATTCGTGGCCATGAACAGTACTTTTGACCGCGGAACCGCGGCCTAAGCAGGCTTAGGCCGCGGATCCGCGGCCATAAGAAGGGATCTTTTGCTCCATTTTGCACAGTATTTTTCCTTACCTGCTACAGTATATTTTGAGTATGTTTAATCTGAATCTGCTGTTGAAAATTTCTGGAGATGGTTTTGGACTCGTCGTTTCGATCGGAATTTTCATTTCGTTTTCTTTTCCGGGTAAACTAGAAAGTATTGAAGTGTTTGAACGAATATCATTTGCTCGCTATTCACGGGGTTTAAATACTTTGGAGATAAGTGCAAGTCTTTTTGCGGTGGTCCCTCTAGAAGACAACAAACCTTAACTCGATTATGTGACCGTCTCGAACTGCCCTTTGAACCTTAGGGTTTGGGGCAGTACGGCGTGCCACATGTGAGGCGTTGGCTTGACCCTTCTACGGCTGGACCGCTACTACTGTGTCACACTCCGGATTTTTGAACCCTGCTCAAGTGTTGAGCTTTAGTGAATCTTGGGTATTTGATCGGTCGTTCGAAAACTTTAATACTGTCTATTTATTCGGAATGTGATGCAGTGTGTGGAATTCACATTATAAGACATGAAATACGAGGTATGTGATATTTCGCATTTATGATGTCTAAGGATAATGTGGATTCCAGATATTGCAGTTTTACACTTTCTTTTCTGTGACCGTAAGTGTAGTATGTCGCTATCGCCGGTTTCGTTGCTATACATCAACGACAATTGTGGTACGCATACTTACTTACGTTGATAACATGTGATGTTATGTGTTGCTGGATATGTTATATTGGATAGTCATGTTCGAATAGCCGGGTTTTTTTTATGTGAGATGAGTGTTTTTCATTTTCATTCATGTAAAAACTTGTATGTAATATTCTTTTATTTGGGGCACTTCCAGGTAGCGGAAGTTGTCACCCCTTGTATATTATTTACTTTTCCGCATTAGGATAGACCCAAGGAGGGGAGCACAAGTAACCGGGTTCTGGGGTCCAGTGGGAGACCAACTCGAGGAGTCGAGTCCGGGTCTCCTAACCCTAGAATTGGCAGCGTTGCTTGCCGCTCTCGTAGGGGTCTAGGGGTGTGGGATTGGCTATTCATCACGACCGTGGAATCCGTGTTTTATACTGGCTCGTATTGAAAACACGGACGTCTTAGTATATCCAATATTTCATATGTTTCTTCTGCTGCGATCTCTGTGATATAATTCTGTGATGGATATAGTATATAGTATATATGATATATTATATAGACGTTACTTATGTTTTACACCCGCGCTAGCCCTGCCTTGCTCTGTCGTTAGTTACCTAACCTAACGGTGCACGAGGGGATATCGAGGCGAATGCGGATGGCATAAGTGTACGTCATATCTATCTGTGATGTTTAGGTACTTAAATGATGGGACTTCATTAATGTGATTAATGAAAGAAAAGAAACCTAAGATGTTGTAGAATCAAATTTTAAAAACAAAACAGGTAGCTACAGTTCTTGCTTTGCATAGCGGTATATATGATATACCCTGCACCTTATTCGATGAGGAAAGGACCGAGATCCCTTCACCGGGAGTGACTCCTTTAGCAATAACTGGAAGATGCTACACACTCGGTTTGCTTTTGACTGCTTTTGGGTTTTTGCTTTGCACAGCGATATATATGATATATCCCGCACCTCATTCGACGAGGAAAGGACCGATGATCCCTTCACCGGGAGTGACTCCTTTAGCAAAACTAGAAAAGCCTCAAAAAACACTCCATTTCAAAATTCATTCGATCCTACAACGATATCAAGTTCATTACGCAATAGGTTTTCAGAAAAACCTGTCGTAGCCCTCCGTCATTTCAGATAAGTTGCATATAGTATTCGTGCTACATTTGTTGGCTTTCGTCAAGGTGTAGTGTGCGGTAGCTATGTGCTGCTTATCTGCTGCATATGATGCGACTGGATTAGGGTAGTCGTACGGCTTTGTTGGCTTTCGTCAAGGGTCGTGCGGGTGGGTTTAATTCAGTCAAGAAATGTACGGGTTGAACTTGACTAGCGGGCTGTGGTTTGTTGGCTTTCGTCAAGGTCATATCACGCTAGGGGCAAAAGCATTATCGGGAGTTTCAAGTGTTGAAATTTGCAATGAGATTGCATACCTTCTATGAGATAGTTGGATCCCGATACCCACTGCGAGTAAGAGTTACTCCTGGGAGAGTTTTGCACATTACGTTTAGCCGATCAAGTAGGTGTCTAGAAAGGTGTCAACGGGGTTACGCCTCTGGGAAAACGAGGTTTACATTAATTAGGTTCGTGCGAAAGCACGGGGGACCTCCCTCAAAGTACCGACACTGGCCTGGCTGAAAGATTAGCGAACTTGTGGTGTGTAATTAATCCCGGCTAGTCTTTCCTTTTAGGGTTTGAAGGAAGATTAGATAAAAAGCAGTGGGAGCCATCCTGATTAGATAAGATAATAACCAATCTGATCTTGCACGAGCATACGCTAAAGTGTTTTCTTCTCTCTCTCTCCAGGTAGCGACCATGTCATGCCCTAATAAAGATAATAATATGGATGTATTGACCGAACCCGCATGTTATACTGTGCTGGGGAACGTTGGTTCCGTTCTTTCTTATAAGAGTTATAGGAATGAATAGGATATAGGGGAATACCAGGATTCCCATGCCATCCGTTTGAAGAAAGTACATGTTGATGCATTTTCTTCGGGTGTGTTCGTTACTGAGAACTGTTTCTCTATTTGCTCTACGTCCTGGGTATTAGATACCGGGTCAGGATCCCATATATGTAATCAGTTACATGGGCTAAGGAAAGGTAGAGAACTTGGAGAAGGTGATAAAAACATTAGAGTTGGAAATGGTGCAATTGTTGTAGCTAAGACTGTCGGGGAATATCACCTTGTATTACCAACTGGTAATACATTGGTTCTGAACGAATGCTATTACATGCCGAACCTGATATGCAACATTATATCGGTTTCTTTATTAAGTAAAGAGGGATATAATTTTGTATTACAGGACAATGTTATGAACATTTTCCGTAACCAAAAGTTGGTTGGATCAGGCACGTTATGCAATGGCATTTATGTTCTAAATCAATCAACAGTTCTGAGCATAACAAACACACACAAGAGGAAGAGTTCTGAACTGAACGAATCCTTCTTGTGGCATTGTAGACTGGGTCACATCAATGCGACACGACTGGCTAAGTTGCATAAGGATGGATATTTGAAACCATTCGAATTTTCATCTTATGACACTTGCCAGTCATGTCTCAAAGGCAAGATGACCAAAACTCCGTTTACGGGACACAGAGAAAGAGTTACCGAACTCTTGGGACTAATACATAGTGATGTATGTGGTCCCATGTCTACGCATGCCAGGGATGGTTCTTCGTACTTCATTATATTCACTGACGATCTCTCAAGATACGGACATGTGTACTTGATAAGACACAAGTCTGAAGCTTTTGAGAAATTTAGAGAATATAAACAAGAAGTCGAAAACCAAACCGGAAAAAGTATTAAAATCCTTCGATCTGATCGAGGAGGTGAATACTTGAGCAATGAATTCCTGGACTTCCTAAAAGAGAATGGGATTCTCTCTCAGCTGACTCCTCCATATACACCACAGCACAACGGTGTATCAGAACGGAGGAACCGCACCCTATTAGATATGGTGCGCTCTATGATGAGCACAGCTGAGTTACCTATTTCCTTCTGGGGGTATGCGCTTGAGACAGCCATACATCTATTGAATATGGTCCCCACCAAATCTGTGCCTACCACTCCATATGAGATATGGAAAGGGAAGAGACCATCTCTTAACTATGTTAAGATATGGGGTTGTCCAGCCTATGTCAAACGAAAAAATCCGGACAAACTCGAGGCACGGTCTGTTCTATGCAAATTTGTAGGATATCCCAAGAATTCTCAAGGGTATATCTTCTACCACCCTGAGAAACAAAGAGTGTTTGTATCTCGGCATGCCACCTTTTTAGAAAAGGAATTTCTTGAAAAAGAGATTAGTGGTCATGAGGTAGAACTGGAAGAAGTTCCAGCTGCAGAAGCTACAACAGAAGATCTGGTGGAACCAGAGGATTCCGTAGTTCCCGATGAACCCCAGCCACTCCGCCGATCTAGTAGGGTTCCTCGCCAACCTGAGAGATACTACGGTTTTCTCATAGACGGTGGGAGCGAGGATTGCATCATGGAGGATGATGACCCAACTAGCTTCGAGCAGGCCATCACGAGTGGGGACTCAGTGAAATGGCTGGATGCTATGCGGTTTGAGATGGAATCCATGTACACCAACAAAGTATGGACTTTGGACGTTGCTCCTGAAGGGGTAAAACCCATTGGGAGCAAGTGGATCTTCAAGAAGAAACTTGGTGTAGATGGGAAAGTGGAGACTTTCAAAGCTAGACTTGTAGCAAAGGGTTTTCGTCAAAGACCAGGTGTGGACTATGACGAGACCTTTTCTCCAGTGGCTATGCTTAAATCCATCCGGATCATGCTTACCATCGCTGCTTATCATGATTACGAAATCTGGCAAATGGATGTTAAGACTGCCTTTCTAAACGGTGATTTAGAAGAGTGCGTGTACATGACTCAGCCAGAGGGCTTCGTAGACAGTGGGAGCAGCGGAAAGGTGTGCAAGCTGCTTAAATCCATTTATGGATTAAAGCAAGCATCGCGGAGTTGGAACATCTGCTTTGACGTCGTTATCAAAGAGTTTGATTTCGTCAAAAACCCAGATGAACCTTGTATCTATAAGAAGGTGGCAGAGAGTAAGGTTGTCTTCCTCGTATTGTACGTGGACGACATACTCTTGATAGGAAATGATATTCCTATGCTGCAATCGGTCAAGCTCTTCTTATCACAAAGATTCTCAATGAAAGATCTTGGTGATGCCTCATGCATATTGGGAATTAGGATCTATAGAGATAGATCCAAAAGGATTTTGGGATTGTCCCAATCCAGGTACATTGACACCATGCTAAAGAGGTTTAGTATGGAAGAGTCCAAGCGTGGGAACTTGCCCACGATCTCTGGAGTCACTCTCTCCAAAGAGATGTCTCCCAAGACTGATTTGGAGAGAGCTCGTATGCAAGGGATACCCTATGCTTCGGCAGTAGGCTCTATCATGTATGCGATGCTATGTACCAAACCCGATGTAGCATACTCACTAAGTATAGTGAGCAGGTATCAAGCTGATCCTGGAGAGAGTCACTGGACAGCTGTGAAGAGCATTCTCAAGTACTTGCGAAGGACTAGAGATATGTTCTTGGTGTATGGTAACGGAGAGCTCCAAGTGGAGTCCTTTACCGATTCGAGCTTCCAGAGTGATAAGGACGACTCTAAGTCGCAGTCGGGCTTTGTCTTTACCCTTTACGGAGGGGCGGTTAGCTGGAAGAGTTCCAAGCAGGAAACCGTGGCAGACTCGACGATGGAGGCTGAATACATCGCTGCCAACGATGCTGCCAAAGAGGCTGTCTGGATCAAGAAGTTCATTACTGAACTTGGAGTGGTTCCATCCATTGAGCATCCAATACCTTTGTATTGCGATAACAATGGAGCGGTGGCATTGGCCAAGGAACCCAGGTCCCATCAGCGATCCAGGCATATTCTGAGGCGGTATCACCTGATCCGGGAGATAGTTGATCGCCGGGAGATCGAGGTCAGGAGGGTTGACACGAAGAACAACACGGCGGATCCACTCACGAAGGCCATTCCCCAGATACAGTTTGAGAGACTCTTCGGTATGCTCGGTATGGAGATTGTTAGTTGTATGTATGCCCTAGAGGCCAGTATTGTACAGATGATGTATGTTATATTGGATGCTTGGACATATATAGAGATGACTTTCTTGCTCAATATGATAGTATGCTATCTGGTTACTCTTTATCTTAACATGTACACTAGTCTCTTTAAACTGTCTTATGGTTACATGTTGGTAAATCCCTTATGATGTGTACTTGACTACCTGGACTATGATGCAGATCATACTAGTGGGGACATGGTAGTCCATAAGTACATCCTTCAAGGTCCCTAGTCGTGGGTGTATCGAGACGGGGCATCGATATACCAGAGTAGACTAGCGTATACGCTTCTCGACCCATGTGATGGGCGATGGATGATCCCATATCCATTGGTGTTTGACATCAGAGATGGTATACGGGTGCTCAGTGGAGACTGGGTACACTGGACGGACTCGCCGAGAACTCCCAGATGGTATTATACCTCACGTCAGATGGCAGTTCTCAGGTGACACTTGTACAGGTTAGTCTGTAGACCCGAGATCGTCATAGAGTCTTGTGTGATTCCCACTGTGCTTTGATCTCCACCTTACCACGTCCATGAGGGCGTGCAAAACGGTGGTCTTTGGGTACAGTCCCGAGTCACATGGAGGCAATGAGCGATAGGAGGGGTTTCGTCTCTCCCGGTATTGGGGGTTGATGTTGCGCTGTGCTCGATTGGCCGTAACAGGGAAGTCCCTGGCCAGGACTGATCAGAGATTTGCTGGTAAGTGTTACCAGAAGTTTCTCGACCCGTTATGAGCCTCACATCGGCACGACTTATCGGTTATTGGGGTCTGACGTTTACCAACCCTAGACTTGATATGCGACATATCAGACGAGGAGACCGGACTGTATGGGAAGTGTCGCCGATCAGCTCGATGGGAGTTGTAGCAGGTTCGCTTGTTCTCTTCTGATCGCTCAATACCCGGGTGGCCGTTACGTTTAGCTGACCGCTTACGGCTTGGGGGTGCTTGATATGATCATCACCCACTGCCGGCGTATTGACGAGTCTCAGAGTCCCACAATGGATTTTCCTATTCCAGGCGAAACGTTGTGGTGCGCGTATGCGATATGCGCATGGACCCGATTAAAATGGGCGTATGGGATACCGTATATTGATCGGGCAGCTTGCTTTTGGTAGGGGTCATATGAGATATGGCCGGATTGGTAAATCAAGTGTTGATTTATCATTTAACCATTAGTTTCTCACTAGAAATCCTTTTCTTGTGTTGGATGGATGTATGAATGCATGTATGTTTTTCTTTCATTCTAGTTTCATGCACATATGGATGTGTATACATACATACATGCATACATACATTTATCATGGTTGGATATATATGAAAATGGTGGCAATATAAGACTCACACCATGGTATTTTTGATGAATTATTATTGTATTTATATTTAAACATAAAAGGAAATAAAAGGTTCATTATTGTTTTCTTCCACACTCTTCTTTTGACTTAACCATTCTCACCCACCTTTTAACCTTTGGTTAATTTCCTTTTGTGTTTTAACTCTAGTACAATAATGATTCAACCATGGTTTGAGATGATAGATGGAAAAGATATATTGATATATTTTTCTATTTTCAATAAGAAGAAAAAAAGTTATCATCTTCTTCAATATTGCCATTATCTTCTTCCTCCTCCTTCATTGCTCTCTAGATTTTTGTAGTGAGCTATATAATCAACAAGTTAGGATTTTGAAGTGAGAAAGAGAACCACAACACCATTCTACACAAGTATAGCCCACTTGTTTAGGGTGTTAACTTGATTCCGTTCACTTGATCGGAGAAAGTCGCTAGCTTGGACAAAGCGGACTCCGGGTGGATCATCGGTGACGTCGAGGAGTTCAAGCGGAGTTTTTTCAACCCCCAAGTAGCCGAGGAGTCTATTGTAGGGAGCTACAAAGGTTGTAGTCTCTAAACCCTAACTTTTATTAGCTTAAAGTTTCGTAACCTTAATTTTCTAGGATCGATTCCTTTGCGTGTTTGTTTAGCACAATAAAAACTTACACTTTTGGACATGTGATGCTTCAAAACTCTTCATAGGGTGCTAAACAAACCCTTCAGAGCCAAGAACGAATAATGAAGCTGAGTATGAAGCTTTGATAGCAGGCCTCGAGATCGCCATCGACATGGGAATCGAAAGCCTCCTCATATATGGGGACTCCCAGCTAGTCGTCAGTCAAGTGAACGGCGATTACCAAACATGCAAACCGGAATTGGTAAAATACGGTGAAAAGGTGCAACAACTGCTAACCCAAATTCCCTCCTATACTTTGGAAAGCATACCGCGCGCAGAAAACAGCAAAGCGGACATACTGGCCAAACTTGCTAAAGAATTGGCTGACGAGAACCTCGATGACGTTAGAATCGTTGTACAAAGCCGTCGAGTGCTTAACCCAGCAGAATTATCTTTGGAATCATCCGAAGAAAAAGGAGGGAACGAGCAGACAGCCCTGCAAGTAAAAGATTGGCAAAATACCAAGGATTGGAGAGAAATCTTCATAGATTACTTCAAGACCCACCAAATGCCTGAAGAAGCATCCACAAGACATCAGCTCGCGAAACGAGCCCTGTCTTTCGCCTTTGTCAACGATACCCTGTACAAGAGGTCATTTGATTCTTTGTGGCTGAGATGCTTAGGACCTGACGAAGCGAAAAGAGTCGTCCAGGAAGTTCACGACGGACTCTGCGGTTCTCATCAAGCAGGCCCTAAGATGAAGTTGAAAATAAAACGGATGGGCTACTACTGGCCCACGATAATTCAGGACTGCATCGAATATGCGAAGCAATGCCACTCATGCCAAATTCATGGGGACTTCATCCATCAGCATCCAAATCTGCTACACCCAACAGTGGCTAGCTGGCCATTCGAAATGTGGGGGATTGATATAGTTGGCCCTATCGAACCAGCATCGTCTAAGGGACATCGTTTCATCCTAGCGACGACTGACTACTTCTCTAAGTGGGCAGAAGCGATACCGTTAAGAGAAGTGAAGACGGAAAATATCCTCCACTTCTTCAAAACGCACGTCATATATCGGTTTGGAACTCCGCGACGGATCATCTCCGATAACGGGCCAGCCTACAGAAGCCACAAGATCAGTCGCTTTGCGCAACAGCATAATATAGACTGGAGATATTCCTCAGTTTATAATCCGTGAGCTAACGGTCTGACTGAGGCCTTCAACAAGACCTTGACAAAGATCATGAAGAAAACAGTGTCACGAAATAAGAAGGACTGGCACGAAAGGATGCAAGAGGCTCTCTGGGCATATCGAACCACGTTCAAGACAGCCACAAATACAACGCCGTACGCGTTGGTATTTGGGACGGAAGCAGTACTCTCTCTCGAGATAGAATTACCCTCTCTACGAGTGGCAGTCCACTACGAGCTGACAGACGAAGAAAATGCTCACCTTCGGCTTGAGGAGCTTGACGCCCTTGATGAAATCCGGCTCATAGCACAGCAAAATCTAGAAGCTTATAAAGCAAAGATGACGCGCTCATACGAAAGATTGACCCGACCGAGGACATTCCGTCAAGGCGAACTCGTGCTAGTGGTCAAAAGGCCTATGATCCCTAATCGCGCCAAGCGGGGAAAATTCGAGCCAAACTATGAAGGTCCGTACATCATAGACAAAGTCTACCAAGGTGGAGCCTATCTACTCATGGACATGCACGGTGAAAGGCCTTTCAGACCGATAAACGGTCGCTTCCTAAAAAGATACTACGCTTAATAAGCAACAACCTAGGTCAATGATAAATGACGACGACTATGTCCGCTCGCTATCTTCCTAAGCTCAAGCTTTATAAAAATAGCCAACCTTCTCAACAACGGACCGAAATGTCTTTAAACTAATAGCAGACCGAAACGTCTTTAAACTACTACCGCAGCATCCTTAGGCTGACGAGATATAAAAAAAACATATAAAAATAAAATTAAAAAAACGGTATGTCCATAAGCAAAAAGGGCACGGATGAAAACCCGAAAGGGCTCCGTGAGTAAAAACAGCAGGGCTACCGGCGAGTGTTTGTGAAAACCCGAAAGGGCACAACCTCGTTAAAGGACACTTACAAGATCCTCTCGACCTTGTAAGGAGAAACCACCTGCGTGGGATCCTTATGACTCACAAGGGAGCAACACACTTAGGGATCCTCACGATTCCTAGGGAGAAAATACACTTGCGAGATCCTCACGACTCGTAAGGAGAACTCTCTTATGGGACCCTCACGGCTCATAAGATTTGAAAGTCTTAAGTTACAAAGACCTAAGCCTGTGCTTAAGCAACCCCCACAACCTCTAATATTGCCCTACAAGTGGCTCAATACTGACCCTTGTATACAATCCACGGGCACGAATAAACATTTCCCTAACCAAGTCTCATCCGTGACTGGGGATATGTTCGCATGGTAAATAACCCTTGTAAATCCTCTCGATTTATGAGGAGAAAACCCTCCTGTAGGATCTTTACGACTTACAGAGGAAACGAACACTTAGGAATCCTCACGAGTCCTAAGGAGAAAATACACCTACGAGATCCTCACGACTTGTAGGGAGAATAACTTTGTGAAACCCTTACGGCTCATGAAGTCAAAAGCCTTAGCCGACAGGACCCTAACCTTGGTCGCTAAGCCACCTTTGGTCGACATCGACAGAGGCAGATGATGATTCGCTTCTGGTAATATCCCAGTTGTAGCGGTGCTGATGCCGAAATCGGTTTACAGCGAAAAGCCAATAGGCCGCACATGCATACGAAATAGCCGAAATGATAGGGCAACTTGCAATAACAAGCAGCAAGAAAAAATGTATGCATGCAAAATAGCCGAAATGATTGGGCAACTCGTAATAAAAAGCAACGAGTAGAAATAAAATAAATAGCCAAAATGATTGGGCACTGCGAAAAATAGCCGAAATGATTGGGCAATCACGACCTTCGCGATATAAAAGCTGAAATGATAGAGCATCGCGGAAATAAAATAAAATAAAAAGAAGAAATGATAAAACTTTGGCCCTACAGTTAAGATCACATCGATCCCTGTATACAATCCAAGGGCTTAAATAAAGAAAAAACCATACTTTCCCGGCGGATTCCGTCAGACGACGAAGCCCAAACCTCAACGGTTCATTTCAACCGAAGAAGCCAGTGACTTCAGCAAAATTCCTCGACTCACGGATACAAACACTCCTTGACGAGAGCCTTCTGATCCGCGTCGACCCGCAGAGCCACCAGTGCCCCCGTGAGAATCCTCGACTCGTTTCAAACCCCAAGGAAACAAATAATCCTTGGCGCTTGGGAAACAAATAATCCCTAGCAAACTCCTCAACTCACGGATACAAACACTCCTTGATGAGAGCATTCTGATCCACGTCGACTCGCAGAGCCACCAGTGCCTCCGTGGGAAATTCTCGACTCGTTTCAAACCCCAAGAAAACAAATAATCTTTGAAGCTAGGGAAACAAATAATCCTTAGCAAATTCCTCGACTCACGGATACAAACACTCCTTGACGAGAGCCTCCTGATCCGCATCGACTCGCAGAGCAACCAGTGCCTCCGTGGGAAATTCTCGACTCGTTTCAAACCCCAAGGAAACAAATAATCCTTGGCACTTGGGAAACAAATAATCTCTAGCAAACTCCTCAACTCACGGATACAAACACTCCTTGACGAGAGCCTTCTGATCCGCGTCGACCCGCAGAGCCATCAGTGCCTCCGTAGGAATCCTCGACTCGTTTCAAACCCCAAGGAAATAAATAATCCTTGGCGCTTGGGAAACAAATAATCCCTAGCAAACTCCTCGACTCACGGATACAAACACTCCTTGACGAGAGCCTTCTGATCCGCGTCGACCCGCAGAGCCACCAAGGCCCCCGTGGGAATCCTCGACTCGTTTCAAACCCTAGGGAAACAAATAATCCTTGGCGCTTGGGAAACAAATAATCCCTAGCAAAATTCCTCGACTCACGGATACAAACACTCCTTGACGAGAGCCTTCTGATCCGCGTCGACCCGTAGAGCCACCAATGCCTCCGCAGGAATCCTCGACCCGTTTCAAACCCCAAGAAAACAAATAATCCTTGGCACTTGGGAAACAAATAATCCCTAGCAAACTCCTCGACTCACGGATACAAAAACTCCGTGACGAGAGCCTCCCAACCCGCGTCAACTCGCAAAGCCACCACTGTCTCCGTGAGAGAATTCTCGGTTCGTCCCACCTTGCAAGATAAAGTCTCGGGCAGCAAGGATTAAAAAGCTTGCTTCCTGAACAATGGGGCCCTGCAAGTCAATCCAAAATGGTCTCTTGCATACTATTCACGGGCCTCACTCTCCAAAGTCGAATTTCGACAAGGAGGGAAACAACCGCTTACGAATCCTCTCGACTCGTAAGAGGGAAAAATTCTCTTATAAGATCCTTACGACTTATAAGAGAAAACCACACTTAGGAATCCTCACGATTCCTAAGGAGAAAATCCACCTATGGGATCCTCTCGACCCGTAGGGAGAAAAGCCTCTATGAGACCCTCACGGCTCATAGAGTTGAAAAGTCTTAGGCAGTAGACCTGAACCTGCAGCCTAAGCCATCGCTATTTCTTAAGGAAGTCAGAATACTCGTTTTAGATATCCATCAATCATGGTTATTAAGACAGCCTGCTGACAATAAAAAGAAGATGACAGAAAGAATATCTGATCTACATTTGATCTGGCGTTCGTGTCGCATTCATTTATGCACATGCAGAAGACTCAGGACAAGAAATAAGACAAGCTGAAATAAAAAGGGGGAGAGTTTCCATTCATACTGCTAGAAAATTCCTTTTTACAATTATAAGAACAATAAATAAGAAACATTATTCAAATTATTACAACGGTATAACCTTGGACCCAGGGCACGGATTGAGCAAATCGAAAGTAAGGCCATCCAGAGTTCTTCTGGCCTTTCTAATTATTCTTATGCGCAGTCTTTCGCGCTCCTCTGTGTCAATGTCATCGGCAACCCCCCCTCCCGGCCTTCGATAAGCGGCAACTATCGTCGTCTGCTGGAAGACTTGGTGTAGGATGTCAATGAGGCTGTTCCGCCGTTTCTTTGAGATCAGCCCTGTCAGGTACACTGAATGCACCTTGTCTTCGGCATCATCCAGTGCGTTGAGCGGTAAGGCCTCATGAAGATCCGGAAGTGCTCTCCATATGGCTCCCAACACGACTTTCAAAAGGGCCGAACGACGAGGCAACAGCCAACCACCGCTTGCGTTCAGACGACCCATGACTTCTGCACATTCAGCGTCTGTAAACTCCTGGTTTTGTTGACGACCCTGAGCGCGGATATCGTCGTAAGTAATGAACTCGTGCAAACTGTATAGATGCACCGCCGCCATTATACCTGGAGGAAATATTACAGGAAGATCAGCAATAGAAAAGCAATAACATACATAAAGGACTAAATTCCTAGAGAGCAAGACTATGTTCAAGGATAAAATCCCCTGGACGAAAGCTCTGCTGGTTAATCGATTCTACCTAAAGAAGTTTTTTCTAAAAACTTTATAAAAAAAAAGGAACAAGGCACCAGAGTTCTTGAAGGCAAGAACGAAGCTCTGAAGTTTTTGAAAATAAAAATCTGAAAGATGATAAGTATCTGTGGGGGACCAAAGGTCCTATTTATAGGCATCAAGTGCCTCTTCGACTTCCAAAAGTTATCACGGCGGTTCACCCTAATCAGAGCGAGGCTCTGTTCAAATTTCGAGGCGGGAGATGAAGCAACGCTTCGTCTCCCCCAATCAGAGCAAAGCTCTGTCTTGAAAATTAATTTAATGAAGCGACGCTTCAGATTGTTTGCGCTGCGCAACGTGCCACGTGTCTGACGCAGACGCATCAGCGCAGCGCCCAAAGCAGCGCACCCAATCAGAGCAAAGCTCCTTTTCAAAATTAAAGGAAGCAACGCTTCAACTGTGCTGTGCCGTGCGCTACACGACATGTGTCAGTGCAGATGCGGTAGCATAGTTACGCTGTGCCGTGCGCTACACGACAGGCGTCAGCGCAGAGGCGCTAACACAGTTGCGCTGCACTGTGCGCTGTGCGACACGTGTCATACCCCGAAGCATTTGCGCTAAACAAAATTAAAAGTTCTGAAGAAATCGTTTCTGCTCTTGTTAAAATAAAAAGATTTTCTTCTGTAAAACAGAAGCCCTTGGATCAAAGATCCGACGGTGAGGGGAAATTCCCCCAAATCATTCAGAAAAGGGATTTCTTTAATAAATCGAATTTGCGTCTCAATTTGCAAGATGAAGTCTCGGGCAGCAAGGATTAAAAAGCTTGCTTCCTGAACAATGGGGCCCTGCAAGTCAATCCAAAATGGTCTCTTGCATACTATTCACGGTCCTCACTCTCCAAAGTCGAATTTCGACAAGGAGGGAAACAACCGCTTACGAATCCTCTCGACTCGTAAGAGGGAAAAATTCTCTTATAAGATCCTTACGACTTATAAGAGAAAACCACACTTAGGAATCCTCACGATTCCTAAGGAGAAAATCCACCTATGGGATCCTCTCGACCCGTAGGGAGAAAAGTCTCTATGAGACCCTCGCGGCTCATAGAGTTGAAAAGTCTTAGGCAGTAGATCTGAACCTGCGGCCTAAGCCATTGCTATCTCTTAAAAAAAAACTAAGGTATCTGCCAATTATGTTTATTAAAGACAACATGTTGATAATAAGAGAAGGCAGAAAGCAAAAGAGTATACAAGACATTACAAAAGAAAATGTGTATCTTTATTCATTGACTTCAATCAAATACAAGATGGATCGTACAGAAAAAAAAACAAAGGATGTATACATATTATTTAAAAGGAAAATTTTTACAAACACAGTGATACAAAGGCAGCTACTGGGAAGGAAGCGTCTTAAGTAGCTTTATCAGTTGTTCGCACACTTCCTTCCATGCCTTTTCCCGATCGGCTACCACCGCCAATTCTTCCTCCACTTGGGCCCGTTGCTGTACGATAGATGCCAGCTGATCCCTGACGGCCTGATGAGCAGCTTCACGGCCTGGAGTGTCATGCTCGGAGACATCAAGTGCACGCTTCAGTCTCAGCCCATTTGATATGCGCTCCAGAAGGCCCTCGAAGACGGCCTTTACCTCAGCGGCGTTTGCCTCAACTTCAGCACGCAGACGAGCAGTTTTGCTTAAAGACTCTTGACACTCCTTCAGCCTCAAAGCCGCTTCTTGTTCCAAATGACGGAGGTGGGAAGTGCTTTGCTCGAGCCAAGCTGTTCGTTGGGCGCTTAAGGCTAAAACTTCGAGAGAAGGACGCGTCGACTCTAGCCGATGTAAACAGGCCTCGATTTCCCTGCAGCGATTAGCCCAAGATTCAACGACGCCTTCGTTGTGAAAATTTACGAGCGCCGCCAACATTGGGTTAACCTCCACAGCGAAATCTACGGCAGAAGGGAGAGCGTCCATGTTAAGCTCTTCAATGTACCCGCTCAGCATGCCCAAGCTCATCACAGCACCCTTTGAAGATGGACGTTTCAAGAAAGGGCCTGCCGGCGAAAGGACGCGAGACTCAAGAGGGATCGGAACCGGGACAATAGCTGCAGAACGAAACATGGTTCAACAATGATTCAAAAAAAATGTTAAAGGGGGGAGGAATATACTGTACCAGCTGCAGCAGACGGCAAAGCGGGAAGGGCCGGTGGCGTGACAGGTCTTGTGTCCCCTCCTTCGATTTGTGGCACTGCAATAAGGAAGAGGAAAAGTCAGAAATCATCCCATTGCTAAAAAAAGGGGAATAAACAAAGACATCAAAATGAAAATGTACTCACCGGCACCGCTAGAGGGAGAAGCGAGTTCGGACGGGAAGGAGAAGTGTGGGAATAACACTTGATATAGATGATCAAAAAGCACTCCTGAAAAGACACGGTGTTATGACGTTAGTCCATGAACTACACGTTTAAAAGATTAACTTGTGAGTCGCAAATCCATACCTTCCAACATCCGCAATGGCACGAGGGAAGACGGAGAAGTGACCACCGCCAAAGCAGTAGTTGACGGTGCTCCTTCAAGCAATGGAGCGTCGACACTGGCCGCACCTGCAAAGACAAACTTGTTAGAAGAGGTCATGAGACATATATATATAAAAAAAAAAGAGAAACGCTGATAACCAAAAGAAAATTTTACCTGACGAGCTGCCAGCCGAAACTGAAGCAATCCCCTCATCCAGTGACATGAGACCACCGCCCATGGCCTCATCACTCGACTCGATGGGGACCGTTGTTGTGCTCGCAAGCCCTGGAGATGGTAAGGAACCATACACGGGGAGGGCTATGATCGGAGTATTGCCAGATTCCTGGCAAAGAGCGGTCATCTCCTCCTCAGGAATCGTGGCCGCCTCACCCGATACTCCCTCGAGTTCTGCGGTCGCGACTGTCTCGTCGATCGGCACCACGAGGTCTCCAGCCTCAAGCGCTCCGCCCTCTACTGCTTTCGGCTCGGTTAAGACAATCATCTCATCTGCCGCCACCTCAGGTGTGGCATCAATGACCCTATCGGCGGCGGATCCCTCAACCTCTGTTTCAGACCCCGTGGCCCCGACGACATTGCTCACAGTCGGCTCTGGTTCGGTAAGTACCGCTTCCTCCGCTCCCCTGGGTTCGACGGTCTCCGCCTCCCCCTCAGTCGGACCTGGCCCTGCAAGATGGAATGCATATGAGCCAATGGCTTTATAATTCTTACAACAAGATTCTGAAAGAAATACTACCTGAAGAGGATTTATCATTTGCACTTCGGGCCGTGCGTGCCACTCGCCTATAAGCAGTAGATAGAGCGGCAGGGGTCTCTTCAGAAGGAGTGTCAGCGCGAGGAATAGTGCTGGGACCCGCTCCCGCGGCCAAAGCAGCTCTACGCACCTTTGCTTCGCGTCTCAACCGCTTCCGCTCCTCCTGAGCCGTTGAGACGGATGCCACTAGAGCTTCTCTAATTGAGGTGTCCTCATCCGTGAATAGGGAGGCCTCTAGATTTTTCAGGGCATCCCTCGTCGTTTTGTCAAGCTGAGGCTCTTGCGGCAACTTCGACGAAGCCGGGAGTTCGGTAACGGGCTCGGGAAGGATCCCCGCGTCAACTGATATAACCTCTGCAAAGAAACAAAAGAAGGTTAGGTTGACCATCAAAGAAGATGACAAACTTTCCTTATGAAAGAGAAAAGGATGGGACATACCAACGCCTGCTGGGACACGCTTCTTCTCCTCCTCCTGGAAGGTCTTCAAAGAGGCAGCAATGGCCTCTTCAGTAGAAACACCTGTTGAGAATGAGGCAAATATTAGCTAAAGATAATAATAAAAATGCAGTAAAATGACAAACAAAGCGGCTGATGATTACCTGACTCAGCGAGTCTGCTTAACATCGCTTCGAGCCTTGCCGATCGCTCCGAAGCTGCAATAGCGGCAGCCATCCGCAGGGTCTACCAAGAAGCCCTCGTTGCTTCCATATTCACATATGTCTTCGGTGGGAGGAGCCGCAGGCTTTAAGCTGAGGATCGCATCAAGGGAAAGGGCAGACTTCTTCTTCTTCTGCTGTCCACCAGCTTTAGATCCACTCGGAGCAGATTTGCGTTTGGCGGTCACTTTAGGGCGGCGGGTCCCGATCTCTGCTCCTGCGCCGGACCCTGGTGATACCACATTAACCGTCTTCGTGGGAGCACGGGGCGCCGGCGGTGCATCCACCGTAGTGGGCAATGGAAATCCCCACGGGGGGCTCAATACGCGTGGTCGATCGACTCCAGCATCTTTTAGCGGAGGGGCGACCGGGAGCCTTGGCCGCAAAGGGGCCTTGCGATCGCCACCAGGAGGCGCACCTCTACGGTCAACCAACATACGCTTCTCCGTTAAGATAATTGGGCCCATCGCGTGCGCATACCAGGCCACATATGAAATAAGCATCTTAAGGGTACAGCTAGGTTCGCTAATGAAGAAATAGGAACCTGTGTTAAGCCGTGTAAAATGATGCATCGCATTCTTTATCCCCTCTGGGCCGACCACGGGCGTTTCCAAGAAAGCTTCCAGCGGGACCCCTTGGTTGTAGCTTGACTGCCGGGCAAATCGGTGCGGGTTATATCTCATGAACAAGGCTGTCTTATTCTGCCTAAACACTAGATAGCCCGGCCGGATGGAGTAGAGATGGAGGATTTCCCGAGCTTTCAATACGGAAGCCCCGTCTTTGAAGTCATCACGCAGGGGCACCACTGACTTGGTGGTCTTTGAGCCTATGGTTATAACCTTATCCACAAAGGAAACCTTCGCTCCGACCAGATGTGGACGAAGGAGCAACCCTCTAGACTCCCGCGGGGCTGGAACCACAATTGAAGCCCCGACCAACCGCATGACTCTCGGGAGTCTGTATTTCTCGAAGAGCGGGGGAGTCTTGTGAGCACCAAACACTCCTCGCACGTGCATCTCCATCCAAGAAGTAAAATAGTGCATCGGGAAGTTGGCAGGCTGTACCCCTGGCTCACTAGCGTCCGCCGCTATGCTACGTCCATTGTAAAGATAAGCCAATCCGGCGATCCCTACCGATAACTGCAAACCGGCCACCATTCGATGCGCTGGGTAAAAGACGGAGGGCCGCATGAGGCGTGGGTGCATGGGGAGCGCGAAGCTGCACAACCATAAACCCAAGAACCCTATGAAAAAAGTTTCCTCGTCCATGCCAGGAACGACGATCTCTGAGAAAGGGACGCTGGCAGTGCTGGGGAGATAAAAATTCCGCTGGTCGTTTTCCGATGTAGGTCGGCGGTCCAAGCCGAAACCAAAAGGGTCAGCAAGCTGAGCGAACTTCTCACTCTGCTCTGATAGGAACTCCGGGCGAATAAAGCGAGCAATGAAGTCCGCGAAACTGACGCCCCGGTCGCCCGATTCCAAGTGGAGTTCCTCATAGATCTCCAACACCTTCACCAAGCCAGGATGCTGATGCTGAATGGCGTTCTCCAGAGTTAAGTCGAACACCAGCTGCTTAGTGGCAAAGACGTACTCGTCAGGAGGAAGCAGCTCCTCGTAGTGCTCCCCCCTCATTGGTAGACCTGAAATCTCGGCAAATTCCTCCAAAGAGATGGAGACTTCCCTATCCGCTATCAGGAAGGTGTGGGTGGGGATGTTCCATTGTTCAATAAAAGCCTTCATCCACCATGTTGGAGGAGAAGGATACTCGAAAAGCGAAACGTAGACGGCCGAGTATAAACTGATCCTCATCAGGTGAGCCCTTTTCACCGCTAAGATGTAGCGGGCCCATTGTAAATAGCCGGCGAGCAGTCGCGGGATCAGTCCAATATTATAAGCTTGTCCCCAAGGGCGTGCTTCACCCTGGCAGATTCGCCTCCCCAAGATATCTATCGCCGGCGGCGGCTGCACTGGGATGGCACCGATGGCGGGCTGGAGGAGATCGTCAGAATTCTAATTCTTAACCTCCACGGCATACTTCACCGGGGGCTCGTCCGCATAAGGGATCGTAACTATGGGCTCAGAGGGCGAAGCGGAGCTGAAGCTGCGACGGCCTTGGATGATTTGGCTGTACCACCTTCCCCACAGGTGGAGTTTCTTGCACTCGGAGTCATGATCTTTAATCAAGGCGAACACCACCCGGTCCACTGGCGAATGGGGGAACCCTCCCTCCGAGCGAACGAAAGGGAAAGACAAATCTTCAGACATGTTTCCTGTAGAAAAAAGCAAAAAAAATAATAACCGTTAGTGTTCTAATGCTTTACATTTTAAAGTCCTACATCACACTGCAATGCAGTGGGTAGGGGACCAAAGCGGGACCCACAAAAATCTAGATGACGGCGCATCATTTGATAAGACAGTCCCATCATGGGATGAGACTGTCAGTTAATGAAAAAGACCCCCAAGAGAATATCCTCATTGGAGGAAATCCCCAGAGACAAGGAGAAAATCTCCTCTTTTAGAGCAAAGCTCTGTCACAGAGTGACATTTGTCAAACTCTGGTCTCAGGGGAACCAGATTCCTCAAAAGAGCATAGCTCTGTGGTAATAATGGAAAGGTCCATCAATTTTTTTTGTTAACACTTAAAAGAATTAAAAAAAATTCTTCATTTTTTCAGATCTAAAAAGATCTACATTTGATACAAGAGCAAAGCTCTGTTCATGGGTGAAAACCTATGGACCAGATCTCTGTAAATCTGTGAGTTTTTGAGAGCAAGGCTCTGTTGAAGAAACCCCAAAGGGGTTTTTCTTTAGATCAAAGATCTATAAGAGCAAGGCTCTGTGAATTAAAATTTAATTTAAATTAATTTAATCTTCTTACTTAGAGTGATTCTGAGTTCTGAACTTTAAAGTTCTTGGGAAGAAGCAAGAGCAAGGCTCTGAGAGTTCTTAAGCAAGAGCAAGGCTCTGAATCAAAATTCTTGAAACGGTAAAGAAATTAAAGGACCAAGGGTCCCATTTATAGGCGCCTGCGCCTCTCCACCTGACCCCCATGATCCAACGACTAGGATCTCGCCACCGCTACACTCACGTGCGCGCCACGTGAGCGCAACGGTGGGGGGCATTTGTTTCCCTAATTTGAGCAAGGCTCTGTTTGAATTTTGAAAATTCAAATTTTTGAAGCAACGCTTCAGATCCCGTGCGCTGCGCGCAACGCGCCACGTGTCAGAAGTTGACACGCCAGCGCAACGCCCAAGGCAGTGCGTCCAATCAGAGCAAGGCTCTTTAAAAAAACATAAGCAACACTCAGTTGCGCAAACACGACCGCGCAAGTGCTCTACAGCGCGACACGTGTCTGCGCAGTTTCGCAAAAAGAACTGCGCAAACGCACCGCTGCGCGACACGTGTCTGCGCAGTTGCGCAAAAAGAGCTGCGCAAGCGCACCGCTGCGCGACACGTGTCTGCACAGTTGCGTAAAAACGACTGCGCAAGCGCACCGCTGCGCGACACGTGTCTGCGCAGTTGCGTAAAAACGACTGCGCAAGCGCACCGCTGCGCGACACTTGTCACTTGTCACTCACTGGGGGAGTTGCGCAAAACAGAATAAATCTTGTTAAAACAAGAAGATTTTCTTGTATAAGGCAGGGACCTTTGGATCAAAGATCCAACGGTGGGGAAAATTCCCCAAATCATTCAGAAAAGATTTATGTAACAAATTTAACTAATTTATGAGCACTATAAAAAGGACCCCAGACCTCATTTCAAAATCATCAGGATCTGGATAAAAAAAGGAAGAGAGAAGAGAACTCTGAAGAACCCCTGGAGAATAAAAAAAAAGGTAAAAACCTTTAAAATAAGAGAAAATTCTCTCAGGAATAGATCATTGATCTAAGAACAAGATCAGTGATCTTCAATAAATAAATAAATAAATAAAAATAATAAAAAAAATAGTGCCTTGCACTTGCTATGAACCTTTGGTTCTCTGAAACAAGGAAAAACTTGTTTTATTTTCTTTGATCTAAATTTAGATCAAGAAATTAAAAAAGTGCTTTGCACTTCTGTTCTTGAACCTAAAAGATTCCTAGTACTCTGCACAAATGCAATGCATTTCTCAAAGGGCCAGGCCCAAGTCAAAAGACCAAGCAGGCCTAATTAAATTGATGCTCTGCATCATTTATAAATGGGCAGAGCCCAAACAAAATAATATAAATGCTATGCATTTTAAAAGGGGCAGAGCCCAAACAAAGTAGATGCCTTGCAGAGGCCTAATTAAATTGATGCTCCGCATCAATCATGAACAGAGCCCAAACAAAAAAAAATAAATTGATGCAATGCATTATTTAAAAATGGGCCAAGCCCTAGCACAGGTCTAACAGACCAAAAAACAAATAAAGGACGTTGAATATTTTCCAACTGGACTTAGCCCAATTTTGGCCGTAAGTCCTCAAATTAAATTGACTGAGCAAGATTGCTTTCTTAAATCAATTTACTATTGGTTCGGGGGTACATCTCCGAACTCCTCTGACACACGTCGTTGTAATCATTCAACGTCGTCAGAGAGGTGACGGGTCCCAACGACCACACATGAATATCGGACCGAAACGTCCTTAAACTAATATCGGACCGAAACGTCCCTAAACTAATATCGGACTGAGACGTCCTTAAACTAATATCGGACCGATACGTCCCTAAACTAATATCGGACCGAGACGTCCCTAAACTAATATCGGACCGAAACGTCCCTAAACTAATAATGGACCACCACGTCCTTAAACTGGCGATAGACCACCACGTCCCTAAACTGGCACAATAGAGCCCAAATGCTTTTTTGTCAGATCTAAACGGTCCCGTTAAGTTGATCTTAGTCTCAAACTGGACTAACGTATCCTTAACAAACGTTTGAGTCGATCTTAGCCCCAAATATGGATAACGTATCCTTAGACATTTAAATAAATGATAAAACTCCAAACCAATTCTGGTTCAAGGGTACATCTCTGAACTCCTCTGACATCCATCGTTGTAATCCTTCAACGACGTCAGAGAGGTGATGTGTCCCGACGGCCATATAATTAAATGGATCACTACGTCAAGTTGATCTTAGTCCAAAACAGGACTAACGTATCCTTGACGAACGTTTAAGCTAATCTTAGCCACAACGCGACTAATGTATCCTTAAACTAAAAACACCAAACCCAAATCTAAGTAAACACGGATTTGGAGTAATCCACGTCCTACGGGCGACGGTATTACTCAGTCTCCGTATACAATCCACGGGCAACCACAAACAAAACAAACATACACGACACGAAGTGAAATTCTGGAGAAGGAGAAAGTTGTTATCGCGATGCGGTAGCGTAATTAACTGCAGGGGCTTGCGCCTGCAGGGAAGAGCGTCCCCACAAACAAAAACCCCTCACCCTGAGGGGGAATCTGATGAAGTCTGCTACATCGGCCGCATCCGTCTAAACCTCCGATACACGGTGCCATAAATCAACTCGGCATCTCCGGAGAGATAGACGGATAAAACCATATGCATCTTCCTCCGAATCTCAGGCAAGACGCAAAGTCTAGGCCGCCTTTCGGAAGGGAACAACGTATCTTTTATACCTGATAGAGTACTTCGCATGATTATTGCATACCCAGATTACCATATTGAGGTTATCAATTTTCACATGTTAGAGTATCGCAGTACGTGCATACTCGCGATTACATTTATATGTTATTTACTATTCACAAGTTGGCAGCTCACCCCCATTGTGCCACAGTGTTTGTAGGTCGACCCTCAGAGTAGTTGCAGCAGGGCTACCTCCTTGTATCTTTTTGCTACGGATACCACTGCAGTTGGCGTGTGAACCGTTTGCTTATAGGTGGGTTTTTGCGGTATCCGTTTATTTTCAATTTGTACACTCTATTGTATCTAGTAATCTCCATCTACCATTTCATGTATTGACTTAGAGACCAGTTGTGAGGGCGATGTTGTATATTATTTTTTATTCTGGATGTCGAGCTCATGTGAGCCGACTATATTATGCAGTTTTATCTTTTATGTTGTTTTTCACTTATATTGCTCATTTCTTCGCTACGGTGTCGTATATTATTCTCATGGTGATTGTTTCCGCCGTTGGGTGTGATTTCTCCCTTCTGGGGATGCCTTATTCTATATCATATGTCATTTTACTTGTATCATGTGTTGTACCCGTTTCGGGGTTAGTTTTTATAAAGGAGGTGCTGCCGAAATTTTTAAGAAAATAACTTAAAATTTAGTGATTTTCACTTGAGTTTTCTAAATGTTTTAAACAAATGTTTCATCACTCACTACTTTTAATGGTTTTGATTTCTGGGTTTCGGCTTACTTAATCGTGTTACGCCTATAGACGTTACGTGGTCAAGTGCCGGTCACGGGCCGAATTCAGGGTCGTGACAAAGTTGGTATTAGAGCCGAGGTTTTACCTTTCGAAGAGTAGGATGACCTTGGTATGATGGAGTAGGTAGCTGAAGCAGAGTGGCGTAGCGTGTGTATGTTCTGCGGCATACTCACGACACGGTACTTCGCCTAAGTGGCCTTAGGACTTATTGGTTGAAATTCCTTCGTGATATTATATACATTCTTGTGATTCGATTTTCGTATTCTTATCGAATCTTGTTTCATTTCCAGCCATTATGCCGCCGAAGACTACGAGGCCGCAGAGAGCGGCCGCGAGAGCCAAGATCAGAGTTGACTCGTCCGAGACGAGGACTGACCAGGGCGGTACGCCCATTGTACCGGAGCACATCGTTCCCCCTTCGGCAGACCATATTGCTATGCTAGGAGCTGGAATGCAGGATTTGCGCCAGATGATGGGGTCGTTAGTTGAGGTCGTTCGAGCGCAGAGATAGGAGGTTGTTCTACCTGCTACGGGGGCCATGATGGTACCTACGGTTCAGGCAGTTGCACCTGCAGCCATGGAGGTTATCACAGTATCGTTATCCGAGTTTATGAGGCTGAAGCCTCCGGTCTTCTCCGGCACCGATGCAGCCGAGGATCCGCAGTGTTTTATCGATCGGATGGCTAGGATATGTCATTCACTGAGATACTCCGATATGAGATGGGTGGAGTTCACGAGCTTTCGTCTGGAAGGTCTTGCGCAGAAGTGGTGCGAGTCGGTAGAGAAGGGCAGAGCAGCAGGTCTTCCTCCTATGACCTGGACTGAGTTCGTGACGGTGTTTCTATCTTGTTTCCTTCCACAGAGTATCAAGGATGCTCGAGCACGCAGGTTCGAGTCATTACGCCATACTTTAGGGATGACGGTGGCCAAGTACGACATACAGTTTACCGAGCTATCTGTGTATGCCCCGTATTTAGTAGCTACTGAGGAGATGCGGGTCAAGAGGTTTGTTCGAGGCCTGCTTACCCCGTTGTTTCTTGTTATCAGCGCACAGCATTGCGAGACCTATGCAGCAGCTGTAGATGCAGCCCTATTAGTCGAGGAGCGCCTTGCTGAGACTTCGGTGGTTCCGGAGCCGAAGAGAGTTCTTACTAATACATCAGCACAGAGACAGCTATTTAGACACCGTGACAGACGTCTTGCAGGTGGCAGGGACTTAGGGCGAGGTCGGTTGTTCAGATCTTATCCCCGGGAGGGTCAGCGGTCATTGTCGGGATGTTTTCGATGCGGGAGTACTTATCATCATGTGCGAGATTGTCCTGAGCCACATGAGGACGAGACAGCCGTACCACATGTCACTTTACCACCTTCACCACCTCAGAGAGCGTTGCCTCTTGCACCTGTTGTTGCTCCGTGTCAGACTTATGCACCGAGAGGTCGGGGTCGCGGAGGGTTCGTTCAGAGAGGACGGGGTGACCGAGGTAGAGGACGGCCAGTCGCAGGTAGAGGGCAGGCACGAGTGTTTGCTTTGACGCAACAGGACGCGCAGGCGTCCAATGCAGTGGTCTCAGGTACCCTATCAGTATGTTCTTTTGATGCACACGTGTTATTTGATCCGGGGTCTACACACTCGTATGTCTATACACACTTCACGCCGAGATTAGGCAGAGAGTCGTGTTTGCTTGATCAGCCGCTAGTTGTGACCACTCCCGTTGGTGAGTCGTTTGTTGCGAGGCACGTGTTCCGGTAGTGTGTTTTCCGTATTGGTGAGAGAGAGTTGGATGTCGTCTTGTTCCTTCTTGAGATGTTGGACTTCGACGTTCTCTTGGGCAAGGACTGGTTAGCCATGTGCTACGTGTCTGTGGACTGTCGCGAGAAGACAGTTAGGTTTTGTTTTCCCGGCGAGTCGTGTTCAGTTGAAAATATTGCACTTTGGTATAAGTATTTTCCTTACATTTCTTAAATAATAAAATGTGTTTATTATAAATATTAAACATATTTGGATTTATCTGCAAAATACTATTTACCATATATTTATATATTATAATTAATATTATGAAGGAAAATATAGGCATTTTATATTTATATAATATTTTGGTAATTGAAAATATGCAAATCATATCAAATATTCTAATCACAGTTCTTAAAAGATATAATATCATACAAATGGTTAGAATAATATTTCAAAATATATGCATAATATTTTATTAATTAAAAGATGCATAGCATATCAAATATTCTTAATCATGTTTTTTAAAGATTTATTGCCATATAAAGTGCATAGCATATTAAATATTCTTAATCAAGTTTCTTAAACATTTATTACCATATATAGTGATTAAAATACTCTCTTTAATTTAATAAATAATACTAACACTATTCATAGAGATATTGTGCAGGATTTAGCTCAGGTCAAGAGATCAAGATGTTCAAGATGTCAGGATCAAAAATCTGCCAAAATCATAAAATCAATACTGACAGGGACTCAGAATCCAAACATGGAAAGTCACCATATATGATAACTGGTTTTTCTTCTTTGAGGGCTATATAAAGGACCAAGGGCTAAAGTTAGAAGACATCAAGCCGAAGAGGTCACGAAGTCCAAGACGGCTCACGCATCCAGGCTGATCATCAACTGTTCATCTACCTCCTTCGGAAGAGTTCGAGAAGCAAACCAAGTTTTTGTAATCATTTTCTAAGGAATAAACTGTAGATTGTTCAAGTTGATTAATAAAGGTAGTTGTTTTATTTAATTCTTTTGCATTTTACATTAAGTTTTCCCTCTCTGTCTTTTCATCTTCTTTTCCCAACATGCGCGAGTAATTCTCCGCTTGTTAGGGTTCGTAGGATTAGGGTAGGCTAATGGATGATGAACATCCCTAATCCCTTTTTAAGTCCTATAAAGTTTATGAACTTTATCAAAAGAATCATTAACATCCTAATCGGGCGCGCTAACAATTCTTTGTTAGTTCCGACCGCGATTAGAGATTAGATTAATAATTGTTTTGGTAAAGGCTAGATATGAACGGAGTTCCGTGTCAAGATAAGGGTTAAGAGTGGGATTCCTTTTCCCTCCAGAAACCCTAATCTACACGCAGCACCGTCGTTCTAGTTATAAATCTATTAAAGGATAAAAAAGGGTAACTTTTAATTAATCGTCCATAACTACTAAATCCTAACGAACCCTACAAACCCCCTTATTATATTAACTACATTCTTAAATAATCTAGATCTATATTCTGCATTAGTGCTTAACGTAGATCTAGAAACCATTCCACAAAATTCTTATTTCTTCCTCCTTTCTCACCACATCTAAAGTAAGAATAAAAGATTCAACGTTTCCCAGAGAACGACCCGTACTCATCTCGGTCTAGCTACACGTGACACCGTTATTGATTGCGGTTAACTACAAACACAACTATTTCACACCAATCAAATGGCGCCGTTGCCGGGGATACGTGCGTAATTTTTTATTCTTACTATTTGTGTTGAATTCTTAGACGATTCATATCATTATTAAGACAAAACTGCAAATTGCATATTTAACGATTTGTGCGGAGATCTGGAGTCACAGAATTGAGGAAAACAGAAGACAGAGACATTCATCGAGATCCAGAGAAGTACATGTAGGGTTCCTAGGCACTCTAATGAGGTCTCACAAGGCATCAACCATGCCAATTTCAAATTTTACAAGTGCCGAGAAACCCTAATACGGATCGTTAACTAGATTTTAGGCGAAACAAATGCGACTAGCTAACAACTTAACTAAAAGAACGGAAATACAACCTTTGTAGATCCGGTCCTCCACCTCCATAGCTCCGCAATGAAGTCTCCTCGCTGTCCAAATGGAATCCCGGGCTCTATCGTCGGCTTCATCGGAAAAATGGGCGGGCTAGGTCGTCGACTTCGATGCCGAAGATGATCTACGTCGAGGCATCACAAGATCAAGCTCCCACTTCACCAAGTCATGAAACTTGTGAAGAAAACACCCTATACTACTTGGCAAGAGGTAGAGGATGAAGAAATAGAAGGTGGGTTCACTTTAGAATTGGATTTCATACTCATTTTCTCAAGTTGCCATTGATGGAGGCAAGCTTCTTCTTGAAGAAGAAGAAGAAGAAGAAGAAGATGATGAAAAAATGTTATGATAAGTATTTTCCAAAAAGAAAATAAAATCAATACTTATCATAATCCAACCATGGTCAAGTGTAGAGAATAAACTAGGGTTAGTGTTAGTTATATGTATGCCCTAGAGGCCATTACTGTACATTGGATATATATTGTAGTGGATGCTGGGACATATATAGGTAGGACTTTCTTGCTCGACATGATAGTACGCTATCTGGTTGCTCTTTATCTTAACATGTATACTTTTTGTCTCTCTGTTACATGTTGATAAAGCCCTTAGGATGTGTACTCGACTTCCAGGACTATGATGCAGATCATACTAGTAGGGCCTGGGTAGTCCATGAGTACATCCTTCAATGTTCCTAGTTATGGGAATATCGAGACGGGGCATCGATATTCCAGAGTAGACTAGCGTATATCTTCTCGACCCATGTGATGGGCGATGGATGATCCCATATCCATTGGTGTTTGACATCGGAGATGGTATGCGGGTGCTCGGTGGAGACTGGGTACACTGAACAGACTCGCCGAGAACTCCCAGATGGTATTATACCTCACGTCAGATGGCAGTTCTCTGGTGACACTGGTACAGCTTAGTCTGTTGACCCGAGATCGTTATAGAGTCTTGTGTGTCTCCCACTGTGCTTTGATTTCCACCCTACCACGGCTCTACTGAGTCGTGCAAACAGGTGGTTTTTGGGTACAGTCCCGATTCACATGGAGGCAATGAGCGATAGGAGGGGATTCGTCTCTCCCGGTATTGGGGGTTGATGTTGCGCAATGCACGACTGGCCATAACAGGAAATCCCTGGCTAGGGTTGCTGTGATATACTGTTAAGAGTTATCAGTAGTTTCACGAAAGTTATGGACCCTACGTCGGCATGACTTATCAAGCTATTGAGGTCTGACGTTTACCACCCCTAGGCGAGATATGCGACATATCAGATGAACAGACCGGACTGTACGGTAAGTGTTACTGGTTGGATTCACAGGAGTGTGAGCGGGCTTGCTCGTCGATCTTCTGATCGCTCAATACCCGGGTGGCCGTTACGTTTAGCAGACCGCTTGCGGCTTGTGGGTGTTTGATATGATTATCACCTACTGCCGGCGTATTGACGAGTCTTTAGAGTCCTACACAGAGCTTTCCTAGCTCAAGCGAAACGAAATAGGAGCGCATATGAGATATGTGCGGGACCAAGAATAATGCGTGTATGTGATACCGTATTCTATTCTTGCGATTAATGTATCGATTAGTTATATGCGATATAACCTAGTTATCGAATCAAGGATTGATTCGATAAGCCGATACATTGGATATTAGTCGGTTATATACGATATGACCTGATCGTTAAATCAAGTATTGATTTAATGATTTAATGCATAATTATATATTTGATATATTACTTTGCATTAACTAGTATTGGTTAATTTTAAAAGGATTTTCTCACTTGATGCACATTGTATATGTGATATATTTTTTATGTGCACTTGTTTGTATCATGTTTGATGATACAAGCTCACTTGGGTTTGTGTAAAGAATTAAACCATGTTTAGTGAATGGTTAGGGTTTCTTTTCTCTTATTTATTTATCTATTTATTTATAATTCTTATTTTAGAAAAGATAAAGAGAAAAGAATGGTTGCTAGTTTTGTTTTTCTTTGAAGCTTCTTGAAGGTTTGAACAAGTCCACCATTCTTGTCTCTTCCTTAACCCTAACCATTCAAGTTAACCATAGTCTATTCTCTACACCTAACTAAGGTTGCCAAATGATAAGTATTCATTTGTTTTTCTTTTTAAACATACTTATCATAATATTCCTTCTTCTTCTTCTTCATCATCAACACATACTTATCATAATATTCCTTCTTCTTCTTCTTCATCATCAACATGAAGAAAGCTTGCTCCATCAATGGCAACTTGAGCTAATGAGTGAGAAATCCAATTCTAAAGTGAACCCACCTCCTATTTCTTCATCCTCTACCTCTTGCCAAGTAGTATAGGGTGTTTCCTTCACAAGTTTTCAAGGCTTGGTGAAGTTAGAGCTTGATCTTGTGATGCCTCGACGTAGATCATCTTCGGCATCGAACCGACGACCAAGCCCGCCCATTTCTCCGATGAAGCCGATGCTAGAGTCATGGATTTGATTTGGACAGCGGAGGGACCTCATCACGGAGCCTAGGACGTGGAGGACCGGATCTACAAAGGTTGTAGCTTCTTTCCTTTAGTTAAAAGTTGTTAACTTGCATCGCATAGCCTATATATCTAGTTAACGATCCGTATTAGGGTTTCTCGGCACTTGTAAAATTTAAATTGGCCGTGTTTGATCACTTGCAAGACTTCATTAGTGTGCCTAGGAACCCTACAGTGGTATCAGAGACTAGCTAGAGCCTTAGGCGATGCGTAGACGGAGTTAGAAATCCGATCGGACCGAAACCCTAACCCTAAACATGCTCTCTGGACAATTTTGTAAAATGTGGATTTTTCTATATTAAAAATATGCAGAAAAATCAGCAGGGAATCCTAAGAATTACTGTGCAACACGTGTCCATGATTCAACAAGAGTGCGGCGGAACCACGGCAGAAGCAAGGCTTCTGCGGCGGTTCCGCGGCCGTATTGTCACAGTGACCAATACTTTTTGCACAGTAATTCCTATTTTCTGGTACTGGATTTTCTGGGAATTTTTAATATTTATTCAAGAGTTGATTTTTCTGGGTTGTTTTAGGGACTCGGTGTTTCGATCGGATTATCTAATTTTGTCTGTGTGTTTTTCCGGATAATTTTGGAATATGTTAAAAAGTTCGACCGGATATAAATACCCACTTTTTTCCCTGCCGGGAAATTTCCAATTGTTGGACTTTTCCGTAGTTTAACGACGTTCTAAGTAGTGCAAGTAACGCGATGGACCCTCTAGAAGACAACAAACCTTAACTCGATTATGTGACCGTCTTGAACTGCCCTTTGAACCTTAGGGTTTGGGGCAGTACGGCGTGCCACATGTGAGGCGTTGGCTTGACCCTTCTACGGCTGGACCGCTGGTACTGAGGCACGAACTGAATGTTTTTAGACTTGTTTCATGTGTTGAGCTATATCGGAAAAACTTGGGTGTTCGATTGTTCGATCGAAAAGTTTAGCATTTTCTATTTATCCGGAATGTGATACAACATTTGGAATTCACAAGTAGTTATGAGATAACTGAACGAATGTTATAAACATAGCAGTTTAGTCTCACTTGATCGGTTACCACGGGATTTTGATGTGATCAAAAGTCCGTCGCAATCACGTAGTGTACGCGGATACTCGTCGGGTAAACTTAATAGACAGCCTCGCCCCATAGCCCCGACCAAGTGACTGTAGGAGAACCCCGTCGCCGAAAGCATCCGTTCGGGTGCTCGCGGCAGCGGTATTCCTCCTCGGTGCACTTCGTCGACGGCATTGAGGGTGCGGCCGCCTACTAAAGTTTGCGACGAGCATTCGATCAGAATGTCGGGAATCCTGTTGAATTGCCCAACTTGGTATTGAAAAGTGTTTTCGATAATGAGACTAAAATGCGGGGTTTGTAATTGTTAGGCATGTGATGTCTAAGTAATTCATTTGATTAGGCATGCGATGTCTAAAGTAATTGCGGATTCCAACTGTTGTAGTTTTACACTTTCTTTTCTAGGACCGTAAGTGTAATATGTGATATCGCCGGTTTCGTTGCTATATGTCAACGACAATTGGAATACGCATATTTACTTACGTTGATGACATATGATGTTATGTGTTGCTGGATATGTTATATTGGATCGTCGTGTTTGAATAGCCGGGGTTTTTTTTATGTGAGATGAGTGTTTTTCATTTTCATTCATGTAAAATACTTGTATGTAATATTCTTTTATTGGGGCACTTCCAGGTTGCGGAAGATGTCACCGTTGATGTATATTATTTACTTTTCTGCACTAGGATAGACCCAAGGAGGGGAGCACAAGTAACCGGGTTCTAGGGTCCAGTGGGAGACCATCTCGAGGAGTCGAGTCCGGGTCTCCTAACCCTAGAATTGGTAGGGTTGCTTGCCGCTCTCGTAGGGGTCTAGGGATGTGGGATTGGCTATTCATCACGACCGTGGAATCCGTGTTTTATACTGGCTCGTATTGAAAACACGGACGTCCTAGTATATCCAATATTTCATATGATATTTTCTGCTGCGTTATCTGTGATGTGATCATGTGATGTTCTGTGATAGATATAGTATATAGTATATATGATATATTATATAAACGTTGCTTATGTTTTACACCCACGCTAGCCCTGCCCCGCTCTGCCGTTAGTTACCTAACCTAACGGTGCAGACGGGACATCGAGGCGAATGCGGATGGCATAAGCGTACGTTATATTTATCTGTGATGTTTAGGTGGACTTAAATGATGGGATATTCATTAATGAGATTAATGAAAGAAAATAAACCTAATTGATGTTGTGGAATCGAATTTCAAAATAAGAACAGGTAGCTACAGTTCTTTCTTTGCATCACGGTGTTCATTATAGAACATCCTGCACCTTATTCGATGAGGAAAGGACCGAGATCCCTTCACCGGGAGTGACTCCTTTAGCAATAACTGGCAGATGCTACAACCCTCGGTTTGTCTTTGATCGCTTCTATAGTTTCCGCTTTGCACAGTGATATATATGATATATCCCGCACCTCATTCGACGAGGAAAGGGCCGACGATCCCTTCACCGGGAGTGACCCCTTTAGCAAAACTAGAAAAGCCTTAAAAACATTCCATTTAAAAATCATTTGATTCCGCAACGAGATCAAGTTCAAAGCGTTAAAGGTTTTCATAAGAACCATTCGCAACCCTCCGTCATTTTAGGAAGTAGAGTACTTAGTATTCGTGCTGTGTTTGTTGACCATAGTCAAGGCACAGTGTACGGTAGCTAAGTGATGTCTTCCTACACCGCATATGATGCGATTAGTTAGGACAGTCGTGTGATTTTGTTGACCTTAGTTAAGGGTCATGTGGGTGGGTCTAATTAATCACGAAATGACGGGTAGAACTTGACTAGTACTTATGATTTGTTGACTGTTCCCCCAATCAGAGCAAGGCTATGTTTGAATTTTGAAAATTCAAATTTTTGAAGCAACGCTTCGGTTTCCGTGCGCCGCGCGCAACGCGCCACGTGTCAGAAGTTGACACGGCAGCACAACGCCCAAGGCAGTAACTCCAATCAGAGCAAGGCTCTTTAAAAAACATAAGCAACACTCAACTGCGCAAGCGCTCCGCAGCGCGACACGTGTCTGCGCAGTTGCGCAGGCACAACTGCGCAAGCGCACGGCTGCGCCACACGTGTCTGCGCAGTTGCGCAGGCACAACTGCGCAAGTGCACGGCTGCGTGACACGTGTCTGCGCAGTTGCGCAGGCACAACTGCGCAAGCGCAAGTGCAACTGCGCAAGCGCACGGCTGCACGACACGTGTTTGCGCAGTTGCGCAAGCGCTGCTGCACAAGCGCACCGATGCGCGACACGTGTCCGCGCAGTTGCGCAAGCGCTTCACTGCGCAACACGTGTCACTCACTGGGAGCGCAAAACAGAATAAATCTTGTTAAAACAAGAAGATTTTCTTGTATAAGGCAGGAGCCTCTGGATCAAAGATCCAACGGTGGGGAAAATTCCCCAAATCACTCAGGAAAATATTTATTGAACAAATTTAACTAATTCTTGAGCACTATAAAAAGGACCCCAAACCTCATTTCAAAGGGATCATCGGGTTTTAAAAAAAAGAAGAGAGAACTCCTTGAGAATACAAAAAAAGAAGGTAAAAACCTTTGAGATAAGAGAAAATTCTCTTAAAGAATAGATCATTGATCTAGAAAACAAGATCAGTGATCTTCAATAAATAAATAAATAAATAAATAAATAAATAAAAATAATAAAAATAGTGCTTTGCACTTGCTATGAACCTCTGGTTCTCTGAAACAGAAAGAAAGAAAAGATTTCTTTCTTTTCTTTGATCTAAATTTAGATCAAGAAATTAAAAAGTGCTCTGCACTTCTTTTCCTGAATCTAAAAGATTTTTGGTGCTTTGCACAAATGCAATGCATTATTTGAAGGGCTAGGCCCAAATCAAAAAGACCTAGCAGGTCAAAATAAATTGCAAAGCAATAAAAGGACTGGGCCCAAATAAAATTGATGCTCTGCATCCTTTCTGGGCAAAGCCCAAATAAAAGTAAAAGAAATGCAAAAGCAATGGACTTAGCCCAATCGTGGCAATAAGTCCTTAAATTAAATTGACTGGGCAAAATGGCTCTCCTAAATCAATCTACATCTGGTTCGAGGGTACATCTCCGAACTCCTTTGACATCCATCGTTGTAATTCCTCAACGACGTCAAAGAGGTGACGGGTCCCAACGACCACACACCCATATGGACTGCGGGGTCCTTAAACTCGTGGACCGAGACGTCCTTAAACTAACATCGGACCGAAACGTCCCTAAACTAACATCGGACCGAAACGTCCCTAAACTAATGTCGGACCGCCACGTCCCTAAACTAATGTCGGACCGCCACGTCCCTAAACTGGAATATGGACCACTACGTCCCTAAACTGGAATAATAGAGCCTCCGAACGCTCTTTTGCCGGATCTAAACGGTCCCGTTTAAGTCGATCTTAGCCCCAAACACGGCTAACGTATCCTTAAACATTCACATGGATTATAAAACTCCCAATCAACTCTGGTTCGAGGGTACATCTCCGAGCTCCTCTGATACATGTCGTTGTAATCCTTCAACGACGTCAGAGAGGTGACGAGTCCCGATGGCCATACATTAAATTAATCACTACGTTAAGTTGATCTTAGTCTCAAACAGGACTAACGTATCCTTAACGAACGTTTAAGTTGATTCTAGCCGCAACGCGACTAACGTATCCTTAAACTGAAAACACTAAACCCAAATCTAAGCAAATACGGATTTGGACTAATCCACGTCCTACGGGGTACGGCATTACTCAGTCTCCGTATACAATCCACGGGCAACCACAAACAAAACAAACACACACGACACGAAGTGAAATTCTGGAGAAGGAGAAAGTGGTTACCGCGATGCGGTAGCGTAATTAACTGCAGGGGCTTGCGCCTGCAGGGAAGAGCGTCCCCACAATCAAAAACCCCTCACCCTGAGGGGGAATCTGACGAAGTCTGCTACATCGGCCGCATCCGTCTAAACCTCCGATACACGGTGCCATAAATCAACTTGGCATCTTCGGAGAGATAGACGGATAAAACCAAATAGCATCTGCCCCGAATCTCAGGGAAGACGTCTTCACGTCTAGGCCGCCTTTCGGAGGGGAACAAATTCTGGCACGCCCGGTGGGACCTTTTCCTCTTTCCACTCCACACTTCGTGTGTCGTCTTCGCGAAACAATCGCGGTTTGTTAATGGTTGCCTTAGGATTTCAAGTTACTAAGATTTGGTCTTTTGCCTGGCACAGAACTCAAGATTCAATGACCTCTAACTGCACCAACTGTTCGAAGTGCCACTGCAACGGACGCTCCACCTCACCCGGAGGTGTAGCATATGGGCCCCAAGCGGCTTCTTTCCTTACTCTGCCGGTAGACCAAGTGACCCAAGCCACCACCGGCTTGTTTTTCGGAACTATGATCCCACCTGCAAGCTTTTCTGCACCAATACCTGCACCGGAAGTGGGTAAAAAGTCGGTCTTCAACCGGCTCACTGTTTCGACAGCCCCTGTCAACGGGTCGCCCGTCACTAAACCGACAGCCTCCGTTTTCAGCAGGCTAGGTCAGAACCATGAAGTGGCCGCCCCAAAGAGGGCAACGGTCGCTGCTCCGGAAGTCGTTAAAATGGCTTCTCCCATTAGAGAGTCGGTCTTCACAAGATTGACGGTTCCTACTCCTCCCCCAGCTGGCCAAAAGGCATCAGTCTTCGATAGGCTGACATCGGCAGTTACCCCACGCTCAAACAGGGGGCAACAAGAAACCATCTCGATTTCCGAGCCAGTCCCAACGGCTTGTCGTGCGCGACGTCGCCATTGGCGACGAGTGAGGAAAGCAGGGGGCAGTTCCCCCTCAGGGCTGACTCCACCTGCTCCGATGGTGGAGGTCAATGCTGCTGTTCCAACCGGGAACAGCTTTGAATTACTGAGGAAGGTAAGAAAGAACTCTCCAATAGCTACATTGAAAAGATCTCCGCCTATGGAGAAAGCTCCGGAGGCAAAGCAAGAACAGCCCCCTCAACGGCTGTCGTCAAAAATTTATAAAGTCTGGCGGAAGATTCAAGACTCCGTGATTGATCCAGACCACTTGCGTCACCAGAAAAGGGCAAAGGTGGAAAATAACAAAAAGCGCCCCATTAAACAGCAGGGAGCAACAGTTGCTAGGATGCCCACTCCAACGGCTCCTTTGACCTCGTTGGCCCACAAAAGAAGGAAGCCAGAGAAAGCTCCCGCGTCACCGGCAAAGTTTAAAAGCAGTGAACCTAAACGCCCCAAGTCAGGGGGCATAATTGTTCATACGGTTTATATGGCTTCTGGAAAGGAAGAAAGTCGTACTGCTACGGGTCACCGACCGCTTACCCGATCAGTGACCAAGGCTCAGGAGCAGCAACAAAAGCTCCAGGAGATGATGACCACAATGGCTGCACTCACTGGGCCGAAAGAGAACCCTGAGACGTCCTTAGATGAGCGCCTGGAGGAAGAGACCGACGCCGAGTTCCTTCGCCGAGTACTGGAAAAGAGGGACAGAGAGGCTGCTGAACAAGCGGCCAACATACAGCGGATGGCCCTCCTGTTCCAGGATATGGTGGGTATGATAATTCAACAAGATCCACCTGCTGGAGATCTCCCGATCATTCTTGAAGACGATAGGGAAGAGGCATCAAATCCGCCACCGGCTCTATTAACAGCTAAATAGGATACAATCTCTAAGACTGATCTGGACGAATACATAGCCCAGCAAATAAAGGTTCATCACGCGGCCGAAACAGCCGGCCACGTCGTAAAAACGGGGCGGCCGTATCCAGGCTGGTATGACCAAATCAAGTACCTGCCGGGTTACACAATTCCCAAGTTTCATGTCTACAAAGGGACCGGCAATCCCCATCAACATGTTGCCCAGTTCAGGGCGCTTTGCGGTAACACCGGCGGCGACGACAAGCTTTTGCTTCGCCAGTTTGTTGGAAGCTTATCAGATACGGCGTTTGAATGGTATTCTGAGCTCCCCAACGACTCTATTAAAACCTTTGCGTAGATGGAGCTGCTCTTCACCCAACGTTTTGCAAGTGCCAGTGAGCGTACCCCGATGACGGCACTGATTAATGCCAGGGTAAAACCCGGCGAGACATGGGTTCAGTACGCTATACGGTGGCGAAATCTATGGTCGAAGTGCGAACAGCGCATAGAAGAAGCTCCAGCAGTGGGAATGTTTGTTGGAACCCTTGATCCACAGGCAACCATCTCGCAGTTCATGATGTTCTTCAAGCCGACTACCTTCCAGGCTTTGATCGACAAACTAGCACAGATGGACCAGATGGGCCATAAACCCCCTCTCCCGAAGCCGGACTCCCGAAACGACAAAGGAAAGGGAAAAGCGATCATTGTCGCTAATGCCCAACAACAACCGAGCGACTCGAAGCCGGTTGCTCGTCCAAACAATGCACGCCCATACGTACCCCTTGAGGACAGGATGGGACGTGCTTACTCCTTCCCCCGTGATAAAACGAGGAGGCTATTCGAGCTGGCGTTGCGCAACAGACTCATAAATCTGCCAGATCCAAAACGTCCGTTGCAACCGAACGACGTCAACGAGCCCAATTACTGCCCTTACCATCGAGTACTAGGCCATCCTATCGAGGATTGCTACGTTTTCAAAAATTGGCTTGAGAACCAGTACCGCCAGGGCAAATTTGCGTTATCTGACAAATGGAAGGTGAATCCTCCGCAGCCTCACACCTCTAAGGGGAAGAATACGCCGGGGGCAACATGCTCCGTCATTGAGGAAGCCCCTTGGGAGGTTGTATTATCAGCCAAGACAAAGAGGATGCTAAACGATCTTCAGACCTGTCCAGCGGTCAAGTGGAAGAACCCCTTGGAACCGCAGGTTATTGAAGGGATGTTGAAGCCACGTCTGACTCCGAAGACCGATGGTGGTAGTTCAAGCGTTCATAGCCAGCCGTCAAAATCTTCGAAAAAGAAAAAGAAGAAATCTAAGAAGCCCGTGAAGCCTGGCGACAAGCGCACGGACTTACAAAAGCAAATCGACGCGCTGGATGAATATAACCAAAAAGTGCGGACTCCCATTACGCTCCAAGATTTCCTTGATCACGTCTTTCAAAAAGAAGATGAGGGAGAAAGTTCATCAGATGAATCCGAGGAATATGTGGCGAGCTGTCATATGATCTCCCATTCGGTCACGAACGATGAAGAGACTTCTGGCACTGAAACGCTGGGGGCAAATGCCGAATCAAGAGCTCCAGGGTTATCAGTTGAAATGATTGGCGTGTTTCTTAATGAAGCTCGATTGAAAAGTAAAGCTGATCGAGAACGCGAGACGGCTATATTCGAAAGGGCCAAGCGCCAGCGACTTAAGGAAAGAGCTGAGATGATCCCGCTGGAGCAAAACGCCTCCACTATCGACAAAAGCCAATTCAAGATAAAGAAGAGGTTTGCTAAGGCCATATCCATGGGCATGAAGTTACCATCCTCTGAAGGAAAAATTACTGGTGTGGTAGAAATGCACCCCTCTTATTACTTATATCATCAGAAGGTCTCGCATCCCACCCAAGATTGCAAAGCTTTCAATGGATGGTGGCAAGGATACGTCGCTAATCGACAACGCTTTAAACGGGAAAAACGTAAAATTCGCCGGGAGCAAAGAAATACGACCGAAGAACTTGAAAGAACTGCCGGCAATTGTCACATGGTTAACACTGCCGGGTTATAAGTGCCTACTTTGGGAGCGACTCTGATGAAGAGCTAGAACTTGGCCCCTTCTTCAAAGAATCCACTTCGGGAAAAGAAGAAGAACCGAAGGCCTGCGAAAATATACAGCTACGCAATCGAACATTACCCGAAAAGAATCTCGGACCCTTAAGCAAGAAAGACAAAGGGAAAGAGAAGGTCTCTGAAGATATCGCCTTGGATGACCGAGTCGCCGAAGAGTTAACCGCCAAGAATCCCCCAAAGAGGAATAAAGTAGATTACAATGTCTTAGCGCATCTGAGGAAGCTACCCTCACAACTCAGCATTCTCGATGCCCTATTACTATCAAAAGAGGCGAGGGATTCTTTAATTAAGGCCCTACAAGAGCCGGACCAGTTCCAAGCCTTCCTAGCCGAAGAAAAGATGAAGGACGAATTAGAAGAAGTGCACACAGCCGACGTTGCTTTTGGTGATGAAGACCTTCTCCTCGGGACGTGTGAACACAATCGTCCCCTTTATGTCTCAGGGTACTGCCATGACATAAAGATAGGTAAAATCTTGGTCGATAACGGATCGTCTGTTAATTTACTCAATGTGCGAGTGTTAAAGGAGATTTGCATGAGTGTCCAACGCCTCGCCCGAGACAAAATCACCATCTCCGGATTCGACTCCCAATCATCAAAAACTCTTGGATCTGTGATATTGACGCTATGCTTTGAGTTGCTCATCACAGACATCAAATTCCATGTTATAGACGCCAAGACGTGCTACAATGCTCTGCTCGGCCGACCATGGCTACACGAGTACAATATCATCCTTTCTACACAGCATCAGTGCATGAAGTATTCTAGGGATTGCCTCGAGTACACTGTGGCGGGAGAGTTGAATCCGTTTTCCGTGAATGAAGTTCGCAAGTACGAAGATGCCAAATACTTCTTACCAAGTTTCGAAGACACGGAGAGGTGTCACAAGCTGGAGAACAAAACTAACGCAACCATCCCTATCTTCGGCAGTGATACCGAGGAAGAAGAGGATATAATTTATTCGGGTCCGCCCCAATCCACCAGGCCAGGACCATCCGTTCCTTCATTGATCTTCGGAAGTGATTCAGAGGATGAAGTTCATGCTGTATTCCCTGCTCGGCCTTCAATACGGGTTTCCGCTGATGAAGAGCATAGTCTGCAGATAACCATGGTGCCGCTTGAACATTACAAAGAACTGGATGCACTCGACACCAACAGCGTAGAAGAATTGCAGACATTCTATATCCCTCCCGGACGAAAAGGTGAGAAAGCAATCCTATTCTATCGTTCTGAAGAAAACAAGGTGGAAAAAGAAATTTGGCATGGCGCGGATCCCACGCTCGACAGGCTTCAGCCTATCCGTCTTCCCAGATATTATACCGAAGGTTTGAAGAAACTGCTGAAACGCCAGGGGATATCCTTCACACAGACCGTTAGAAAGGCCAAATTCTATGACAAGGTTTGGAATGTCCCCGGGACTCAACGCAAACTGCCTAACGGGAGAATGGAAACAAAAGGGCTTGGGTACATCCGGTCAAAGAAACGAGAGCTCGTGAACAGCTGTTATGTCATGTATGACTTCGATGAAGAGGCGGATGCTCAATGGGAGGATGCTAATCCTAAGCCAGTAAAAGTTCCTGATGAAAAATTGCCCGGTCCATCATTTGAAGAACAAATGGACAGGCTTATAAGGGAAGCTGGTCAAAAAGTCCGAGATGACCACAACCGCGAGACAGCCATCTATGAGAAAGCCAAGACGCAACGCCTTCTCCAACAAGCCGTGAAGGATGAAAATGCCGCTCCTTGTCAACCTGCTACAAAAAAGGTTCGACGCGAAAGCAAAAACAAGTCAAAAGGAAAGAAAGGCGCTCAACAACCACAAAGCAGAGCTAAGAAACCGCGCATCCGAGAGTCGAGCGTTATTGACCTAGCCCTCATGAAGAAAATGGGTCGAGCATACTCATTTCCTCGGAACAAAACAAGGAAAATACTTGATCTTGCTCTAAAACATCAAATGCTTACACTGCCAGAGTCTAAACACCCTAAGCAAGCAGGCGAAGTCTCCAACCCAAATTATTGCTCTTACCATCGAGTAGTAGGGCATCCGCTTGAAGATTGATTCACCTTTAAGAATTGGGTTGAGGACCAATATCAGCTTGGCAAATTCGCGTTGTCTGACAACTGGAGGGTAGCGCCGCCGCAAAAGCACGAACCCGAAAACACAAGGATAGAACCAACTCCGCATTGGGATTGGCAGAAAATTCACACTTGCCACGTGATAACAATATTAAAAGAAGAGTCCGAGGACATGAACAGCCTTCCTCGGTGCTTTGAAAACAGTAGCGATGAGGTAATCTCAGAATTTCCCCCAGCTCCAAAAGAGCTAGAAGATGGAATCCATACTACTGCAGATAACCTCAAGAAAATCGAGTTGGGGACAGTAAATGATCCGCGACCAACATTCGTCAGCGAGCTGCTGTCTGAAGAGAGGGTGGCTGCGTTAAAAGATGTCCTTGTACAGCATAAAGATTGCTTCGCATGGAACTATTCCGAGATGCCTGGACTAGACCCAAAAGTCGCTGTACATAGACTAGCAATATCCCCAAATGTCAAACCAGTCAAACAGGCACCGAGAAGAATGCGACTCGAGCTTGAGATGAGCATAAATACCGAAGTCAAAAAGTTAATCGACTCTGGCTTCATCCAGGAAGTTCAGTACCCTAAATGGATCGCCAACATCGTCCCAGTGCTGAAGAAAAATGGAACAGTGCGCATATGCGTAGACTTCCGGGATCTTAATAAAGCTTGCCCGAAGGATGATTTCCCAGTGCCAGTCACTGAATTGATGATAGACAATACATCCACTCATGAAGTTTTCTCCTTCATGGACGGCTCATCGAGGTATAACCAGATAAAAATGCATCCAGAAGACCAGAAGCACACAGCCTTCAGGACTCCTCTTGGTATATTTTGTTATAAAGTAATGCCCTTCGGTTTGAAGAACGCCGGTGCTACTTATCAGAGGGCCATGACAAAGATCTTCGACGACCTTATACACGAAATCGTCGAATGCTATATCGACGATCTCGTGGTTAAAAGCAAGTCATACGAAGAGCATCTCGAGCATTTGAAGACCGTATTTCAACGCCTTCGGCAATATAATTTGAAGATGAATCTTTTAAAATGTGCGTTCGGGGTTTCCTCGGGCAAATTCCTAGGATTTATCGTTCGACACCGAGGTATTGAAATAGATCCGTCTAAGATTAAGGCGATCATGGAAATGCCTCCGCCAAGAACCCTCAAACAGTTGCGATCTCTCCAAGGGAAGCTCGCATACATACGGCGATTTATAGCTAATCTTTCAGGAAAGTGTCGTCCTTACAGTCACCTGATGAAGAAGGGAACCCCATTCGTTTGGGATCACAAATGCCAAGGCGCGTTGGATGAGATCAAGCAGTATCTGCAAAATCCTCCAGTGTTGGCTGCTCCAGTTAAGGGAAAGCCTCTCATTCTTTACACAACCGCCCTTGAAGGCTCTTTGGGCGCATTATGGGCACAAGAGAATGACCAGGGGAAAGAAAGAGCACTCTACTACTTAAGTCGGGTTCTGCTGGGGGCAGAAAGCAATTACTCCCCCATTGAAAAACACTGCCTGGCGTTGATCTTCGCAATAACAAAGCTTAGACATTACGCATTAGCGCATGAAGTCCATCTCATTTCAAAGGTGGACCCTCTCAAATATTTAATGTCAAAGGCCATCTTGACGGGATGACTCGCTAAATGGGCTCTGCTCTTAATGGAGTTCTCGATAACATATCGACCCCTCAAGGCAGTGAAGGGTCAGGCCATAGCCGACTTCCTAGCTGAGCACCCAATACCTGCCGATTCTCCTCTGAATTGCGATTTGCCAGACAAACATGCGTTTGACGCAATCGACGGTAGTGATACCCATTGGGAGCTTTATTTCGATGGGGCATCTTCCATGAAAAAGCACAAACAAAATACATCGATGATCAAATCAGGAGTAGGCCTTATCTTTGTAACCCCACAAGGAGGAATAATGCGCTTCGCCTTCTCCTTGACAGAGCCGAGAACGAATAATGAAGCTGAATACGAAGCTTTGATAGCAGGCTTGGAGATTGCCATTGACATGGGAATTGAAAACCTCCTCATATATGGGGACTCCCAGCTAGTCGTCAGTCAAGTGAACGGCGATTACCAAACATGCAAACCGGAATTGATAAAATACGGTGAAAAGGTGCAACAACTGCTAACCCAAATTCCCTCCTATACTTTGGAAAGTATACCGCGCGCGGAAAACAGCAAAGCGGACGCACTGGCCAAACTTGCTAAAGAATTGGCTGACGAGAACCTCGATGACGTTAGAATCGTGGTACAAAGCCGTCGAGTGCTCGCCCCGGCACAAATACCTCCAGAATCATATAAAGAAAAGGGAGCGACTGAGCAGACGACCCTACAAATAAAAGACCATGAGAAGGCCGAGGACTGGAGGGAAGTCTTCATAGACTACTTTATAACCCACCAAGTGCCTGAAGAAGCATCCACAAGACATCAGCTCACGAAACGAGCCCTGTCTTTCGCCTTTGTCAACGATACCCTGTACAAGAAGTCATTTGATTCTTTATGGCTGAGATGCTTAGGACCTGACGAAGCGAAAAGAGTCGTCCAGGAAGTTCACGACGGACTCTGCGGTTCTCATCAAGCAGGCCCTAAAATGAAGTTGAAAATAAAACGGATGGGCTACTACTGGCCCACGATGATTCAGGACTGCATCGAATATGCGAAGCAATGCCACTCATGCCAAATTCATGGGGACTTCATCCATCAACATCCAAATCCGCTACACCCAACAGTGGCTAGCTGGCCATTCGAAATGTGGGGGACTGATATAGTTGGCCCCATCGAACCAGCATCGTCTAAGGGACATCGTTTCATCCTAGCGACAACTGACTACTTCTCTAAGTGGGCAGAAGCGATACCGTTAAGAGAAGTGAAGACGGAAAATATTCTCCACTTCTTCAAAACGCACGTCATATATCGGTTCGGAACTCCGCGATGGATCATCTCCGATAACGGGCCAGCCTACAGAAGCCACAAGATCAGTCGCTTTGCGCAGCAGCATAATATAGACTGGAGATATTCCTCAGTTTATAATCCGCGAGCTAACGGTCTAGCTGAGGCCTTCAACAAGACCTTGACGAAGATCATGAAGAAAACAGTGTCACGAAATAAGAGAGATTGGCATGAAAGATTGCAAGAGGCTCTTTGGGCGTATCGAACTACATTTAAAATGGCCACAAACACAACGCCGTACGCGTTGGTATTTAGGACGGAAGCAGTACTCCCTCTCGAGATAGAATTACCCTCTCTACGAGTGGCAGTCCACTACGAGCTGACAGACGAAGAAAATGCTCACCTTCGGTTTGAAGAGCTTGACGCCCTTGATGAAATCCGGCTCCTAGCACAACAGAATCTGGAAGCTTATAAAGCAAAGATGACACGCTCATACGAAAGATTGACCCGACCAAGGACATTTCGTCAAGGCGAACTTGTGCTAGTGGTCAAAAGGCCTATGATTCCCAATCGCGCCAAGCGAGGAAAATTCGAGCCAAACTATGAAGGCCCGTACATCATAGATAAAGTTTACCAGGGTGGGGCCTATCTACTCATGGACATGCACGATGAAAGGCCTTTCAGGCCAATAAACGGTCGCTTCCTAAAGAAATACTATGCTTAATGAGCCACAGCCTAGGTCTATGATGGATGACGACAACTATGTCCGCTCGCTATCTTCCTAAGCTCAAGCTTCATAAAGAATAGCCAACCTTCTCAACAACGGACCGAAATGTCCTAAAACTAATAGCAGACAAAAACGTCTTTAAGCTACTACCGCAGCATCCTTAGGCTGACGAAATGAAAAAAAAAATAAATAATAAAAATAAAATAAAATAAAAAAAACGGTATGTCCATAAGCAAAAAGGGCACGGATGAAAACCCGAAGGGGCTCCGTGAGTAAAAACAGCAGGGCTACCGGCGAGCATTCATGAAAACCCGAAAGGGCGCGACCTCGTAAAAAAAAAAAGAAAAAAGGAGAAAAAGAAAATAAAATAAAATAAAACGGTATGTCCATAAGCAAATAGGGCACGGATGAAAACCCGAAGGGGCTCCGTGAGTAAAAACAGCAGGACTACCGGCAAGTGTCTGTGAAAACCCGAAAGGGCGCAACCTCGTTAAAGGACACTTACAAGGTCCCCTCGACCTTGTAGGGAGAAACCACCCGCGTGAGATCCTTACGACTCACAAAGGAGCAACACACTTAGGGATCCTCACGATTCCTAGGGAGAAAATACACTTGCGAGATCCTCACGACTCGTAAGGAAAACTCTCTTATGGGACCCTCACGGCTCATAGGATTTGAAAGTCTTAAGTAACAGAGACCTAAACCTGTGCTTAAGCAATCCTCACAATTTCCGATATTGCCCTACAAGTGGCTCAATACTGACCCTTGTATACAATCCACGGGCGCGAATAAACATTTCCCTAGCCAAATCTCATCCGTAACTGGGAATACGTTCGCATGGTAAACAACCCTTATAAATCCCCTCGATTTATGAGGAGAAAACCCTCCTGTAGGATCCTTGCGACTTACAGAGGAACAAAACACTTAGGAACCCTCACGGTTCCTAAGGAGAAAATACGCCTACAAGATCCTCACGACTTGTAGGGAGAAATACGTTTGTGAGACCCTTACGGCTCATGAAGTCAAAAGCCTTAGTTGACGGAACCCTAACCCTGGTCGCTAAGCCTCCTTTGTTCGACAACGACAGAGGCAAATGATGATTCACTCCTGGCAATATCCCAGTTATAGCGGTGCTGATGCCGAAGTCGGTGTCTAATTTCAGCTTTACGGTGAAAAGCCAGAAGGCCGCTCATGCGTACGAAATAGCCGAAATGATGGGGCAACTTGCGATAAAAAGCAGCAAGTAAAATGTAAGCATGCAAAATAGCCGAAATGATTGGGCAACTCGCAATAAAAAGCAGCGAGTAAAAATAAAATAAATAGCCGAAATGATTGGGCACCGCGAAAAATAGCCGAAATGATTGGGCAATCGCGACCTTCGCGATATAAAAGCTGAAATGATAGAGCATCGCGGAAATAAAATAAAAAAAAGAAGAAATGATAAAACTTTGGCCCTACAGTTAAGATCACATCGATCCCTGTATACAATCCAAGGGCGTAAACAAAGAAGGAACCATACTTCCCCAGCGGATTCCGTCAAACGACGAAGCCAAACCTCAACGGTTCATTTCAACCGAAAAAGCCAGTGACTTCAACAAAAAAAATTCCTCGACTCACGGATACAAACACTCCTTGACGAGAGCCTTCTGATCCGCATCGACCCGCAGAGCCACCAGTGCCTCCGTAGGAATCCTCGACTCGTTTCAAACCCCAAGGAAACAAATAATCCTTGGCGCTTGGGAAACAAATAATCCCTAGCAAAATTCCTCGACTCACGGATACAAACACTCCTTGACGAGAGCCTTCTGATCCGCGTCGACCCACAGAGCCACCAGTGCCTCCGCAGGAATCCTCGACTCGTTTCAAACCCTAAGGAAACAAATAATCCTTTGCGCTTGGGAAACAAATAATCCCTAGCAAAATTCCTCGACTCACGGATACAAACACTCCTTGACGAGAGCCTTCTGATCCGCGTCGACCCGCAGAGCCACCAGTGCCTCCGCAGGAATCCTCGACTCGTTTCAAACCCCAAGGAAACAAATAATCCTTGGCGCTTGGGAAACAAATAATCCCTAGCAAACTCCTCGACTCACGGATACAAACACTCCTTGACGAGAGCCTTCTGATCCGCGTCGACCCGCAGAGCCACCAGTGCCTCCGTAGGAATCCTCGACTCGTTTCAAACCCCAAGGAAACAAATAATCCTTGGTGCTTGGGAAACAAATAATCCCTAGCAAACTCCTCAACTCACGGATACAAATACTCCGTGACGAGAGCCTCCCAACCCGCGTCAACTCACAGAACCACCACTGTCTCCGTTAGAGAGTTCTCGGTTCGTTCCACCTTGCAAGATAAAGTCCTGAGCAGCAAGGATTAAAAAACTTGCTTCCTGAGCAATGGGTCCCTGCAAGTCAATCCAAAATGGTCTCTTGCATACTATTCACAGGTCTCACTCTCCAAAGTCGAGTTTCGACGAAGAGGGAAACAACCACTTACGGGTCCTCTCGACTCGTAAGAGGGAAGAATTCTCTTATAAGATCCTTACGACTTATAAGAGAAAACCACACTTAGGAATCCTCACGATTCCTAAGGAGAAAATCCACCTATGGGATCCTCTCGACCCGTAGGGAGAAAAGCCTCTGTGGGACCCTCACGGCTCATAGAGTTGAAAAGTCTTAGGCAGTAGACCTGAACCTACGGCCTAAGTCATCGCTATTTCTTAAGGAAGTCAGAATACTCGTTTTGGATATCCATCAACCATGGTTATTAAGACAGCCTGCTGACAATTAAAAAAAAAGAAGATGACAGAAAGAATATCCGGTCTACATTTGATCTGGCGTGCGTAACGCACTTATTTGTGCATGGGCAGAAGACTCAGGACGAGAAATAAGACAAGCCGAAATAGAAAAGGGAAGAGTTTCCATTCATACTGCTAGAAAATTCCTTTTTACAATCATAAGAAAGATAAATAAAAAAAAACATTATTCAAATTATTACAATGGAATAACCTCAGATCCGGGGCACGGATTGAGGAAATCGAAAGTAAGGCCATCCAGAGTTCGTCTGGCCTTTCTAATTATTCTTATGCGCAGTCTTTCGCGCTCCTCTGTGTCAATATCATCGGCAAGCCCCCATGGCCTTCGATAGGCGGCAATTATCGTCGTCTGCTGGAAGACTTGGTGTAGGATGTCAACGAGGCTGTTCCGCCGTTTCTTTGAGATCAGCCCTGTCAGGTACACTGAATGCACCTTGTCTTCGGCATCATCCAGTGCGTTGAGCGGTAAGGCCTCATGAAGATCCGGAAGCGCTCTCCATATGGCTCCCAACACTACTTTCAAAAGGGCCGAACGACGAGGCAACAGCCAACCACCGCTTGCGTTCAGACGACCCATGACTTCCGCACATTCAGCGTCCGTAAACTCCTGGTTTTGTTAACGACCCTGAGCACGGATATCGTTATAGGTAATGAACTCGTGCAGACTGTATAGATGCACCGCCGCCATTATACCTGGAGAAAATATTACAGGAAGATCAGCAATAGAAAAGCAATAATATACATAGAGGATTAAATTCCTGAGGAGCAAGACTATGTTCAAGAATGAAATCTCCCAAACGAAAGCTCTGCTGGTTAATCGATTCTACCTGAAGAAGTTTTTTCTAAAAACTTTTTTAAAAAAAGGAAAACAAAGCAACGGAGTTCTTAAAGGCAAGGAGAAAGCTCCGAAGTCTTCTAAAATAAAAATCTGGAAGATGATAGGTATCTGGAAGGGACCAAAGGTCCTATTTATAGGTATCAAATGCCTCTTCGACTTCCAAAAGTCTTCACGGCGGTTCACCCTAATCGGAGCGAACTTTTGTTCAAATCCCGAAGCGGGAGACGAAGCAACGCTTCGTCTTCCCCCAGTCAGAGCAAAGCTCTGTCTTAAAAATTAATTTAATGAAGCAACGCTTCAGATTGTTTGCGCTGCGCAACGGGCCACGGGGTGGACGCAGACGCATCAGCGCAACGCCCAAAGCAGCGCACCCAATCAGAGCGAGGCTCCTTTTCAAAATTAAAGGAAGCAACGCTTCGGCTGCGCTGCGCCGTGCGCTACACGACACAGCGCAGAGGCGCTAACACAGTTGCGCTGCATTGTGCGCTGTGCGACACGTGTCATACCCTGAAGCATTTGCGCTAAACAAAATTAAAAATTCTGGAGAAATCGTTCCTACTTTTTTTAAATAAAAGATTTGCTTCTGTGAAACAGAAGCCCTTGGATCAAAGATCCGATAGTGAGGGGAAATTCCCCCAGATCATTTAGAAAAGGGATTTCTCTAATAAATCAAATTTGCTTCTCAATTTGCAAGATGAAGCCTCAGGCAGCAGAGGTGGGAAAACTTACTTCCTGAACGATGAAACCCTACAAGTCGATTTAAAATGGTCTCTTGTATACTATACACGGGTCTCACTCTCCAAAGTCGAGATTCGATAAAGAGAGAAACAACCACTTACGGGTCCTCTCGACTCGTAAGAGGGAAAAATTCTCTTATAGGATCCTTACGACCTATAAGAGAAAACCACACTTAGAAATCCTCACGATTCCTAAGGAGAAAATCCACCTATGGGATCCTCTCGATCCGTAGGGAGAAAAATCTCTACGAGACCCTCACGGCTCATAGAATTGAAAAGTCTTAGGCGGCAGATCTGAACCTGCGGCCTAAGCCATCGCTATCTCTTGGAAAAAATTAAGTTGTCTGCCAATCAGGGTCATCGACAACATCATGATGCAAAGGCAGGAAACAAAAGAACATACAAGACATTGCAAAAGAAAGTGTGTATCTTTATTCATTGACCCCAATCAAATACATGGTGAATCATACAAAAGAGCAAAGAACGGATACATGTTACTCAAAAAAGAAAATTTTTACAAATACATTGATACAAAGGCAGCTATTGGGAAGGAAGCGTCTTAAGTAGCTTTAGCAATTGCTCGCATACTTCCTTCCACGTCTTCTCTTGATCGGCTACCACCGCTAGCTCTGCCTCCGCTTGGGCTCTTTGCTACAAGACCGACGCAAGCTGCTCCCTGACGACCTGATAGGCAGCTTCCCGACTTGGGATATTGTGCTCAGCTATGTCAAGCTTCCGCTTCAAGTTTAGCCCATGGGAGATGCGCTCCAAGAGACCCTCAAAAATAGTCTTCACTTGGGCAGCATTTGCTTCAACCTCAGCGCGCAGATGAGCCGTTTCGTTCGAGGTCTTTTGGTATTCCCTTAGCTTTAAGGCTGCTTCTTGCTCCAAATGCCGAAAGTGAGAAGTGCTTTGCTCTAACCAAGTTGTCCGTTGGGTGCTCAGGGCTAAAACTTCGGGAGAAGGGCGCGTCGACTCCAGCCGGTGTAGACATGCCTCGATTCCCCTGCAGTGACTAACCCAAGATTCGACGACGCCTTCGTTATGAAAATTCACGAGCGCCGCCAACATCGGGTTAACCTCCACAGCGAAATCTATGGCAGAGGGGAGAGCGTCCATGTTGAGCTCCTTGATGTACCCGCTCAGCATGCCCAAACTCATCACAGCACCCTTTGAAGATGGACGTCTCAAGAAAGGGCCTGCCGGTGAAAGAACGCGAGCCTCAAAAGGGACCGGAGCCGGAACAATAGCTGCAAAACAAAACATGGTTAAACGATGGTCCAAGAGATGTTTAAGGGTTACCAAAAAAGGGAATTTGCTATACCAGCTGCAACAGACGGCAAAGCCGGAAGGGCCGGTAGCGCGGCAGGTCTTGCATCCCCTCCTTCGATTTGTGGCACTGCAATAAAGAAAAGGAAAAGTCAGAAATTATCCAATTGCTAGAAAAAAGGGGATAAACAAAGATATTATAGTGAAAGTATACTCACCGGCGCCACTAGAGGGAGAAACGAGTTCGGATGGGAAAGAGAAGTGTGGGAGCAACACTTGATATAAATGATCAAAGAGCACTCCTGCGAGGGCACAATGGTATAACGTTAGTACAAAAGCTAAATTCTTTGAAAGATTAATGCGTGAGTCATGAATCCATACCTTCCAACATCCGCGATGGTACAAGGGAAAGCGGGAAGGTGACCACCGCCAAAGCAGTAGTCGACGGTGCTCCTTCGAGCAATGGAGCGTCAGCACTGGCCGTACCTGCAAAGACAAACTTGTTAGAAAAGATCGAGATATATAAAAAGAAGAATGATGGTAACCCGAAGTTTACCCGACGAGCTGCCAGCCGAAACTGAAGCAATCCCCTCTTCTGTTGACACGAGACCACCGCCCGTAGCCTCATCACCCGACTCGATGAGAACCGTTGTTGTGCTCGCGAGCCCGGGAGACGGCAAGGAACCATACGCAGGGAGGGCCATGATCGGAGTATTACCAGATTCCTGGGAAAGAGCGGTTTGCTCCTCCTCAGGAATCGTGGCCGCCTTACCCGATACTCCCTCGGTTTCTGCGGTCGCGGTTGTCTCGTCCATCGGCACCGTGACGTCTCCAGCCTCAAGCGCCTCGACTTCTACTGCCTTCGGCTCGAAGATCATCGCATCTACCGCCGCTTTGGATGCGGCATCAATGACCTTCTCGGTGGCGGATCCTTCAACTTCTGTTTCAGGTGCCGTGGCCCCAACGACGGTGCTCACTATCGGCTCGGGTTCGGCAAGTACCATTCCCTCCATTCCCCTGGGGTCGACGGTCTCCGCCTCCCCCTCAGTCGGACTTGGCCCTGCAAGATGGAATGCGTATGAGCCAATGGCTTGATAATTCTTACAACAAGGTTCTGAAAGAAATGTTACCTGAAGAGGACTTGTCGTTTGCACTCCGAGCCGCGCGCGCCACTTGCCTATAAGCAGTAGACAGGGCGGCAGGGGCCTCTTCAGAAGGAGTGTCGGCACGAGGAATAGTGCTAGGGCCCGCTCCCGTGGCCAAAGCAGCTCTGCTCGCCTCTGCTTCGGAAGGAGTGTCGGCACGAGGAAGAGTGCTAGGGCCCGCTCCCACGGCCAAAGTAGCTCTGCGTGCCCTTGCTTCGCGTCTCAACCGCTTCCGCTCCTCTTGAGCCGTTGAGACGGATGCCACTAGGGCTTCCTTGAGTGAGGCTTCCTCGTCCGTATATAGGGATACCTCTAGATTCTTCAAGGCATCCCTCGTCATCTTGTCAAGCCGGGGCTCTTGTGGCAACTTCGACGAAGCCGGGACTTCGATGACGGACTCGGGAAGGATTCCCGCATCAACTGATATAACCTCTGCAAAGAAACAAAAGAAGGTTAGGTTGACCATCAGAGAAGATGACAAACTTTCCTTATGAAAGGGAAAAGGGTGGGACATACCAATGCCTGCTGGGACACGCTTCTTTTCCTCCTCCTGGAAGGTCTTCAAAGAGGCAGCTATGGCCTCTTCAGTAGAAATACCTATTGAGAATGAAGCAAATATTAGCTAAAGATAATAATAAAAATGCGGTAAAATGACAAATAAAGCGGCTGGTGATTACCTGACTCAGCGAGTCTGCTTAACATTGCTTCGAGCCCTGCCGATCGCTCCGAAGCTGCAATGGCAGCAGCTAAATTGGTGTCCTCAGGGTCCACCACAAAGCCTTCATTGCTGCCGTACTCACATATGGCCTCGGCAGGAGGAGCCGCAGGCTTTAAGTTAAGGATCGCGTCGAGGGATAGGGTGGACTTCTTCTTCTTCTGTCCACCAGCTTTAGATCCACCCGGAGCGGATTTGCGCTTGGCAGTCACTTTAGGGCGGCGAGTCCCGATCTCTGCCCCTCCGCCAGACCCTGGTGATACCACATTAACCGTCTTCATGGGAGCACGGGGCGCCGGCGGTGCATCCACCGTAGTGGGCAATGGCAATCCACGCGGGGGGGCCAACACGCATGGTCGGTCAGCTCCGGCATCTTTTATCGGGGGGATGACCTGGATCCTTGGCTGCAAGGGAGCCTTGCGATCACCGCCAGGAGGCGCAGCCCTACGGTCGACCAGCAGGCGTTTCTCCATTAAGATGATTGGACCCATAGCATGCGCATACCAGGCTACATACGGATGTATTATTTTAGGGGCACAGCTAGGCTCACTGATAAAAAAATAGGAGCCTGTATTAAGCCGGATGAAATGATGCATCGCATTCCTTACCCCCTCTGGGCCGACCGCGGGTGTTTCCAGAAAGGCTTCCAACGGGATCCCTTGATTGTAACTCGATTTTCGGGCAAATCGATGCGGGTTATACCTCATAAATAGAGCCGTCTCATTCTGCCTAAATACTAGGTAGCCCGGCCGAATGGAGTAAAGGTGGAGGATTTCCCGAGCCTTCAGTACAGAAGCCCCGCCCTTAAAGTCATCACGCAGCGACACCACTGACTTAGTGGTCTCGGAACCTATGGTGATGACCTTATCCACAAAAGAGGTCTTCGCTCCGACTAGATGTGAACGCAGGAGCAGTTCCCTAGACTCCCGCGGAGGTGCAACCACAATTGAAGCCCCGACCAACCGCATGATTCTTGGGAGTCTGTATTTCTCAAAAAACGGAGGAGTCTTATGGGCACCAAACACCCCTCGCACATGTAGCTCCATCCAAGAAGTGAAGTAGTGCATCGGGAAGTTAGCAGGCTGTACCCTAGGCTCATTGGCGTCCGCCGCTACGCTAAGTCCATTGTAGAGGTAAGCCAGCCCGGCGATCCCTACTGATAACTGTAAACCAGCCGCCATTCGATGCGCCGGGTAAAAGACAGACGACCGCATGAGGCGTGGGTGCATGCGGAGCGCGAAGCTGCATAGCCATAGACCCAGGAACCCTAGGAAAAAAGTCTCCTCGTCCATGCCAGGAACGGCGATCTCTGAGAAAGGGACGCTGGCAGTGCCGGGGAGATAAAAATCCCGCTGGTCATTTTCCGATGAAGGTCGGCGGTCCAAGCCGAAACCAAAGGGGTCAGCAAGCTGAGCGAACTTCTCGCCCTGCTCTGATAGAAACTCCGGGCGGATAAAACGAGCAATGAAATCCGCGAAACTGACACCCCGGTCGCCCGATTCCAAATGGAGTTCCTCATAAATCTCTAACACCTTCACCAAGCCCGGGTGCTGATGCTGAATGGCATTTTCCGGAGTTAAGTCAAATACAAGCTGCTTGGTGGCAAAGACGTACTCGTCAGGAGGAAGCAGCTCCTCGTAGTGCTACCCCTCACTGGTAGACCTGAAATCTCAACAAATTCTTCCAAAGAGATGGAGACTTCCCTATCCGCTGTCAAGAAGGTGTGGGTGGGGATATTCCATTGTTCAATAAAGGCCTTTATCCACCACGTTGGAGGAGAGGGATACTCGAAAAGCGAAACGTAGACGGCCGAATATAAACCAATCTTCGTTAAATGAGTCCTTTTCGCCGATAAGATGTACCGGGTCCACTGCAAATATCCGGCAAGCGGTCGCGGAGTCAGTCTAATATTGTACGCTTATCCCCAAGGGCGTGCTTCACCCTGACAGATTCGCCTCCCCAAGATATCGATAGCCGGCGGCGGCTGCACCGGAATGGCACCGATTGCAGGCTGAAGGAGATCGTCGGAATTCCAATTTTTAACCTCCACGGCATACTCCACCGGGGGCTTTTCCGCATAAGGGATCGTAACTATGGGCTCAGAGGGCGAAGCGGAGCTGAAGCTGCGGCGGCCTTGGATGATTTGGCTGTACCACCTTCCCCACAGGTGAAGTCTCTTGCACTCAGGATCGTGATCTTTAATCAAGGCGAACACCACCCGGTCCACTGGTGAATGTGGGAACCCTCCTTCTGAGCGAACGAAAGGGAAAGACAGATCTTCAGACATGTTTCCTGTAGAAAAGAAAAAAAATAATATAATCGTTAGTGTTCCAATGCTTCACATTTCAAAGTCCTACATCACACTACAATGCAGTGGGTAGGGGACCAAAGGGGGACCCACAAAATCAAGATGACGGCGCATCATTTGATAAGACAGTCCCATCATTGGATGAGACTGTCAGTCAATGAAAAAGAACCCCAAGAGAATATCCTCATTGGGGGGGAATCCCTAGAGACAAGGAGAAAATCTCCTCTTTTTAGAGCAAAGCTCTGTCACAGAGTGACATTTGTCAAACTCTGGTCTCAAAGGAATAAAACTTCTTAAAAAAGAGCCTAGCTCTGTAGTAGTAATGAAAAATTATAACTCCTAAGAATTAAAATTTTTGGGATCTTAAAGATCCATGAAAACTTTTAGGAGTTCTCTATTTGATCTATGAGCAGGGCTCTGTTCATGGGTTAAAACCCAAGAACAAGATCTCTGTAAATTTTTGAGAGCAAGGCTCTGTGGATGAAACCCCAAAGGGGTCTTCTTTAGATCAAAGATCTATGAGAGCAAGGCTCTGTTGAGGAAACCCCAAAGGGGTTTTCTTTAGATAAAAGATCTATAAGAGCAAGGCTCTGTTAATTAAAATTAATTTAATTTTTTACCTAGAGTGATTCTAAGTTCTGAACTTCAAAGTTCTTGGGAAGAAGCAAGAGCAAAGCTCTAAGAATTTTTAAGCAAGAGCAAGGCTCTGAATCAAAGTTCTTGAAACGGTAAAAAAATTTTAAGGACCAAGGGTCCCATTTATAGACGCCTGCGTCTCTTCACCTGACCTCTATGATCCAATGGTCGGGATCTTGCCACCGCTGCACTCACGTGCGCGCCACGTGAGCGCAACGGTGGGGGGGCATTTGTTCCCCCAATCAGAGCAAGGCTCTGTTTGAATTTTGAAAATTCAAATTTTTAAAGCAACGCTTCGGTTTCCGTGCGCCGCGCGCAATGCGCCACGTGTCAGAAGTTGACACGGCAGCACAACGCCCAAGGCAGTAACTCCAATCAGAGCAAGGCTCTTTAAAAAACATAAGCAACACTCAACTGCGCAAGCGCACCGCAGCGCGACACGTGTCTGCGCAGTTGCGCAAGCACAACTGCGCAAGCGCACGGCAGCGCGACACGTGTCCGCGCAGTTGCGCAAGCGCTGCTGCGCAAGCGCACCGATGCGCGACACGTGTCCGCGCAGTTGCGCAAGCGCTGCTGCGCAAGCGCTTCACTGCGCGACACGTGTCCGCGCAGTTGCGCAAGCGCTTCACTGCGCGACACGTGTCACTCACTGGGAGAGTTGCGCAAAACAGAATAAATCTTGTTAAAACAAGAAGATTTTCTTGTATAAGGCAGGAGCCTCTGGATCAAAGATCCAACGGTGGGGAAAATTCCCCAAATCACTCAAGAAAAGATTTATTGAACAAATTTAACTAATTCTTGAGCACTATAAAAAGGACCCCAAACCTCATTTCAAAGGGATCATCGGGTTTTAAAAAAAAGAAGAGAGAACTCTTGAGAACTCCTTGAGAATACAAAAAAAGAAGGTAAAAACCTTTGAGATAAGAGAAAATTCTCTTAAAGAATAGATCATTGATCTAGAAAACAAGATCAGTGATCTTCAATAAATAAATAAATAAATAAATAAATAAATAAAAATAATAAAAATAGTGCCTTGCACTTGCTATGAACCTCTGGTTCTCTGAAACAGAAAGAAAGAAAAGATTTCTTTCTTTTCTTTGATCTAAATTTAGATCAAGAAATTAAAATGTGCTCTGCACTTCTTTTCCTGAATCTAAAAGATTCTTGGTGCTTTGCACAAATGCAATGCATTATTTGAAGGGCTAGGCCCAAATCAAAAAGACCTAGCAGGTCAAAATAAATTGCAAAGCAATAAAAGGGCTGGGCCCAAATAAAATTGATGCTCTGCATCCTTTCTGGGCAAAGCCCAAATAAAAGTAAAAGAAATGCAAAAGCAATGGACTTAGCCCAATCGTGGCAATAAGTCCTTAAATTAAATTGACTGAGCAAAATGGCTCTCCTAAATCAATCTACATCCGGTTCGAGGGTACATCTCCGAACTCCTTTGACATCCATCGTTGTAATTCCTCAACGACGTCAAAGAGGTGATGGGTCCCAACGACCACACACCCATATGGACTGCGGGGTCCTTAAACTCGTGGATCGAGACGTCCTTAAACTAACATCGGACCGAAACGTCCCTAAACTAATATTGGACCGAGACGTCCTTAAACTAACATCGGACCGAAACGTCCCTAAACTAATATCGGACCGAGACATCCCTAAACTAATATCGGACCGAGACGTCCCTAAACTAATGTCGGACCGCAACATCCCTAAACTAATATCGGACCACCACGTCCCTAAACTGGAATATGGACCACTACGTCCCTAAACTGGCGATAGACCACCACGTCCCTAAACTGGAAAACGGACCACTACGTCCCTAAACTGGAATAATAGAGCCTCCGAACGCTCTTTTGCCGGATCTAAACGGTCCCGTTTAAGTCGATCTTAGCCCCAAACACGGCTAACGTATCCTTAAACATTCATATGGATTATAAAACTCCCAATCAACTCTGGTTCGAGGGTACATCTCCGAGCTCCTCTGATACATGTCGTTGTAATCCTTCAACGACGTCAGAGAGGTGACGAGTCCCGATGGCCATACATTAAATTAATCACTACGTTAAGTTGATCTTAGTCTCAAACAGGATTAACGTATCCTTAACGAACGTTTAAGTTGATTCTAGCCACAACGCGACTAACGTATCCTTAAACTGAAAACACTAAACCCAAATCTAAGCAAATACGGATTTGGACTAATCCACGTCCTACGGGCGACGGCATTACTCAGTCTCCGTATACAATCCACGGGCAACCACAAACAAAACAAACACACACGACACGAAGTGAAATTCTGGAGAAGGAGAAAGTGGTTACCGCGATGCGGTAGCGTAATTAACTGCAGGGGCTTGCGCCTGCAGGGAAGAGCGTCCCCACAATCAAAAACCCCTCACCCTGACAGGGAATCTGACGAAGTCTGCTACATCGGCCGCATCCGTCTAAACCTCCGATACACGGTGCCATAAATCAACTTGGCATCTTCGGAGAGATAGAAGGATAAAACCAAATAGCATATGCCCCGAATCTCAGGCAAGACGTTTTCACGTCTAGGCCGCCTTTCGGAGGGGAACATTGACCTTAGTTAAGGTCATAAGTGCTAGGGGTAAAAACCATTATCGGGAGTTTCAAGTGTTGAAACTTGCAATGAGATTGCATACCTTCTATGTGATAGTTGGATCCCGATACCCACTGCGAGTAATTGTTACTCCTGGGAGAGTTTTGCACTTTACAATTAGCCGATCAAGTAGGTGTCTAGAAATGTGTCAACGGGGTTACGCCTCTGGAAAAACGAGGTTTACTGTAATTAGGTCCGTGCGAAAGCACGGGGAACCTCCCTCAAAGTACCGACACTGGCCTGGATGAAAGATTGGCGAACTTGTAGAGTGTAATTAATCCCAGCTAGTCTTTCCTTTTAGGGTTTGAAGGAAGATTTGATAAAAAACAGTGGGAGCCATCCTGATTAGATAAAATACATAACCAATCTAATCTTGCAAGAGCGCACGCAGAGTGTTTTCTTCTCTCTCTCTCCTGGTAGCGACCATATCACGCCTTAATCAAGATAATAAAATGGATGTATTGACCAAACCCGCTTGTTATACTGAGCTGGGGAACGTTGGTCCCGCTCCAACTTATAATTGTTATAAGACAGAGCAGGAGATAGGGGAATACCAGAATTCCTATGCCGCCCAAACGAAGAAAGCGCATGAGATGCATCTCCTTCGGGTGTGTTCATTATAAAGAACTGTTTCTCAATATCCTCTGAATTCTGGGTATTTGATACCGGATCAGGATCCCAGATATTTAATCTGTTACATAGGGCTACAAAAGGGTAGAAAAACTGAGAACGGGTGATAAGTTTCATAAGACAGAAAACGGGGCAAGTGTTGCAGCCAAGTCTGTTGGTCACTGTCACCCTGTATTACTAATACCATTCTGAACAAATGCTATTAGATACCGAACCTGATATACAAAATCATATCAGTCTCTTTATAAGTAAAGAATTGATAAAATTTTGTATTGATGGATAACGTTTTGAACATTTCCTATATCAAAAGTTGATCGGTTCAGGCACGTTATCTAAAAGCATTGACGTTCAAAATCAAACTACAGTTCCTCGTATACAGAAAACACACAAGAGGAAGAGTTCAGAAATGAACGAATCATTCTTGAGGCATTGTAGACTAGGTCATATCAATGCGACCCGACTGGCTGAAGTTACATTTTAGATCATATTTAAATCAGTTTGAATTTACATCTTGTGAAACTTGCCAGTCATGTCACAAAGATTAGATGAACATAGCTCTGTTTATTGGAAACAGAGAAAGAGTTAGTGAACTCTTGGGATTGATACATGATGATGTATGTAAGGTCTCCTGTCTACACATGCCAGGACTGGTTCTTTATACTTCATTATATTCTCTGATAATCTCTCAAGATTCAGACATATGTTCCTGTTGAAACAAAAGTCTGAACCTTTTGAGATATTCACAGAATATAAGTTAGAAGTAGAGAACCAATACGGGTATATGTATTATGTCCTATGATAAGATCAGGGAGGAGAATACTTGTGCATGGCATTCCTGGACCATTCTAAAGGAGAATGAGATTCTCTCTCCGTATTACTCCTCTGAATACACCACAGCACAACGGTGTATCAGGGCGGAGCAATCGCACAATATTAGATATGGTGTGCTCTATGATGAGTATTACTGAGTTACCTATTTCCTTTTGGGGTTATGCGCTTGAGAAGCTGCGTACCTATTGAATTAAGTTCGAATCAGATCGCTGCCTACCATTCCATATGAGATATGGTATGGAATGAGCCTATCTCTTAAGTAAGTTAAGATTTGGGATTGTCCGGCCTATGTCAAAAGCAAAATCCGGATAAGATCGAGGCAAGGTCAGTTCTGTAGAACTGGAAAGGTTCCAGATATACAAAACTGCAGCTGATAATTTGACAGAACCAAAGGATTCAATAGTTCCCGACGAACCTCAGCCTCTCCACCGATCTAGCAGGGTTCCTCACCTGCTTGAGAGATACTTCGGTTTCTCGATGACAGTGGGAGCAAGGATTGCATCATGAGATGATGACCCAACTAGATTCGAGCAGGCCATCAAGAGTAGGGACTCTGTAAGAATGGCTGGATGCTTAGCGATCTGAGATGGAATCCATGTACACCAACAAAGTATGGACTTTAGTTGCGATATCTGAAGGGTTAAATCCCCATCAGGAGCAGGTATATCTTGAGAAGATTACTTGGTGTAGATGGAAAAGTTGAGACTTTCAAAGCTAGACTTGTTAAAGGTTTTCGTCATCAACCAGGCACGGATAATGATGAAACCTTTTCCAGGGAATATGCTTAAGTCCATCCAGATCCTACTTGCCACGGCTATATACCATAACTACGATATCTGGTGGTTGGGTGCCATGACTACTTTTCTAAATAATGATTTAGAAGAGAACGTCTATAAGAACACAGCCAGAGGGCTTCGTAAACAGTGGGAGTAGCGGAAACGTGTGCAAGTTGCTTTACATAATGAAGTAGGCATCGCGGAGTTGGAACGTCTGTTTTGATGTGATAGTCAAAGTGTTTGACTTCATCAAAATGGTAGACGAACCTTGTATATACAAAAAAGTAGTAGAGAGTAAAGTGGTCATCTTCGTATTGTACGTAGACAACATACTCTTGATAGGAAAAGAGTTTCCTATACTACGCTCGGTCAATCTCCGCTTATCACAAGGATTCTCCAATAGGATCAAAGTGATACCTCCTAAATCCTGGAATTCAGGTCTATGAGATAGATCTAAATGGATGTTAGGATTCTCACTAGCTGTAGTAAGATAGTATCAATCGATCCTGGGGAGAATCACTGGAAGTGTTCCAGGGTGATAAAGACGACTGAATGTCAGTCGCAGGCATTGTCTTTACCCTTAGTAAAGGGACGGTATGTTGGAAGAGTTCCAAGCTAGATACCGTGGCAAACTAGACGATAAAGGCTGGTAACATCGCTATTTAAGATACTACCAAAGAGGCAGTTTGGGTGTATATTGGTTCATAAGATGAACTAGGTTCCTACCATTGTGTGACAATGGAAGTATGGCTTTGGCCCTGGAACCCTGGTCCCATCAGTGACCTAGACAAATTCTGAGGCAGTATCACCTGATCATGGAGATAGTTGATCTCCAGGTTGATCGAGGTTAGGAAAGTAGACTCAGCGAACAACACGGCGGATCCACTCACGAAGGCCTTTTCCCAAAGAGAGACTTTTAAGGGATGGTTGAGTATTAGATACTACAACCACTGCTACAGATGGCCCTAGTGCAAGTGGGAGATTGTTAGTTATATGTATGCCCTAGAGGCCATTACTGTACATTGGATGTATATTGTAGTGGATGCTGGGACTTATATAGGTAGGACTTTCTTACTCGACATGATAGTATGCTATCTGGTTGCTCTTTATCTTAACATGTATACTTTTTGTCTCTCTGTTACATGTTGATAAAGCCCTTAGGATGTGTACTCGACTTCCAGGACTATGATGCAGATCATACTAGTGGGGCCTGGGTAGTCCATGAGTACATCCTTCAATGTTCCTAGTCGTGAGAATATCGAGACGGGGCATCGATATTCCAGAGTAGACTAGCGTATATCTTCTCGACCCATGTGATGGGCGATGGATGATCCCATATCCATTGGTGTTTGACATCGGAGATGGTATGCGGGTGCTCAGTGGAGACTGGGTACACTGAACGGACTCGCCGAGAACTCCCAGATGGTATTATACCTCACGTCAGATGGCAGTTCTCTGGTGACACTGGTACAGCAAGTCTGTTGACCCGAGATCGTCATAGAGTCTTGTGTGTCTCCCACTGTGCTTTGATTTCCACCCTACCACGGCTCTACTGAGTCGTGCAAACAGGTGGTTTTTGGGTACAGTCCCGATTCACATGGAGGCAATGAGCGATAGGAGGGGATTCGTCTCTCCCGGTATTGGGGGTTGATGTTGCGCAATGCACGACTGGCCATAACAGGAAATCCCTGGCCAGGGTTGCTGTGATATACTGGTAAGAGTTATCAGTAGTTTCATGAAAGTTATGGACCCTACGTCGGCATGACTTATCAAGCTATTGGGGTCTGACGTTTACCACCCCTAGGCGAGATATGCGACATATCAGATGAACAGACCGGACTGTACGGTAAGTGTTACTGGTTGGATTCACAGGAGTGTGAGCGGGCTTGCTCGTCGATCTTCTGATCGCTCAATACCCGGGTGGACGTTACGTTTAGCAGACCGCTTGCGGCTTGTGGGTGTTTGATATGATCATCACCTACTGCCGGCGTATTGACGAGTCTTTAGAGTCCTACACAGAGCTTTCCTAGCTCAAGCGAAACGAAATAGGAGCGCATATGAGATATGTGCGGGACCGAGAATAATGCATGTATGTGATACCGTATTCTATTCTTGCGATTAATGTATCGATTAGTTATATGCGATATAACCTAGTTATCGAATCAAGGATTGATTCGATAAGCCGATACATTGGATATTAGTCGGTTATATGCGATATGACCGGATCGTTAAATCAAGTATTGATTTAATGATTTAATGCATAATTATATATTTGATATATTACTTTGCATTAACTAGTATTGGTTCATTTTAAAAGGATTTTCTCACTTGATGCACATTGTATATGTGATATATTTTTTATGTGCACTTGTTTGTATCATGTTTGATGATACAAGCTCACTTGGGTTTGTGTAAAGAATTAAACCATGTTTATTCTTTTCTCTTATTTATTTATCTATTTATTTATAATTCTTATTTTAGAAAAGATAAAGAGAAAAGAATGGTTGCTAGTTTTGTTTTTCTTTGAAGCTTCTTGAAGGTTTGAACAAGTCCACCATTCTTGTCTCTTCCTTAACCCTAACCATTCAAGTTAACCAGTCTATTCTCTACACCTAACTAAGGTTGCCAAATGATAAGTATTCATTTGTTTTTCTTTTTAAACATACTTATCATAATATTCCTTCTTCTTCTTCTTCATCATCAACATGAAGAAAGCTTGCTCCATCAATGGCAACTTGAGCTAATGAGTGAAAAATCCAATTCTAAAGCGAACCCACCTCCTATTTCTTCATCCTCTACCTCTTGCCAAGTAGTATAGGGTGTTTCCTTCACAAGTTTTCAAGCCTTGGTGAAGTTGGAGCTTGATCTTGTGATGCCTCGACGTAGATCATCTTCGGCATCGAACCGACGACCAAGCCCGCCCATTTCTCCGATGAAGCCGATGCTAGAGTCATGGATTTGATTTGGACAGCGGAGGGACCTCATCACGGAGCCTAGGACGTGGAGGACCGGATCTACAAAGGTTGTAGCTTCTTTCCTTTAGTTAAAAGTCGTTAACTTGCATCGCATAGCCTATATATCTAGTTAACGAACCGTATTAGGGTTTCTCGGCACTTGTAAAATTTAAATTGGCCGTGTTTGATCACTTGCAAGACTTCATTAGTGTGCCTAGGAACCCTACAGTTAGGTCAATGGTTAGGGTTAAGCATGAAGAAAAAAATGGTGACTTAGTCAAAGCTTCATGAAGCTTCAACATGCATCCAAAGAAAGCCACCATTTTTCTTTTCTTTTGCCAAAAAGAAATAAATAAATAGATATGAAAAACAAAACCCTAACCATTTAAATAACCATGGTTTAATCTTTACACAAACTCAAGTAAGCATGTATCATCAAACATGATACAATCAAGTGCACAAAAGTATATCACATATACAACTTGTGAACTTTGAGTGAGAAAATCCATTTAAAGTGAACCAATACTATTTAATGCAAAGTAATATATCAAATATATAATTATGCATTAAATAATTAAATCAACACTTGATTCAATGATCCGGTCATGTCGCACACAACCGACTAGTATACAATGTATCGATTTATCGAATCAATCCTTGATTCGATAACTAGGTTATATCGCATACAACCATTCGACACATTCATCGCGAGAATGAAATACGGTATCACATACACGCATTATTCTCGGTCCCGCACATATCTCATATGCGCTCCTATTTCGTTTCGTTTGAGCCAGGAAACCTCTGTGTAGGACTCTAAAGACTCGTCAATACGCCGGTAGCAGATGATGATCATATCAAGTACCCACAAGCCGCAAGCGGTCTGCTAAACGTAACGGCCACCCGGGTATTGAGCGATCAGAAGATCGACGAGCAAGCCCGCTCACACTCCTGTGAATCCAACCAGTAACACATACCGTACAGTCCGGTCTGTTCGTCTGATATGTCGCATATCTCGCCTAGGGGTGGTAAACGTCAGACCCCAATAGCTCGATAAGTCGTGTCGATATGAGGTCTATAACAATTCGAGAAACTACTGGTAACACTTACCAGTAAATCTCAGCAACCCTGGCCAGGGATTTCCGGTTATAGCCAATCGAACACAGCGCAACATCAACTCCCTATACCGGGAGAGACGAATCCCCTCCTATCGCTCATTGCCTCCATGTGATTCGGGACTGTACCCAAAAACCACCGTTTTGCACGCCCTCTTGGACGTGGTAAGGTGGAAATCAAAGCACAATGGGAACCACACAAGACTCTTTGACGATCTCGGGTCAACAAACTACTCCGTACCAGTGTCACCAGAGAACTGCCATCTGACGTAAGGTATAATACCATCTGGGAGTTCTCGGCGAGTCCATCCAGTGTACCCAGTCTCTACTGAGCACCCGTATATCATCTCTGATGTCAAACACCAATGGATATGGGATCATCCATCGCCCATCTGTATGGGTCGAGAAGGTATACGCTAGTCTACTCTGGTATATCGATGCCCCGTCTCGATACACCCACGACTAGGAACCTTGAAGGTGTTGGAGATAGTGCCCTCATAGTCAATTATTGGATCACAGGTACGTGATTGCAATGATTGCGGAGGACCTATACCGGTAGGACAGTCTTACTCGAAATGATAGTATGCTATCTGGTTTGCCTTTATCAGTCGTGTACATGTTCAGGTGACTGATTACATGTTACACTTTGATAGAGCCCTTAGGATCTTGCTTTACTACCAACAGTATGATGGCGATCATATACGTGAGAGTTGGGTAGTTTATATGCATATCCTTAATTGTGGTCCCTAGTCGTGGGAGTTTCGAGACAGGGCATCGATACTCCGGAGTAGACTAGTGCGTACAGTCGAGACCCCGACGAGGGGCGGTGGCCGGTCTCACAAGCCACTGGTGTCAGTTGGTACACCTAAGATGTATACAGGTGCTCATTGGGTTATGAGTACACCGGACAGGACTCGCCGGGAATCTGCTAGTTAGTACTATACCTATCGTCAGATAGCAGTTCCCTGGTGACATGTGTACAGGTTAGTTCATCGACCTGAGGTCGTCATTTGTCTCGTGTGAGTTCCCACTGTGCTTTGATTTCTACCCTACCACGGCTCAAAGGAGTCGTGCAAACAGGTAGCTTTTGGGTATAGTCCCGAGCCATATGGAGGCACGTGAGCGGATCGGCAGGGGATTCGTCTCTCCCGGTATTGGGGGCGAGATCGTGCTGTGTCTAGGAGAGCTATTACACATAGCCCACGGCCGTGGCAGGAGATTTACTGGTAGGTACTCCAGTAGTATCTCAGGGTGTTATTGGGCTTCACTCTGACACGACTTATACTGCTTCTGGGGGTCTGACGTTACTAGCCCCCTAGGCGGATATGCGATACTCATTGACGAACGGACCGGACTGTATATACATTGTCACTGTTAGGCTCGGTAGGGTTTCTGGATGAGTTCACTCATCGGCCTCCCTTGAGTTCGCTCATCAGCCTCCCTTGAGGTCAGTCCATGGGCAGCCGTTACGCATAGCTAGTGCCGCTGACGGTTTGTGGTTAAACCCACTGCCAGGGTACTGACGAGTCATTAGAGTCCCCCACAGACATTTTCCCAAGTTCGGACGAAACGTTGTAGAGGCCGTATGGTTTTATGGCAGGGTTCGGAAAATGCACGTGCGTTTACGCACGTGTTATTTTTCGGGCAGAAGATACTGGTCGGCTTTGGTTTAAGCCGGATCCAAGTATTATATTGAGTAGATATAATATCTTTGTCTCAGTTGCATTTGTATTCGGTCGTAATACAAATGCGGGTATATTTATACAGTTTCGGGGTTGTCCTGAAATTCGTTTCAGGATCACTTTTGGAAGTTGCCAGTTTCCAGTTTTCTATCAGCCGTCTTTTAACATTCAGTTAAAGACGGATTTATCTTTTCTTCAGTTGAGGTGAGTCAGTGTTCTAGAAGAGGTGACTAGGATTAATTGGTGTTGAGTTTTCATTGGATGCATTTAATGGTTCATTAATGCTTGATGACTAAGGTTGTTTTGATTCATTGTTTCTAAATGAGTCATGCTTTTCTTTAATGATCAAGATAAGCTTCTTTCTTTTATGGTCACCCCCTCCTTGCTCCTACCATCACCTCCCTCTTTACTTATATGTGGCCGGCTCCCTTGAGTGAGAGAGAGAGAGATTGATTTCATTTTTGGAGAGAAAAGACTATGGTTTAGGGTGCATGGAAATTTCATTGCCTCTTTCATTTCCATCACCCGATAAAATGGCAACTTCATTAACCGATCGTCCACGGACTTGGACGAAGTGAGACAAAGTCATCTACTCATTCTCTACATCATTCTTGGTCGTCTCTTTTAGCAAACTTGACGACCGAGTTGCCTCGAGTCAGAGGCGGGAGCCCGTTTAAAGAATCAGTGATGTGGTGCCACCTAGACGAGCATATTGGAGATCGATGAGATCGGAGCAGCCGCAACGGAGCGTGGGATGATGGTTGAAGAACGAAGGACTCGGATCGTTCGGTATAACCTTTCTACACTCTTTACAGTTTGTTAGTTTAGCAATAATGGCAGATCCGGGTTAAAGTATACGATAGCGCCAGTTAAAAAGTTTTTGTTCCGCATTTGGCGTCTGTAGACGGCCGGGGCGCTAGCGTAGACTTACAGTGGTATCAGAGCCTAACCATTTTGCTATACTAACTTGTGCTAACGCGTTTAAAATATCGATCGAACCGAAAAACTAAAAACTGCAATTTCTAACTTCACAGTTTCTGTTGTTTTTAAATGATCTCCTAAAATTTTTCTACATGTCTCAGAAAACTGTGCAGGCTTTTCTAAGAACCACGACAAAATTTGGGCACATGACTCCACCAAACCGCCGCGGAAACGCGGCCAAACCCATGGTTTGGCCGCGCATCCGCGGCCACTTGGTGAGCTCATGCTCCCAAATTTGTACAGTGGGTTCTTCTGTGGGAATTGAGGTTTTTGGTATATATATTTTGGGCCCAGGTTTTGTTACTGTTTACCAGTAAGAAGTGGGGCCCACTTTGTGATATTTGGTCGATCGAAATTTAAACATGTTAGTTTACAGTGCTTACATTATATCTCCTACCGGGAATGTCATTTGATCGGTAAACCGCGTCTGATTGCTATAGTTCTTTTAGACGGGTTTGCGAACGTGACATTCGCGTTGATGTTCTGTGTTGTGCTGTGATGTTGCGGATTTGTCGTGGTGGATAGCAGTGTGCAATGGTAGTACAGTTTGAGTTTATTTGTACATTTGATATTGCGAGGCGAGCGTCCAACTTGTGGACTGCCGTCACTGCTTGTTGTATAATATTCTTTTGGGGTACGACCAGGTTGCGGTCAATGTACCTGTTGTACTATTTTTCATTACTGTACTAGGTTTTGCCCCGCGACGGAGTGCACAGATAGCCGGGTTCTGGGGGGCAACGGGTCCGCATCTCATGGCTTTGAGAGGCAGAGGGGTCCCACTCTAGAATTGGCAGACTATTCGCCGCACTCGTAGGGGGTACAGGTTAACCCAAGGAGGGGTGCTCAAGCTACCGGATTCCGTGAAGTGCCGGGTGGTCCATTCACTATGCTGTAGGGGGCTGCCTCACTTCAGGTTTTGGCGGGTAACTTGCCGCACCCGTAGGGGTCTATGTTTCATTGCACAGGCTATCCCCACGACAGGGGAACGTCGGGTTTCAGCAGCGGCTCTGTGAAACCCGGGGATCCCAGATTATCTGTATGGTTCTGTGATGCTTATTACTTTTCTGTAATGTTGCATATTATCATGCCTGGAGCGATTATTGTATATTGGTTTATATACTATTAGATGTTGTATATGTTTTACACCCGCGCGAGTCCAGTCCCCGCTCTGTCGTTAGTTAAGTAACCTAACGGGTGATGACGGGACCCAGTGACGAATGCGGATGGCATATACGTACATTTTATTTTCGTTCTTTTCTGGTGTGATTGATTGATGGGACTGGGTTGATTCTGATCAATGCAAAGTAAAGCAAACCTGTTTACAGTTGTTGGAACAAATTTAAAAAGTGTTATTGCAAAGACGTTTTCTTTTGTTATGCATAGCGGTATTCAGTGGAATATCCTGGACCTCATTCGACGGGGCAAGGGCCGATATCCCTTCATCGGGACTGACCCCTTGGACAGAAGTTTGCGTCAGGGTAATAACTTCACTATAGTCGATTACAAGCTGCTTTGCATAGCGGTATTCATTGGAATATCCTGCACCTCATTCCATGAGGAAAGAGCCGAGATCCCTTTACCGGGAGTGACCTCTTTAGCAAAAGGTTTTCGCCACTATATTTTAAAAAAGCTATCAGGTTCCTTCAGCGATATCAAGTTCACTACGCTAAAGGTTTTTCGCCAAAAACCAGCCGTAGCCCTCCGTCGTTTCTTATGGATGGTCAGTAGTATTCAAGCTATGTTTGTTGGCATACGTCAAGGCATAGTGTTTGGTAGCTGCTGGGTATTCATTTGTTGCATAGATAGATGAGTTGGTTTGGGACAGTCGTATTACCTTGTTGGCATACGTCAAGGGTATGTACGGGTGGGTTCAAATTAACAAGATAATGACGGGCAGAACTTGACATGTGACTTATGATTTGTTGGCATACGTCAAGGTCATAAGAGCATGGGGTATAAATCATATCGGGAGTTTCTAAAGAAACTGAAACTTGCCAAGTATGCGCATACCTTCTGGAGTATGAGTAACGTGGATGCATTCCATCACGTTATCATACGATGAGAGTTGGATCCCGATTCCCACTGATGAGTTGGTTTACTCTTCGGGTGATCCCGATTGATTCTTCTTTCAGGTTTGGAGGAGAATTTGACAGGACAGTGGGAGGTTTCCGGATTAGATAAAGTGATAACCATTCTGATCTAGGTTAGAGTGCACGCAGAGTGTTTCTTTTCTCTCTCTCTTTGGCAGCGACTTTTGACCGACCCTAGACTATGACTAAGTGACCAGGTTGACCGAACCTTCTTAAAATACTGGTTTTTGGATTGTCTATGTTGCATAAGTCATTGCCACTCCTTCTTCTACCTTTTGAATTTCTCAGAACACCCGTATTACTACGGATATCCACTTCCATTGGATAGATCCATCGTATGGTTATATACGAGCTCGAAGGGACTTCTTCGAGGATGGATCCAGGTTCAGGAGAAATAGAATTGGTTTATTCAGTTGTCTTTTATTATCACCTTCTCTCAGGTTGCGAGGGCTCCTTGGTTTAGGAGAGCACACCTATTACGCTTATTGGACAGTCTTATTCCAAACCATAGGCTGGTGCCGAAAGGTAGGGAATTAAGAAAACCAATTAGCCTAAGTAGGGTGTGCAGAAGGAAATATGTAAAGACAAAATAAAAGGATTAGAAAGAGGGCAAAGTAAATTGCGACTGTTATCATTCACGACCAAACCGCATACTTCATCGCCACTCCTATTTCACCTTTAAAAGAATAAGGTATTATTCAGATGTCTTTTATCATCACCTTCTCTCAAGATACGAGTACTCCTTGGTTTAGGAGGGTACACCTATTATGCTTACTGGATAGTCTTCTTCCAAACCATAGGCTGGTGCCGAACGGTAGGGAAGGAAGAAAACCATTTAGCCTAACGATGGTGTACAGAAGGTAACGACTAAAGACAAATAAAGGGATTTGGAGAGATGGCAATAAAATATACGGTTGAAGTCATGAATAGGATTATGGAAGAGGCATTGCTATGAATACCAGGATACCCCTGCGAAACATTTTCATGTTTCAGTGCATTGTTAAAGAAAAACTGTTTTCCCGATTAGACACTTACTCCAAGGGTATGTATTTACCAGGTTTCATTCTCATATCTGTATGGTTTTACAGATGATGAGTGGGAGTAAGTTATTGGGAATTAGGTGATTATCCTCATTATATCGGAATTCGTTGTAATTGGTGATATTTGAGGAAATAGCCAGGGTACAGTTTTCAACCTACGACGCACAGGTTTTGAGTTGTTCAACTCAGCGGACTTATACAGAGTATTGTATGTTGTCCAGTGTCCTTCAGGACAAAGGAGTAGGTCCTCGTACTATGTTCTGTTTACTTATAACTTCTCTAGTTTTTAGACAAGTGTTTCGTAGAAATACATGGTCTAAGTTTTGAGAAGTTGTGGGTATAAGAATAAAGTAGAGAACCAGGTATCACAAGTATCGGGATTCTTCAAAGAGATCGAAGATGTAGATTCTTGTGATTGGTATTCAGATGATAGTGATAATTTTGAGAAACGTGTTTCTCTTTCAGGTTACTCATAATTGGATGGATTCCTAAGTTGAGTAATGCTGATTAGCCTTTTTCCATTAAGTTGATATACACTGGAGACAGCTGCATAATTTGAATCTGGTTCCAATTAAGTAAAGTGCCAAAGTTTCTATATTGGATATAGAATAGTTCGTACCTTAAAAGAAATTAAGGTACGGGGAGTTGTCCAGCTTATGCTTAAAACCAGACTCTGGATAACTCAGGGCACGTTTCTGTAATGGCTGTTTGTGGGTTGACCCTGGCTATGACGAGGGTTGATATTCTACCATTTGAAAGGTCAATAGTGATATTGTTCTTGACTCGCCACAGTTTTAGTAAAATGGATCTTTTTCAGAAAACAGTAGTGGGAGTATGGTAGAACTGGAAGTGTTTCCAGAACCGCGAACGATTACAGAAAATTTAATAGGACCTATATATTCAATCAGATTTGACATTCCAATAGCCACTCCGCAGATATGGTAGGTAACCTCAGACACCCGAGAGGTACTCCGGTAGCCTCAAGGACGGTGACAGGGAGGTTCTTATCTACCCAGACTTGACACTACTGTTGTTCCAGGCTATGAGACCCGGTAGGAGGGTTGTCGTAGTCAGTGGGAGCATCGGAAGCATGGTGGGCAAGTAGCTTATGTCTATTTATAGACTAGAGCAGTTATAGCGGAGATAGATCATCTAATTTTTGATGTGACAGTCATGGGTTTGACTTCAATCAGAATAGGGGATGGATCTGTTAAGAAGGTAGTAGGGTGTGATGTCATGGTATCTGGATGACATACACAGAGTAGGAAGTAAAATTCCTATACTACGATCGGTTGTACTGTGGTCATCACACAGTTGTTTCTCCAGACAGGATATGGATATAATATTTGACGTTCTAGTTTCTAGATCTATAGTTTTTTAGATCTGGATTTGGGTAGTTTCCCAATGTGGGTACTTTGACAGATATTCTAATGGTTTTTAGAATAGTTGACTCCTAGCATGGTGGTGTACCTGCAGGTGATGGAGTCACCCTCTCTAAAGGTGTCGTATAGACTAAAGGGGAGAGGGATGTGCATGATTGATAGATCACTTGCTTAGGCAATTGAGTCAATCATGAGATGTCAAGTACCACACCAGATGTTGTTTTTGCACTAGATGCAATAAGTTTGTATTAATCCAATCCTGGAGAAACATAAGGAAGCAGTTTTAGAACATAAGTACATGTTCTACGGATTTGATGACGGCAGCCTCTTTCGGGAGACGATTATCATTTCAGGCTTCAAAGGTGACATGGTTGACAGAGTGATTGTCAGAGTTATAGTTTTTCCCTCTGACGAAGAGGGACAGTATTATGGACAGGTGGTCCGAGAGGATACTGTGGGTGGCATGGTGCCGATTACTGATTAGGTTCAGTGATCGATACAGTCTAAGAAGTTTGGATTTGGAGTTCATTTATGAACTAGGTCCCATCAGATATCCAGACATATTCTAAGACAGGTATTACTCGATTCGGGAGATGGCTTTCTCCGCGAACTTGAGACAAAGAGAGATAAAGAAAGAAACTTCTAGGCGGATCCACTCACTGAGGCTATTTCTCGAACACAATAGTTTTACAAACGGGCTTTGTGAAACTGATTAGTAGAGGAGTTGGATGTTCGGTTTCACACGGGCTGTGAGTAGTCGACATCGCAATAATTAGCCTTGAGTGCAAGTGGGAGATTGTTGGAGATAGTGCCCTCATAGTCAATTATTGGATCACAGGTACGTGATTGCAATGATTGCGGAGGACCTATACCGGTAGGACAGTCTTACTCGAAATGATAGTATGCTATCTGGTTTGCCTTTATCAGTCGTGTACATGTTCAGGTGACTGATTACATGTTACACTTTGATAGAGCCCTTAGGATCTTGCTTTACTACCAACAGTATGATGGCAATCATATACGTGAGAGTTGGGTAGTTTATATGCATATCCTTAATTGTGGTCCCTAGTCGTGGGAGTTTCGAGACAGGGCATCGATACTCCGGAGTAGACTAGTGCGTACAGTCGAGACCCCGACGAGGGGCGGTGGCCGGTCTCACAAGCCACTGGTGTCAGTTGGTACACCTAAGATATATACAGGTGCTCATTGGGTTATGAGTACACCGGACAGGACTCGCCGGGAATCTGCTAGTTAGTACTATACCTATCGTCAGATAGCAGTTCCCTGGTGACATGTGTACAGGTTAGTTCATCGACCTGAGGTCGTCATTTGTCTCGTGTGAGTTCCCACTGTGCTTTGATTTCTACCCTACCACGGCTCAAAGGAGTCATGCAAACAGGTAGCTTTTGGGTATAGTCCCGAGCCATATGGAGGCACGTGAGCGGATCGGCAGGGGATTCGTCTCTCCCGGTATTGGGGGCGAGATCGTGCTGTGTCTAAGAGAGCTATTACACATAGCCCACGGCCGTGGCAGGAGATTTACTGGTAGGTACTCCAGTAGTATCTCAGGGTGTTATTGGGCTTCACTCTGACACGACTTATACTGCTTCTGGGGGTCTGACGTTACTAGCCCCCTAGGCGGATATGCGATACTCATTGACGAACGGACCGGACTGTATATACATTGTCACTGTTAGGCTCAGTAGGGTTTCTGGATGAGTTCACTCATCGGCCTCCCTTGAGTTCGCTCATCAGCCTCCCTTGAGGTCAGTCCATGGGCAGCCGTTACGCATAGCTAGTGCCGCTGACGGTTTGTGGTTAAACCCACTGCCAGGGTACTGACGAGTCATTAGAGTCCCCCACAGACATTTTCCCAAGTTCGGGCGAAACGTTGTAGAAGCCGTATGGTTTTATGGCAGGGTTCGGAAAATGCACGTGCGTTTACGCACGTGTTATTTTTCGGGCAGAAGATACTGGTCGGCTTTGGTTTAAGCCGGATCCAAGTATTATATTGAGTAGATATAATATCTTTGTCTCAGTTGCATTTGTATTCGGTCGTAATACAAATGCGGGTATATTTATACAGTTTCGGGGTTGTCTTGAAATTCGTTTCAGGATCACTTTTGGAAGTTGCCAGTTTCCAGTTTTCTATCAGCCTTCTTTTAACATTCAGTTAAAGACGGATTTATCTTTTCTTCAGTTGAGGTGAGTCAGTGTTCTAGAAGAGGTGACTAGGATTAATTGGTGTTGAGTTTTCATTGGATGCATTTAATGGTTCATTAATGCTTGATGACTAAGGTTGTTTTGATTCATTGTTTCTAAATGAGTCATGCTTTTCTTTAATGATCAAGATAAGCTTCTTTCTTTTATGGTCACCCCCTCCTTGCTCCTACCATCACCTCCCTCTTTACTTATATGTGGCCGGCTCCCTTGAGTGAGAGAGAGAGAGAGATTGATTTCATTTTTGGAGAGAAAAGACTATGGTTTAGGGTGCATGGAAATTTCATTGCCTCTTTCATTTCCATCACCCGATAAAATGGCAACTTCATTAACCGATCGTCCACGGACTTGGACGAAGTGAGACAAAGTCATCTACTCATTCTCTACATCATTCTTGGTCGTCTCTTTTAGCAAACTTGACGACCGAGTTGCCTCGAGTCAGAGGCGGGAGCCCGTTTAAAGAATCAGTGATGTGGTGCCACCTAGACGAGCATATTGGAGATCGATGAGATTGGAGTAGCCGCAACGGAGCGTGGGATGATGGTTGAAGAACGAAGGACTCGGATCGTTCGGTATAACCTTTCTACACTCTTTACAGTTTGTTAGTTTAGCAATAATGGCAGATCCGGGTTAAAGTATACGATAGCGCCAGTTAAAAAGTTTTTGTTCCGCATTTGGCGTCTGTAGACGGCCGGGGCGCTAGCGTAGACTTACAGAAGGATGTACTTATGGACTACCATGTCCCCACTAGTATGATCCGCATCATAGTCCAGATAGTCAAGTACACATCCTAAGGGCTTTACCAACATGTATCAGAGAGATAATCAGTGTACACGTTAAGGTAAAGATCAACCAGATAGCATACTATCATGTCGAGCAAGAAAGTCCTCCCTATATATGTCCAAGCATCCACTACAATATACATCCAATGTACAGTAATGGCCCCTAGGGCATACATATAACTAACAATCTCCCACTTGCATTAGGGCCATCTGATAGCAGTGGTTGTAATATCTCATACTCAACCATCCCATAAAAGTCTCTCTCTGGGAATAGGCCTTCGTGGGTGGATCCGCCGTGTTATCCTCGAAGTCTGCTCTCCTAACCTAGATCACCCTGGAGATCAACTATCTCCATGATCAGGCGATACTGCCTTAGAATATGTCTGGATCACTGATGGGATCGGCGTTCCTTGGCATAAGCCACAACTCCATTGTCTCACAATGGTAGGAACGTAGTTCATCTCATGAACCTGTATACACCCAAACATCCTCTTTGGTAGCATCTTAAGTAGCGATGTATCTTGCCTTTATCGTCTAGTATGCCACGGTATCTAGCTTGGAACTCTTCCAACATACCGTCCCTTTACTGAGGGTAAAGACAATGCCTGTGACTGACACTCAGTCGTCTTTATCACCCTGGAACACTTCCAGTGATTCTGCCCAGGATCAATTGATACCATCTCACTACAGCTAGTGAGTATTCTAACACCCAAATAACATCTATCTCATAGATGAAAACTCAGGATTTAGGAGGTATCATCTTGATCCTATGTGGAAAATCATTATGATAAGCGGAGATTGATCGAGCGTAGCATAGGAAACTCCTTCCCTATCAAGAGTATGTCATCCAGGTACTCTACGAGGATCGTCACCATACTCCCTACTACATTTTTGTTTATACAAGGTTCATCTACCATTTTGATGATGTCAACTTCTTTGACTAATCCATCAAAACAGATGTTCCAACTCCGCGATGCCTGCTTTATCCTATAAAGCATCTTGCATACGTTTCCGCTGCTCCCACTGTCTACGAGGCCCTCTGGCTGTGTACTTATAGACGCACTCTTCTAAAACATCATTTAGAAAAGCAGTCATGACACCCAACCACCAAATATCGTAGTCATGGTATGTAGCCGTGACAAGTAGGATTTGGATGGACTTAAGCATAGCTCCTTAGAAAAAGGTTTCAACATAATCCATGCCTGGTCAATGATGCAAACCTTTAACAAGTCCAGCTTTGAAAGTCTCAACTTTTCCATCTACACCAAGTAATCTTCTCAAGATATACTTGCTCCTGATGGGGATTTAACCCTTCAGATATAGCAGCCAAAGTCCTTACTTTGCTGATGTATAAGGATTCCATCTCAGATCACTAAGCATCCAGCCATTCTTACAGAGTCTTACTCCTAATGGCCAGCTCGAAGCTAGTTGGGTCATCATCTCATGATGCAATCTTCGCTCCCACTGTCATAGAGAAACAGAAGTATCTCTCAGGTGGGTGAGGAACCCTACTAGATCGGCGGAGAGGCTGAGGTTCGTTGGTATCTACTGAATCCTTTGGTTCTACCAAATCATCTGCTGTAGTTTGTATAGCTGGAACCTTTCCAGTTCTACATTACAGACCTTGCCTCGAGCTTGTCCGGATTTTTCTTTTAGACATAGGCCGGTCAACCCCAAATCTTAACTAGCTTAAGACATGGGCTCTTCCCTTTCCATATCACATATGAAATGGTAGGCAACTGATTTGATTGGAACCCTATTCAATAGGTATGCAGCTTCTCAAGTGCATAACTCCCAAAAGGAAACAGGTAACTCAGTAGTACTCATTTTAGAGCACACCATATCATATAGGGTGTGATTGCTCCGCCCCGATACACCATCGTGCTATGGCGTATACGGAGGAGTAATGCTGGGAGAGAATCTCATTCTCCTTTAGAATAGTCTAAGAATTGCGTGCTCAAGTATTCTCCTCCCTGATCTCATCATAGGACATAATACTTATACCCGTATTTTGGTTCTCTACTTCTAATTTATATTCTGTGAATATCTCAAAAGGTTCGGACTTGTGTTTCAACAGGAACATATGTCTGAATCTTGAGAGATTATCAAAGAATATAATGAAGTAAAAAGAATCAGTCCTGGCATGTGTAGACAGGAGACCTTACATACATCATCATGTATCAGTCCCAAGAGTTCATTAACTCTTTCTCTGTTTCCAATAAACAGGGCTATGGTCATCTAATCTTTGTGACATGACTGGCAAGTTTCACAAGATGTAAATTCAAACTGATTTAAATATGCATCTAAATGTAACTTCAGCCAGTCGGGCCGCATTGATATGACCTAGTCTACAATGCCTCAAGAAGGACTCGTTCATTTCTGAACTCTTCCTCTTGTGTGTGATCCATATACTAAGAACTGTAGTTTGATTTAGAACATCAATGCTTTTAGATAACGTGCCTGAACGGATCAACTTTTGATATAGGAAATGTTCTAAACATTATCCAACAATACAAAATTTTATCATTTCTTTAATAATAAAGAGACTGATATGATTTTGTATATCAGGTTCGGTATCTAATAACATTCGTTCAGAATCAATGTATGGTAATACAGGGTGACAGTGACCAACAGACTTGGCTGCAACACTTGCCCCGTTTTCTGTCTCATGAAACTTATCACCCGTTCTCAGTGTTTCTACCCTTTTGTAGCCCTATGTAACAGATTACATATCTGGGAACTTGATCCGGTATCAAATACCCAGGACGCAGAGGATATTGAGAAACAGTTCTTTATAATGAACACACCCGAAGATGATGCATCAGCATGCACTTTCTTCGTTTGGGCGGCACGGGAAATCTGGTATTCCCCAATTTCCTGCTCTGTCTTATAACAATTATAAGTTGGAGCGGGACCAACGTTCCCCAGCTCAGTATAACAAGCGGGTTCAGTCAATATTCCGTTTTATTATCTTGATTAAGGCGTGACATGGTCGCTACCAGGAGAGAGAGAGAGAAGAAAATACTCTGCGTGTGCTCTTTCAAAAATAGATTGGTTATTATTTTATCTAATCAGGATGGCTCCCACTGCTTTTTATCAAATCTTCCTTCAAACCGTAAAAGGAAAGACTAGCCGGGATTAATTACACACTATAAGTTCGCCAATCTTTCAGCCAGGCCAGTGTCGGTACTTTGAGGGAGGTCCCCCGTGCTTTCGCACGAACCTAATTAATGTAAACCTCGTTTTCCCAGAGGCGTAACCTCGTTAACACCTTTTTAGACACCTACTTGATCGGCTAATTGTAATGTATAAAACTCTCCCAGGAGTAACAATTACTCGCAGCGGGTATCGGGATCCAACTATCTCATAGAAGGTATGCAATCTCATTGCAAATTTCAACACTTGAAATTCCCGATAATATTTTGCCCCTAGCGTCCTATGACCTTGACGGAGGCCAAACTACCCATAGTCTGCTAGTCAAGTTCAACCCGTCATTTCCCGATTGAATTAAACCCACCCGCACGACCCTTGACGGAGGCCAAACAACGCCGTACGAATACCATAATCCAATCGCATCATATGCTAGCAGATAAGCACTAGTTAGCTACCGTACACTACGCCTTGACGGAGGCCAAACTACCACAGCACGAATACTAACTAGTACTTATCTGAAATGACGGAGGGCTACGTCAGGTTTTTCTGAAAACCTATTGCGTAATGAACTTGATATCGTTTTAGAATCAAATGATTTTAAAATGGAGTGCTTTTGAGGCTTTTCTAGCTTTGCTAAAGGAGTCACTCCTGGTGAAGGGATCGTCGGTCCTTTTCTCGTCGAATGAGGTGCGGGATATATCATATATATCACTGTGCAAAGCTAAAACACTTAAAAGCAATCAAAATACAAACCGAGTGTGTAGCATCTGCCAGTTATTGCTAAAGGAGTCACTCCCGGTGAAGGGATCTCGGTCCTTTCCTTATCGAATATGGTGCAGGATATATCATATATACCGCTGTGCAAAGCAAGAACTGTAGCTACCTGTTTTATTTTGAAATTCGATTCTACAACATCTTAGGTTTCTTTTATTTCATTAATCTCATTAATGAAGTCCCATCATTTATGTACCTAAACATCACAGATAAATACGACGTACACTTATGCCATCTGCATTCGCCTCGATGTCCCCTCGTGCACCGTTAGGTTAGGTAACTAACGGCAGAGCGGGGCAGGGCTAGCGCGGGTGTAAAACATAAGTAACATCTATATAATATATCATATATACTATATACAGCATTTATCACAGAGCATCACATGATCACATCACAGATATCGCAGCAGAAGAATCATATGAAATATTGGATATACTAGGAGGTCCGTGTTTTCAATACGAGCCAGTATAAAACACGGATTCCACGGTCGTGATGAATAGCCAAACCCACACCCCTAAACCCCTACGAGAGCGGCAAGCAACCCTACCATTTCTAGAGTTAGCAGACCCGGACTCGACTCCTCGAGTTGGTCTCCCACTGGACTCCAGAACCCGGTTACTTGTGCCCTCCTCCTTGAGTCTATCCTAGTGCGGAAAAGTAAATAATATACAAAAGGTGACATCTTCCGCAACCTGGAAGTGCCCCAATAAAAGAATATTACAAACAAGTTTTTACATGAATGAAAATGAAAAACACTCATCTCACATAAAAACCCCCGGCTATTCAAACACGACGATCCAATATAACATATCCAGAAACACATAGCATCACATGTCATCAACGTAAGTAAATATGCGCATCCCAATTGTCGTTTACATATAGCAACGAAACCGGCGATATCACATATTACACTTACGGTCACAGAAAAGAAAGTGTAAAACTACAACAGTTGGAATCCGCAACCACCTCAGACATCGCATGCCTGACCAAATGAATTTTTTAGACATCGCATGCCTAACAATTATAAACCCCGCATTTTAGTCTCAAAATCGAAAACACTTTTCAATATCAAGTCGGGCAATTCAACAAGATTCCTGACATCCTGATCGAATGCTCGTCGCAAACTTCAGTAGGCAGTCGCACCCCCGATGCCGTCGACGAAGTGCACCAAGGCGGAACACCGCTGCTGCGAGCACCCAAACGGATGCTTTCGGCGACGGGGTTCTCCTACAGTCACTTGGTCGGGGCTATGGGTGAGGCTGTCTATTAAGTTTACCCGGCGAGTATCCGGGTACGCTACGTGATTGCGACGGACTTTTGATCACATCAAAATTCCGTGGCAACCGATCAAGTGAGACTAAGCTGCTGTGTTTATAATATTCATTCAGTTATCTCATAACTGCTTGTGAATTCCAATTATTGTATCACATTCCGGATAAGATAGAAAATGTTAAACTTTCCGATCGAACAATCGAACACCCAAGTTTTCCCGATCAACCGAATGAAATAAGTTCAAAGACATTCACTTCATGCCTCAGTACCAACGGTCCAGCCGTAGAAGGGTCAAGCCAACACCTCACATGTGGCACGCCGTACTGCCCCAAACCCTAAGGTTCAAAAGGCAGTTCAAGACGGTCACATAATCGAGTTAAGATTTGTTGTCTTCTAGAGGGTCCATCGCGTTACTTGCACTACTTAGAACGTCTTTAAATACCGGAAAAATCCAACACTTGGAAATTTCCCGACAGGGGAAAAATTGGGTATTTATATCTGGTCGAACTTTTTAACATATTCAAAACTTATCCGGAAAACACATAGAAAAAATTAGACAATCCGATCGAATCTGCGAATTCCCTAAACAACCCCAGAAAACTCAACTGTAGAGTAAATATTAAAAATTCCCATAAAACTCAGCACTGTTAAATAGGAATTACTGTGCAAATTGGTAGGGTTGACGTCATCAAAGGGCCGCGGAACCGCCGCAGAAGCTAGGCTTCTGCCGCGGTTCCGCCGCAACTTAAAGGTATCTTTTATCCAATTTTGCACCGTAATTCTTAGATTTCCCTGCTGAATTTTTTAAGCATTTTTAATCTGGAAAAAACCCAGTTTTTGAAAAAACGCCAGAGAGCATTATCGGGTTAGGGTTTCGGGTCGATCGGGTTTCAAACTTCGTCTACGCATCGCCTAAGGCTCTAGCTAGGCTCTGATACCACTGTAGGGTTCTTAGGCACTCTAATGAGGTCTCACAAGGCATCAACCATGCCAATTTCAAATTTTACAAGTGCCGAGAAACCCTAATACGGATCGTTAACTAGATTTTAGGCGAAACAAATGCGACTAGCTAACAACTTAACTAAAAGAACGGAAATACAACCTTTGTAGATCCGGTCCTCCACCTCCATAGCTCCGTAATGAAGTCTCCTCGCTGTCCAAATGGAATCCCGGGCTCTAGCGTCGGCTTCATCGGAAAAATGGGCGGGCTAGGTCGTCGACTTCAATGCCGAAGATGATCTACGTCGAGGCATCACAAGATCAAGCTCCCACTTCACCAAGTCATGAAACTTGTGAAGAAAACACCCTATACTACTTGGCAAGAGGTAGAGGATGAAGAAATAGGAGGTGGGTTCACTTTAGAATTGGATTTCACACTCATTTTCTCAAGTTGCCATTGATGGAGGCAAGCTTCTTCTTGAAGAAGAAGAAGATGATGATGAAAAAATGTTATGATAAGTATTTTCCAAAAAGAAAATAAAATCAATACTTATCATAATCCAACCATGGTCAAGTGTAGAGAATAAACTAGGGTTAGGTCAATGGTTAGGGTTAAGCATGAAGACAAAAATGGTGACTTAGTCAAAGCTTCATGAAGCTTCAACATGCATCCAAAGAAAGCCACCATTTTTCTTTTCTTTTGCCAAAAAGAAATAAATAAATAAATGAATAAATAGATATGAAAAACAAAATCCTAACCATTTAAATAACCATGGTTTAATCTTTACACAAACTCAAGTAAGCATGTATCATCAAACATGATACAATCAAGTGCACAAAAGTATATCACATATACAACTTGTGAACTTTGAGTGAGAAAATCCATTTAAAGTAAACCAATACTAGTTAATGCAAAGTAATATATCAAATATATAATTATGCATTAAATCATTAAATCAACACTTGATTCAATGATCCGGTCATGTCACACACAACCGACTAGTATACAATGTATCGATTTATCGAATCAATCCTTGATTCGATAACTAGGTTATATCGCATACAACCATTCGACACATTCATCGGGAGAATGAAATACGGTATCACATACACGCATTATTCTCGGTCCCGCACATATCTCATATGCGCTCCTATTTCGTTTCGTTTGAGCCAAGAAACCTCTGTGTAGGACTCTAAAGACTCGTCAATACGCCGGTAGCAGATGATGATCATATCAAGCACCCACAAGCCGCAAGCGGTCTGCTAAACGTAACGGCCACCCGGGTATTGAGCGATCAGAAGATCGACGAGCAAGCCCGCTCACACTCCTGTGAATCCAACCAGTAACACATACCGTACAGTCCGGTCTGTTCGTCTGATATGTCGCATATCTCGCCTAGGGGTGGTAAGCGTCAGACCCCAATAGCTCGATAAGTCGTGTCGATATGAGGTCTATAACGATTCGAGAAAATACTGGTAACACTTACCAGTAAATCTCAGCAACCCTGGATAGGGATTTCCGGTTATAGCCAATCGAACACAACGCAACATCAACTCCCTATACCGGGAGAGACGAATCCCCTCCTATCGCTCATTGCCTCCATGTGATTCGGGACTGTACCCAAAAACCACCGTTTTGCATGCTCTCTTGGACGTGGTAAGGTGGAAATCAAAGCACAGTGGGAACCACACAAGACTCTATGACGATCTCGGGTCAACAGACTACTCTGTACCAGTGTCACCAGAGAACTGGCATCTGACGTAAGGTATAATACCATCTGGTAGTTCTCGGCGAGTCCGTCCAGTGTACCCAGTCTCTACTGAGCACCCGTATATCATCTCTGATGTCAAACACCAATGGATATGGGATCATCCATCGCCCATCTGTATGGGTCGAGAAGGTATATGCTAGTCTACTCTGGTATATCGATGCCCCGTCTCGATACACCCACGACTAGGGACCTTGAAGGATGTACTTATGGACTACCATGTCCCCACTAGTATGATCCGCACCATAGTCCAGATAGTCAAGTACACATCCTAAGGGTTTTACCAACATTTATCAGAGAGACAATCAGTGTACACGTTAAGGTAAAGATCAACCAGATAGCATACTATCATGTCGAGCAAGAAAGTCCTCCCTATATATGTCCAAGCATCCACTACACTATACATCCAATGTACAGTAATAGCCCCTAGGGCATACATATAACTAACAGTACAGGAGACCAAAGAAAAATTTTCATCACTTGATTCCTCCACCCCGCTGCGGAACCGCGACAAGAAGGTACTTTAGGCGGCGGAAACGCGGCGTAACTAAGGGATCTAGGGTTCACACTTCTCTGGTATCTTTTTCAACTCCTTCTCTCTCCTCTCAAATCCAATAAAATCTATTTTCTGCAGGATTCTTTGCAAAATAGCGCCGCTCAAAAATCTTTTTGCAAAAGTTTTGTGATTGGTTTTGTTTTGCATATTTTAATACGGACTTTAAGGGGCAAAGACCAAATCAAGATTAGGTGGGGATTTCATCACCCTTCCTAAGCCCCACAAATCACAAACCGAGCATCTAGATCAACCTTTCATTAATTTAAAAAATATCTAGACCAGACTCTACGGACTGTCGCGCTCAATAAGGACAGAGGAAGGTCGTGGGTAATCTATCGTTTATCCGCATTACTTTTGTAGTGCCTAGGAAAGTGTGTCAAAGGCTAGTGGTTTTTAATTAGGCCCACTACTGTGGTTCCTTTCCACTTACCTGACACTTACCTGGCTACAAGGGTAGTACAGAGGCGGTAGAGGATTGATTCTGTGGCTTGTCCTTTGGAAGTCTAGGAGCGGTCTAGAGACTGGACCTAGGTGACCTTAGTTCTAGGGTTGCTTTTGCATTTTAGAGTGATTTGTCTTGAGTCCCACTTTTTCAAAAACAAACCAATTTTAAATCACACGCACGCTGCCACTTGCACTAAACCCGCTTAGTGCATGCTCGGCTGGACACGAGATCCTAGTGCCCGTCTTGTCCGCGTTCCTGCTATCGACTCCGAAGTCGGTACTTCTTCATCCTCTTTTCCCCCACCACACACCACGACCGAGATGGACGGCACTCCATCAAAATATAACGCCACGCTGCCACCACACGTAGGTGCGCAGAATCCACCGCGCATCTCTCTCCAAAAGAGATGTTATCCTATCTGTGGTCCTCTTCCCACTTGTCTATCTCTTCCACCACCTAACGGGGATAATTTCGAAATTAAACCCCACTACATCAATCTGCTGCCCAAATTTCACGGGCTTGAGTCGGAAGACGCGTACGTTTTCATCACCAAATTCGAAAACGTATGCGCATTGATGGGTACTTCACAGTTGACTGTCGATGTTATGCGCTTGCGTCTTCTCCCATTCACACTGTGCGACTTGGCAGAAAAATGGCTTTATAATACTGCCACACACTCTATCACTAATTGGGATGAATTCGTCATAGCATTTCTTAAGAAGTTTTACCCAAACCATAAGACTGCCCATATTAGGAGCGAGATCAACCAGTTCACCCAGCTTCCCAATGAACCATTTTGGAAGTGCTTTGAACGTTTCAAGGATCTGCTTGTCCAATGTCCTCATCATGGAATACAAAGATGGGATTTATGTCGGATTATATATGAGGGCATTAATCCAGCGACAAAGCAGATGCTTGAAACAATGTGTCAATGCAATTTCATGTCTAAAGATGACGGTGAGCATGGAAATATCTGGAAGATCTCGCAGAAAACACTTTACAGTGGGAAAGCATAAGACCACCTTCAACTAAGGAAGGTATTCACCAGCTCGATATTTCTATCGCAGTAAAAGCTGAAATAGCAGCGATACAGAAGAAACTCGACGCTATTTAGAACAAATTCTCATCATTCTCCCTAAATCAGATCACGCTTCCTAAGACAGTCTGTGGTTGCTGTTCAGATCCTTCACACTTGACAGAAGAATGTCCTATGAATGCATCGGTTCAAACTAATGTTGTTTTTCAGCAGCGACCTAGAAACGATCCTTATTCTTCCACATACAATCAAGGATGGAGGAATCACCCTAACTTTGCTTGGAACAAAAACCAACAAAGCAATTATCAAAGACCTCCTCCACAGCAACCACAACCACAAAGTCAGCTCCCCTTTCAGTCACAAAATTTCCAAAATCCGGCCAACACTTCTACACCACAAGTGGCCGGTACTGACAACTCTTTACTTGCACAAACTTTGGATTTGTTCATGAAACATTCCATGCAATTGTCGGCTGAGATGAAGTCTTCTATTGATACCATACAGAAAGACTCTGCCTCCCACAGTGAGAGTATTAAATCAATAGAAAACCAACTCGCATAGTTAAACGCCGCAATGAGTAAGAGAGAGAAAGGGAAACTCCCATCTCAACCCATATCTAATCCTGGCCACTCACAAAGTTATAATGTGAGTGCCGTTACTACGTTGAGATCGGGAAAAGAGCTGAATAACCGAGTGGGTGAGCAATGTGATGATAGTAACACCAGTGATACCCCAGCTTCTTCTTCTTCTTCCCCTAATTCGTCTAGTCTGCCACCTTCATCCGAGCCTATTCTCTATTTTCCCAAAGGCTCAAACATTTCGCCAAATCTATCTAAGTCGGTTCCCACTCCAGTTTTGGGATCGAATCCGTCCCCACAATCCTCTCCAATGTTGGACCAAACCCTTATTGATAAAGCACCTTATCCAAATAGGTTAAGGGGCAACAGACCAAGTCCATAAATGGAGAAGATTGTGGAAATTTTTAAGCAAGTTAACATAAACATTCCTCTCCTAGATGCTATTCAACAAGTTCCGTTATATGCGAAAATCCTAAAGGACTTGTGCACTAGGAAGAGAAAAGTTCAAGTACCTAAAAAAGTTTTCCTTGCGAGTAATGTGAGCACAGCTTTTACACAACAACTACCTAAGAAACGAAAGGACCCCGGAAATCCTACAATTTATATTTCTATTGGGGGTAAAAATATCAATCGTGCTCTACTCGATCTAGGTGCTAATGTTAACTTGCTTCCGTATTCTGTTTATGAGCAATTAGGGATCGGAGAGTTAAAACCTGCGCATTGCACTCTTCAAATGGCCGATCGATCTATCACCCAACCAAGGGGTGAGCTAGAGGATGTGTTAATCAAAGTCGGGGAATTGATATTCCCTGTGGACTTTATCGTTATAGATACACAACCTGTGGCAAACCCACGCAATCAAATCCCGGTGATACTCGGTCGACCCTTTTTGGCCACTTCCAATGCAGTAATTAATTGTAGAAACAGCTCTATGACCCTATCCTTTGGAAAGAACTCAATTGAGCTTAACATTTACAGGTTGGGAAGTGAACCCTCCGAACCCTATGCTCATGTGTGTTTTGTTGAATTAATGGATGTCGACAGCAGCGAATTTGATCAACCTCATGATACTGACTCTTTTCATATGTTATTGTTTGACCCAACCATGTATTCTTCCGGGTCAGCATCTAACGCTGATGAGGAACTTTTTATAGATTCTGACGATCACCCTATTTTTTCTGATGACATTATTCTTCGGGGTATCGACGAAAGCTTTGAGGAAATTTTCACTGATGAACTCGCATTTTTAAAAGATACGGGTGTTGAGATAAATCAACTCCAAGATGAAGAAATTGGACCTCGACCCCTTCTTTTGGACAATCATGATAATGCGAGTAATCCATCCTTATTATCACTGTGCCGTCTCTCCAAATTGAGACGCAATCCTTTTCCATTACACCTCTTATCACCTTCCCACTTCTTCACGTCGAAAGGTAACATGTTCTTCCACCAACCTTGGTGCTTCATCGATAAAATTTTTGAATGGTTGGTGTTGACCTTCGGTCTTTGAAAAGCTTGGCATTGACCAATAACCTTGACCCTCTCATGTGATTATAAAAAGATTAAAATTGTTTAACTCAAGTTTGGGGGAGGTGGTATATTTTGGCTCTTGAAAGAAAATGATTTTTACAAAATTGTGAGCCAAAAATAAGTTTGGGGGAGTAGTTTCACTTTCATATATGCTTCCCCCCATTAATAATTTCCTCCCAAGTCTACAGGTTTTTGAGCTTAATGGATGACATCAGTGAGGACACTGCTGTAAACAGGTTTGGGGGAGGTTTGTGTTTATTTACGCATCAATTTGTATTATACTTTGCATAAGCACAACATTTTCAAAAATTTTAAAAAAATTTCTTTTATAACAAAAGAGTAGAAAGTGAAAAATTACATCCAAAAGATAAGAATAGTTTAAGAAAACCAAGAAAATTAGAAGTTTTCTTAAACGAACTGGTAATAAGTAGTTATGAGCCGTTGTCCCAAGGGTTAGTAAGATGAAGGAAGTCACTAATCTGAGGATAAAAATAAGTCTGAAAAATAGTTTCTATTCTGGAAGCCAAACATTTGAATGTTGATACCCTACTATTTGCACTTACACACGTCTTGAAACTCGGGATAGTAGAGGATACCTTGAAATGCTCTTTTCTAAAAGCCAAAGGAAATAAAAAAAAATGAAGAAAATATATAAATGGTGAAAAGAAAAATGAACACTGATTTTGTTATCGCCAAGGCAGTAATAAAAAAATATAGCAAGGGTGCCTCTTCATCTAGTGCCCTAAGGCCAACTGGTCTGGGAGTCATTGCTAAGCCTTAGGTGGTGCAAGACGAGCAAAATACTATCACCTAATCTGCAAAGCACATGAGTAATCGGTCGGTTAGTATCTCAAGAAGTATTAACGGACGCATGAAAATGTGTGAGCAAATCTAAATATTCATCAAGTTAAAAAGTACTGAGGTAGATGGACAAGAGTATGATAGCTTGAATTGAATTCTCCGAGTGTAGGGATGTCCATTACACACACGTAGGGGTATATGATCGATGTTTGGATGAAAGGTAGGAATGAAGAATAAAGATGATTTTTTATTGAGAGATAATTTGATTTCTAATATCTTTTTATGACTATTAAGATAGGGCTTATAACAACTGAAAAGCTAGTGTAGTTGGAAACTCTTCTTTTCAAAGTCTTTCTTGGTTATTATCTTTATATGTAAATTTCACCATCTCTCTTTTATTATAGGATTTTGTGGGTGTAATCCGCTGAAAACCCTCAGGAGACAACACTCCTCCTACTAGGGACACCTAGAGGTTTAACGGATTGTTGCACGTGCTCAGTGCAATCGTGTTTGCCTACGAAAGTGTGCTTAGTTTTCTTCTTTCTTTTTCTCTTTCTCTTGAATAACTAGTTTGCTCGGGACGATCAAAGTTAAGTTTGGGAGTATTTGTTCAGTTGAAAAATATTGCACTTTGGTATAAGTATTTTCCTTACATTTCTTAAATAATAAAAGGTGTTTATTATAAATATTAAACATATTTGGATTTACCTGCAAAATACTATTTACCATATGTTTATATATTATAATTAATATTATGAAGGAAAATATAGGCATTTTATATTTATATAATATTTTGGTAATTGAAAATATGCAAATAATATCAAATATTCTAATCACAATTCTTAAAAGATATAATATCATACAAATGGTTAGAATAATATTTCAAAATATATGCATAATATTTTATTAATTAAAAGATGCATAGCATATCAAATATTCTTAATCATGTTTCTTAAAGATTTATTACCATATAAAGTGCATAGCATATTAAATATTCTTAATCAAGTTTCTTAAACATTTATTACCATATATAGTGATTAAGATACTCTCTCTAATTTAATAAATAATACTAACACTATTCATAGAGATATTGTGCAAGATTTAGCTCAGGTCAAGAGATCAAGATGTCAGGATCAAAAATCTGCCAAAATCATAAAATCAATACTGACAAGGACTCAGAATCCATGCATGGAAAGTCACCATATTAGGAAGTCACCATATATGATAACTAGTTTTTCTTCTTTGAGAGCTATATAAAGGACCAAGGGCTAAAGTTAGAAGACATCAAGCCAAAGAGATCACGAAGTCCAAGACGGCTCACGCATCCAGGCTGATCATCAACTGTTCATCTACCTCCTTCGGAAGAGTTCGAGAAGCAAACCAAGTTTTTGTAATCATTTTCTAAGGAATAAAGTGTAGATTGTTCAAGTTGATTAATAAAGGTAGTTGTTTTATTTAATTCTTTTGCATTTTACATTATGTTTTCCCTTTCTGTCTTTTCATCTTCTTTTCCCAACATGCGCGAGTAATTCTCCGCTTGTTAGGCTTCGTAGATTAGGGTAGGCTAATGGATGATGAACATCCCTAAACTCTTTTTAAGTCCTATAAAGTTTATGAACTTTATCAAAAGAATCATAACATCCTAATCGGGCGCGCTAACAATTCTTTGTTAGTTCTGACCGCGATTAGAGATTAGATTAATGATTGTTTTGGTAAAGGCTAGATATGAACGGAGTTCCGTGTCGAGATAAGAGTTAAGAGTGGGATTCCTTTTCCCTCCAGAAACCCTAATCTACACGCAGCACCGTCGTTCTAGTTATAAATCTATTAAAGGATAAAAAGGGTAACTTTTAATTAATCGTCCATAACTACTAAATCCTAATGAACCCTACAAACCCCCTTATTATATTAACTACATCCTTAAATAATCTAGATCTATATTCTGCATTAGTGCCTAACGTAGATCTAGAAACCATTCCACAAAATTCTTATTTCTTCCTCCTTTCTCAACACATCTAAAGTAAGAATAAAAGATTCAACGTTTCCCAGAGGACGGCCCGTACTCATCTCGGTCTAGCTACACGCGACACCGTTATTGATTGCGGTTAACTACAAACACAACTATTTCACACCAATCAAATCGGTTTTTGTTGTGCAGGGGGACCATGGTGCCGCCCCTCACAGTTTGATTTCGTCTCTTCGCGCTGGACAACTTTTGAGGAAGGGATGTCAGGGATTTCTAGCTTATGTTTGCAATACTAGAGCTGCAGAAGTTCCTTTGGACCAGGTCCCGAATGTTAGTGAGTTCCCTGACGTTTTCCCTGACGAACTTCTTGGGTTACCGCCTGAGCGCGATATTGTTTTCTGCATTGACTTGATTCCCGACACGGGGCCTATTTTCATACCGCCTTATCGGATAGCCCCGGTGGAGCTTAGAGAGTTGAAGGGTCAGTTGCAAGATTTGCTGGATAAAGGGCTTATTCGACCTAGTGTGTTTCCTTAGGGTGCTCTAGTCCTGTTCGTCAAGAAGAAAGACGGAAGTTTGCGCTTGTGTATTGATTACCGCCTGCTGAACAGGGTTACCGTATGGAACAGATATCCCTTACCATATTTCGATGACTTGTTCGACCGGCTTCAGGATGCGGGATACTTTTCGAGGATTGACTTGCGATCAGGCTACCATCAATTGCGGGTTCTGCAGGAGGATATTCCGAGGACGGATTTTCGCACACGTTACGGGCACTATGGGTTTTTGGTAATGTCGTTCGGGCTCGCCAATGCCCCAGCCGCGTTTATGGACTTGATGAACCGCATTTTCAGGTCGTATCTTGATCTGTTCATCATCATGTTTATTGATGACATTTTAGTTTATTCCCGGAGCCGAGCGGAGCACGAGCAGCACCTGCAGATCACATTGCAGACTTTGAGGGGCACCAGCTGTTCGCGAAATTCTCTAAGTGCACAATTTGGCTTGACAGCGTAGATTTCTTGGGTCATGTGATTACGCGAGATGGTATATGTGTGGACCCGAAGAAGATCGAGGCCATTCAGCATTGGCCCAGACCAGTATCAGTTACAGAGATCCGCAGCTTCCTAGGCCTGGCCGGCTACTATCGACGATTTGTTCAGGACTTCTCCTGTATCGCTGCTCCGTTGACCGGGTTGACCCGGAAGGGAGTTCCTTTTGATTGGACCGAGGCGTGCGAGCATAGCTTCCAGCAGTTGAAGACTCATCTGACTACTGCACCAGTGTTATCATTGCCTTCGGGATCGGGCGGATTTTTGGTTTATTGTGACGCTTCTCGAGTGGGGCTAGGTTGCATGTTGATGCAGCACGACAGGGTTATCGCGTATGCTTCTCGACAGCTGAAGAAACACGAACAGAACTATCCTACTCACGATTTATTGATGGCTGCAGTGGTGTTTACACTCAAGATCTAGAGATATTACCTATACGGCGAGTCGTGCCAGATATTCATGGACAACAAGAGCTTGAAGTACATATTTCAGCAGCGAGACCTGAATCTGAGACAGCACCATTGGATGGAGTTACTGAAGGACTACGATTGTGAGATCCTTTATCACTCGGGCAAGGCCAATGTAGTGGCAGATGCTTTGAGTCGGAGGCCCGGAGGTAGTCTATCTTGTTTGAGCGCAGTGCAAAAGCAATCGTCGGCGGATTGGCAGACTCTATGCGACAGCCGAGTGCAGTTCGAGTTCACTCCGACCGGGGGACAGCTTGCGCATGTCCGTGCATGTCCACAGTTGCTTGACCGTATCCGTGAGGCGCAGCCCAGTGATGACCGTCTTTCAGAGATCAGGGAACAGGTTAGACAGGGCAGAGACTCCAAGTTCGTGATCGATGATCAGGGAATACTGCAATTTGAGACTCGATTGTGCGTAGCAGATTCTGAGGGACTGAGGCGTGAGATTCTTGAGGAGGCACATCGATTGGTATACGGTGTTCATCTAGGTTCCACCAAGATGTACCATTATCTGAGAGATGTTTACTGGTGGAAAGGGATGAAGAGGGACGTCACAGATTTTGTTTTGAGATGCCTGACTTGTCAGCAAATGAAGGCCGAGCACCAGAGGCCCGCGGGAGAGCTACAGCCGTTGCCCATTCCGGAGTGGAAATGGGAGCAAATTTCTATGGACTTCATCGTGGGTCTACCCAGGACCAGTCGAGAGTACGACTCCATTTGGGTGATCGTGGATCGATTGACGAAAGCGGCTCACGTTCTGCCAGTGAAGACCACTTTTGGATTCGCTCAGTATGCCCAGATTTACATCGACGAGATTGTACGATTGCATGGTATCCCGACTCGTATCATGTCTGACCGAGGCACCCAGTTCACCAGCCGACTATGGCAGAGACTTCAGGAGGCTTTGGGCACCCGCTTGAGTTTCAGCGCAGCATTCCATCCGCAGACCGATGGCCAGTCAGAATGGACTATTCAGACTCTTGAGGACATGCTTCGAGCTTGTATTCTAGATTTTGGTGGCAGCTGGGATCATTATTTGCCCTTGGTGGAGTTCTCCTACAATAATAGCTTCCAGGATACGATTCAGATGGCACCTTTCGAGTCTTTATATGGGAGGAGATGTCGATCGTCCGTCTGTTGGGCAGAGCTCACAAGAGCAGTGTTTTGGGGCCGCAGATCGTACATGAGACGACCAAGAAGATACAGTTGATTTGAGAAAGGATGAGGACAGCTCAGAGCAGGCAGAAATCGTATGCTGACAGACGCCGTCGCAGACTCGAGTTCGCCGTTGGCGATCATGTTTTTCTGAGGGTCTCTCCGATGAAGGGCGTGATGAGATTTGGACGGAAAGGGAAGCTTAGTCCCAAATTTATAGCTCCCTTCGAGATCCTCAAGTGTGTGGGCACAGTGGCATATTGTTTGGCTCTTCCACCCGACTTTCCGGATGTTCACCCCGTATTCCACGTGCCGATGCTTCTTAGATACCTTCATGACCCTTCTCACATAATTCGGCACCAAACCGTTCAGCTTGAGCGCGATCTTTCGTTCATCGAGCAACCAGTAGTGATATTGGATCGGCAGGTGAAGAAGTTTCGATCAAAGGTCTTGCCATCCGTGAAGGTTCTTTGGCACTGCCCGAATGGTGAAGAGATCACTTGGGAGGCCGAGGGCGAGATGCGGAAGAAATTTCTTCATCTCTTTGAAGGTACGCGTAGCTATATTTTAAAATTCGGGGACGAATTTCTTTAAGGGGGGAAGATTGTAACACCTTAGAATGCGATTAGTAGGTAATTATGCATTAATACGGGTTTGTAGTAAAAAGTTTACCAAAACGGTTTTCAAATATTTTATAAAAATTAATGAATATTTTATTAGAATTTAATTTGGGCTTGCACAAACATGTGCATGTAAACCTGGGGCCATGTTTATGTAGCCATGGTGTGTTAACCATTTCCATTAGGGTAGTATGTAGTTAATTAGGTAAATTAGTTTTCAAAATTCAAAAAAATTTAAAATAAATGATTTTCTTTTGGGGTTGACTTGAGGAGAGAGGGAATGATGGGCTAAGAGGCATGGGGGACAAGGCATGGCAAGCATTTATGGAGAAGAGAGAGAGGGGCATGGTCGACTCTTACACTCATCTCACTCTCTCTCTATTCTTTTTTAAATCCATTTTCTTTCCCTTATAATTTTTGCTCATCTCTCTCTCCCTAAGCTGAGCATTTCTACCCCCTTCACCAAACCCTCACCCCAAATCTCCAAGATCCCCACTACCCCTCATCAAAACCCACCACTTCTTTCACAAAGTTGATCCTACACCCCAAGTTAACCCATGGAGCTAGGAAAGCTTGGATTTTGGAGCAAGTTGGTATAGGTATAAACCCCTAACTGATAATTAGCTAGTTATTGTGTAGGGTTACGTGGTAGTTTCTGTTTTAGAACCGTAAAGTCGAAGTTTTGTGTCGATATCGTGTTTTAGTGTCGTTTTTGTGTTACTGTGACCTGCTGTTAACCCGAGAATTTTCAATGAAACCAAACAATGTAGAAGTATAGACCTAGTTAACTTGAGTGTGTACCTAGAGTTCGAGACGGACCTGGACGGTTTTGGCCGGCGACGAGGGGGGGCAGATCCGGCGACCTTGGGCTCTGTGGGAGCTGGGGGCTTGGAAAATTTTGGGTAGCTGTATGGTGTGGTTTAGGTGTTTATGGTACTGTTAGAATTTTTAGAAATGACTGTGGGTTAAATCTGGGATCGTTTAGGTAGTTTTTAGTGTTACGTCGACGCACGATACGGTGTCCGTTTCAGTTCTGCGCTTCGTATGAATTCTACGCGCATGATCTGTTGTTTTTTTGTCGTACACCCCTTTAGCCGTTAAACGAACACTTAGGTGGTTGTGGGAATCGATGTGTCATTTTAAGTTTAATTGTGCGTATTGGTCGATTTCTAAGTTTTTCTTTACTTTATATTAAGTGCTTTTAGTGTTGTTTTAACCAAGCCTTTGTTTCAGTTTACACTAAAATAACTTTTGTACCAAATTAGTGTTTTTAAACATTTACACTAAGAGCCTTTGTTTCGAAAATGTTTTTTTACCAAGTTATAGGATACGGTAAATCTACTGTATCAGTGATTATTTTCTTGTTTAGCAAACATATGCAGATTTATGTGCAGGCTTTTTAGAGTATTGTGTAGGTTTTCGAGCCCGTTACCCACCCAAAAATCCGGCGAGAGCCCTCCCTTATCCAAGCTCGCCGGCCTCCTGATGGAATTGGGGGTAGGTGCTGTGCAGGGAGGTGTCTGTATGTGTTTGGCTGTGTTTGGTGTTGTTTATTTTCTTAGTTTTGTTCCAGGTAAAAACCTGGGACCAATTACCTTTAATTAGTGTTTTGTAACTTACGCGACACGTACGTTATGTGAGTGGGTTTGGTGGTTTCTATGTGTCGCAGCGTGTCAGGGTAGTTTCAGCCTTTGTGCACACGTTTTGGTGTGTCGGATGCACACGCGTTTAGCTTGCGACGCGAGTTTCTCATTTGGTCTTGATATCGCATTTTTGCAGGATTTTAGCCTTATGTGTGCTGTTTTGTGTAAATTCTAGGTTCACAAGCGGGGACTTCGGATGCCCCAAAGAAGGGGAACCAGGTGGTCGGATACGCTTAGCTCGAGATCACCAGTGAGTAGATTTAACATCTACGGGGAAATCGCCCGTATGGCATTATGCGTCAGGGCTTGATAGGATATTGTAGCCGCATGTTATATTCATATATATATTGGTTGTGCATATGTACCATTGTAGCATACCCCTCTTTTATTGCATATAGACATAGTATTCATGAGACACCACACTGTTACTAACGGTTCATGCTGCACGAGCACTAATTGTATGCTACACACATACCGTTAGTAATTGCCATGACACACCTATACACATATTGTACATTCATACTTGCGTATATACCACGTGTACATCCATATTGGTGCACATACATATTGTACACTCATACTTGCGTATATACCATGTGTATATCCATATTGGCACACATACATATTGTATACTCATACTTGCGTATGTACCACGTGTACATCTATATTGGTGCACATACATATTGTACACTCATATATGTGTATGTACCACTTGTGCATCCATACCTACATACATACTTATTGCACATACATTGATGATGCTGGCTTTGGTTTTGGAGAATTGGGGACCGCATGAGATATTTTCAAAATTGGATCCATTTAAAAGATCGGTTTTTCCTTAATATGTCATATCACTGTTCCGTGTTGCATGATATTCAGATATGCTTACATTTTTATCATATGTCACATACATCATGCTTTATGATTTTACGCATTGAGATATGTTGTTTTCATGAGATTTATAGATTTGAGAACCGTGGCTATTTCAAAAGAAAGCATGTACTGTTTTAAAAACCCGGTTTCTCTTGATATGGTATTTCAGTACGTCCACCATGAGTTTTCTCGGTTCTGAGAGGTGTGAATGTGAAACCCGATTCGAGGAGCTGGATGAGGCCGATTGCGGGTACATGGTGGACCCGGTATGGTACCCCGGGGCGAGAACGGATTTGCTGTGCAGTAGACAGTGAGCCTGGCAAAGGGACTACATACCAACCGGTGATTGGTTGGACCTGGCGGTTATCCAGAGGATACTGAGCAGAGTCGAGAGATGGATATAGGCCGACCCGTACTGCAGGGGTCGAGGGCCGATTCCGCAGACGGAGCCCGTGGGCCGATCTGGACTGACGGGGCCCGATAGATGAGGATTTGCGTGTCGATACTGGACATGAGTATTTCATGATGTTTTCGAGTGCCGATATTGGGCACTCCGTTCTTATGAGATTTACAGGACATGAGGGCCGATTAGATTGACGGCGCCTGAGTTACTTGGGGTTTAGGGTGTATTTGGTGGACACCGGGTTTTTCCACGATGATGATTCGTGTTGATGATATGTTTTTCCATGCTCAGCACTCATCTATATGCATTGCATCACGTATCTTTTATGCCTGATAGAATACTTCGCATGATTATTGCATACCCAGATTACCATATTGAGGTTATCAGTTTTCACATGTCAGAGTATCGCAGTACGTGCATACTCACGATTACCTTTATATGTTATTTACTATTCACGAGTTGGCAACTCACCCCCGTTGTGCCACAGTGTTTGCTGGTCGACCCTCAGAGTAGTTGTGGCAGGGCTACCTCCTTGTATCTTTTTGCTACGGATACCACTGCAGTTGGCGTGTGAGCCGTTTGCTTATAGGTGGGTTTTTGCGGCATCCATTTATTTTCCATTTGTACACTCTATTATATCTAGTACTCTCCATCTACCATTTCATGTATTGACTTAAAGACTAGTTGTGAGGACGATATTGTATATTATTTTTTATTCTGGATGTCGAGCTCATGTGAGCCGACTTTATTATGCAGTTTTATCTTTTATGCTGTTTTCACTTATATCGCTCATTTCTTCGCTACGGCGTCGTATATTATTCTCGTGGTGATTGTTTCTGCCGTTGGGCGTGATTGCTCCCGTCTGGGGTTGCCTTATTCTATATTATATGTCATTTTACTTGTATCATGTATTGTACCCGTTTCGAGGCTAGTTTTTACAAAGGAGGTGCTGCCGAAATTTTTAAGAAAATAAATTAAACTTTAAAGATTTTCACTCGAGTTTTCTAAATGTTTTAAACAAATGTTTCATCACTCACTACTTTTAATGGTTTTGATTTCTGGGTTTCGGCTTACTTAATCGCGTTACGCCTGTAAACGTTACGTGGTCAAGTGCCGGTCACGGGCCGAATTTGGGGTCGTGACAGATGGATTACTTGCATTTGGAGTTCACCCCCTCTTCGGCGGAAACCCGATCTTTGAGGGCAACAATCCTCTCATTCGCCTGACGCAGCTCCCGGCACAGGCCCTCTTCCCGCGAGGAAGAATCGCCCGCTATCTGCATCGCCGGGGCAATTTCCTCGTGCTCCATATTGGCGATGAGGGTGCGGTGCTGGAGGACCTGAGGAAAACAAAAGAAGGGGTAAAAAAGTATACGATCCGACAAAAAAGGTGCTTAGTGAAAACCTAAACGGAAAGCGGATACTGACATGCACAGGCTCCTGAGTAATGGCGGCGACTTGGGCCATAAGGGTCCCCCAGAGGATTTTGCCTCCGGCCAATCATTCCATCTCCGAGAGCAAGCTATCAGCGACAGAAAGCCCCGAGGGCACCTTGAAACAAACGTCCCCCTCCTACACGAAGATCGGGGAGGACGTCGATCGAGATTCCGTCCTCTTGTACCGTTTGAGGGGGACATCGGGGGGGTCCGGCCTCATCCTCCACCTCCAAAGCCCGAGGCTCCGGCTCCCGAGCATGTTTACGGCTCTCCCTGCGGCTGGTCTTCAGAGCCCGGGGCATGGTGGAACACCTAGCCGATGCGGCCGCCGATGGGGCCGGACTCGGAGCGAGGCGGGACGAGCCGGCGCCTCTGGCCTTCCTCCCCTTCTTCTCGGCCATGGCAGCCAGGAATTTAGATCGGTCCATCGGTTCTGCAAAAAAGGAAAATACACAAAGGGAGTTAGTGACGCCAGAAAGAACAGAAGAAGAATATGTAAATCTAGACATGTCTCATAGGCTCCTAACTGTAAGTGTACGATAGCGCCCCGGCCACCTTTCCGAGGCCAAAATGCGGAAACGAAAACTTTTTCAAAACTAGAAACCGGCGCTATCGAATGCTTAAAACCCGGATCGAACCATTAACCTACAACTAGCAACTAGAGAAAGGGTTGGAAAGCTATACCGATCGATCCGTGTCCTTCGGTCTTTGGCCACCATCCCAAGCTCCTCGCGGTAACTCCGGTCTCGATCTCCTCGTCGGAAAAGGCACCACATCATTGATTCCTTTTACGGGCTCCCGCTTCATCCGAAGCAACTCGGGCACGAAGTGTGCTAGCCGACGTGTCCAAGGTGATCTAGAGAATGTTTATGATCACTTTGTCTCTTGCATCCATGAGATGGATGGAGGTTGAAGGTGTTGCCATTGATGGAGATTATGAGCTAGAGAAGAAAGAGGAAGAAGAAGAAGTTTCTCTCTTTCTTTTCTTTTTGTGATAGAATGATCAAATGAGAGTGAGTTTTAAACAATAATATGAGATCTAACAACCATATCATGGCTTCCCCTCTCTCTCCACTTATCAATTCAACACACAAATCAAACACTAATGTGACATTTTACACAAAAAAAGAGACCATGAGTCACAATATATGTCCATGTCACATTTAATGCATCTCATGATGAATTCTAGCTCATAATTTCCAAATGTAAACATTAACCCAAATGTTTACAACAATAAAAAGATACGGCAACATCTAAAGTAAACTCATGACGGATCACAAGGATACCCCTCACCTGTATATACATACCTGCATCCGCATTCCAACTGAATGCGAATGCGATGAGACTAAAATAATCCAACAAATCTAATACTAGGATCCGGCTTAAACCAAATCCCACTAGTATGGTCCACCCAATCATGATCCGTGCACTACTGCACGTATATGATCGGACCCTGCCATATGTCATACGGCCTCTACATCGTTTCGCCCGAAACTTGAGAAACTGTCTGTGGGAGACTCTAAAGACTCGTCAATACATTGGCTGTGGATTTAACCACTAGCACGTCAGAGGTACTAGCCGTACGTAACGGGCTACCAGGTATTGACCAAAAGGAAGGTCGATGAGCGAACTCATCCTGACACCCTACTGAGCCTGTCAGTGACAATATCCGTACAGTCCGGTCTGTTTGTCTATGAGCATCGCATGGCGGGCCTACGGGGTTGGTAAAAGTCAGACCCCCAAAAGTGGTACAAGTCGTGTCGAAGTGTAGCCTAGAACACTCTGAGATACTACTGGAATACCTACCAGTAAATCTCCTGCCTTGGCCAAGGACTTCGTGTAATGGCTCTCCTAGACACAGCGCGATCTCACCCCCAATACTGGGAGAGACGAAACCCCTGCCGATCCGCTCACTGCCTCCATGTGGCTCGGGACTGTACCCAACTAAAACCTGTTTGCACGACTCCTTTGAGCCGTGGTAGGGTAGTAATCAAAGCACAGTGGGAACTCACACGAGACAAATGACGATCTCAGGTCGATGAACTAACCTGTACACATGTCACCAGGGAACTGCTATCTGACGCTAGGTATAATACCAACTAGCATGTTCCCGGCGAGTCCTGTCCAGTGTACTCATAACCCAATGATCACCTGTATACATCTTAGGTGATCCAACTGACACCAATGGCTTATGAGACCGGCCACCGCCCCTCGTCGGGATCTCGACTGTATACACTAGTCTACTGATGGAGTATCGATGCCCAGTCTCGAAACTCCTACGACTAGGGACCACTTTATGGATGTGCTTATAGACCCTAGCTCCCACGTATATGATCGCCATCATACTGCTGGCCATCAAGAAAGAATCCTATGGGCTCTATCAATGTGTAATAGCAACCTATAAGGTCATCTAAAGCAATACACGATGATAAAGATAAACCAGATAGCATACTATCATCTTGAGTACGACTGTCTTACCGGCATAGGTCCTCCCTCAATCATTGCAATCACGTTCCTGTGATCCAATAATTGACTCTGAGGGCACTATATCCAACAATCTCCCATTTGCACTCAAGGCTAATTATTGCGATGTCGCATACTCACAGCCCGTGTGATACCGAACACCCAACTCCTCTACTAATCAGTCTCACAAAGCCCGTTTGCGAAACTATTGTGTTCGAGGAATAGCCTCGGTGAGTGCATCCGCCCTGATGTTTCTTTCTATGTTTCTCTTTATCTCAAGTTCACGGAGAAAGCCATCTCCCGAAATGAGCAATACCTGTCTTAGAATATGTCTGGATATCTGATGGGACCTAGCTCATAAATGAACTCCAAATCCAAACTTCTTAGACTTATTATCAACTGAACTTAATCAGTATCTTGCGCCATGCCTCCCTCATTATCCCCTTAGACCACCTGTCCAAACTACTGCCCCTCATCAGAGGGAAAACTACAACTCTGACAGCCACTCTGTCATCCAGGTCATCTTGGAAGCCTGGAATGATAACCGTCCCCCGAAAGAGGCTGTCGTTATCATATCCCTAGAACATTCACTTATGTTCTAAAACTGCTTCCGAACGTCTCTCCATGATTGTATTAATATCAACTTACTGCATCTCGTGCAAAAACAATATCTGGTGTGGTACTTGACATCTTATGATTGACTCAATTGCCTAAGCAAGTAATCTACCAATCATGCACATCCCTCTCCCCTTTAGTCTATAAGACACATTTAGAGAGGGTGACTCTATCACCTACAGATACACTACCGTGCCAGGAGTCGTCTATTCTAAAACACCTTTAGAATGTTGTCTAAGTACCCAAATTGGGAAACTACCCAAATCTAGATCTAAAACCATAGATCTAGTAACCAGAATGTCAGATATTATATCTATATCCTATGTGGAGAAACCACCGTGTGACAACAAAAGTATAACCGACCGTAGTATAGGAATTTCACTTCCTACTCTGTGTATGTCATCCAAATACCAGGACATCACACCCTACTACCTTCTTAACAGATCCATCCCTTATTCTGATGAAGTCAAACCTATGACTGTCACATCAGAAATAGATGACCTATCTCCGCTATATCTGCTTTAGTCCATAACTAGACATAAGCTACTTGTCCACTATACTTCCACTGCTCCCACTGACTACGACAACCCACTGGCAGAGTCATATACACGTACACTCTAGTTTAGAACGACGCTATGCTCATCCTCCTGCCGGGTCTCACAGTTTGGAACAACATCAGTGTCAAGTCTGGGTAAACAAGAACCTCCCTGTCACCGTCCTTGAGGCTACCAGAGTACCTCTTGGGTGCCTGAGGTTACCCACCATATCTGCGGAGTGGCTAATGGAGTGTCAATCCAGATTGAATCTTTAGGTTCTTATCAAATTTTCAGTAATCGTTTGCGGTTCTGGAATCACTTCCAGTTCTACCATACTCCCACTACCGTTTTCTGAAAAAATCTATTTTTATTAAAACTGTGGCGAGTCAAGAAAAATATCACTATTGATCTTCCAGATGGTAGAAAATCAACCCTCGTCATAGCCCGGGTCAACCCACAAACAGCCATTACAGAAACGTGCCTTGAGTTATCCAGAGTCTGATTTTAAGCATAAGCCGGACAACTCCCCGTACCTTAACATTGTTAAGATATGAACTATTCTATATTCAATATAGAAATAGAGGCACTGATTTAATTGAAACCAGATTCAAATCATGCAGCTGTTTCCAGTGCACGTCAACTAAATGGAGAGAGGCCGATCAGCATTACTCAACTTAGGAGTGCTTCCAATTATGAGTAACCTGAAAGAGAAACAAATTCTCTTAAAGCCATTACTACCAACTGAATACCATACATAAGTATCTACATCTTCGATCACCTTGAAGAATCCTGATACTTGCAACACCTGGTTCTCTACTTTATTCTTATACCTACAACTTCTCAAAACTTAGACCTTGCATTTCTACGAAACACATGTCTAAGAACTAGAGAAGTCACAAATAAACAGAATATAGTACGAGTACCAACCCCTCTGTCCTCATGGACACTGGACAAAATACAATGCTTTGTATAAGTCCCCTGAGTTTAACAACTCATTCCATGTGTGTCGTAGGTTGAAAACTGTACTTATGGTTAAGAAGAATTACACCGCTGTTTAATACTCCTTACCTAACCATCAACTGATATAGGTAAATGTCATAGACATAATTTCAAAAAGTTATATCTCACTTCATAAAAATTAACGTACAGATATATCAATTTGAAATTGGTGCATAACGATGGATATTCAAAACCAAATATTTGCCGTCCGGAAAACAGCCCAGGCGATTTCCTCAAATATCACCAATTACAACGAATCCCGATATAATGAGGATGATCACCCAATTCCCAATAACTTACTCCCACTCATCATCTGTAAGACCATACAGATGTGAGAATCAAACCAGGTAAATACATACCCTGGAGCAAGTGTCTAATTGGGAAATCAGTTTTCTATTAACAATGCATAGTAAAACTGAAACATATGAATATTTCGAAGGGGTATCCGGGTATTCCTAGTAATGCCTCTTCCATTATCAGATTCATAACTGTAACCATGTGTTTCTTTGCCATCTCTCCAAATCCCTTTATATGTCTTTAGTCATTACCTTCTGTACACCTACTTAGGCTAAATGGTTTTCTTCCTTCCCTACCGTTCGGCGCCAGCCTATGGTTTGGAAGAAGACTATCCAATAAGCATAATAGGTGTACTGTCCTAATCCTAAGAGCACTCGAAACCTGAGAGAATGTGAGGATAAAAGACAACTGAATAAACCTTATTCCTATTTCTCCTGAACCAGAATCCATCCCCGAACTGGAACAAGTTTCTTCGAGTTCGTATATAACCATACGATGGAGTATCCAATAAACTGTGGATCTTCGTAGTGATATGGAGTGTTCTGGAGAAATACAAAGGTGATGTAGGATTGGCGATAAAATACTTGGTTTGGTCGTGAATAGCAGTCGCAGTTTACTTTGCCCTCTTACTAATCCCTTTATTTGTCTTTACTTAATACCTTCTGCACACCTTCGTTAGGCTAGTTGGTTTTCTTCATTCCCCACCGTTTGGCATCGGCCTATGATTTGGAAGAAGACTATCCAATAAGCATAATAGGTGTACTTTCCTAATCTTAGGAGCACTCGAAACCTAAGAGAAGGTAAAAGGAAAACACAGCTAAATAGTCCTATTCATTTTCTCCAGAACTAGAAACCATCCTCGAATAAGTTCCTTCGAGTTCGTATATAACCATACGATGATTTTATCCAATGGAAGTGGATGTTCGTAGTAATACGGGGTGTTTTGGAGGAAAGGGTAAAAGTAGGAGTGGCAATGGGGTATGCAACTCAGACAATCCAAAAGCCAGTGTTTTAAGAAAGTTCGGTTAACTTGGTCACTGAGTCATAGTATAGGGTCGGGTCATGGTCGCTGCCAAAGAGAGAGAAAAGAAACACTCTACATGCACTCTAACCAAGATCAGAATGGTTATCAATTTATCTAATCAGGAAACCTCCCACTGTATCGTCAAATTCTCCTCCAAACCTAAAAGAAGAATTAGTCGGAATCACCCGAGGAGTAAACCAACTCATTAGTGGGAATCGGGATCCAACTATCATCGCATGATAACGTGAAGAAATCCACCAACGTTATCACACTCCAGAAGGTATGCGCATGCCTGACAAGTTTCAGTTTCTTTAGAAACTCCCGATGTGTGTTTTTACCCCTAGGACCCAAGTGACCTTGACACATTCAACAAATCAAAGAGTCCTAGTCAAGTTCAACCTGTCATTATCCTGGATTGCATTAAACCCACCCGTACAAGCCCTTGACACAGTCAACAAGGCCGCACGACTGTCCTAACCAATCGCATTAATATGCCACAAACAAACACTACTTAGCTACCGCACACTACGCCTTGACACAATCAACAAACGTAGCACGAATACTAAGTAATACTTGAAAGAAATGACGGAGGGCTACGTCTAGTTTTTGGCGAAAAACTTTTAACGTAATGAACTTGATATCATTGAAGGAACTGCATAGCTTTTTATAAAAATATAGTGGCGAAAACCTTTGCTAAAGAGGTCACTCCCGGTGAAGGGATCTCGGCTCTTTCCCCTTAGAATGAGGTGTAGGATATTCCAACTGAATACCACGATGCAAAGCAAAAAGGCAATCAGCTATAGTGAAGTTAGTACCCTGACGCAAACTTCTGTCCAAGGGGTCACTCCCGATGAAGGGATCTCGGCCCTTGCCTCGTCGACTGAAGTGCTGGATATTCATAATCGAATACCACTATGCAAAACAAAAGAGAACGTCCTTGTAATAACAGCTTTTTGAAAATTGTTCCAACAACATCAGAATAGGTTTGTTTAGCTTGCATTGATCCGAATCAATGCAGTCCCATCAATTGATCACACCAATAAAGAATGAAAATATGATGTACGTATATGCCATCCGCATTCGCCACTGGGTCCCGTCATCACCCGTTAGGTTACTTAATTAACGACAGAGCGGAGACTGTACTAGCGCGGGTGTAAAACATATACAACATCTACTAGTATATGTAGGGTTACTAGGCACACTAATGAGGTCTCACAAGGCATCAACCATGCTAATTTCAAATTTTACGGTGCCGAGAAACCCTAGACTAGATCGTTAACTAGAATTTTAGGCGAACATGCAACTAGTTAACAACTTAAATAAGTGGACGGAAATACAACCTTTGTAGATCCGGTCCTCCACCTCCATAGCTCCGCGATGAAGTCCCCTCGCTGCGATCATCGGATCCCGGGCTCTAGCGTCGGCCTCATCGGAGAAATGGGCGGGCTAGGTCGTCGACTTCGATGCCGAAGATGATCTACGTCGAGGCAACACAAGATCAAGCTCCAACTTCACCAAGCCATGAAACTTGTGAAGAAAACACCCTATACTACTTGGCAAGTGATAGAGGATGAAGAAATAGGAAGTGGGTTCACTTTAGAATTGGATTTCTCACTCTTTTTCTCAAGTTGCCATTGAAGCTAGCAAGCTTTTTCTTTTGTTAAAGAAGAAGATGATGAAGAAAAGAATATGATAAGTGTTATTTTCAAAATAGAAAATAAATCAATCCTTATCATATGGCAACCTTGGTTAGTTGTAGAGAATAAACTAAGGTTAGTTTGAAGGGTTAGGGTTAAGCATGAAGACAAAATGGTCACTTGGTCAAAGCTTCATGAAGCTTCAACTACAAACAAAGAAAGCCACCATTTTCTCTTTTATCTTTTGCCAAAATAAATAAATAAATAAATAAATAAGAAAATGAAAACCCTAACCATTACATAACCATGGTTTAATCTTTACACAAACCCAAGTGAGCATGTATCATCAAACATGATACAAACAAGTGCACAAAAGTATATCACATATACAACTTGTGTACATCAAGTGAGAAAATCCTTTTAAAGTGAACCAATACTAGTTAATGCAAAGTAATATATCAAATATATAATTATACATTAAATCATTAAATCAACACTTGATTCAATGATCCGGTCATGTCGCATATAACCGACTAGTATCCAATGTATCGGCTTATCGAATCAATCCTCGATTCGATAACTAGGTTATATCGCATACAACCATTCGATACATTCATCGCGAGAATAGAATACGGTATCACATACACGCATTATTCTCGGTCCCGCACATATCTCATATGCGCTCCTATTTCGTTTCGCTTGAGCCAGGAAACCTCTGTGTAGGACTCTAAAGACTCGTCAATACACCGGCAGCAGATGATGATGATATCAAACACCCACAAGCCGCAAGCGGTCTGCTAAACGTAACGGCCACCCGGGTATTGAGCGATCAGAAGATCGACGAGCAAGCCCGCTCACACTCCTGTGAATCCAACCAGTAACACTTACCGTACAGTCCAGTCTCGTCGTCTGATATGTCGCATATCTCGCCTAGGGGTGGTAAACGTGGGACCCCAATAGCTCGATAAGTCGTGTCAATATGAGGTCTATAACAGTTCAAGAAACTACTGGTAACATTTACCAGTAAATCTCAGCAACCCTGGCAAGGGATTTCCGGTTACAGCCAATCGAACACAGCGCAATATCAACTCCCTATACCGGGAGAGACGAATCCCCTCCTATCGCTCATTGCCTCCATGTGACTTGGGACTGTACCCAAAAACCACCATTTTGCACGCCCTCTTGGACGTGGTAAGGTGGAAATCAAAGCACAGTAGGAACCGCACAAGACTTTATGACGATCTAGGGTCTACAGACTAACCTGTACCAGTGTCACCAGAGAACTGCCATCTGACGTAAGGTATAATACCATCTGGGAGTTCTCGGCGAGTCCGTCCAGTGTACCCAGTCTCCACTGAGCACCCGTATATCATCTCCGATGTCAAACACCAATGGATATGGGATCATCCATCGCCCATCTGTATGGGTCGAGAAGGTATACGCTAGTCTACTCTGGTATATCGATGCCCCATCTCGATACACCCACGACTAGGGACTTTGAAGGATGTACTTATGGACTACCATGTCCCCACTAGTATGATCCGCATCATAGTCCAGGTAGTCAAGTACACATCCTAAGGGCTTTACCAACATGTAACAGAGAGACAATCAGTGTACACGTTAAGGTAAAGTACAACCAGATAACATACTATCATGTCGAGCAAGAAAGTCCTCCCTATATATGTCCAAGCATCCACTACAATATACATCCTATGTATAGTAATGGCCTCTAGGGCATACATATAACTAACAATCTCCTACTTGCACTAGGGCCATCTGTAGCAGTGGTTGTAGTATCTCATACTCAACCATCCCATAAAAGTCTCTCTCTGGGAATAGGCCTTCGCGAGTGGATCCACCGTGTTGTCCTCTGAGTCTACTCTCCTAACCTCGATCTCTTAGAGATCAACCATCTCCATGATCAGGTGATACTGCCTTAGAATATGTCCGGATCACTGATGGGACGGACGTTCCTTGGCATAAGCCACAACTCCATTGTCACACAATGGGAGGAACATAGTTCATCTCATGAACCAATATACACCCAAACAGCCTCTTTTGTAGCATCTTAAGTAGCGATGTATCCTGCCTTTATCGTCTAGTATGTCACGGTATCTAGCTTGGAACTCTTCCAACATACCGTCCCTCGATAGAGGGTAAAGACAATGCCTGTGACTGACATTCAGTCGTCTTTATCACCCTAGAACACTTCCAGTGATTTTTCCCAGGATCAACTGATACCATCTCACTACAACTAGTGAGTATCCTAACATCCATTTGGATCTATCTCATAAATCTAAAATCCAGGATTTAGTAGGTATCACTTTGATCCTATGTGGAGAATCATTGTGATAAGCGGAGATTGATCGAGCGTAGCATAGAAAACTCTTTCCCTATCAAGAGTATGTCATCCACGTACTCTACGAGAATCGCCACCATACTCCCTACTACCTTTTTGTTTATACAAGGTTCATCTACCATTTTGATGATGTCAAACTCTTTGACTAATCCATCAAAACAGATGTTCCAACTCCGCGATGCCTGCTTTATCCTATAAAGCATCTTGCACACGTTTCCGCTGCTCCCACTGTCTACGAGGCCCTCTGGCTGTGTACTTATAGACGCTCTCTTCCAAAACATTATTTAGAATAGCAGTCATGACACCCAACCACCAGATATCGTAGTCATGGTATGTAGCCGTGACAAGTAGGATCTGGATGGAGTTAAGCATAGCCACTGGAAAAGGTTTCATCATTATCCACGCCTGGTCGATGACGAAAACCTTTAACAAGTCTAGCTTTAAAAGTCTCAACTTTTCCATCTACACCAAGTAATCTTCTCAAGATATACTTGCTCCTGATGGGGATTTAACCCTTCAGATATAGCAACCAAAGTCCATACTTTGTTGGTGTACATGGATTCCATCTCAGATCACTAAGCATCCAGCCATTCTTACAGAGTCTTACTCCTGATGGCCAGCTCGAAGCTAGTTGGGTCATCATCTCATGATGCAATCCTCGCTCCCACTGTCATAGAGAAACAGAATTATCTCTCAGGTGGGTGAGGAACCCTACTAGATCGGCGGATAGGCTGAGGTTCCTTGGTATCTACTGAATCCTTTGATTGTACCAAATCATCTGCTGTAGTTTGCATAGCTGGAACATTTCCAGTTCTACATAACAGATCTAGCCTCGAGCTTGTCCGGATTTTGCTATTCAGACATAGGCTAGACAACCCCAAATCTTAACTAACTTAAGATATGGGCTCTTCCCTTTCCATATCACATATGAGTGATGGGGAGCTTAGAGAAGATACCCAATCGAGCAGTTGTCAAGGGCACCGTCGGAGCTTGCTCAAGAGGCCTTGTTGCTTTGTCGGTGTTGATGGCCTTGCCCCCAGTTGGGGCCAAGGAAAGTCGTTCAGATACTGACTTGCGTTTGGGCTGGGGCGCCTTCAAGACCACCACATTCGGCCTCTTGCCTTTCGAGACCGGTTTGTCTATTACCGGAGCTTGAGGAGCTGGGATGGCGCCAACTGGTATGAACATAATAGAGCCGAATGGCAGCAGCGGCTCCTCCCATTGTCACCCGAGACTGGCCGGGAGGACCGTCCTAGAGTCTATCCTCATCGTGTAGGAGATGGGAGCTGAGTTCATCATCGAAGACATCGTCGGAAGGTGATTGCTTGAAAATCTGCATGAAAAAGCATTATTTTTAGTATAAATACAGGTATGTATATTGATTGAGTTCGCATGAACGCTTAACCCGAAATATGGGAGGAGAGATTGGTCCTACCGGACGTGCCAGAACCTGTAGGGTGTTTTTCGTCACCCTATTGAGATGGGAATACGCGCGCGCTTGTCAGGCGTACTACAGATTCCCCCTGCCTGGGGTAGGCCGGGGTTTAATGATTGCGGGGATCCGAATCTCCGGCAGCCGCGGACTAAGCTGCCGTTAATTACCCCTCGCCTTTGGGGCGAGGGAACCTCCGATTGACGGGTTAAACTGGTCATGCGAACTAAATGTGCGGTGTACGTGTGTTGTGTTTTAAAGGGGGGTTTTAGATATATCGGGAGCCACGCAGAGTTTTTACGGGGGTCCCGCTACCCGGATAGCGGCTTGGGGGTCAAGAGGGCTGGCAGCCCCCTTGCGGGATGCGGGGCAGCGCCCCGTTAGAAATTTTTTTCTAACATGGACAGTGTCATGAGTATGTGTGTATGTACATATGTATACATATGTACATATATATGTATGTACATAAAAAGAGAGGGAAAAGGCATCCAAAGGATGTATGGGGGCAGCACCTTGGGCGTTGTGCGCCTAGGTGCTGTGCGCTCAGGTGCTAGAGTGCCACGTGTCGGCACGTAGGCGCTCTGCGCTTGAGCGCTGGGCGCTTGAGCGCAAGCGCGCCACGTGTCGGCACGTAGGCGCTTTGCGCTTGAGCGCCTGCGCTGGAGCGCAAGCGCGCCACGTGTCGGCACGTAGGCGCTTTGCGCTTGAGCGCCTGCGCTTGAGCGCAAGCGCGCCACGTGTCGGCACGGGGGAGACTTGCGCTTGAGTGCCTGCGCCTGAACGCAAGAGCGCCACGTGTCGGCACGGGGGAGACTTGCGCTCGAGCACTTGCGCCTGAACGCAAGCGCGCCACGTGTCGGCACCGGGACGACTTGCGCTCGAACGCAAGCGCGCCACGTGTCGGCACCGGGGCAACTTGCGCTCGAACGCAAGCGCGCCACGTGTCGGCACATGGGCGACTTGCGCTCGGGCGCTTGCGCTCGAGCGCAAGCGCGCCACGTGTCGGCACCGGGGCGACTTGCGCTCGGGCGCTTGCGCTTGAGCGCAAGAGCGCTACGTGTCGGCACTTGGGCGACTTGCGCTCGGGCGCTTGCGCTTGAGCGCAAGCACGCCACGTGTCGGCACTTGGGCGACTTGCGCTCGGGCGCTTGCGTTTGAGCGCAAGCGCGCCACGCGGGCGCTCTGCGCTTGAGCGCCGGCGAGAAAAAGTGGCTTTTAGCCTAAGAAACAGAAGCTATGCTTCAGAAAGGAAATATTGGTTATGTATATATGTATGGAGTTAAACTCCTGGGATGTTTTGAAGCTGATGAAGGGGTTCTTCTTCTTCCTTCTGTTGTTTGGCCGGATCTTGAAGATTAAGAAGTAGGAGATTTTAAAAATCGCTCCTTTTTGAGATCTGATGGGAGATCTGAGTTCCCCTTTGTGGGTTTTGTGGTGGAAAACTACTTAGTTTTGGAAAAGAAAAAGTAAAACTCTTGATTTAATTCAAAAGAATTGAAAAGGTTTAGAACCTTGGAGAAGGAGCAGGAGGCACAAAGAACCCTAGTTTTTTGGGGAATGAAAAAGTATTATGCTTTTTTTATTCATCATGTTGCCTTTTATAGGCTTACATATTTACATATAGCCCCTTGGGCTTTACAAAAATGGCATTTTAGCCATCCCATGGCTCATGTGCCATTTCATTTTTGCACATAAGCCATGGGTTTACAAAATATTGGCTTTACGCCCATTTTGTTTACATTCATGCATAAACAATTACATAAAAATTATTTATTACATGATTTTGTTGTTGGCATGGGGAGGCTGGCTACGGGCTCGACTTGGACATGGGCCCGCTTGACCTGGGCTTGGGCCCACCTGGCTTGGGGTTGACTTTGATTTTGACTTGGTCAACCGGGGTGTAAATTTTACCCCGACAACATTCACGGTCGCAGATATAATGTAAATACTGTGAACTAACATGTTTTAAAATTTTCGATCGACAAAGTTTCCCGAAGTGGGCCCCAAGCACAATTCCCAGTACTCAAACAAATCTGGGCCCAAAACAAAAATACCAGAAACCACAATTCCAAGTCAGAGAGAACTGCTGAAAGTTTGGTGCACTAATGCTACTGTACGGTGGCAGAACCGCGGCCAAAACGTGGGTACGACCGTGGTTCCGCGGCGCTACAGTGCCAATAGTGAACCAAAATTCTCAGTTTTCTTAGAAAAGCCTGCACATATTTATGCAATACTCAAAAAAAAATTTCGACGACAAAATTTTTTTGACAGAAACTGCACTTTTGAAATCGCGGTTTTGGAAAATTCGGCCGATCGGAGTTTTAAACACGTTAGAGCAAGCTAGTAAAGGTTAATGGCGTGGCTCTGATACCATGTAAGTGTACGGTAGCGTCCCGGCCGTCTTTCAGAGGCCAAAATGCGGAAACAAAAACTTTTTCAAAACTAGAAACCGGCGCTATCGTATGCTTAAAACCCGGATCGAACCATTAATCTACAACTAGCAACTAGAGAGAGGGTTGGAAAGCTATACCGATCGATCTGTGTCCTTCGGTCTTTGGCCACCATCCCAAGCTCCTCACGGCAACCCCGGTCTCGATCTCCTTGTCGGAAAGGGCACCACATCATTGATTCCTTTTACGGACTCCCGCTTCATCCGAAGCAACTCGGGCACGAAGTGTGCTAGCCGACATGTCCAAGGTGATGTAGAGAATGTTTGTGATCACTTTGTCTCTTGCATCCATGAGATGGATGGAGGTTGAAGGTGTTGCCATTGATGGAGATTATGAACTAGAGAAGAAAGTGGAAGAAGTTGTTTTTCTCTTTCTTTTCTTTTTGTGATAGAATGAACAAATGAGAGTGAGTTTTAAACAATAATATGATAGCTAACAACCATATCATGGCTGCCCCTCTCTCTCCTCTTATCAATTCAACACACAAATCAAACACTAATGTGACATTTTACACAAAAAAAGAGACCATGAGTTACAATATATGTCTATGTCACATTTAATGCATCTCATGATGAATTCTAGCTCATAATTTCCAAATGTAAACATTAACCCAAATGTTTACAACAATAAAAAGATACGGCAACATCTAAAGTGAACTCGTGACGGATCACAAGGATACCCCTCACCTGTATATACATACATGCATCCGCATTCCGACTGAATGCGAGTGCGATGAGACTAAAATAATCCAACAAATCTAATACTAGGATCCGGCTTAAACCAAAGCCCGCTAGTATGATCCGCTCGATCTTGATCCGTGCACTACTGCACGTATATGATCGGACCCTACCATATGTCATACGGCCTCTACATCGTTTCGCTCGAAACTTAAGAAACTGTCTGTGGGGGACTCTAAAGACTCGTCAATACATTGGCTGTGGATTTAACCACTAACACGTCAGAGGTACTAGCCGTACGTAACGGGCTACCAGGTATTGACCAAAAGGGAGGTCGATGAGCGAACTCATCCTGACACCCTACTGAGTCTGTCAGTGACAATAACCGTACAGTCCGGTCTGTTCGTCTACGAGCATCGCATGGCAGGCCTAGAGGGATGGTAAAAGTCAGACTCCCAAAAGCGGTACAAGTCGTGTCGGAGTTTAGCCTAGAACACTCTGAGATACTACTGGAATACCTACCAATAAATCTCCTGCCTTGGCCAAGGACTTCATGTAATGGCTCTCCTAAACACAGCGCGATCTCACCCCCAATACCGGGAGAGACGAAAACCCTACCGATCCGCTCACTGCCTCCATGTGGCTCGGGAATGTACCCAACTAAAACCTGTTTGCACGACTCTTTTGAGCCGTGGTAGGGTAGTAATCAAAGTACAGTGGGAACTCACATAAGACAAATGATGATCTCAGGTCGATGAACTAACCTGTACACATGTCACCGGGGTACTGCTATCTGACGCTGGGTATAATACCAACTAGCATGTTCCCGGCGAGTCCTGTCCGGTGTACTCATAACCCAATAAGCACCTGTATACATCTTAGGTGATCTAACTGACACCAATGACTTGTGAGACTGGCCACCGCCCCTCGTCGGGGTCTCGACTGTATACACTAGTCTACTGATGGAGTATCGATGCCCAGTCTCGAAACTCCTACGACTAGGGACCACTTTAAGGATGTGCTTATAGACCCCAGCTCCCACGTATATGATCGCCATCATACTGCTGGCCGTCAAGCAAGAATCCTATGGGCTCTATCAATGTGTAATAGCAACCTATAAGGTCACCTAAAGCAATACACGATTATAAAGATAAACCAGATAGTATACTATCATCTTGAGTAAGACTGTCTTACCGGCATAGGCCATCCCTCAATCATTGCAATCACGTGCCTGTGATCCAATAATTGACTCTGAGGGCACTATATCCAACACTAACTTACCCATGAATTGAGCGGGGCTGAGCCCGGCCCAATTGAGGGCCTGCTCGGAAAGCAAAATATCGGCCTGTTGGATAGGTTCCCATGCCGACACCGCCCTCGCTTCAGGAGAGGACGACCGCTTCACCCGTGGGCAGTCAGCTCTGTGCCACTCTACAGGCACATGCCAATTCTCACCCTCAGGTGGCCTGACAAATATGAACTTCTCCTTCCATTCATGGATGGAAGAAGGAACAGCTATGACCCCCGACCCGGCCTTCCCTCCCCTATGTTTTCTAAAGGAAACATACACCCAGCTCGGTTCGTCCTTACGGGTGCCAGGATGATTTTTATAGCAAAGGGAGGAAAGGAGAAGGGTCAAGCTGAAGGGGATTTCTTCGAGTTTCAACCGGACCAGGAACCCGAGGAGAATCCTCCACGAGTTCGGCACTAGCTGGCCCGGAGCTAGTTGAAAACAATGAAGCGCACCGCATATCTCGCAGGAGAAGGGCAGACGCATTCCAGCCCAAAAGGCATCTAGGTACAGGGCGATCTCCTTGCCCTGCACCTAGTCCGCCCTCTATCCCTCCTTAGCCAAGCCAAGCGAATAGCTAAGGGGGATGTGGAAGCGAGCCCGGATTGTGGTGAGCTCATCCACATTCCTCAGGAGGGAAGGCGCATCATAAGAATTCCTGATGCGCGCTTTGGGGACCCTCCCCGTCGCATGACCACGGGAAGCATGAGTAACCCTAACTCTACGGGGGGAATCCGACTCGGATAGGGCAGAAGAAGAAGCAGCGGAAGACTCCCTAGACTCTACCCTAACTATCTCAACAGACTCATCAGAGGAAGACATCTAACCTGAGTCAAAGAAGGAGTCCTCTAAGGAAAGAGCGCGAGAGATCCGACCTAAAGGAAAGAGCGCTGAGCTAACTCTCGCAGCGATGGAGAAATGATAGCGAAGTGTGGACCCTGGGGGATCCCACCTCTATTTATAGCGTATCGGCAAACACATCCGACGGCTTTGATCGTTTCCCGCCAAAACAACGCTTCGCGCTCGAAGGCCGTCGACGTTACATGTGTCGCACGACTATTGAACGTGCCCCTTCAAGAGTAGAGGACGGTGACGACCTGTCACGTCAGCCAACAGCCGTCGGACACGTGGCCTAGTGCCTCAACGAACGTACGATCGAATCGGCGCTCCCTCTTTAATGCACGATCTCCTCTCTGATCCATTGACGTCATCCAAGGATACGCCTAACCACCTCAGGAATCCGTACCGACGAGGTCTTCAACTAAGAATTGAGCCTGGGTGACCGATTGGACTACTCTTGTCCTGACCCATGAATAGGTCGGGACGAGAGTGGGGGGGCTAATGATGATGCTCATAGGTGGGAACTCCCTGGGTCGTGATACGCGGCAGATGACGTGTCCCGATGCACATGAAAAGAGGGCAAGGACCATACATTGGAGGTGTCCCCCGAGCTATCGTCCCGCTGCCTGGACCCGGCCTTCGAGGATTCCCTGAACAGTCCTGTGGTCGCCAAGTAAACGACCATTGGCTCCCTGCCGAGCCCTCCCACTGTTAAATATGTATGCCCTAGAGGCCATTATTGTATAGTACTAGTTTGTATAATACATTTTGGAGGCTTGGGATATATATACGGTTTTACGACAGTCTTGCTCGATATAGTAGTATGCTACTTGGTTTGTTTCTATCTTAATATGTGTATATGTTTCTTTTAACATATCGCTAAAACATATTGATGGAGACCTTAGGATCTTTGCTTGACTACCGGCGTTGTGATAACGATCACACTAGTGGGGGCTGGGTAGTCTATAAGCACATCCTTATTCTGTTCCCTAGTCCTAGGATTATTGAGACAGGGCATCGATACTCCATAGTAGACTGGTGCATACGCTTCTCTTCCTAGCATGGGAGATGGTCTGTCCCACAGCCATCAGTACGACGTACTGGAGATAGTATGCAGGTGCTCGTTAGGTTACGAGTACACTGGACAGGACTCGTCGAGAACTGTTGGTTGGTATTATACCTATCGTCAGTTAACAGTTCCCAGGTGACATGAGTATAGCTTAGTCCGCTGACTTGACACTATCATTTCGCCTCGAGTGTGTTCCCACTGTTCTTAGATTACTACCCTACCACGGCTCTACTGAGTCGTGCAAACAGGTAGTAGTTGGGTGCATTCTCGAAGCACTTGGAGGCAGTGACGGTTAGACAGGATTCGTCTCTCCCGGTATTGGGAGTTGATATCACGCTGTGTCTAGGAGAGCCATTACACATTGTCGTCCCTGGCCAGGGCAAGTGAGAATTGCTGGTAGGTGTTCCAGTAGATTCTCATGGTGTTTTGGGCTACACTCCGACACGACTTGTACCGCTATTAGGAGATTGACGTTTACCGCCCCCCTAGGCCCGCCATGCGATATTCTCAGACGAACAGACTGGACTGTACGGAGATTGTCGCATTCAGGCTCAGTAGGAGTTAGGATGGGTTCACCTCATTAGTCTCCTTATTGGCATCTACCTGGGGACCGTTACATACAGCTAGTAACGCTTGCGGCCTGTGGTTAAACCCACTGCCAGCATAGTGTCGAGCCTTTAGAGTCCCACATAAAGGGTTACTCGCCTTTAGGCAAAACAGAGTAGAGGTTGGATGGTTTTGCGACGGGGTTTGTTCACATCAGCGCACTTGTGCACGTTTGGTGTCCAGACAGTAGTTACTAGTGGGATTTGGTTTAAGCCAGATCCTAGTAATTGTTTTATGATTGGTTTTGTCTCAGTGTATTCATGTTCCTTGGAACACGGATGTGGGTGTGTATGCACAGTTGATAGAGGCAGAGGCAGAGGATTCTCATTAAGGTTGTTGACCATTTGGCTTTGGTTGACTTGTTGACTGTTGACTTTTCTCTTAACCCTAATGAGAATATGATATATGACTAATAATATTAATTAAGTATTATTGTGCCATGGTTGAGTTGAAAGTTTGACTTTTCTTGACTTGTTGACTTCGTTGACCGGTTGACCATTTTGGACTTGTTGACCATCATCATTTCATGGCTATCATTTCATGGGTATGACTTTTGCTTGCTTGCTGTTTACAAAATGAAATAATTGCATGAAATGATAATGGTCATTGAAACTAACCATCTCCATACTTAATTATTATTATTATTATCATTATTCTCACTTTTGTGAGGATGGTTGCATGATGAGAGCTCATTCTATCATCTTCTTTCTCTCTCGTGAAAAAAGCTCTCCCTCTTCCTCTCTCAAGGTTCAAGTGTTCCATGAGTTGGAAATCATGAACCTTTGAGACAAAACCACCATCACTCTTCTCTACTCAATCTAAGGTATTAGGTTTAGCAAACCAAACACCTTAGTCATCTCAAGGTTGAGATTGGAGCTCAATTTCGAGACCCTCGGGTGGATCCATCTATGGCAAAGAGGAGACGACAAGGAGGATCCGTTCAAGCAACTATAAGGAACAAGTAAGAGGAAGAACCACAACAAGAAGAGAAGGAATTCAAGACCAAGGTATAACCATTCTACATAGTAGTTAGAACTTGTAGAATTTTGTTAGTTCTTGTTTAGCAACGATCCTTCTTGTACGGTCCATGTTACCTAGTTAGGAAAAATTTTCGTTTTACCTATTCCGCCTCCCCGAATGGACCGGGGTGGGTAATGCGGACCCAACACTGGTATCAGAGCCTGACTAAACAACAACTAACAGTTAGCAAGGTTTTTAGAACTTCGATCCGGCAAAAATCCCAAAAAGACGTCCGAAACCTATACTTTCTGCCGTTTTTGAAACCTGCTCTAAAAATTATTTAACATGTCTGAAAAATATAAGCAGGGTTTTATAGGAATAACCAAGAAATTTGAGGCCACGACTCGGCCAACTCGCCGTGGAAGCGCGGCGGAACCATACGTTCCGCCGCGGATCCGCGGCCGAGTTGACTCGGCCGCGGCTCAAATCAACTCGGCCGCGGCTCAAATTTGTTGCAGAATTCTTATTTTCGTGTTTTGGGATTTTTGAGATATTTTGTTTCTGCCCAGGTTGTCCAGAGAAAAATATTATTTTTTGGGGGTAGTTACAAATTTGTATTTTGATCGGAGTTCTACAAAGTTTAGCTAAATGGTTATATCTGTAATGTGATATGTGCACTGAACGTCGGCTAATCGCTATACGTCGATTAGTGGGGGTTGTGCATATTTTTGATCTGTAATGTTGATGGTTTGTGTATATAAATTCATTGGATTGTCACGGATGAATAGCCGGGGATTGTGAGATGAGAGTTTTCTTTATCTTTTCAATTCATGTAATTTGTAATTGATGTAATATTATTTATATGGCCGCACAACCGGGATGAGGTTGTAGCCGTCATTGTATAATTTCTTTTACTGTTTTTGCTCCTAGGATAGACCCATGGAAGGGTGCACAAACTACCGGGTACCTCGAAGTGCCGAGTGGCCTACTCACGTTGTTGAGGGAAGTTGTTTCACTTCGGATATTTGGCGGGTAGTTTGCCGCACCCGTAGGGGTCTAGGGTGGGGTAATGGCTATTCACCGCGATCGTGTAATCCGCTTTTCATTACAGGCTTGTACGGAATGTGGATTCCTAGTATATCCAATGTGTTCATCTGTGATCTGGAATAGCTATCATTGCATCTGACGAATGTGTATATATATCTATACGATATCTATTTAGGCGTTGCTTATGTTTTGCATCCGTGCTAGTCCAGCCCCTGCTCTGTCGTTAGTTAAGTAACCTAACGGGTAATGACGGGGCCCCGTGGCGAATGCGGATGGCATAAGCGTACGTCATATTTTTGTTGTTTTCTGTAATGGTAGGATTAATTGATGGGACGCATTAAATTAATGCAAGAAAACAAACCTAAGAAAAACGTTGTTGGAACAATTTTTCAAAAAGCTGTTATTGCAAGGACGCTCTCTTTTGTTTTGCATAGAAGTATTCGGTTATGAATGACCATCACCTCATTCGACGAGGCAAGGGCCGAGATCCCTTCATCGGGAGTGACCCCTTGGACAAAAGTTTACGTCAGGCCAATAACTTCACTATAGTCGATTATTCTTGCTTTGCATCGAGGTATTCAGCTTAGAATATCCTGCACCTAATTCGACGAGGAAAGAGCCGAGATCCCTTCACAAGGAGTGACCTCTTTAGCAAAAATTTTCGCCACTATAATTTCAAAAAGGTATCACGTTCCTTCAACGATATCAAGTTCATTACATTAACGGGTTTTCGCTAAAACCCAGCCGTAGCCCTCCGTCATTTCGGATTGGTATTGCTTAGTATTCGTGCTACGTATTTCGTGCTCAGCCGAGGCGTAGTGTACGGTAGCTATGTAATATTTTTCCGTAGGATACAATATGATTGGTTGGGACAGTCATGCGGTCATTTTGGCTCAGTCAAGTACTCATACGGGTGGGTCTAATGCAATCAAGATAATGACGGGTTGAACTTGACTAGGATCCTTTGATATGTTGGCTCAGTCAAGGTCACTTGGGTCTTAGGGGCAAAAACCACATCAGGGGTTTCTAAAGAAACTGAAACTTGCAGATTTAGTATACCTTCTGGAGTGTGGTGACAAGAGTGGATTCCATCTAGGTCATCACACAATGATAGTTGGATCCCGATCCCACTGATGAGTTGGATTACTCTCGGGAGATTATTTCACTTAACAATCAATGATATAAACCAAGTAGGTGTCTAGAACGGTGTTAGCGGGGCTACGCCTCCAGGGAAAAGAGGTTACTTAATTAAGGAACTTTGCGAAAGCGTTGGAAAACCTCCCTCGAAGTACCAACACTAGCCTGACTGAAAGGTTAAGCAAGTATTGTGACGTGCAATTAATCCCGACTAGTTCTTCTTTTAAAAGGTTTTAAGAAGAATTTGAGGAAACAGTGGGAGCCATCCTGGTTAGATAAACTAATAAACCAATCTAATCTTGCAAGAGCGCACGCTGAGTGTTTCTTTTCTCTCTCTCCAGGTAGCAACCATTTCACGCCCTAATCAAGATAATAAAATGTATCACTTGACCGATCCGAATTCTTATTCGGGGCTGGGGAACATTTCTTTGGCTTAACTTATGACAACAGCCATAAGTATGAGCAAGGGAAAGAGGATTGTATGGATTCTAAGGATACCCAGTTGAAGAAGAAGCATGGTTTTGCATCTACTTCAGGTGTTCTTGTAATTGAGAACTGCTTTACGGTCAGCCTTCCTCCTGGGTACTTGATATCGGATCAGGATCTCATATCTGTAATTTATTGCAGGGACTGAGAAAAAGTAGGAAAGTTGCACCTGGTGATATATCGCTCAGAGTAGCAAACGGAGCACAAGTTAATGCTGCAGCCGTCGGTGAATATCACCTTGTGTTGCCAAATGGCAATACTATGATTTTGAACGATTGCTACTATGTACCTTCCATGGTTTGCAACATCATATCAGTTTCTTTACTCGATAAAGATGGATATAACTTTGTTCTTGATGGAAATATCATGAACATTTACCTTCATAAGGTACTGGTTGCAGAAGGTACACTGTGTAATGGTATCTACGTTCTAAATCATAATACAGTTTTCAATGTACAAAACACACTCAAGAGGAAGAATTCATATACGAATGAATCCTACTTGTGGCATTGTAGACTTAGTCATATCGGAGAGAAAAGACTAAGTAAGTTGCATAAAGATGGACTCTTGAATGCATTCGAGTTTTCATCTTATGAAACTTGTCAGTCTTGTCTCAAAGGGAAGATGACCAAATCTCCGTTCACCGGACATGGAGAAAGAGCAACAGAGCTCTTGGGACTCATACACAGTGATGTATATGGTCCGATGTCTATACATGTAAGGGGTGGGTTCTCGTACTTCATCACATTCACTGACAATCTCTCTAGATTCGGATATGTGTATCTTATGAAACACAAATCTGAAGCTTTTGAGAAATTCAAGGAATTCAGAAACGAAGTAGAGAACCAGACTGGCAAAAGTATCAAGATCCTCCGGTCAGATAGAGGAGGGGAGTACTTAAGCACGGAATTCCTAAATTACTTAAAAGAGAATGGTATTCTCTCTCAGCTTACTCCTCCTTATACACCACAGCACAACGGTGTATCGGAACGGAGGAATCGTACCCTGCTGGATATGGTTCGCTCCATGATGAGTAATGCCGAGTTACCTCTTTCATTTTGGGGACATGCATTATTGATAGCGGCATATCTATTGAACGATGTTTCGTCTAAATCTGTGCCTAAGACACCGTTCGAGATATGGAATGGTAAAAGGCTGTATCTTAAACGTATTAAGATATGGGGTAGTGATTTATCCAAAAAATTGTATTTTACCGTAATCAGGAACGGCGTCACTTCGCAGCTAGCCGGTGAGTACAGGTCGATCCACAGAGATGGGTAAATTTCTTTTATATGTTTTAACGAGTTGATTCAAAATGTTGTTTTGGTTGATTTCTAAAATCTATAAAAACTGGATCTAATTAATCTAATTAAAAGTCTTGCTAGGGTTAGGCTTAGGGGAAGTTTTGGAGATTAACGTTTTCCTCACCACTTTCAATGCCTTCTTTTTTTTAGATCTATTAGATGTTATGGTAATTATCAATAAAGTGGATCCGAATCTTTTGGGAAGATGTTTCTTCCTCTAGATTCGTATCCTTCCTATATTGATAATTACCCTAACCCCCATGGAAAACACGCGCAACAGGCCTTTTATACTACGGTTCACCGTTACCTCGAGGGGTAGGGTGCCGTAGGGAGCGGTTGTGCGCGTATGCAAGGAGTTCTAATTCATTAGGTGAATGTGGCATTGAAAGGGGTGAGAGATCTCATCTCTCAACCCTTTCCCTAAGGCTAACCCTAACAAGCGAGGAGATTACTCGCTCATTAGGGAATGATAAAACATTTTAATTAAAGGAATAAAATTACTTACTAATTCGATGGCTCCCTCCAAGCAAGAAGAACAGATCCGAATATAACTCCCAAAAATTCTAAATTTTATTGATTGAAAAGAGGCATGACATTTTACAGATTTCGAGTACAATTTATAAGCAACCAGTGAAGCTAGGATTACAGACTCTCGCAGACATGAAATTACAGATTTGCCCCCTAAAAATCCCAACATCTGCACCGACACACCGACAGGAAAAGTTTCCACCGACACGGGCATGATATGGCCGCGGAACCGCGGCAATGGGGCGCTTGGGCCGCGGTTCCGCGGCCCTTTGGTGGGCTTGGCTCACTATCTTTCTGGGCTTGGTTTGGCTTTGCTTGGGCTTCCTATTTTTATACTTCTTTTCTCTGTTGGGCTTCTTAGTCTTCTCCAGATCCTCAGTGAAAACTTGTAAGGATCTCTTGACCGTTTCACTTTCGCCTTTTGGATCTTGCACTGTTCTTCGTCTCGGCTTGAGTAAGATCCGTCTGCTTGTTGGTCAAAAGTCTCTTTTCTGTATCATCTTTCGTCTTTTTCACTGTATTTGCTTCAAGAGCCTATATCCTGTAATATGCAACAAACGAGCGTCAAAAGTACCTGTTTACTTATAAAATGCATAAAAGTGGGGCGTATGAATTGCAATATTATGATATGAACAAATACCCCCAAACTTATCTTTTGCTCGTCCTCAAGCAAACTTATTAATTTATTCTAACCTAGCCGCACTTTCGCAGGGAAACGCGATTGCACTGAGCACGTGCAACAAGCCGTTAAATCTCTAGGTGTCCCTAGTAGGAGGAGTGTTGTCTCCTGAGGATTTTCAGCGGATTACACCCACAAAATCCTATCAACTTGGTTTTTCGACTTTGCTCTCCAAATAGGTTTTCTAACAAGGAATTCTATTATCGTCGTCCCGCAAATTATCCATCCATATTCTTCACACTTCCTTATTATGTAACTTAAGATTGTACATGTTCTGTAAAATTACTTAGAATTCAGCATTTCTTAAGTTTTTCTTCTAGAGTTTCATCTCCACTTAGGAATTTCTATCAACTCTATTAAAGATACAAGTTTTATTCTTCATTCCTTTCTCTTATCTAAACTCTAATCACATATCCCCACGTGTGTGTAAATGTCACCCCTACACTTAGAAATTTCAAATCAAGCAATCGTACTCTCGCCCATTGTCCAAAGCACTTATTAATTTGCGAATTTTTCTTAACTTTCGCTTACACATCCTTCATGCGACCGTTAATACTTCTTGAGGTACCAACAGCCGATTACAAGATGCGTTAGCCCTTTAAAGCGTATTTCCTAGTTTTGCAACACCCAAGGCTTTTAGCAGTGACTCCCAAACCAGTTGGTCTAAGACACTAGGTGATGAAGCACCCTCGCTAATTAATTTTCTAGCCCTAAGTAATCAAAAAAACCAGTGTCCATTTTTTTATTCACTTTTTTTTCTTTTTATTTTCATTGTGCTAAGGACTTTAGACAAGAGTAATTCACGGTCTCTTCTACTACTCCAAGTTTCAAGGTGTGTGATTGTGCATTTTGTAGGGTACATGTTTTCAGAATCTAAACTTAAGCCAGGAACTATTTTTCGAACTTATACTCTAATAAGAATATTAATACTCTTCCCTCATTTTGACTTAGCCCACGAAGTGAACCCAAAATTTGCCTATTCCTAAATAACCTACGAAGACATATATTCTCTACCGTTAAACTCTAAGGAAGGTTATTTTTAGGGTTTTTTAATTTACTAAGTCTAAGATCTAGTTTTTCCTAGCCAGTTAACCTTTTTTATCAAACTCAAGTTAATTAACCAAAATTGAATACAATAATTTTTATAATTTTTGAAATTTTTAAATTTTTATGGGTTTTCAAATAAATATGCAAATGCAAAAATATGTACAAATGAATGCGAACGAAGAAAACGTATCGAGCATACCCCCAAACTTGAACTTGACAGTGTCCTCACTGTCATGCTAAACCAAGAGAGTCAAAATACCGGCACTCCCCTGTTTATTTAATTATAAAAAAAATTTATATTTTTTTTATTGTTAAGGAAAACAAAAATATATACAGAAAGGCCCTCCCCCAAACTTCATTCAAACTATGTTAGACATTACTGCCAAACTTTGCATCGACCAAAAGTCAACACCAACCAGCTGAAAATTTTATCAGTAAAGAATATTGGTTGGTGGAAGAATAAGTTCTGGTGGTCTGGAAGGTGTGGAGGTGAATATACAGGAGGTGGTGATGAATCAAAACGAGAATGCGAATGATCAGCAATCTGGGGAATATTGGCGTTCTCGTAGATTATTAAAAGAAATGGGGGTGGTTCAACCTCTAAAGGAGGAGGTTGACTAACCACAATACCCCCAAAATATTCCTGTGGGTCCTTTATTGACTTGGCATCATCCATCAATTTTATATGATATTCAATTATCAGGGAACTGATCTCCTCGATGTCCGCCATAGTCCAACCGAAAACTTGCCGCTTATCTTGTAAGACTTTTAAAATAGCGTTCTCTTGCTCGAAGGCTAGAGAGGCTGACATTATAATGGGAAAAGTCTCATTCTCATCTATGTAAGCATATTTAAGGTGAGGCGGTAAGGACATGAGTTCGAGTTTCGGAGGCGAAAGAATCATTGCAGAATCTACCTCGAACTCAAAGGACTCCAACACAGGTTCGAAATCACTGCAAACAACCGATTCGGATGGTTCAACTAACTCATCCACAAATTCAAAAGACTCATATTCGGGCTGTGAGTCGTCATCATCCGAAAAAGTGAAACATTCATAATCCATATCGGTTGTGTCAACGGTGGTAGGCTCAAGGAGGGACGCACTAGTGGCGTCAAAACGGTTTTCATCAAACAAGAATCTTTCAAGCTCGCAGTCCTCCTGCGTGATTTCGTGAATAGAGCAAACTTCTCGTGTACTAGTTTTAGGCACGGGGGGTAGACTTCCCATCTTATAAATATTGAACTCACTAGACATCTTCCCAAAGGATAGAGTCATGGAGCCGTTGCGACAGTTTATTACAGCATTGAAAGTGGCCAAAAATGGTCGACCGAGGATCACCGGAATTTGGTTTCTTGGGTTAGCAACAGGTTGTGTATCCATAACAATAAAATCAACGGGGAATATGAACTCCCCAACTTTGATCAACACATCCTCTAGCTGACCCCTTGGATGGGTGATTGATCGATCAGCCATTTGGAGAGTACAACGAGTGGGTTTCAACTCTCCAACCCCTAATTGTTCGTACACGGAGTAGGGAATCAGGTTAACACTAGACCCAAGATCTAAAAGTGCTCGATTAATTTTCTTATCCCCAATTGTGATTGAAATAGTAGGACAGCCGGGGTCCTTTCGTTTTTGGGGTAAGGTTTGATGGTGGTTAATAGCATTGCTCACTGCACTAGCCACTAGCGCTTTCTTGGGTACTTGAGATGCCTTTCTCTTCGAGGTGCATAAGCCCTTTAAGATTTTCGCGTATGAAGGGACTTGTTGGATTGCATCCCAGAGAGGTATATTTATGCTAACCTGCTTAAATATCTCCAAAATCTTCTCCACTTGTGCATTTGGTTTATTAGGACTCAACCTGTTTGGGAATGGAGCATTTTGAAAATTCGTTGAGTCAAATGTCTGTGGAGTAGAATGTGGAGTAGGAACGGATCCCGGTGTAGATGTGTTCATGTTGTGAGAAATAGGTCCGTTCGAGCTAGAAGAAGTAGAGCCGTGTGAAGGGTGGAGAATAGGCTCTAAAGAAAAAGGTGAAGAAGAAAGTGAAGAAAATGAAGACGGGGAAGATGATGATGGAGAAAAAAAAGAAGAAGAAGAACCACCGGCGGGGATGTCATCATGATTTCCCACATTATTTTGCAACTCTCTTCCGGTTCTCAACGTGGTCACCGCATTTACATTGTGATTGTGATATGCGTTTTGAGTGTGACCGGGATTTGGCAATGGTTGAGATGGAAGCTTTCCCTTTTCTCTCTCGCTCAACGCAGCAGTTAATTGTGCAATTTGTGCCTCAATAGATTTGATACTTTGATCGTGTGAGGCATTGTTATTCATCAAAGACTGAACATAATTTTCAAATCTTGCTGCGGATTCAGTAGATTGCTTGAGAAATGCATCTAGACTTTTTTCTAGCGAGATAACCTTATCATCATTTGGTTGAACAAAATTGTTCGTTTGATTTGTATAAGGTTGTTGTTGGAAAGGTTGCTGGTTTTGAGTTTGTGGAGGTGCTTGTTGTTGTTGTGGAGGAGGTCTTTGAAAATTGTTATTTCCTTGGACTTGTTGATTTTGGTTCCAAGTGAAATTTGGGTGACTCCTCCACCCCGGATTGTACGTCGAAGAGTACGGATCGTTTCTTTGTCGTTGCTGAAATGCAGCATTGACTTGATCTTGTCCTTGAATAGGTGCATTATAAGGACACTCTTCGGTTAGATGCGATGGATTCGAACAACAAGCACAAACAGTTCGTGTGGGTAGAGTAGGGGCAGGAGAAGACGATAAGATTTTGGCCTCAATGGCTTCTAGCTTTTTCATAAGTGAGGCCATCTCGGCCTTCATAGCAATCGACATATCTATTTGATGTATGCCTGCCCTAGATTGACCAACTGAAGAAGATGATGTGGTCTTGGTACTCTCCCACTGAATTGTTTGCTCACTAAGGTCCTCAAAAAACTGCCATGCTTCGTCGCTAAACTTGGAGAGAAATTGACCTCGACATATTGTTTCTAGCAACTGCTTCGTTGCTGCGTTCAATCCCTCGTATAATATTTGGCAAAGTTGCCAACTTTCGATCCCATGATGAGGGCATTGAACAAGTAGGTCTTTAAATCTCTCGAAGCACTTCCAAAATGGTTCGGAAAGAAGCTGTGAAAATTGTATAATCTCGTTACGGATTCTAGCAGTTTTGTGATGAGGATAGAACTTTTTCAGAAACGCCCTCACAAACTCATCCCAATTTCTAATGGAATGTGATGCGGTGCTGTATAGCCACTTCTCGGCTAGGTCACATAAGATAAAAGGAATGACCCTTAGCCTTATTGCGTCATCACTTAATTGGGTTGTCCTCATCATGGCGCAAACGTTTTGGAATTTATTAATGAAAATATATGCATCTTCGGATTCCAAACCATGAAATTTTGGCAGCATATTGATGAAATGTGGTTTTATTTCAAAATTATCCCCATTTGCCGGTGGGGGTGAAAGACATGTAGGTAAAGAAGTGCGGACGGGGTAGAAGAGATCCTGGAGCGCAACTCTTGCGGGCGCTACAACAGGCGGAAGATTCGGGTTATTCGCACCTAAAGGAGGTGGAATCATTCCCGTCAGTAAGGTATCGTTGGGGTTGTGTCCCGACATACCTTCGAAAGAAGAATTTGAAGGTGGAGGTAAGGAAATGGAGGGAATTTCGACTTCGGTGTCGAAAGGTTCGTCGGTCGGTACCAACGAAACACGGACTAATCGGGCGTTACTATCCCTAGTCCAAAGTGACATACACTAAAGGGGTAGTGTAGTCAGAAAAATAGAAAAACAGAATGTGGGGGTAAGATAACGTCAATGGAGGGAAGTGATGGAAGTGAGTTGCAAGTTTCTTAGCGACAAGTTGCAAGTTTGAAAAGATTTTTCTTTATTTATTATTATTATTTATGTGAGAGTTTTGCAAAAAGGTTTTTGGAAAGGGACTCGTGACACAAAATGTATCAACCACACATGCACAATCAGGCCTAGATCTAGGGTCTGCTAGACAGCTCCTAACTAGGGCTAGAAATAGGACCTCAAACCGCCTCTTCACGGACAAGTACGGACAGGTAAGTGGGAAGGAACCACCACTACAGTGGGCCTAATTAATAACCACTAACCTAGACACCGCAATGTCGGTTAAGATAAACGGTCGATGCCTATACTAGTCATTTTCCTATTGAGCTCGATGTCCTTAGGTCTGAGTCTAGTCTTTTTTAGTTAATTGTGGTCGATGCAAAATGCTTTAGGTGTTTTCTGGGGTCCTGGGAAGGGTGATGAAATCCCCACCCAATCTGAGTTTGGTCAATTAGCCCCTTAGAGTCCGATTAAATTATGCAAAACTATAAAATTCACTTGCAATCAATTTTTAGCGCGGCGCAAAGAAACCTGCAGAAAATCTGTTATTTAGAAGGGAGAGAAAGAATTTTTAGCGCAAAGAATTCCTGCAGAAAATTTCACAAAAGATATATGGTAGGTTGCAGAGAGGAGGATGAGAAAACAAACCAGCAAATTTTCAGGTGCTAACGTGGCCAAGGCGCGACGGAACCGCGGTCTGGGACCCCCTATTGTGGCGGAAATGCGGCGGAGTAGAGGGATCGGGCTCTGGAAAAAATTCTGCTGTTCTGTACTTGCAATTCCTCTCTGTTCTTATGCACCAAATTCTGTTTTGCCCTCTGTAAATTTCCAGATTCGCTATTCTTCGCTGTTCCTGCAAGATTCAAAAGATACACCCTTCAAACAGATCAAAATTGATAATTTTTATTTCTTTTTTTTTATTTTCAGATTTTTATAATTTTTTAAAATTTATATCAACCCGAAATTACACAGGAAGAAATTTTACGCCGTCCCCGGCAACGGCGCCATTTGATTTATCCAAAAAATTGTATTGTACCGTAATCAGGAACGGCGTCGCTTCGCAGCTAGCCGGTGAGTACGGGTCGATCCACAGAGATGGGTAAATTTCTTTTATATGTTTTAACTAGTTGATTCAAAGTGTTGTTTTGGTTGATTTCTAAAATCTATAAAAACTGGATCTAATTAATCTAATTAAAAGTCTTGCTAGGGTTAGTCTTAGGAGAAGTTTTGGAGATTAACGTTTTCCTCACCGCTTTCAATGCCTTCTTTTTTTTAGATCTATTAGATGTTATGGTAATTATCAATAAAGTGGATCCGAATCTTTTGGGAAGATGTTTCTTCCTCTAGATTCGTATTCTTCCTATGTTGATAATTACCCTAACCCCTATGGAAAACACGCGCAACCGGCCTTTTATACTACGGTTCACCGTTACCTCGAGGGGTAGGGTGCCGTAGGGAGCGGTTGTGCGCGTATGCAAGAAGTTCTAATTCATTAGGTGAATGTGGCATTGAAAGGGGTGAGAGATCTCATCTCTCAACCCTTTCCCTAAGGCTAACCCTAACAAGCGAGGAGATTACTCGCTCATTAGGGAATGATAAAACATTTTAATTAAAGAAATAAAATTACTTACTAATTCGATGGCTCCCTCCAAGCAAGAAGAACAGATCTGAATATAACTCCCAGAAATTCTGAATTTTATTAATTGAAAAGAGGCATGACATTTTACAGATTTCGAGTACAATTTATAAGCAACCAGTGAAGCTAGGGTTACAGACTCTCATAGACATGAAATTACATATTTGCCCCCTAAAAATCCCAACATCTGCACCGACACACCGACAGGAAAAGTTTCCACCGACACGGGCATGATATGGCCGCGGAACAGCGGCAATGGGGCGCTTAGGCCGCGGTTCCGCGGCCCTTTGGTGGGCTTGGCTCACTATCTTTCTGGGCTTGGTTTGGCTTTACTTGGGCTTCCTATTTTTATACTTCTTTTCTCTGTTGGGCTTCTTAGTCTTCTCCAGATCCTCAGTGAAAACTTGTAAGGATCTCTTGACCGTTTCACTTTCGCCTTTTGGATCTTGCACTGTTCTTCGTCTCGGCTTGAGTAAGATCCGTCTGCTTGTTGGTCAAAAGTCCCTTTTCTGTATCATCTTTCGTCTTTTTCACTGTATTTGCTCCAAGAACCTGTATCCTGTAACATGCAACAAACGAGCGTCAAAAGTACCTGTTTACTTATAAAATGCATAAAAGTGGGGCGTATGAATTGCAATATTATGATATGAACAGGTAGTCCGGCCTATATAAAAGTACAAAATCCGGACAAACTTCAAGCACGTTCAGTTCTATGTAAATTTGTGGGATATCCTAAAAACTCCACAGGATATCTGTTCTACCACACTGAGGAACAGAAGGTGTTTGTATCTCGCCACGCCACCTTTTTAGAGTGGCAATTTCTTGCAAAAGAAACAAGTGGGAGTTCGGTAGAACTGGAAGAAATTCAGCGAGCACAAAATGAAACTGAAGATTTGACAGAACCTCAGAATTCAATAACCCCAGACGAACCTCAGCCACTCCGCAGATCTGGTAGGATTTCTCATCCGCCCGAGAGATACTATGGTTTTCTCTTAGACGGGGATCGAGATGATTGCATCTTGGAAGAAGATGACCCTACCAGTTTCAGGCAGGCCATTATCAGTAGGGACTCTGATAAGTGGCAGGAAGCAATGCAATCCGAAATGGAGTCCATGTACACCAATAAAGTGTGGACCTTGGATATTGCTCCACCTGGGGTAAAACCCGTTGGATGCAAATGGATCTATAAAAGGAAACTTGGTGTAGATGGGCAGGGTGGAAACCTATAAAGCTAGACTCGTTGTAAAAGGTTTTCGTCAAAGACCTGGTGTGGACTATGACGAAACTTTTTCTCCAGTAGCTATACTTAAATCCATTCAGATCCTACTTGCCATTGCTGCCTTTCATGACTATGAAATTTGGCAGATGGACGTTAAAACGGCTTTTCTGAACGGCTGTTTGGAAGAGTGTGTTTATATGGATCAGCCAGAAGGTTTCGTAGACAGTGGGAGCAGCGGGAAGGTGTGCAAGTTGCTTAAATCCATTTATGGATTAAAGCGGGCATCGCGGAGCTGGAACATCTGTTTTGATGAGGAAATCAAGGAATTTGATTTCATCAAGAACGAAGATGAACCTTGTGTCTATAAGAAGATTGTAGGACGAACTGTCGTGTTCCTAGTCTTGTACGTGGACGACATTCTTTTGATAGGAAATGACATTCCTATGCTACAATCGGTCAAGCTATTCTTGTCACAACGGTTCTCCATGAAGGACCTGGGTGATGCCTCGTACATTCTGGGGATCAAGATCTATAGAGATAGATCTAAGAGACTACTGAGACTTTCGCAGTCCAGGTACATAGAGACCGTACTAAAGAGATTTAGTATGGAAGATTCCAAGCGCGGTAACATACCCGCATTGCATGGAATTACCCTCTCCAAGAATATGTCTCCTAAGACTGACGAGGAGAGGGTTCGCATGAGCACTATACCCTACGCTTCGGCGGTAGGATCTTTAATGTATACGATGCTATGTACAAGACCAGATGTAGCTTACGCGCTGAGCGTGGTGAGCCGGTATCAGTCAGACCCAGGTGAGGGCCACTGGACAGCAGTGAAGAACATTCTCAAGTACCTGAGAAGGACTAAGGAGATGTTCCTGGTTTACGGTAATGGAGACCTCAGGGTCGAGTCCTTTACCGATTCAAGCTTCCAGAGTGACAAAGATGACAGCAAATCTGTCTCGGGTTTTGTGTTTACCCTCAACGGAGGGGCGGTATGTTGGAGGAGTTCCAAACAGGATACCGTCGCAGACTCGCCGATGGAGGATGAATACATTGCTGCAAGTGATGCCGCAAAAGAGGCGGTCTGGATGAAGAAGTTCATAAGTGAACATCAGGTGGTTCCATCCATTGTTGACCCAATACTTCTGTATTGCGATAACAATGGGGCTATAGTTTTAGCGAAGGAACCAAGGTCCCATCAGAAATCCAGACACATCTTAAGGCGGTATCACCTGATCAGGGAAATCATTGATCGCCAGGAGATCGAGATACAGAGAGTGGAAACAAAAGACAACACGGCGGATCCATTCACAAAGGCCCTCCCTCAAACATAGTTCGAGCGACTTTTTGAGCTATTGGGTATACGGTACGCCGGCAACTGGCCCCAGTGCAGACATTGGGTATGCGGTACACCAATTACTGGCCTTTAGTGCAAGTGGAAGATTGTTAGATATGTATGCCCTAGAGGCCATTATTGTATAGTACTAGTTTGTATAATACATTTTGGAGGCTTGGGATATATATACGGTTTTATGACAGTCTTGCTCGATATAGTAGTATGCTACTTGGTTTGTTTCTATCTTAATATGTGTATATGTTTCTTTTAACATATCGCTAAAACATATTGATGGAGCCCTTAGGATCTTTGCTTGACTACCGGCGTTGTGATGGCGATCACACTAGTGGGGGCTGGATAGTCTATAAGCACATCCTTATTCTGGTCCCTAGTCGTAGGATTATCAAGAAAGGGCATCGATACTCCATAGTAGACTGGTGCATACGCTTCTCTTCCCAGCAGGGGAGATGGTCTGTTCCACAGCCATCAGTACGTCGTACTGGAGATAATATGCAGGTGCTCGTTAGGTTACAAGTACACTGGACAGGACTCGTCGGGAACTGTTGGTTGGTATTATACCTATCGTCAGTTAACAGTTCCCAGGTGACATGAGTACAGCTTAGTCCGCTGACTTGACACTGTCACTTCGCCTTGAGTGTGTTCCCACTGTTCTTAGATTACTACCCTACCACGGCTCTACTGAGTCGTGCAAACAGGTAGTAGTTGGGTGCAGTCCCGAAGCACTTGGAGGCAGTGACGGTTAGACAGGATTCGTCTCTCCCGGTATTGGGAGTTGATATCGCGCTGTGTATAGAAGAGCCATTACACATTGTCGTCCCTGGCCAGGGCAAGTGAGAATTGCTGGTAAGTGTTCCAGTAGATTCTCAGGGTGTTTTGGGCTACACTCCGACACGACTTGTACCGCTATTAGGGGACCGACGTTTACCGCCCCCTAGGCCCGCCATGCGATATTCTCAGAAGAACCGGCCAGACTGTACGGAGATTGTCACATTCAGGCTCAGTAGGAGTTAGGATGGGTTCACCTCATCAGTCTTCTTATCGGCATCTACATGGGGACCGTTACGTACAGCTAGTACCGCTTGCGGCCTGTGGTTAAACCCACTGCCAGTGTAGTATCAAGCCTTTAGAGTCCCACATAGAGGGTTACTCGCCTTTGGGCAAAACAGAGTAGAGGTTGGATGGTTTTGCGACGGGGTTCGTTCACATCAGCGCACTTGTGCACATTTGGTGTCCGGACAGTAGTTACTAGTGGGCTTTGGTTTAAGCCAGATCCTAGTAATTGTTTTGGGATTGGTTTTGTCTCAGTGTATTCGTGTTCCTTGGAGCATGGATGTGGGTGTGTATGCACAGTTGACAGAGGCAGAGGCAGAGGATTCTCATTAGGGTTGTTGACCATTTGGTTTTGGTTGACTTGTTGACCGTTGACTTTTCTCTTAACCCTAATGAGAATATGATATATGACTAATAATATTAATTAAGTATTATTGTGCCATGGTTGAGTTGAAAGTTTGACTTTTGTTGACTTGTTGACTTCGTTGACCGGTTGACCATTTTGGACTTGTTGACCATCATCATTTCATGGCTATCATTTCATGGGTATGACTTTTGCTTGCTTGCTGTTTACAAAATGAAATAATTGCATGAAATGATAATGGTCATTGAAGCTAACTATCACCATACTTAATTATTATTATTATTATCATTATTCTCACTTTTGTGAGGATGGTTGCATGATGAGAGCTCATTCTATCATCTTCTTTCTCTCTCATGAAAAAAAGTTCTCCCTCTTCCTCTCTCAAGGTTCAAGTGTTCCATGAGTTGGAAATCATGAACTTTTGAGACAAAACCACCATCACTCTTCTCTACTCAATCTAAGGTATTAGGTTTAGCAAACCAAACACCTTAGTCATCTCTAGGTTGAGATTGGAGCTCAATTTCGAGACCCTCGGGTGGATCCATCTATGGCAAAGAGAAGACGACAAGGAGGATCCATTCAAGCAACTACAAGGAACAAACAAGAGGAAGAACCACAACAAGAAGAGAAGGAGTTCAAGACCAAGGTATAACCATTCTACATAGTAGTTAGAACTTGTAGAAATTTGTTAGTTCTTGTTTACCAACGATCCTTCTTGTACGGTCCATGTTACCTAGTTAGGCAAAATTTTCGTTTTACCTATTCCGCCTCCCTGAAAGGACCGCGGTGGGTATCGTGGACCCAACACCCACATGCCGAGCTTCTCGGCCCTTCGCCTCCGGGCTATCCCTGAGCCGAACCAGCTCGGCCTCCCGCCCTCCTTTAGGCCTCTCGCCGAGCTAGGCTTCCTCTGTTCTATTGAGCGACCCAGAACGCAGATCGCAGGTGTCTCCGCGAATCTCACCAGACGCGAGATATCCGCCGCCCCACGATCCCGCGTTCCACTCCGTCCCATTCCCCCATTATCGAGCGTATCTCGTCATTAATAGGAGATCCCTCCATTCTCGCAGGCGTAACGCCAGGGGCGTAACGGCCGGCGAGAATCTCACGTACGCTAGCCTATGGCTGCCGCTATATAAACCCCTCTCTCAGACGACTCAAGGAAGGCAATTCTGATCCAATAGGCCGCTACTCTGCCTAAATATCTCGACTAACTTGATCGTCGGAGTGTCAACAGTGGTACAACCATCCCAGGACTTCTTTACAGGTAGCTCGGCTTCACACCAAACCAAACCCATTGAGATCCACACGCCTCAGGAGACAATTCTCAAACCCAATTTCAGCCGTTCACCAACGCTGTCGGCAGATCGTCGGAAGACAACATCTGAAAGAGATCCAGAGCTCCATCAGCTCCATCTTCCTCCCGCTCTCTGTCTTTGTCCGCGGCCACAAGATCGAGACCGTCCCGAGCTGCCTCTCGTCGTCTTCGACTCCATCGACAAGATCGAGATTATCATCAATTTCATCACCACTACCATCATCATCAATCGCATCATCACCCCCTTTATCACCATCATCTCATCATTGCCTTTATGATTAATGATGGGTCGGCAGTGGTGGCAGCGGTGGTCACAACAGCGGCGACGGTTTTGCTGGTGCTGGCTTGATTTATAATTAATGTTTTATGGTTTTTTTATGGTGGTGTGGGTGGTGAGTAGTGGGTGGTAGGTGGTGGAATGTGATGGTAGTGATGTTTTCAGTTTCCTGTTTTTTAATTTACATTTTTTGGGGACGGCGGCGGCGAGTGGTGGAATGTGTTGGCGGTGGTGTGGTGGGTGGTGGAATGTAGTGCTGATGGTGATGATGTGAGATGAGGAAGATGGTGATGGTGGTGCAGAGGGTGGAGGGGTGAACACAGGGTAGAGGGGTTGGTGGTGGTTTTGGTTGTAGCGGAGGGTGGAGGGGCGAAGAGAGGTTGGTGGTGAGATGATGATTGGGATTTAGGGGGGAGAGGACAGAGGGGCGATGAGGGTGGTGCTGGTCCCGATGGGGGCAGAGGGTGGAGGGCGAAGATGGGGCAGTGGTGAGATGATGATGATATGATGAAGGATGGGGGTGGTGAGATGATGATGATGATGATGGTAGGGCCGACCGAGAGTGGGGGCGAGGAAGGGGTGGCGAGGTAGCGATGGCGCCAGAGGTTGGAAGGGCAAGGAAGGGGTGGTGGTGAGATGATGATGAGCATGAAGACGATGATGGGGCGGCAAAGGATGGGTCGAGAAGGCGTTGATAGTGGTGGTGGGTTAAGGTGGTGGTGGTGGTGGTGGTGGAGAGGAGGATGGATGTGAAGAAGGAGAAGAGGCTGAGGGAGGAGAGGAGGCCGAGACGGCGACAATCGATGAGGATGTGAGAGGGGCATCGGTGAGGAGGGAGACGGAGAAGCTGAGGGAGGAGAGGAGGCTGGTGGAGACGATGAGGGTATTTCAGTCTTTTTATCCTTTCTTACGGTAGGTTTAGACGGTAAAAAAACGTTGACCAGCTCAAAGCGAACCGAAGTGGGTTTTTCGGTTGGGTTAAGATTTTCGAGTGTGCTACATGCAAATAGCCATATGTGGGTGGGGTATTCGAAAATAGTCAATTTTCGAGGGGGCAATATAAAAGAAAACACTTTAGTGTAATATACACATCATTGAATCTCCCTGTAATGATTTTAATCAGAGTGCAGGCACTCCAGACCCGTTTTTCTCTCGTATAAAAGTGCCCTATTACTCTAAATTAAGTAATTATGCATTTTCTATTTGCTAATGTAAAGCTCATGTGCCTTCTAAAATCTAAACCAAAAGAAAAAGGAATAAAGAAAAGAAATTGGGGAAAAGGGTAAAAAAAAAAGTAAATTAAAAGAAGAGCAAACATCATAAAGCATCTGGATTCCTCCAATTGGAAACCAACTACATGCGTTCCCGCCATTATTCCTCCTCTCTCCACCTCTCAAAACAAACAAATCCCAATCCTTCATCCTCCTCCTCCTTCAACAATCTCCAAACCCTAGAATCCAAAACCCTAGGATCCCATCTCAGCTCATGCCCCGACCTCAAAACCCTACCCCTGATCCACGCCCGATTCCTCCGCCTCGGCCTCCTCCTCTCCCCCTTCACCTACAACTCCCTCATGCGCTGCTACCTCCGCAGCTCCCGCCCCCTCGAAACCCTAGCCCTCTTCGCCCAAATGCGCCGTTCGAATCTCCGCCCCGATCTCTACACGCTGCCCATCGCCCTCAAGGCCTCGTGCCACGTGTCCCCGCTCGGCCTAAGCCGCCAGCTCCACTCCGTCGCGATCAAGCACGGACTCGATAGGGACAAGTATGTCGAGAGCGGGGTCATCAGTTTGTACTGTAAAGGCGGGAGCTTTGGAAGTGCGAGAAAGGTGTTCGAGGGAAATCCTGAGAGGAAGCTTGGGAGCTGGAACGCGATAGTGAATGGGCTTGCGAAGAGCGGGTGTTGGAGCGAGGTGATGGAGTTGTTTGTGGAGATGCGGAGAGTTGGGTTGGTGGCGGATGAGTTGACGATGATTGGCGTCGCGTCGGCTTGTGGGGGTTTGGGTGATTTGGGTCTGGGGGAGCAGGCTCATAAATTGGCTTTGCAGGTAAGGAGTTTGCTTTAATCTTTCGAAATTGTATGTGCAAATTAGGTGACTAAAGCTGTTAGATCGATGAACGGATGAACAAATTGATATAAGGGGTTTTTTCCCGATGCAAGTACTTTACGTTAGACCTATTTTGATATTAGTCCCTACAATCTCAGATTTTGCTGACATGATTCTTTTCAGTTATGACAAAGCAGAACATCTGCTTAGATTAATCCATAGATTAGGGGATATTTGTTTTACTTCAATTGAGAGTTCTTCGTTGCCTAAGTGGTAACGGCACAGAATTCTCAAACTATTTGTACTGGACCACTTTGCCATTTTCATCTCACTCAATATGAACCCTAAAGAACTTTGAAAAAACAAATCCAAAAATGCAGTAAAGAGAGAGGTAATATTAATACTTATTCAATCGAGAGCTATAATGCACAAAATTCATTGTCGTGAGAACTTATCTGCACCGGATTCGTATTCATATCAAATTCAAAAATACTTGTGAAACTCTAATTGGTACATCCTAAATACTTGTGCTCGACCTGGCGTGATTCTCATGTAGGTTCATGTAGCCTACCCCATATGCTTGGGATAAAAGGCTCAGTAGTAGTAGTAGTTGTTGTTGTTGTATTCTAGATGTTTTAATCATGTATCCATGGCTAGACACCTACAATCTTTGCATCAACACTGACCAAGCATATTTAGTAGTCTTACTTTAGATTTAATAAAATGATAATTTTTTGTTACTATGTGTATATATCTTGACAGGGAAAATTAAGTATTTCCAAACAAATTGTTTCTTAGACTTCGGAAAATTGTGCGTCCTCGAACCCGATTGTGTCCCTGTCCGAATCTGTACTACTTGGATATAGAGAACTTTGGTAATGTTCACTTTATTTAACAAACTATTGCATCAAAAAAAAGAGGGAAAAAAGAAAAGAAAAAATGCTGAAGTTTATCCATACCCTAAAATTAAGGTATGCTGAGAAAACTAACTTCAAACCTTCTCTTCAATGCATGCTATAAACTGTTCCACCTTTTCTCATTCACTAATTTAGTTTTTCACCCCAATTTAAGATCCACATTTGGTGAAATTTGATAAGGAATTTGGGACTTGGGGTTGAAAATAAGAATTTGGGACTTGAATTAATTTAAATGGCAGTTTTCGTGTCACCTTATGCGCTGGATTATTCTAATGTATTCTGATTTGTATTAACTTCAAGGATCCAGGGGACTTGATAACAAATATTGAGAATTTAGGGACTACTATTGAACTAGGTCTAATCTAAGAGGCTTATATTGGAAGAACCAATGACATAATAACACTAGCTGCAATCTAACCAGCATGAGCGTTACGGCAGTATATATTCTCTTACCTAAAAAGATTTCCATGGGTTTAGCTTGTATTGAGTTCTCTTATTGCACATTGACGTGCTCATTTTTTTTTCTCTGAACACTATAGACCTGTGAAGATTATCCTATTTCTGTCCTGCCAAATACTAAATGCATTGTATATTAGCTGCCTGTGTCATCCTTAGAAGGCTTTAGAGGTTAAATGCTCTTATTTTTTCCCATGTCCCTTGGTTAGCCCTGTAGCACCTTAAAATGTAAATGCTCTTTTGATGTCTCTCAACCAATTGCATTAGGTCTAACCGCATACTTCTAGTAACCTCGGCTTTAATATAATCAATGGAACCATACCCAAGAAAACAAGTGATCTCTTGTTTTGGAGTCAACATTACGTGATAGTTAGACCACCAATCTTCTGTGGCTCTCTGCAAAATGGACGCAATTTTAGCCTATTAGTGAAACCTAAAACTATTGCGCGCTAAAATGCTACATACCAATTTATTTAATTTTTTGTGCTACCCAAGCCATTGCCAAAAGAAAATCTATTATCTTTGTCAAAGTCCATACGAAGCTCACTTTCCTGTTTACTATTTTATGCCTTGTTGATTCAACAAATCAAAATCGAAAACTTCCCACATAATAAAACTTGTTAGTCTTGATTCAATTGATTCTCACCCTTATCAGGTTCCTTATACTTATTATCTGACATAAGGAATAATGCGACCATCCGAACAACAAGGATCGAAAATCAAACATTTTTTGCATTTGCTATGTCTGGTTTAAACTTGTCCTTTCGTCAGATAGATTCTTGTCTTTGGATTCAAATTCCCTACACTGATATAAACCAGCTTAAAGCAGTTTATAACAAGAAAACTTCAGGGGCACTTGATTTTGATCTTTTGATGAAGAGTTGGATTTGATTAGTGCGCCTATGCACTGATGTTTCTCAGTGCCGAGATTGCTTATCTGGATTCGGATTCTTATCTAGTTTCCTCTTCTTCTTCTTTTTTTGAAGGTGAAGAGTTTGCAAAGACTTGACATCACGCTCTCCAACTCCTTAATCGACATGTACTGCAAAGTTGGACACACAGACATCGCTCACAAACTCTTCATCAACACCCCAAACCCCAATGTCTCAACATGGACCGCAATCATCACAGGTTTCGCTACACACGGCCAAGAACGACTTGCCCTTCAGTATTTCCACAAAATGACACGGCAAGGAATTGAACCAAACAGCATAACACTAATTAGCGTCTTGAACGCATGCGCTCATGGGGGTCTAGTAGAACAAGGCATGAAACTCTTCAATGAAATGAAAGAACCAAAAGAAGTGCATTTCGGGTGTGTTGTTGATATGTTAGGGAGAGTTGGGAGACTTAGTGAAGCGAGAGAGATAGTAGAAAGGATGCCGATGGGAGCGAATGCAGTTGTGTATGGGACTTTGCTTGGGGCAAGCGAGAAGCATGGGGATGTTGAGGTTGGAGAATGGGCCGCGAGGAATTTAATGGAGTTAGAGCCTTGGAATGATGGGGTGTACGTTGTGCTTTCGAATGTTTATGCTGGGGTTGGGATGTGGAAGGAGGTGGACAAGTTGAGAGGGGTGATGAGGGCCAGGAGAGTGGCAAAAAAGCCAGGGTATAGTGCATTGACGGGGAATCATACCAAAATACCATGAAGTGCTCCATTGTTTTCATTTAGAAAGAGAAGATTAGAAGGAAAAGGGGATGACTTTGTAAAGAAGCTAGAGAAGATACATAAATGGTTTTGAAAAAATTAACAGGTCGAATGATATTTTTGTGAATCAAGCAGTAGTAGTTCTTTCGAACATTTACCGGGGGTTGGAATGTGGGAGGAAGTGGAGAGGATAAGGAAGGCGATGAGGGGAAGGGTTGTGGCGAAAAAGCCTGGACATAGACTTATAGCGCGTCAGCGGGGGATTTGTGATGCTGCAGGATGCATTCGTATGTTGTTTGAGGGTAAATTATGCTAAAAAACCACAAAATTCCATTGTTTTTAATTAGAGCAGAGAAGAAATTGAAGGAGGAAGAGAGGGGATGAGTTCTTAATGAAAGCTTGAAAGACACAGGTACGGCTTTGAACAAGCAGGTTATTCATGGTATTTAAGTGTAATTTATAAATTTTATTGTATTTATGGTGAGAAAGGCGGAAGTTCATGGTAGTTTCAAATAAACTTTACATGAAGGCCATAAACTGAAATCGATCCATCATCAAATAAAAAAGTTCATTTCTGTAACTTATATTTGAAAAATAAAGAACATCTCATTTGTTTGGGCTCTTGTGGATTTTTGGCCCACTGTTCAGCTCTCCTAATGATTTTGCTCATTACCCACAGTTGAGTGCAGAAACTTAAAACCCTTTCGCGATATCTGGAGGTTTCATTCCATTTGCAAACATCATGGTTTAAATAAATATTATATGTGATTTTAAGTAATGAGGTGTAAGAATAAAGTTATAGGATACCTTTTGAATTTTGAATTTGAAAGAGATGCCTTGGATATTGATGCTGTATGTAGAGCGGGAAGAGGAAGAGAGAGAGTATTTCATGTATGAAATTTGAATTTAAATAAATGAATTAAAAGATTTAAATAGGTTGATGACATATGGATTAATTTAGTATAAATAAGAGTAGACTGTCCATTGATAATATTAGCCGCATATTCAGTGTTTGAATTATAGCAGCCGAGAGATTCCTCCAAAAAGATTGATTCCAATGTGTGTTTGAGAGTTCAATCGAGAGAGAGAGAGAGAGAGAGAGAGAGAGGATTCTACATTTATGATGACGATCCAGTGCTTAACTATTACAACAAATACCATAACACAACCCCAACCAACACATCACTAGCCAAAAGACAAAACAACACACAACAATCAAACTACATCACGAACAAACAAAAACCAACAATTAGAACCAAAAGAAAAGGAAAAGCCACAAGCAACAACTTGATCAAAAATCTCATTTTCCATCACCATTACCAACACTAATCACACCCAATAAACCCTGATCTCCAACTCTCTTGGCCATCTCCTTCACCCCATTCTCCATATACCCAACAAACTCATCCTTACCCCAACCCACAATTGGCTCACTCAAACTCCCACTCTATCTTACACCCCTCATTGCCGTTTTCACGTTCACCCTCAACAACCCTCAATATTGCGAAATACTCCCCAAACCCCATATGGCTCCCCACAATCTCATAGCTATAGCTCCTCTTGCTCACATCACTTGCAACCAACCTCTCCTTGGCCCAAAACACTTGTCCCGTGGGGTCCCGTGCCGCCGAGCAGTACGGGACGGACCCCTCGGCCTTCCGACACGTGGCAAGTGAGGGGAGGAACTTGTGGATGTTGTAGAAATCTCCCAAGAGTGACCATGCTTGGTCTCCTTTGATTGTGTCAAGGCTGCAAGAGACTTGGCCTTGCCCTGCAAGAGACTTGGCCTTGCCATTTCTCCATTGTGTTGGTTGCTGTTGGAGTTTTTTGTTTGGTTGGGGTTTTATTTGATAGAAAGTGGAGAATATAATATTGTGGTGGAGGTTTAAAGGAAGGTGATTTATAAAATAGGTTAACGGAGTATAGGTGCCATTGGAGCGGATTTCCTCCTATGGCGTCGGAAAAATGCATCCTCCGTAATTTTTTCGACGATCGGCATACATCATCTCCAATTTTATCATCTAAAATATGGATACACCAAATTTCATATGATTATACCATTCTTTCACCGTTGATTTAGTTGGTGCAAAATTAATGGTTTACCGATAATAAAACTTTTTACATTGTTAATTCAACTGTGAAAAAATGGTGGAATCACATGAAATTTGGTGTATGCACATCTTTGATGATAACGATGATGATGATAGATACCGATCGTCGGAAAAAAATGGCAGGGGTTGTATTATTTCGACGCCATAGGAGAAAATCCCCACCTATGACCTGTTTTCTCTATGGCCTGTTTTCTACATAGGATCAAAGTGCAACTTTTGTCAAGAGGCCCAATGTTGCAAGGCGAATTATAATTACTTTCTCCTTTTTGTATTTTGGATTTTCATTGGTTTTGTGTCGAATTGGGATGTACTAGAAAATTTTCTTGATTTTGAGAATAAATTGGAGATAAGTGTTGAAATTTATTCCAATAACATTTTCAAGTTGAAAGATTTTTTCATTTAATACTCGTGTTTAATTTTCAGCGGAGAAAGACAAAATCTGTACCACATAAGTCAGATGCATGTAAATTGCATAACTGGATATGCTTATGTTGGATGTAGTGCCCTCAAGGCAATTATTGTAATTACATGTAGGCGATTATGATAATTGAGGGAGGACCTATACGGACAGAACAGTCTTACTCAAAATGATAGTATACTATCTGATTTGTCTTTATCATTGATATGTATACGTTTTACTTATTATTATGTGTCGCTAATATATAATGATGAACCTCATAAGATTCTTGCTTGACTATCGGCATTATGATAGCGATCATATACGTGAGAGCTGAGTAGTCTATAAGCACATCCTTAAATGTCCCTAGTCGTGGGAGTGTCGAGACTGTGCATTGATATTCCGGAGTAGACCGGTGTATACGTTTCAAGACCCCGACGAGGGGCGGTGGCCGGTCTCACAAGCCATTGTTGTTATGTCATCTAAGATAGTATACAGGTGCTTACTGGAGGTGAGTATATCGAACGGACCCGCTGAAAGCTTCTAGATGATATTATATCTATCGTCAGATAGAAGTTCTCTAGTGGCATGAGTACAGCTTAGTCTTTTGAACTAAGATCGTCATTTGTCTTACGTGAGTTTCCACTGTACTTAGATTACTACCCTATCATGGCTCAAAAGTGTCATGCAAACATATTTTAGTTGGGTACAGTCTCGAGCTACATAAAGGCGGTGAGTGATTGTCCGGGATTTGTCTCTCCTGGTATTAAGAGTCGATATCGCGTTGTGTTCGGTTGGCCATCACTCTAAATCTGTGGCCACGGTGGATGAGATTTACTGATAGGAGTTCAGTAGTTTCTCGGTTGGTGATGAGTTTGACTCCGACACGACTTATCGGGTTATTAGATGTCTGACGTTATCCACCCCCTAGACCCGGTATGCGATACTCTTAGACGAAAAGATCGGATTATACGAAAATTGTCACATTTAAGATCAGTAGGGTACAGACGTACTTGATTGTCTACTTCCCTTTCGACATATACCTGGGTAGCCGTTACATACAGCTTTTTGCTGACGTGCTTGTGGTTATAAATTTATCCAGTGACTCACTGTCAGCGTATTGTCGAGTGTTTAGAGTCCCACACAGAAGGTTTTCCCGGTTCAAGTTATATGATGTAGATGATGTATGTTGATAGATACAGAGGTCCGATTAAATATGTGTACAAGCTGCACGGATTTTAATCGGACGGTTGATAATGCTAGCCGGCTTAGAATTAAGCTGGATTATTAAATCAATTTTTGATTTAATAATTTATATATATATATATATATATATATATATATATATATATATATATATATATATATATTCTAGTATTATTGTTCACTATTCATTTTCTCTCTCTTAACTATTCGTATTTTTATACGGATACGCTTATATGTATTTTGATTAATATACCAGGTTGTATTCCGTATTTATACGGAATACTTCTGGAAAGAGAACACCTCATTTGTCAATATTCATTTATGAATATTGAAGGAAATGAAATGGAGGGAGAGGTGGCCTTGGGTTGGGTATGGTTATGAGAATGTAGAGAGGGTTGGACTCCATTTGTTTAAGGAAAAAATGGTTGTGATATTTTTGCATGGTTAAATATTATGAAGCAATTCTAATCTCTTAGACATTCATTCAACACTTTGCCAATTTTGAGAGATGGTTTCCTCCTTCTTGCATGTTCTCTTAAGTTTGGGTTTTAGTGATAAAATGATAGTGGAAAATTTCTACATCCTCGCTCTCCATTCCAAGCGAGCTTGGAGCGTCAGTTGCTTCACTAGATGAAGTTGGAGTTTTGATCAGTTCTCTCAGGTGGATCATTTTCGGTAAGGGTGGTCGCCTCTCAAACTTGTTCCCGAAGACCTACAAGAAACTTGGAGGGGTCTTCCACGATTGGGTGGACACGCATCGAAGCTTGTGATCCCTAAACCTTGCATGCTCGTTTTCTAGTTTAATGTTTGGATCAATCGCCAGGGATTAGTTTCTAGTGCTCCTTTTGAAATTTTTGTTTTTCGATTCCGCATTGACCACAGTAGTAGCAGCAAGAGCACTAGAAACTTTCAATGGTATTAGAGCCAAACTAAATACTAGAACTGGATCAGACGATATTTTAGTTTTGAGACCGAAAATTTACCCATATTTAGTTTTGAATTCTAAGTTTCTGTCCATTTCAAAATGGAACCTGGAAATTTTTTTGTGTAAATGTCACGTCCCGCTTCCCGGTGTACGGTAAGGAAATGCGGCGATGCCTGTAAGTCTACGGTAGCGCCCCGGCCGTCTGTCCGAGGCCAAAATGCGGAAACAAAAACTTTTCTTTAACTAGAAACCGGCGCTACCGCGGACTATAAACCCGGATCGGACCATTAACCTACTACTAGCTAACTAAAGAAAGGGAAGAGAGGCTATACCGAGCGATCCGTGTCCTTCGGTCTTCGGCCACCATCCCGATCTCCCCGCGGCATCTCCGGTCTCGATCTCCTCGTCGGAAAGGGCACCACATCACCGAGTCTTTTTACGGGCTCCCATCTCTGAACCGAGGCAACTCGGACACGAAGTTGGCAAGCCGACGTGTCCAAGATTGCTGTAGATTGAGTGTAGAACGCTATGTCTCGAGGGGTTGTTTGAAGTTACCATTTGGATGTGAAGGTGGAGGAATGAAAATGAGCAAGAGGAATGAGCTTGAGGAATTTTCTTTTGCCATGAGAATGAACCAAAAATTCCTCACACAAAAATGTAACTCTCTCTCCTAACAATAGTGGCCGGCCATGATCAAAGAGGAGGGAGAAAAAATCATGCAAGAAAGAGAATGAGTGATAATCATGAAGAATGTCACACCAAAGTCTCATCAAAAACCCATCACCAATCCCATCTCCATAAAGCAAGTAATGATGAACAAAAAAGAAGTCAAAGGATGCTAGAACCATCATGAACCCTCCACCACAAAAAAACACCCTCCATTTTGCTAATTTGCACATTTGCAAATAAGCCCCTCCATGGAAAATTCAGCCAAGGAAAGAATAAAGAAAAATGGCCGAAACGGAATGCAAACTAGCAACTTCAAAAAGCGATCCGGTAATAAATTACAGGAAAACCCCGCGACTGTATATACATACCCGCATTTGTATTCCGACCGAATACTAATGCAATGAGACAAAATCGACACTGTATAATACTAGGATCCGGTTTAAACCAAAGCCCGCTAGTATTATCCGTCCGATCATGATCCGTGCAATACCGCACGTATATGATCGGACCCTGCCATAAATCCATACGGCCTCTACAACGTTTCGCCCGAAACATGAGAAACTGTCTGTGGGGGACTCTAAAGACTCGTCAATATTTTGGCTGTGGATTTAACCACTAGCACGTCAGAGGTATTAGCCGTACGTAACGGGCTACCAAGTATTGACCAAAAGGGAGGTCGATGAGCGAACTCATCCTGACACCCTACTGAGCCTGTCAGTGACAATATCCGTACAGTCCGGTCCGTTCGTCTATGAGCATCGCATGTCGGGCCTAGAGGGTTGGTGAAAGTCAGACCCCCAAAAGCGGTACAAGTCGTGTCGGAGTGTAGCCCAGAACACCCTGAGATACTACTGGAATACCTACCAGTAAATCTCCTGCCTTGACCAAGGACTTCATGTAATGGCTCTCCTAGACACAGCACGACCTCACCCCCAATACCGGGAGAGACTAACCCCTGCAGATCCACTCACTGCCTCCATGTGGTTCGGGACTGTACCCAACTAAAACCTGTTTGCATGACTCCTTTGAGCCGTGGTAGGGTAGTAATCAAAGTACAGTGGGAACTTACACGAGACAAATGACGATCTTAGGTCGATGAACTAACCTGTACACATGTCACCAGGGAACTGCTATCTGACGTCAGGTATAAAACCAACTAGTATGTTCCCGGCGAGTCCTGTCCGGTGTACTCATAACCCAATGAGCACCTGTATACATCTTAGGTGAACCAACTGACACCAGTGGCTTATGAGACCGGCCACCGCCCCTCGTCGGGGTCTCGACTGTATACACTAGTCTACTTTGGAGTATCGATGCCCTGTCTCGAAAACTCCCACGACTAGGGACCTTTTAAGGATGTGCTTATAGACCCCAGCTCCCACGTATATTGTCGCCATCATACTACTAGCCGTCAAGCAAGAATCCTAAGGGCTCTATCAACGCGCAATAGTGACCTGTAAGGTCACCTAAAGCAGTACACGATGATAAAGATAAACCAGATAGCATAATATCATCTTGAGTAAGAATGTCCTACCGGTATAGGTCCTCCCTCAATCATTGCAATCACGTGCCTGTGATCCAATAATTGACTCTGAGGGCACTATATCCAACAATCTCCCACTTGCACTCAAGGCTAATTATTGTGATGTCGCATACTCACAGCCTGTGTGATACTGGACACCCAACTTCTCTACTAATAAGTCTTACAAAACCCTTTTGCAAAACTATTGCGTTCGAGGAATAGCCTCAGTGAGTGGATCCGCTCTGATGTTTCTTTCTATGTCTCTCTTTATCTCAAGTACGCGGAGAAAACCATCTCCCAAAATGAGCAATACCTGTCTTAGAATATGTCTGGATATCTGATGGGACCTAGCTCATAAATGAACTCCTAATCCAAATTTCTTAGACTGTATCGTCAACAGAACTTAATCAGTATCCTGCACCATGCCTCCCTCATTATCCGTCTGGACCACCTGTCCAAACTACTGCCCCTCGTCAGAGGGAAAACTATAACTCTGACAGTCACTCTGTCATCCAGGTCACCTTGGAAGCCTGAAATGATAACCGTCCCCTGAAAGAGGCTGTTGTTATCATATCGCTAGAACATCCACTTATTTTCAAAAACTGCTTCCGAATGTTTCTCCAGGATTGGATCAATATTAACTTACTGCATCTTGTGCAAAAACAACATCTGGTGTGGTACTTGACATCTCATGATTGACTCAATTGCCTAAGCAAGTGATCTGCCAATCATGCAAATCCTTCTCCCCTTTAGTCTGTAAGACACCTTTAGAGTGGGTGACTCCATTACCTACAGGTATACTACCATGCCAGGAGTCGTCCATTCTAAAACACCTTTAGAATGCTGTCTAAGTACCCAAATTGGGAAACTACCCAAATCTAGATCTAAAACCATAAATCCAGTAACCAGAATGTCTGATATAATATCCAAGTCCCATGTGGAGAAACCACTGTATGACAACCAAAGTATAACCGATCGTAGTATAGGAACTTCACTTCCTACTCTGTGTATGTCATCCAAATACCAGGACATCACACCCTACTACCTTCTTAACAGATCCATCCCCTATTCTGATGAAGTCAAACCTATGACTGTCACATCAGAAATAGATGATCTATCTCCGCTATACCTGCTTTAGTCCAACAATAGACATAAGCTACTTGTCCACCAAGCTTCCGCTGCTCCCACTGACTGTGACAACCCTCTGGCAGAGTCATATACACGTACGCTTCTAAAGCCAGTTCAGAACGACCCTATACTCATCCTCCTGCCGGGTCTCATAGTCTGGAACAACTGTAGTGTCAAGTCTGGGTAAACAAGAACCTCCCTGTCACCGTCATTGAGCATACCGAAGTACCTCTCGAGTGCCTGAGGTTACCCGCCATATCTGTGGAGTGGCCAATGGAATGTCAAACCAGATTGAATCTTTAGGTTCTTATCAAATTTTCAGTAATCGTTTGCGGTTCTGGAATCACTTCCAGTTCTACTATACTCCCACTACTGTTTTCTGAAAAAATCCATTTTACTAAAACTGTGGCGAGTCAAGAACAATATCACTATTGATCTTCCAGATGGTAGAAAGTCAACCCTCGTCATAGCCCGGGTCAACCCACAAACTGCCATTACAAAAACGTGCCTTGAGTTATCCAGAGTCTGGTTTTAAGCATGAGCCGGACAACTCTCCGTACCTTAACATCGTTAAGATATGAACCGTTCTATATCCAATATAGAAACAGAGGCACTGATTTAATTGGAACCAGATTCAAATCATGCAGCTGTCTCCAGTGCATGTCAACTAAATGGAAGGAGGCCGACCATCGTTACTCAACTTAGGAGTGCTTCCAATTATGAGTAACCTGAAAGAGAATCAAGTTCTTAAAACCATTACTACCAACTGAATACAATACACAAGTATCTACATCTTTGATCACCTTGAAGAATCCCGATACTTGCAACACCTGGTTCTCTACTTTATTCATATACCTATAACTTCTCAAAACTTGGACCTTGTGTTTCTACGAAACACTTGTCTAAAAACTAGAGAAGTTATAAGTAAAACGAATATGGTACGAGGACCAACCCCTCTGTCTTAATGGACACTGGACAACATACAATACTCTGTATAATTCCCCTGAGTTGAATAACTCAAATCCTGTGCGTCGTAGGTTGAAAACTATACTATGGTTATGAAGAATTACACCGCTGTTTAATACTCCTTACCTAACCATCCACTGATATAAGTAAATGTCATAGACATAATTTCAAAAAGTATCTCACTCTATAAAAATAGACGTACAGATATGTCAATTTGAAATTGGTGCATAACAACAGATATTCAAAACCAAATATTTGCCGTCCGGCAAACAACCCAGGTGACTTCCTCAAATATCACCAATTACAACGAATCCCGATATAATGAGGATGATCACCTAATTCCCAATAATTTACTCCCACTCATCATCTGTAAAATCATACAGATGTGAGAATCTAACCTGGTAAATACATACCCTGGAGTAAGGGCTAATTGGGAAATCAGTTTTCTTTTAACAGTATACAGTGAAACTGAAACATGAAAATGTTTCGTAGGGTTATCCGGGTATTCCTAGTAATGCCTCTTCCATTATCCAGATTCACAACTGTAACCGTATATTTCTTTGCCATCTCTTCAAATCCCTTTATTTGTCTTTAGTCGTTACCTTCTGTACACCTTCGTTAGGCTAAATGGTTTTCTTCCTTCCCTACCATTCGACACTAGCCTATGGTTTGGAAGAAGACTATCCAATAAGCGTAACATGTGTACTGTCCTAATCCTAGGAGCACTCGCAATGCGAGAGAAGGTGAAGATAAAAGACAACCGAATAAACCTTATTCCTATTTCTCCTGAACCAGAATCCATTCCCGAACTGGAACAAGTTCCTTTCGAGTTCGTATATAACCATACGATGGAATATCCAAACAACTGTGGATCTTCGTAGTGATACGGAGTGTTCTGGAGAAATACAAAGGTGAAGTAGGAGTGGCGATGAAATACTTGGTTTGGTCGTGAATAGTAGTCGCATTTTACTTTGCCCTCTTTCTAATCCCTTTATTTGTCTTTACTTAATACCTTCTGTACTCCATACTTAGGCTAATCGGCTTTCTTCATTCCCTACCGTTTGGCACCAGCCTAAGGTTTGGAAGAAGACTGTCCAATAAGCGTAACAGGTGTACTGTCCTAATCCAAGGAGCACTCGCAACCTGAGAGAAGGTAAAAGGAAAAGACAACTGAATAGTCCTATTCGTTTTCTCCAGAACCTGAAACCATCCTCAAATCTGGAACAAGTTCCTTCGAGTTCGTATATAACCATATGATGGTTTTATCCAATGGAAGTGGATGTTCGTAGTAATATAAGGTGTTCTGGAGAAAAGGGTAAAAGAAGGAGTGGCAATGAGGTATGCAACTCTGACAATCCAAAAACCAGTGTTTTAAGAAGGTTCAATCAACTTGGTCACTGAGTCATAGTCTAGGGTCGGGCTACGGTCGTTGCCAAAGAGAGAGAGAAAAGAAACACTCAGCATGCACTCTAACCTAGATCAGAATGGTTATCACTTTATCTAATCAGGAAACCTCCCACTGTAACGTCAAATTCTCCTCCAAACCTGAAAGAAAAATTAGTCGGGATCACCCGAGGAGTAAACCAACTCATCAGTGGGAATCGGGATCCAACTATCATCGCATGATACGTGATGGAATCCACTCACGTTATCACACTCCAGAAGATATGCGCATATCTGGCAAGTTTCAGTTTCTTTAGAAACTCCCGATTTGATTTTTACCCCATGCTCTTATGACCTTAACGAAGGTCAACAAATCATAAGTCACATGTCAAGTTCTACCCGTCATTGTCCAGGTTAATTTGAACCCATTCGTACAAGCCCTTGACGAAGGTCAACAAGGCTATACGACTGTCCCAAACCAACGCATCTATCTATGCAGCAGAAAGATAACAAGCAGCTATCATTCACTATGCCTTGACGAAGGTCAACAAACATAGCATGAATACTAAGTGCTACCCGTCTGAAATGATGGAGGGCTATGAATGGTTTTTGGCAAAAAACCTTTAACGTAATGAACTTGATATCGTTGAAGGAACCGGATAGCTTTTTATAAAAATATAGTGGCGAAAACCTTTGCTAAAGAGGTCACTCCCGGTGAAGGGATCTCGGCTTTTCCCCCGTAGAATGAGGTGCAGGATATTCCAACTGAATACCACGATGCAAAGCAAAAGGCAATCGGCTATAGTGAAGTTATTACCCTGACGCAAACTTCTGTCCAAGGGGTCACTCCCGGTGAAGGGATCTCGGCCCTTGCCTCGTCGACTGAGGTGCTGGATATTCATAACCGAATACCACTGTGCAAAACAAAAGAGAACGTCCGTGCAATAACAGCTTTTTGAAAAATATTCCAACAACATCAAACATGTTTGTTTAGCTTGCATTGATCCGAATCAACGCAGTCCTATCAATCAATCACACCACAAAAGAACGAAAATAATGATGTACGTATATGCCATCCGCATTCGCCACTGGGTCCCGTCATCACCCGTTAGGTTACTTAACTAACGACAGAGCGGGGACTGGACTAGCGCGGGTGTAAAACATATACAACATCTACTAGTATATATATCAATATATAATAATCGCTCAAGGCGTGATAAAATGCAACATCACAGAAATGTAATAAGCATCACAGAACAATACAGATAATCTGGAAGCCCCGGATTTCACAGAGCCGCAACTGAAACCCGACGTTTCTCTGGTCGTGTGGATAGCCTATACAATGAAATCCTAGACCCCTACGGGCGGGGCAAGTTACCCGCCAAAACCTGAATCGAGGCAGCCCCCTTCAACAACGTGAATGGACCACCCAGCTGTAACATTTTAAAAATAATTAAATAAATAAAATTTGTTTAAGTGAATTTTAGGATTTTCGGTAAAGCAAAATGTATTTTTCGTAAAACAAAACCGTAATTATTTTTCACTATAAATTTAAAAATACCTATTTTAATTATGTTATTACTAGTAAATGGTGTTTATTTAGTCACTTATAAATTTTTAGTTTAATTAAATATTTTTCCTAAATTAATTGTTTTAAATATTAACATAAGCTTTATTTTTACACTAAATTAGTGTAAATTACAAATTTGAATGGTTTTAATTTGTAAAAATGAACTATGGCATATTAGAATTTAGTGTGTTTCATGCAAAATTTATTTGCAATTTTTCCAAAATTCTAGAGTTTTCTTGAGTTGCTTTAGAAAAGAAATAAAAGAAAATGAATAAATTCATGAAAAGACATAATGAAGTGATATTTTGGGGGAAACTTCTACACAATTCCTCACTCTCTTCTTTCTCTCCCTTACCTCCAAAATGTGGCCGGCCCTCACCCCCCATGGTAGCCCCCATTTTCCTCATTTGATTTTGCTCCAAAATTCATCAAAAAATCCTTCAAAAATTCAATTAAAAATGCACAAAATCATAATAAATTCCTACCTTTTATTCTTTGCTCATCTTTACATGGATTTTGGAGAGGGAAAGCATTCATTTTGGAGGCTCATTTTCATGTTTGGATTTCATATTTTGGATGTATAAATTTCCTTCTTTTGTTTTATTGTTACTAGATGTTTCTTTTAAACATAATTAGATTTAATATATTAATTCTATGTGCAAGTTTTAAAATTCAAGTTAGGGTTTGTAAAATTAAGTTGTGGTTTTATTAATTCATTAGGGTTTTAATAACTAGTTTAACACTTTTATAAATGGAAAATCATGCATGGTTGATATATTGCAAATTGTTATTCAAAATTGTTTTAATTAAGTTATTTAGCTAACTAGGTTTTTATAAAATGTATATGTGGGCAATATAAAATTCTAATTAATATTGTTATCATTAGATTGTAGTTTTAATGTGAATATTAGCATGTTAATGGAATGAAAAACTTAGCTTGATCACTAGATTCTTTTGATAATTGGAAAATACTAATAAAATGCTATTTTTTTGTAAACTAGATTTTGGAAATTCCTAAATAAATGAGATTAAAAATATAATTATGGTTTCATTATATCATTATCATCATGAATTATAGTTTAAGACATTAATCCATGTAAAATCGTGTTTAGGGGTGGAATTGTGGTATTTTGCTTGTAACATGTTGAAAATTGCTAAAGATTGCAAACTAGAAATTTCAAATTAATACAAATTTATGTAATAAAAATATAGTAATGGGTTGTATAGTCTAGTTATGCTATTTAATGAATTTTATGACCATTGGTTTCATTTAAATGTCAAGTTTTGAAGAAAAACGGTAAATTGGCATTTTCGGGTTTTACGAAATCGGGCGATTTGATGGATTTTAGTGTTTCGATGAATTAAATCGTGTTTTATAGTATAAGTAATGAGTTTTAAAACTATGAGTTATTTGTTGATGTTATCTCGATCCATCGGAGTTTGTACGCCGATATCGAGCGATATTTGGTTCTTTTGCGTGGACGGGACATAGGTTTAAACCTATGCTTGTTCCTTGCGTCGTTTTGACTTTTGTATGTGATTCAGTTTACGATACTATTTATATGTTTGCGTTTAGGTACCCCTCACGTGGACTGCAGGCGATGAAGAGAAGGATGGCGACACCGTCTTCGGCAAACATGGACCAGGTGAGTAGATGTATATCTACGGGGGGAAGTCGGGTGGATGGCGTTTAGCACCCCCCCAACGTAGAATAGGAATGGTACTTGTTGACATTAGAAAGCCAGATGTGACCCTAAATTCTTAACGAGTAGGACCCTAGTAATGACCCTAGGCCGGACTAGACTGATTTAGGAAGACCATACCAGAGGATGAATACCTTGGAAGAGATTCGTAGGTTTCAGGTTGAAACACACACATGCACACACTGAAACTCGACATGGTGTATATGGGTATGTATATATATATATATATATATATATATATATATATATATATATATATATATATATAGGACTAGGCATATGTATATATATATATATATATATATATATATATATATACACAACACGTATGTGGGACACATTGATGTGATATGATACATGGGAATGAAACAGGATAACTGGGCTTGATGCCGTGATTCTTGACTATACAGTCGTATTAAAGTGTTAGCGGATCATTAGAGAATGAGATAATGAACAGGTATATATAAATTATAATAGGTAGTGATGATATTGAGGTACATGGACTCTAAAATAGAACCCGAACTGTAACTTGTGACTGATCACGATATGATATATGTATGACTTGATTACGACATCATATAGGTGTGACCTGATGTCGATATCATATAGGTGTGACTTGATGACGATATGATATCAGTATGACTTAATCACAACATGATACACGTGACATGCTATTTCTGAGGATAAATTAATGAGGTATATTTATGATGGCAATGTTATATAATTGATGTATGCGATTACAGCATAGCACCTCGATCATGACATGTGTTGATGATGATATTATACGAATAATGAGACACGTAGGTGATATTTGACCCGTACCCCGATATTGAGATGCCGTACGATGGATTTTACCGTACGAGGCATAGATGTGATGATTGATCCGCACTCTTGATTTGAGGAAGTCGCACTATGTACGTGACGCTATTGAGGCAGGATCGCCGACTATTAGAGATATGGACTCAGGCTTTAGGTGTACTTCTATCGACCAGTTCTTAGGTTTAGTTTTCCTTTGGGGGGTTAGATGGACACTAGGTTAGGTTCGAGTCATATAGTGGTAGTGGTAGTTGTATATCAAATGAGTGGATAACACACATCCGTCTTTACTTTCACATTGTAATCATAATGTTGCATGTTCATACATATGTTGCTATAATCAGTATAAACCTTACCTGTTAGGACACCAGCACCATTACCGATGATGCGCATATTCCACGCACACTTATTTGCCGGCTCACACACATCATCATCGGTAATTGCTATGTCACGTACACTTTAGATCATATTATCTTTTATTGATAGAATCAGTTAACAACTAGACCGATATAATATTGTGATTACTCTCTGATGTTAGTATAGACATGGTATTTATTACTTAGACATTCATGCATTCATATTTTCATGTTATCATGCAGTATTATGGGCATATGCCGACACTTATCATATACTTACTCATGATTTTGAGATTTGGGTTTCTATGAGATTTTTGAATTTTTGGGGAAAACCGCAAGAATATATAAAAAAACTTCTCTCTCTCTCCTCCTCTCTTTTTAAAACATAAGATGCGGTTTTCTCATGATGTATGTGTCGTCCACCATGAGATTTCATGTTTTCTGATGGATTTCGAGACCCGATTCGAGGAGTGGATGAACCGTCTCGGGTACATGGTGGGCCCGGTATGGTATCCCGGGGCAAGAAGATCGAGTTGTAGACGATGAGCCTGGCAGGGGAAGGCTACCTACCGGTGATGTCTGGCGCGGCGGATATCCGGAGGATACCGACCGTTGTCGTGAGATTTGATGATATGGGCCGATCCGGACTGACGGAGCCCGAGATATTGAGACTATGAGACTTGAGATTTTCATGTTTGTGTCGATACTTGACACGGATTTCATGGATTTCATTGTTGATATTTCAGATCCCTATACACATTTTACTATGATAACAGCTAAAGATTTCTTATACAGATATATCTGGATTTCAGGATTGGTTATTTTACATTCATGGTGCATGCATATCCATTCATATGACATAGTACTATAGGAGGCACTGACACGAGCACGGAGTATCTACATTTACACGTAGTATTACCCTGCTATTACTAGATGATTGGGATATAGTAGTGTATTATTATGACCTAGGATAGCGTCGTGCATTCGATTTCTTTTCGTAGATGTCTTCTACTCACGAGTTGGCAACTCACCCTCGTTGTGCCAAATTTTATTACAGGTTTCCCTGGCAGTTGCTGGCACATCATTTCATTCAGGGTGATTTGCACGGTAGGTTGGTTCACTTGTATCTGGACCACCATTGTACTTTTATTCTTTCATTTGTATCTAGTAAGCTGCATCAACCATACTTGTATTTCCTGATAAGTTTATTGGACCAGTTTTTTATTTCGATCTTAGAGTCGCGCTTGTATTATTCTGATCTGGTGGTTTTGTTTTCTTTTGAGTTTTGAGTCTCGCCCTTTGGCGTTGTATATTATTGTGCTTATTGTGGTTGTTTCCGCCGTTGGCGTTGAGCTAGCACCCGTGTGGGGATGCTTTTTATTGTTTATGTATATTATACTTGTTGTACCCGTTTGGGGCCAGTTTTTACAGAGGAGACTCTGCCGAAATTTTTGGAAAAATTTGCTGATGCTTTTAAACTTGTTTCCTTCATGTTTCTTTTACTTCTTCTTCTTCTTTTATGGTTTAGATTTCTGGGCTTCGGCTTACTTAGGTTACATTGCGCCTCTAGACACTTCGTAATCTAAGTGCCGGTCACATTCCGTACTTTCGGGTCGTGACAAAGTTGGTATCAGAGCGCTAGGTTTAACCTTGTATAAGTCTAGGTGAACCTTGGTTGATGGAGTAGGTGACTTAGGTAGAGTGACGTATCGTTGGTATGATCCGCGGCATACTTACGATACGCTACTCTGCTTAAGGAACCTTAGGATGTACATTTGTTTGCACCGTATTTCATTCGTTCCTTTGATCTATCTTCGTCGATGTCGGAGGGTGGTTTCTGTTACCACGGGCGCACGGGCAGAGGGAGCTGCGGCTCGAATGCGATAACCATTAGAGTATTGGTTATTCTTGAGGATTGAAGTATTGTTTAGCGTGCGGATGAAGGGTATTCACATGCCGTCCAGACGAAATTAAAGGGTTCGAACGATTATCAGAAAACCATTTTCCCAAGTTTAAGGTATTCGGAAGAACATGCAGGTATTTCGATGGACCCTCTAGAAGAATGAAACCCTAACTCGACATAATGACCACGAGAACGCCCTTGAACCTTAGGGTTTACGGTAGTTCCTCGGTGCCATTAGTGAGGCTTGGGTTTGCCCTTCTACGGCTGGATCATCGATACTGGGGTATGTACCGGATATTTCTAAACTGTACTTGAGTGTTGAGCTCTCGGGGAATTATGGGATTTTGATGGATCGATCGAAAAGTTTAATGTAGTCCGGATATCAAGTGAAGGGATCGACTACATGGGAGACTCTAGATATGAGTATTGCCGTTGGTAGCGCAGTCAGCACACATATGAAGAGATAAGTTTGAAGCAGCCGATATCAGAGGAAAGAGGCGCATATTGACGATAGTGTTTACGATTGTGATTTAGTGATTTGAATTTCATATTTTCATTGATTGGATTTTGGTATTTTGAGGACTTTGTTCTACGATTGGTATTTCATGTGTGTACCTTCATTCTATTTGTGTTTCATATATCAGTTGTATTGATGTTGTTTAGTACACACCCAGTACACTTGATTTGGTTTTATATATTTTGAGATTTTTGATTTGATTTCGTGCATAGGGGTTACACCTGATTTTGACATATGTTTCGCCCTAGTTTTCATGCATTTTTGTACTGTGATTTCGATTTTGATATTCGATGTATGTTTTCATGCACCATGTGCACCTGATTAGGATTCTTGCGCATACTTGGCGCACTTGATGCGATTTTGTGCACACCAGATGCACTAAATCGGGGTTTTGTGCAGATTAGATGCACCTGATATTGAGTCGTGCACGCCCGTTGCACTTGACAGATGTTTTGGTGCACACTTGTTGCACTTATTTTGTTTTTGGGTGTAGTCGTGGTATCTGTATTTGGTTTCGATTTCAGTACGCACCGGACGCACATGATATTTTATTGATGTGATTGGGATTGATTTCAGTTTGAGCAGTGTGTTTTTATAATCATTACTATTTGATTTAGTAACCAGGCGGGACGTGTATGTTAAATAAAAGATATATATATATATATATATAGCTATTTTTTTTAAATAAACGTCCGCTACTTATGCCGTGATACGTGCATCACACGGCGATTTTCAAAAGGTTTTTTTTGCATATTTCCTTATCCAAATATTTGGACGGTTTTACTATGATGCGCACTATATATAAGTTATTGATTGATGTATATTATGATGGTTTTCATATTGGGTTTTGATATTTTATCTTCACCATAACTCCGATGATTGCGTTATGCTTGACGGAGTTGATTTTTGTTATGTATTGATGATTTCGGAGCCCCGACGATTAGAGTGTTTTGCTAAATGTTTTAGTATTTAGAGGGGGAGTTTTAATTTAAATTCGGGGACCGAATTTCTTAAAGGGGGGAAGATTGTAACATTTTAAAAATAATTAAATAAATAAAATTTGTTTAAGTGAATTTTAGGATTTTCGGTAAAGCAAAATGTATTTTTCGTAAAACAAAACCGTAATTATTTTTCACTATAAATTTAAAAATACCTATTTTAATTATGTTATTACTAGTAAATGGTGTTTATTTAGTCACTTATAAATTTTTAGTTTAATTAAATATTTTTCCTAAATTAATTGTTTTAAATATTAACATAAGCTTTATTTTTACACTAAATTAGTGTAAATTACAAATTTGAATGGTTTTAATTTGTAAAAATGAACTATGGCATATTAGAATTTAGTGTGTTTCATGCAAAATTTATTTGCAATTTTTCCAAAATTCTAGAGTTTTCTTGAGTTGCTTTAGAAAAGAAATAAAAGAAAATGAATAAATTCATGAAAAGACATAATGAAGTGATATTTTGGGGGAAACTTCTACACAATTCCTCACTCTCTTCTTTCTCTCCCTCACCTCAAAATTGTGGCCGGCCCTCACCCCCCATGGTAGCCCCCATTTTCCGCATTTCATTTTGCTCCAAAATTCATCAAAAAATCCTTCAAAAATTCAATTAAAAATGCACAAAATCATAATAAATTCCAACCTTTTATTCTTTGCTCATCTTTACATGGATTTTGGAGAGGGAAAGCATTCATTTTGGAGGCTCATTTTCATGTTTGGATTTCATATTTTGGAGGTAAAAATTTCCTTCTTTTGTTTTATTGTTACTAGATGTTTCTTTTAAACATAATTAGATTTAATATATTAATTCTATGTGCAAGTTTTAAAATTCAAGTTAGGGTTTGTAAAATTAAGTTGTGGTTTTATTAATTCATTAGGGTTTTAATAACTAGTTTAACACTTTTATAAATGGAAAATCATGCATGGTTGATATATTGCAAATTGTTATTCAAAATTGTTTTAATTAAGTTATTTAGCTAACTAGATTTTTATAAAATGTATATGTGGGCAATATAAAATTCTAATTAAGATTGTTATCATTAGATTGTAGTTTTAATGTGAATATTAGCATGTTAATGGAAGGAAAAACTTAGCTTGATCGCTAGATTCTTTTGATAATTGGAAAATACTAATAAAATGCTATTTTTTTGTAAACTAGATTTTGGAAATTCCTAAATAAATGAGATTAAAAATATAATTATGGTTTCATTATATCATTATCATCATGAATTATAGTTTAAGACATTAATCCATGTAAAATCGTGTTTAGGGGTGGAATTGTGGTATTTTGCTTGTAACATGTTGAAAATTGCTAAAGATTGCAAACTAGAAATTTCAAATTAATACAAATTTATGTAATAAAAATATAGTAATGGGTTGTATAGTCTAGTTATACTATTTAATGAATTTTATGACCATTGGTTTCATTTAAATGTCAAGTTTTGAAGAAAAACGGTAAATTGGCATTTTCGGGTTTTACGAAATCGGGCGATTTGATGGATTTTAGTGTTTCGATGAATTAAATCGTGTTTTATAGTATAAGTAATGAGTTTTAAAACTATGAGTTATTTGTTGATGTTATCTCGATCCATCGGAGTTTGTACGCCGATATCGAGCGATATTTGGTTCTTTTGCGTGGACGGGACATAGGTTTAAACCTATGCTTGTTCCTTGCGTCGTTTTGACTTTTGTATGTGATTCAGTTTACGATACTATTTATATGTTTGCGTTTAGGTACCCCTCACGTGGACTGCGGGCGATGAAGAGAAGGATGGCGACACCGTCTTCGGCAAACATGGACCAGGTGAGTAGATGTATATCTACGGGGGGAAGTCGGGTAGATGGCGTTTAGCACCCCCGCAACGTAGAATAGGAATAGTATTTATTGACATTAGGAAGCCAGATGTAACCCTAGATTCTTAATGAGTAGGACCCTAGTAATGACCCTAGGCTGGACTAGACTGATTTAGGATGACCATACCAGAGGATGAATACCTTGGAAGAGCTTCGTAGGTTTCAGGTTGAAACACACACACGCACACACTGAAACTCGACATGGTGTATACGGGTATGTATGTATATATAGGACTAGGCATAGGTGTATATATATATATATATATATATATACACACACACACACACACACAACACGTATGTGGGACACATTGATGTGATATGATACACGGGAATGAAACAGGATAACTGGGCTTGATGCCGTGATTCTTGACTATACAGTCGTATTAAAGTGTTAGCGGATCATTAGAGAATGAGATAATGAACAGGTATATATAAATTATAATAGGTAGTGATGATATTGAGGTACATGGACTCTAAAATAGAACCCGAACTGTAACTTGTGACTGATCACGATATGATATATGTATGACTTGATTACGACATCATATAGGTGTGACCTGATGTCGAAATCATATAGGTGTGACTTGATGACGATATGATATCAGTATGACTTAATCACAACATGATACATATGACATGCTATTTCTGAGGATAAATTAATGAGGTATATTTATGATGGCAATGTTATATAATTGATGTATGCGATTACAGCATAGCACCTCGATCATGACATGTGTTGATGATGATGTTATACGAATAATGAGACACGTAGGTGATATTTGACCCGTACCCCGATATTGGGATGCCGTACGATGGATTTTACCGTACGAGGCATAGATGTGATGATTGATCCGCACTCTTGATTTGAGGAAGTCGTACTATGTACGTGACGCTATTGAGGCAGGATCGCCGACTATTAGAGATATGGACTCAGGCTTTAGGTGTACTTCTATCGACCAGTTCTTAGGTTTAGTTTTCCTTAGGGGGGTTAGATGGACACTAGGTTAGGTTCGAGTCATATAGTGGTAGTGGTCGTTGTATATCAAATGAGTGGATAACACACATCCGTCTTTATTTTCACATTGTAATCATAATGTTGCATGTTCATACATATGTTGCTATAATCAGTATAAACCTTACCTGTTAGGACACCAGCACCATTACCGATGATGCGCATATTCCACGCACACTTATTTGCCGGCTCACACACATCATCATCGGTAATTGCTATGTCACGTACACTTTAGATCATATTATCTTTTATTGATAGAATCAGTTAACAACTAGACCGATATAATATTGTGATTACTCTCTGATGTTAGTATAGACATGGTATTTATTACTTAGACATTCATGCATTCATATTTTCATGTTATCATGCAGTATTATGGGCATATGCCGACACTTATCATATACTTACTCATGATTTTGAGATTTGGGTTTCTATGAGATTTCTGAATTTTTGGGGAAAACCGCAAGAATATATAAAAAACTTCTCTCTCTCTCCTCCTCTCTTTTTAAAACATAAGATGCGGTTTTCTCGTGATGTATGTGTTGTCCACCATGAGATTTCTTGTTTTCTGATGGATTTCGAGACCCGATTCGAGAAGTGGATGAACCGTCTCGGGTACATGGTGGGCCCGGTATGGTACCCCGGGGCAAGAAGATCGAGTTGTAGACGATGAGCCTGGCAGGGGAAGGCTACCTACCGGTGATGTCTGGCGCGGCGGATATCCGGAGGATACCGACCGTTGTCGTGAGATTTGTTGATATGGGCCGATCCAGACTGACGGAGCCCGAGATATTGAGACTATGAGACTTGAGATTTACATGTTTGTGTCGATACTTGACACGGATTTCATGGATTTCATTGTTGATATTTCAGACCCCTATATATATTTTACTATGATAACAGCTAAAGATTTCTTATACAGATATATCTGGATTTCAGGATTGGTTATTTTACATTCATGGTGCATGCATATCCATTCATATGACATAGTACTATAGGAGGCACTGACACGAGCACGGAGTATCTGCATTTACACGTAGTATTACCCTGCTATTACTAGATAATTGGGATATAGTAGTGTATTATTATGACCTAGGATAGCATCGTGCATTCGATTTCTTTTCGTAGATGTCTTCTACTCACGAGTTGGCAACTCACCCCTGTTGTGCCAAATTTTATTACAGGTTTCCCTGGCAGTTGCTGGCATATCATTTCATTCAGGGTGATTTGCACGGTAGGTTGGTTCACTTGTATCTGGACCACCATTGTACTTTATTCTTTCATTTGTATCTAGTAAGCTCCATCAACCATACTTGTATTTCTTGATAAGTTTATTGGACCAGTTTTTTATTTCGATCTTAGAGTCGCGCTTGTATTATTCTGATCTGGTGGTTTTGTTTTCTTTTGAGTTTTGAGCCTCGCCCTTTGGGGTTGTATATTATTGTGCTTATTGTGGTTGTTTCCTCCTGTTGGCGTTGAGCTAACACCCGTGTGGGGATGCTTTTTATTGTTTATGTATATTATACTTGTTGTACCCGTTTGGGGCCAGTTTTTACAGAGGAGACTCTGCCGAAATTTTTGGAAAAATTTGCTAATGCTTTTAAACTTGTTTCCTTCATGTTTCTTTTACTTCTTCTTCTTCTTTTATGGTTTAGATTTCTGGGCTTCGGCTTACTTAGGTTACGTTGCGCCTCTAGACGCTTCGTAATCTAAGTGCCGGTCACGTTCCGTACTTTCGGGTCGTGACACCAGCACTTCACGGAATCCGGTAACTTGAGCACCCCTCCTTGGGTCAACCTATACCCCCTACGAGTGCGGCGAATAGCCCGCCAATTCTAGAGTGAAGCCCCCTCCGTCTCAAAGCCTTGAGATGCGGGCCCGTTTCCCTCTAGAATCCGGCTACCCGTGCACCCCTCCGCGGGGTAATCCTAGTACAGAAAATAAAATATACACAACGGGTACATTGACCTCAGCCCGGTCGTGCCCCAAAAGAATAATATACAAACAGGCAGTAACGGCAATCCACATGTCGGACGCTCACCCCGCAATATCAAATGTATGTATACAACCAAACTGTACTACCATTGCATCCAGGCTATCTAACACGACAAATCCGCAACATCACAACACAACACAGAACATCAACGTGAATGTCACGTTCGCAAATCTGTCTAAAAGAACTATAGCAATTAGACAGGATTTACTGATCAAATGACATTCACGGTCGCAGATATAATGTAAATACTATGAACTAACATGTTTAAAATTTTTGATCGACAAAAATTTTCCGAATTGGGCCCCAAGCACAACTGTAGCACTCAAAATAAATCTGGGCCCAAACAGATTATACCAAAAACCCCTTTTCCAAGTCAGAGAACACTGTACAAAATTTGGAGGATTGTTGACTTGGAATGGCGGCGGAACCGCGGCCAATGCATGGGTATGGCCGCGGTTCCGCGGCGGAACAGTGGCAACATGAAACCAAATTTTCACAGATCTCTTAGAAAAGCCTGCACGTATTTCTGCAATGCACCAAATAATTTTTCGAGCACAAATAAAATTCGACAGAAACTGATGCTTTTGAAATCGCGGTTTTGGAATTTTTGTTCGATCGAAGTTCTAAACACGTTAGAACAAGCTAGAAAAGGTTAATGGCGTGGCTCTGATACCATGTAAGTCTACGGTAGTGCCCCGGCCGTCTGTCTGAGACCAAAATGCGAAAACAAAAACTTTTCTTTAACTAGAAACCGGCGCTACTGCGGACTATAAACCCGGATCGGACCATTAACCTACTACTAGCTAACTAGAGAAAGGGAAGAGAGGCTATACCAAGCGATCCGTGTCCTTCGGTCTTCGACCACCATCCCGATCTCCCCGCGGCATCTCCGGTCTCGATCTCCTCGTCGGAAAGGGCACCACATCACCGAGTCTTTTTACGGGCTCCCACCTCTGAACCGAGGCAACTCAGACACGAAGTTGGCAAGCCGACGTGTCCAAGATTGCTGTAGACTGAGTGTAGAACGCTATGTCTCGAGGGGTTGTTTGAAGTTGCCATTTGGATGTGAAGGTGGAGGAATGAAAATGAGCAAGAGGAATGAGCTTGAGGAATTTTCTTTTGCCATGAGAATGAACCAAAAATTCCTCACACAAAAATGTATCTCTCTCTCCTAACAATAGTGGCCTGCCATGATCAAAGAAGAGGGAGAAAAAATCATGCAAGAAAGAGAATGGGTGATAATCATGAAGAATGCCACACCAAAGTCTCATCAAAAACCCATCACCAATCCCATCTCCATAAAGCAAGTAATGATGAACAAAAAAGAAGTCAAAGGATGCTAGAACCATCATGAACCCTCCACCACAAAAAAACACCCTCCATTTTGCTAATTTGCACATTTGCAAATAAGCCCCTCCATGGAAAATTCAGCCAAGGAAAGAATAAAGAAAAATGGCCGAAACGGAATGCAAACTGGCAACTTCAAAAAGCGATCCGGTAATAAATTATAGGAAAACCCCGCTACTGTATATACATACCCGCATTTGTATTCCAACCAAATACAAATGCAATGAGACAAAATCTATACTGTATAATACTAGGATCCGGCTTAAACCAAAGCCCGCTAGTATTATCCGTCCGATCATGATCCGTGCAATACCGCACGTATATGATCGGACCCTGCCATAAATCCATACGGTCTCTACAACGTTTCGCCCGAAACATGAGAAACTGTCTGTGGGGGACTCTAAAGACTCGTCAATACTTTGGCTGTGGATTTAACCACTAGCACGTCAGAGGTATTAGCCGTACGTAACGGGCTACCAAGTATTGACCAAAAGGGAGGTCGATGAGCGAACTCATCCTGACACCCTACTGAGCCTGTCAATGACAATATCCGTACAGTCCGGTCCGTTCGTCTATGAGCATCGCATGTCGGGCCTAGGGGGTTGGTGAAAGTCAGACCCCCAAAAGCGGTACAAGTCGTGTCGAAGTGTAGCCCAGAACACCCTGAGATACTACTGGAATACCTAACAGTAAATCTACTGCCTTGGCCAAGGACTTCGTGTAATGGCTCTCCTAGACACAGCGCGACCTCACCCCCAATACCGTGAGAGACGAACCCCTGTAGATCCGCTCACTGCCTCCATATGGCTCGGGACTGTACCCAACTAAAACCTGTTTGCACGACTCCTTTGAGCCGTGGTAGGGTAGTAATCAAAGTACAGTGGGAACTCACACGAGACAAATGACGATCTTAGGTCGATGAACTAACCTGTACACATGTCACCAGGGAACTGCTATCTGACGTCAGGTATAAAACCAACTAGCATGTTCCCGGCGAGTCTTGCCCGGTGTACTCATAACCCAATGAGCATCTGTATACATCTTAGGTGAACCAACTGACACCAGTGGCTTGTGAGACCGGCCACCGCCCCTCGTCGGGGTCTCGACTGTATACACTGGTCTACTCTGGAGTATCGATGCCCTGTCTCGAAAACTCCCACGACTAGGGACCTTTTAAGGATGTGCTTATAGACCCCAGCTCCTACGTATATGATCGCCATCATACTGCTGGCCGTCAAGCAAGAATCCTAAGGGCTCTATCAACGCGCAATAGTGACCTGTAAGGTCACCTAAAGCAGCACACGATGATAAAGATAAACCAGATAGCATACTATCATCTTGAGTAAGACTGTCCTACCGGTATGGGTCCTCCCTCAATCATTGCAATCACATGCCTGTGATCCAATAATTGACACTGAGGGCACTATATCCAACAATGCCCGCTATGTATTTACTCCGAAGTAAACACGCTAAGCGTATCTAAGCAATATAAAGTAAATGCACATAAGAAAAGTGACAGCAACAACAACAACTGAGCTTTTTATCCCAAGCATATGGGTAGGCTACATGAACCAACATGAGAATCATGCCGGGTCCAGGACATGAATCCTTCGCCTCCACTCACTCCTATCGAACAATATACTTTCATTGAGTCCTTTGGCAACCATATCGTTTCGTATCACCTCCATCCATGTTTTCTTCGGTCTCCCTTTTGCCTTTTTGCCATTGCCCATATCGAGAGTATCTATTCGTCGAACAGGTGCTTCCATAGGTTTGCGTCGCACATGACCAAACCATCTTAGCCGGTTTTCCCGCATCTTCTCCTCCACAGGTGCTACACCAACTTTTGCACGAATATCCTCATTTCGCACCTTATCTTTTCTAGTATTACCGTACATCCAACGAAACATGCGCATCTCCGCTACGTGCATCTTGTGTGTATGATGCTTCTTAGGAGCTAGCATTCTGTACCATATAATTGAACAACAACTTTTATTTATTAAGAATTCTTTACAAGTACAACTGGAAATGTAAATACATGAATAGAAAGCAATGCCTAAACAATGGTATAATTGAAATGAAAATATATACAAGTGCCTACAGTTCTGGGTCAAAGGCTAACTGCTTCAAATCTTTAGTGCTGGGCTCGACCTCCAGTGAATTCGATCCACCTGACAACATTCCAAAGAAAGAAGAAAAGGAATGTTGTCAGCGAACAATCGCTCGGAAAGTCCCAAAGGTGAGTAGAGATAGAATAGACAAAAAGAGAATATAACTAGTAATGTTTGATTATAATATTAACGAAGTTGTTTATAGTTTGGTACAGAAAATTCCAGTGTATACAAGAGGAGTCCCACTATTCCGGAGACTAAGGTATACGAAGCATAAGGAACCATTCAGCCACGGTACAACGGCAATGGATATTCAAGTTAAATGTATTATGGTTACAGTCTTGTGCTATTTCTAACACCTTCCGTACCAATCTACCCCTTTAAAACCCTGTGATGTCTTTTCTATTGATTGTATAGTTTTGTTATATAGATGGATAACTTGCCGAAACCATGATATTAGTAAACAAAATGGATATAAATGGATAGTCATATAGACGGAGTATATCCATGGTTCGGTTCAGTCAATATACATTGATATAGATTGAATAGACGAATTCATGTTGAATTGTAGTTTTATACTTGAATCATATTCAAGTCAGATTGATTAGATTGAGACTCAGTCTGAGTCAGACACTTTGAAAAGAAATTGAAGTCCTGAATTAGTTTTCATGTTATCGGTAACTGCTGCACATGGACGGCAGGATTTGTGTCTTTTCTAAGACAATTACCGTGTTGATAACACTGTTGTTTGGATTGTCTACCTTAGATAGGCAAGCACCCATATTATTCGGTTCCCTGAGCCTCAAGAGAACTGGTCCCGCTTAAACCTATGTTTACTAGGGTCCTTATATTAATTTTAGTATAACATGAGAGGGTTTTATGTAAAAATAGTTTTGATACATATTCAAAAATATACCTCAAGTATTTAATTATCGTTTTTAGGGTTTTCATAAATGTATATTTTATAAAAGTGAAATTTCTAATGATTATAACCTAGTTTTCCTTATATATGGTATTCTATTGAAATATTGGAATTGTTTTGTATTGAAGCGGTACTTTCATATAATTGTGATTCTTTTGATTTAGAAAACATGGAATATTTTTATAATATATTTAAAATAGATCTTTTGATAATATTCATATATATATTTAATAAAAATAAATTTTATTTATTTTCTAGAAATATCATTTTCTTAAAAATAACATTAAAAATTCTATCGAGATCGAATACTCCTTACGGAGGTCTGCATCTCGCTCTACTAGGCCCGAGGACGTGCGATAACCTGCACCATCTCGATCGGAGTTTTCCAAAATGGGTTGTAGATGCGTAATTGTAAGGAATTAGATAATACTCTTTTTAAAGAAAATGATTTTGTAATAGTTTAGAGTATTTTATTATAACTCATGATATTTCCATAAATATTGTTAAAAAGTAAATCGTGCTATGTCCAATATGCGTGTTGTGATAAGGTAGGTCATTACGTCGTGAGTTTTCTAAAGTTAATACAAGGAAATATGAGAATTATGGCGAAATGTAAAATATATAATATTTTACCGTAAAAATACGATAAACGTTGCAAAAAAGATTCTTTTGAGATGAAACTTATTTTAATGTGTTTGTTAATGTTTGTTAAACCTTATATGAAAGTGTGGTATTAGTTGGTTTAAGAAAAGTTAGAATTTTTAAAGAAAAACAAAACGGAAGTTGGATTAACTCCGCTTTCGTCGAGTTTTAAAAATGAAAGATTTTAGAATAGAAAAATAGAGGGGAAGAGGGGACTTACAGGCTATAAGGATAGAGGGAAGAAGGGGGAAGCTAGGGAAAGCGTCGGGGCGTCGTTTTGTCGCCGGAATCTCCTCAGAATTTCGTTGGAACTTTGCCCTTTGCTAACTCCACTTGCACAACTTGAGACTTGAGAATTTTTGAGAGTTTTGACAGGAAATTTCTGAGTGAGAATGTGTGAAATGGATTGTGTTATTTATAAGGAAAATTAGGGTTTTGAGAGTTAAAGAATGTGTTAAAAATTTGCATTAAAATTGGATTAAAGTGTGATTTAATATTTTCTGGATGAACGCAGAGAAAATAAACAACATGAGAGAAGTGGGGTAGGTGAAGAGCTGCTCGGGCAAAGAAATGGAGGCCATTCCTTACGGACGGCCCGGCGGTGCCGGTCCCCAACACACGCGTTGCCGGTCCAAGTCCGGTGGAATGGGTTTGGATTGGTGCCGCATGTCCCCGTCGCCTCATATACCCCAGTGTACATGTTTGTTTATTCTGTAACTTATCATATTATGTGTAGTGCACGTGCAAACCCTTAGGCTTCTAAAAGATTAAAAAAATAAATAAAAAGATAATGTGGCCGGTGGGATTCGATCACACGGACTACGTCACAGCAGCGCAAGGCTTTACCAATGAGCTACAAGTGTTTTCTTGCTGTTCAAAAGAAAATCAAATTCTTATACCATACACAGGATTGCAAATACCGCAATTGTACATTAACTTTTAAACAATTTTCTGTACATTGAAATTGGAGTTGTTACATTCTACCCTCCTTACAAAAATTTCGTTCTCGAAATTTACAATTTATTTTAAGGACTAGTTTACAAATAAATGAGGGTATCTTGCACGCATGTCGTCCTCACGTTCCCATGTTGATTCTCCTGGTGAATCTTTTCTCCACATCACTCGAACCAAGTTGACTTCCTTGTTCCGAAGTGACTTTACCTTTCTATCTAGGATCTCAACAGGTTGTTGCTCACAGGATAGATCTGGTTGTACAGTGAGCTCGGAGTGATTAAGAATATGGCTGGGGTCACTCACATACCTTCTGAGTTGGGATATGTGGAACACATTGTGCACTCCTTCCAATGAAGGGGGAAGTGCCAAGCGATAAACCACTTCACTGACTCGCTCGAGTATGACGAACGGTCCAATATACCTCGGACTTAGCTTACCCCGTCTTCCAAAATGAATCACTCCAAGGTTCGGAGATATCTTCAAAAATACATGTTCTCCTGGTTGAAACTCCAAGTGATGCGCTTTGCATCAGCCCAATGCTTCTATCGATCTTGGACTATACGCATTCTTTCTCTGATAGTGCGAACCACGTCGACAATTGCTACTTTCATCTCAGGTCCAAGGAGTTCTCTATCTCCGATGTCGTCCCAACTTAATGGCGATCAACACTTCCTTCTATATAAAGATGCAAATGGTTCCATTCCGATACTTGCTTAGTAGCTGTTGTTGTATGAAAACTCCACAAGATGTAGGTGACTTCCCACGATCCTCCGAACTCTAGCATACACGCTCTTAGCATATCTTCTAAGATCTGAATAGTTCGCTCAGACTGACCATCTGTTTGTGGATGATAAGCTGTGCTGAAGTTCAGACTTGTTCCCAAGCTAGCTTATAGACTTTAATGAAATTGCGATTGGAATCTGGTGTCACGATCGGAAACAATGCAAACCAGTACTCCATGTAATCTCACAATTTCATGCATGAGTTCATAGCTATCAGAGATAGTGCATGTTTGAAGAGTTTAAATCTTATTTAGATTCTTACCTCCATGCACTTCTTTGCTAGTGTCTCGGTAGTTTGGCCAACTCGAAAGGGAATAAAGTGAGCCGACTTTATGAGTCGATCCACAATAACCCATACCGCATCGTTACCTTTCGTGCTGCGAGGAAGAGCAGTCATGAAATCCATTGTGATGTGTTGCCACTTCTATTCTAGGATAGGCAATGGTTGAAGTAATCCAGCAGTCATGTGATGTTCAGTCTTCACTTGCTGACATACCAAGCATTTAGCGATGCTTCTGGCTACTTCACGCTTCATTCCATGCTACCAGTAGTTTTGATGCAGATCTTCGTATATCTTTGTACCTAAGGTGTACTGAATAAGGAGAGCCGTGAGCTTCTTTCATCAACTCTTCTCGCACATAACCTTTTAGTACACACAATCTACTGCCGCATCTTAAAGATCCGTCTTCATGGATGATGAAGTCTATTCGAAGTCCACTTTCTACTTATTCTCTGATCATTTGCATTTTAGCATCAATTGCTTGAGCTGCTTTGATCTGATTGACAATGGTGGATTGCACTTGTAAGTTCATCAAACTTGAAGTGTTACCTGGTATGACCACTTCAATCTCCATCGGATACAAGTCTTGTTGAAACTTCCACTGTGTGGTGAGATTCAATGCTAAAGGTTGGTGACTAAGGGCATCAGGTACTACATTCACATTCCCTGGATGATATTGTAAGTTGATGTCGAAATCCGCCATGAGTTCTAATCATCTTCTCTGCCGCATATTCAAATCTTTCTGAGTAAACACATATTTCAGACTCTTGTGATCTGTGTATATGTCCACTCGTTCACCAAGAAGATAATGGTACCAAATCTTGAGTGCAAAGATAACAACTACCAACTCCAAATCATGCGTCAGCTGTCTTGAAGCATAAGGTACAACTTTACCATGTTGATGTAAAACACATCCTAATCCCTTACCAGATGCATCGCAATGCACTTCGAAACCTCCAGATTGGTCCGGTATGACGAGAATAAGTGCTGATGTCAACCTTGACTTGAGTTCTACGAAAGCTTGTTCGCATGCTTCTGACCACACGAATTCTTCATCTTTACACGTGAGCTTGGTCAGGGGTGTTGCAATCTTCAAAAATCCTTCAATAAACCTTCTGTAATATCCTGCTAAACCCAAGAAACTTCGAATGTCCTTCACTGACTTCGGTGTCGGCCATTCGCTTACTGCTGATACTTTAGATGGATCTATAGAGATTCCATCGCCTGTTACAATATGTCTGAGAAAACCGACCTGATCTAGCCAAAACTCACACTTGCTGTACTTGGCATAGAGTTGATACTGTCGTAGAGTTTCCATGACAATTCGTAGGTGTTCAGCATATTCTTTCCGACTCTTAGAATATACCAAGATGTCGTCGATGAAGATGACAACAAACCTGTCTAGGTACTCTCGGAAAACTTGATTCATTAGGTTCATGAATATAGCTAGTGCATTGGTGATCGCACACCTTTCGGCGTGTCGAGTTTTAAGTTCTAAAGTTTAACCGCGATCAAGGACGGTGTCGCTTTGCAGCTAGCCGGTTGAGCATGAGTCGATCCACAGGGAGACGGAACGTTTCACGTTTTTGTTCTGACGAGTTAATGCGCGTGGGCGGAAATTTCTATATCTACCTTAAGTGTTATATGCAAGTACAAAGTTGTTAGGAAACGATAGGATAATGTAAGTTAATGGATTCCGTATTCAAGTCCTTTGAGCCGAACTTAACAATTTAAGCTAGAGCAATTGGAAACAACGTGGATTAGGGTGCTTAAGCACGGTATTCGTGGAATCCGGCTTATTGATCCTTGTCCTTCCGTTCTTCTCTTTTGCTTTCGCCTCCGGCCAAACCGAACGCAACCGGTCGCGGTTAGGAATCACCGATACCTTGGTAGGGTAGGGTGCCTAACGGAGCGCTTGCGTAAGTTTTGGGAAGAGTTTCAAATGGAAAAGACGGGAAAAGGAAATGAGAAACGAAACCTTAACTTACAATATCGTTCTCTTTTCCTAACAACAATATTCACAATATCATATTAACAACACCATATTAACAACAACAAAAAGAGCAAAAGAAAAGAGAAAAGAAAAGAAAAGAGCAACACAAGAAAGTAAATGGCATGGAATTTAAAGTGCAAGAAAGTAAAGTAAGGTAATAAATTGCATGAATGTAAAAGAGCAAGAAAGAAAAGTGCAAGAAAGAAACTACTAAGAACCATGGAACAAAACACAAGACATGGATTCAATAACCCACACTTAAACTTGCAAGCTCAATGAAGAGGTTACAAGATCAAATGATGGCAAAGAACTCATGGTGAATGAAGGCACAAAAGAGAGCTTTATTGATTCCAAAATGAAGATACAAACCCTTGAGATCAATAGCCAACACTTAAACTTGCAAGCTCAATGAAGAGGTTTCAAGATCAAGTGAAGGCAAGGAGCTCAAGGGGACTAAGCTATGTACAAGAACTAAAAAGAAAACAAGAACAAAAGTATAAAACTTGGAAAATGAATTACAATGTGAGACAAAAAGTGAGACAAAGTGAGACCTCTTAACCCTTGCCCACTGCCTGCTATAAATAGGCACAAAAGAAAAGAAAATAAACAATAAAAATAGGGCTACGTGGCAGGAAGGAGAGGCCCACAGCAAACTGGAGGCCAGAGGAGGAGGTGGGGCCGGCCATGCCGGATTATCTTGGGAAGTGCTCGGTTGAAATCCGAGCACTGGTGCTCATACTCCTGTGGTGTGCAGGGGTTGTCTCCAGTATGACTTTGGTGTTGCTGGTTTTCTAAAATTTGACTTGGTATGCATCCAGTTCTTGGAGGGAAATAAGTAGCTATGCATCACATCACTACTTTTTGCAATAAATGCACATCACACCATATAGCCCACTTGGACTAGCCCACTTGAGTGTGTCATGGCAGCTCCCTAGGTCTATGGTCCAAGCCCCAAGAGTTAGTGTGTACACATGCTATGTGTTGGACCAAAATGTTGTGCACACACTAGCTTGCAAAATAACTCTTGGGATATCGGTCGGTTTGCAGTTTTGGTTGCAGTGTCGGCTCACAAATGATATATCCGTGATTCTGGATGTATTTCTAGTATTTTGTCACGGACACCTGTAATCTGTATTACTGAGCAAACACCGGTTAATAGTACCGATATATAACAAAACAGATAACGAATGAGCGGTATTGAAATGCAATATTCTGATCTGAACAAATACCCCCAAAGTTATCTTTTGCTCGTCCCCAGCAAAACAAAATCCTAGCCTCACTTTCGCAGGGAACGCGATTGCACTGAGCGTGTGCAACAAGCCGTTAAACCTCTAGGTGTCCCTAGTAGGAGGGGTGTTATCTCCTGAGGGTTTTCAGCGGATATTACCCACAAAATCCCGTCAAGTTAGTTTCATAAGTTAACGTTGATTCTACTCCTACAGTTTAGTATCTAAGTTAGAAATTCTATTATCCTAAATTAGAAATATTCAACCCTTATGTTTCACGCCTCTAATCTATTTAACCCCAGATCCTGTACGTTTCAAAAAAGTTTAGAAAGATGTTGGTACCTCCTGAGTTTTCCTTCTAAAAGTGCGGTCTCAAATCAGGGATTTTTATCAGTTTTACGGAAAATATAAGTCTTATTCTTCATTTTTATCTTTCCTCCAAACATCGGTTGTATACCCCTACGTGTGTGTAAATTTGCACCCCTACACTTAAGAATTCAATTCAAGCTATAGTACCCTTACCCTAATACCTAATACTACTTCTTTTCATTAATGATGGAAGGTATTGCTCACACACCTTTCATGCGACTATTAATGCTTCTTGAGGTACTAACAGCCGATTACTGAATGTGCGAGCTTAAAGCGTAAATAGCAGCTGTCAGGGCTTGACTTTATTTATTTTTCTTTTTCTTTATTTTTCAAGACCGGATATATTTTTCAATGATGCTCTTTTGGTGTTTAGCTTTAACTACCGTTTTTTCTTTCATACTAAGTTTTCAGGCAAGAATATTTCTAGGTATCCTCTACTATCCCAAGTTTCAAGGTGCGTGCATGTACAGTTTGTAGGGTATATACTTTCTAAATTTGGACTTAAGAATAGAAACTATTTTTCAGACTTATCCTTCAGTAAAACTTCAATACTTTCCCTTCATCTCGACTTAACTCAAGAACTGAACTCAAGATTACCTATTTCTCAAAAAAAAACTGTAACGATGTATAATTACCAAGGTTAAATAGAAGGAGGGTTATTTTTAGGGTTTTCAATTCCTAAGCCTAGGATTTAGTTATTTCTAACGTATCAACTAAGCTTTCGGAAAAAAATCTAAGTTACCCAATTAGCTAATTTGACGACAAAGTTTTTATATTTTTGGAAATTTGTTCGATTTTTGTGGGTTTTTAATAAGGTATGCAAATGCAGAATATACAAATGAATGCGAAAGAAGAAAACTTACCGAGCACACCCCAAACTTAAACTTGACAGTACCCTCACTGTCAGGCTATACCAAGAGGGTCAAAATTATTGGCGCTCCCTAAAAGAAAATTTTATACAAAAAAAAAGAAAAACAAAAATATATACACAAAAAGGTTCCCCCCAAACTTAAGTAAAACAATGTTGCCACTGTTAAGTATTGAAGTTCAGGATTAGGGGGAAAGTACAGTATTTATCTATACAAGGCCTTACACAGGCCAAAAGTGAGCACCAACCATTCAAAGATCTTATCGTTATAAACGGCGGTTGGTGAAAGAATGCGGAGAGGTAAGAAATGGAGAATACACGAGACCGTAATGGGATAGAAGCGGAATACGGTCTCGGTATATGAGAAGAAGAATGGCGAAAGGGGGAAAGAAATGGAGTACGAACTTGAGGGTGGAAATGGAGTGAATAAATTAGCACAATTTGTGATGACTGATATGTAAGTAGCGTTTGTGCTAATCTATTAACCCGTCAAGAAATGGGGTCAAATCTATCAAGATTCGTAAGAAAACATGGGTACGCCGAACTTGGTAAACCAGACACAAGAAATGAAAGTGATGCGGTGTCTTGCAAGGTCGGAACGATGGAAAGGATGGAGGGGAGTGATTGAGGAAGGTCATTGGTTAAAGGTTCAGGAGGGTGTACACAGTCAATGAAAGGGATAGGATGAATTGGAAAATCCGACTCATCAATTAAAACTGGTTCATTCTCAAAGCCATCCTCAAAAGTCTCCTCAAAAATTATTTCATCCACGAAAATTTCATCAAAATCAAGACGCATATGAAGTTCGAGAAAAACAGTTAATGACTCGGGATGATGAATTGGAGAGAAAACCTCATCCAAATTTGTGGGTTCATCATCCAAAATATCCCCAGTGTCAATATCCTCAATCAAGTGAAAATCAATATTCTCAGACACCTCATCAAAAGCATGGATTTCAATCAATTCAGGTTCTAGGATGGAGGTGTAGAGGTCAAAAGGTTGGGAATTGGTTTCACTTGGAAGGGTCCCTTCAAAATCGGGTAAATCAAACACTACAAAGTCGCATATCTCATTAAACATTCTATCTTCAATTGATAATTCATTTGGGACACTCGATAGACATTCAAAACCGGAGTTGTGGGATTCAATTTGGAATGGATAGGTTTGATTTGGAAGGGTGTACAGCTCACTCTCTCCACTCAAATTCTCCGCCTGTCCTACCGCCTCTTCATATATTAGAAAATTTGGAGCTAGTTAGAAACTAGCTACCAGGTCAGTAGGTTGTATGAGGGCGGCCATGGACGCATTCAAATCCATTATCTGTTGGTACGACGCTACCCTAAAGTCTTCCAACGACTGTTCCAGACTAGACATAGGTTGTGAAGAGATTTCAGTAAAAGATTCAAAGTTATTTGGATACTGAAAACTCCCAAATGGCGGTTCAGAAGCAATGTCTAGGGAAGGTGCAAAATTCGGATAGGACCGGTAGGAATTGAATGGCTGGACTGGAGTAGGATCAACATTATGATAAGAAGGTGGTTGGAACTGTTGATCAAAAGAATCTGAGGTGGTGAAAGGAGTGAAAGATCGGCTACGGGATTGTTCAATATGTTCTGCAATAAACATAGGTCTTGGAGTTACAACAGGACTCGAAAAAGGGGTATCAACGTAAGAAGATGGTGAAGGTTGAAGCGGTTGATACAAGGTGGATTGGAGTCCAATTGTTTGTCCTAAATGCGTCTATCTAATCTTTCAAAGAAATTTTGGGCATGGAGGGGTCGTTCGTAATTCGACCAAAGCAAAAACCGTAAGAAGTAATGTCTGGTTGTGGGTACCAAAGTTCGGCAAGAGTTTTGCGAGGTGGGGTACCCATGATATGAAGAGAAGAAGAAGAGAAGAAAAAGAATGTGGGTTTTTTTTATTTTTTTATTTTTAGGTTAGTTATTAACAAAATAATGAAGTATACTCACAAAAAGAATCTGGACAAAAACAATCACGACACAAAAATACCATGCCCCTAATCGGTCTAGGGTTCACCTAGGTCAACTAGACCTGCTCAAGAACTTGATTGTCGAAGTAAAATTATGTCGAGAAATGGGCTCAAGATATACTGATCACGAGGCCAGGTAAGTGCAGAGATAAGGGGAGGTTTTCCGATGCTTTCGCGAAGGTCCTTAATTAAATAACCCTTTCTCTTTTGGCGGTTTCGCCGTGAACATTTTCCTAGACACCCCGTAAATAATATACCGTTAAGCGGTGTTCTAAACACAGTTAACTTCTCATAGTGAGCACGAAGTCCTTAAGGCTTAATGTCTAGTTTCTTTTAAAATTTGTGCGGGTAATCGTTATGCTCAAGTTCGTGATTTGTGGGCCATGGAAAAGGTGATGAAATCTTTTACCGTATGTTGTGGGGTTCGCTTGCCCTTAAGTCCGTATTAATGTATGCAATGCGCAAATCAAAAGAAAAATTGTTCAAAGAATCAAACAATCTTTTTTTACATTAAGCATAGCACTGCAACAAATACGGGTTAGTTAATTTTAGTATTTGGAAGCGAACTTGCAAAGAACCTGCAAAGAATAGTATATTGGATGCAACGGATTTGAGAAAGAAGGTGTTAACGAAGTACGTACCGATAAATATTCGGGTTAAGAAACCCCGTTGAATCAAATCCAGTAAGCTTGAAAAGTTTGCTTGCGCGGGTTAAACTACTCGGATCTTTGGCACTGTACTTCGTAACCACCTTAACTTTGAATGTGCACTCCTCACGCTCGCTGTTCGCAAATCCACAAAAATCTACAAATGTCAAAAAAATGGATATTAGTGCGAAAAAGCGATACGAATGCCCAAATGCCTGCACACTAAAAATTATAAAAAACAAACAATAAAAATGGAGCAAAAATAGAACAATGGAGCACAGAGAAAAAAATTAGAGGCAGAAGGACCGGCGACGCCGGATTTGGTGATGATGTCGCCGGATTTCTTGTGGTAGATAGGTTCCAACTTTCTTCAGTTGTTTCAGTATTCCACTAGTACCTCACTGGTATTGTTTACCTTTTTAATTGAGATCCAGAGTGTAAGCAGGTCCAATATCCAGAGAGAAAAAGAGTCAGAATGCTATTTTTTTGTTTGGTTTTGAAAATTTTGAGATTTATAGTTGATTTTGAAAATAGGGTTAGATGTATAAGTGAGATGTACAATGATTAACCCGGAATAACAAAAATAAAAATGTTACCGTCTCCCCGGCAACGACGCCATTAGGTCGGACACCTTTCGACATGTCGAGTTTTAAGTTCTAAAGTTTAACCGTGATCAAGGATGGTGTCGCTTTGCAGCTAGCCGGTTGAGCACGGGTCGATCCACAGGGAGACGGAACGTTTCACATTTTTGTTCTTACGAGTTAATACGCGTGGGCGGAAAGTTCTATCTCTACCCTAAGTGTTATATGCAAGTATAAAGTTGTTAGGAAACAATAGGATAATGTAAGTTAGTGGATTTCGTATTCAAGTCTTTTGAGCCGAATTTAACGATTGAAGCTAGAGCAATTGGTAACAACGTGGATTAAGGTGCTTAAGCACGATATTCGTGGAATCCGGCTTATTGACCCTTGTCCTTCCGTTCTTGTCTCTTGCTTGCGCCTCCGGCCAAACTGAACGCAACCGGCCGCGGTTAGGAATCACTGATACCTTGGTAGGGTAGGGTGCCTAATGGAGCGCTTGCGTAAGTTTTGGGAAGAGTTTCAAAAGGAAAAGACGGGAAAAGAAAATGAGAAACGAAACCTTAACTTACAATATCGTTCTCTTTTCCTAACAACAATATTCACAACATCATATTAACAACACCATATTAACAACAACAAAAAGAGCAAAAGAAAAAAGAGAAAAGAAAAGAAAAGAAAAGAGCAACACAAGAAAGTAAAGGGCATGGAATTTAAAGTGCAAGAAAGTAAAGTAAGGTAATAAATTGCATGAATGTAAAAGAGCAAGAAAGAAAAGTGCAAGAAAGAAACTATTAAGAACCATGGAACAAAACACAAGACATGGATTCAATAACCTACATTTACAAGCTCAATGAAGATGTTGCAAGATCAAGTGATGGTAAAGAACTCATGGTGAATGAAGGCACAAAAGAGAGCTTTATTGATTCTAAAATAAAGATACAAACCCTTGAAATCAATAGCAAACACTTAAACTTGCAAGCTCAATGAAGAGGTTGCAAGATCAAGTGAAGGCAAGAAGCTCAAGGGGACTAAGCTATGTACAAGAACTAAAAAGAAAACAAGAACAAAAGTGTAAAATTTGGAAAATGAATTACAATGTGAGACAAAAAGTGACACAAAGTGAGACCCCTTAACCCTTGCCCATTGCCTGCTATATATAGGCACAAAAGAAAGAAAATAAACAATAAAAATAGGGCTACGTGGCAGCAAGGAGGGGCCCACAGCAAACTGGAGGCCAGAGGAGGAGGTGAGGCCGGCCAGGCCGGATTTTCTAGGGAAGTGCTCGGTTGAAATCCGAGCACTGGTGCTCGTACTCCTGTGGTGTGCAGGGGTTGTCTCCAGTATGACTTTGGTGTTGCTGGTTTTCTAAAATTTGACTTGGTATGCATCCAGTTCTTGGAGGGAAATAAGTAGCTATGCATCACATCATTACTTTTTGCAATAAATGCACATCACACCATATAGCCCACTTGCACTAGCCCACTTGAGTGTGTCATGGCAGCCCCCCTAGGTCCATGGTCCAAGCCCCAAGAGTTAGTGTGTACACATGCTATGTGTTGGACCAAAATGTTATGCACACACTAGCTTGCAAAATTACTCTTGGGATATCAGTCGGTTTGCGGTTCTGGTTGCAGTGTCGGCTCACAAATGATATATCCGTGATTCTGGATGTATTTCTAGTATTTTGTCACGGACACCTGTAATCTGTATTACTGAGCAAACACCGGTTAATAGTACCGATATATAACAAAACAGATAACGAATGAGCGGTATTGAAATGCAATATTCTGATCTGAACAGTTGGTCAATCCAAATGGCATCACAAGAAATTCGTAATGTCCATAGCGAGTTCTGAATGCCGTTTTATGGATATCAGATTCTTTGACCTTCACCTGATGATAACTCGAATGAAGATCTAACTTGGAGAAAACGCAAGACCCACTTAGCTGATCGAACAGGTCGTCGATGCGCGGGAGTGGATACTTGTTCTTTATAGTTACTTCGATCAGAGCTCTATAATCAATGCATATTCGATATGAACCTTCTTCTTCATAAGTAGAACCGGGGATCCCCAACTTGAAGTGCTGGGACGAATCCATCCTTTCGTCAATAATTCGTCCAACTGAGTACGAACCTCCTTCAAACCTTCAGGGCTTAACCGATATGGTGCTTTGATCACCGGTTGTGCTCCAGGTACTAAATCATTGCTGAATTCAAGAGCTCGATCGGGAGACAAACCTGATATGTCTTCAGGAAATACATCGTCGAACTCTCGAACTATTTCTGGCTTTGATCTTTTCTCCGCTTGAAGTGCTGCAATCACTGTCTTTCTCGGTTTTGCTTTGTATGTACTTGGCTCCAGGGTACAGTCTCCACTTTTGAAATAAAATACCGGATGATCTGGAATCTCGAACACTATCCTCCTTTGACGATATTCTATGGTAGCGTGAAAAGTTCCGAGCCAATCCATACCCAAAACGACATCAAAGTTCGGTATGTCTAGTACCTTGAAGTCAGCATAGAATTCTCTGCTGCAGACGACCACTGGACACATGTTGTATCCTATTATTGCCTTTAGAATGTCGTTCCCTGAACTGACATTCCAGCTGGATACGAGCGATTTGACTGGAATCGCATGAGTTCGGACGAACCGTTACGATATAAAGTAATGAGATGCTCCAGTAATGAAGAGTGCTAGTGCAGGAATTGAGGCTACTAAGATTGTACTAAATTATGTGGGATAGGTTTTAGGTATAAGGAAAAGATATATGGTATCTATATAGACTGAAAGAAAGTTTGGAAAGAAAATGTTACCAGTGATGATTTGGCCGGTGGCTTCAGTTTCTTCCACAGTCATTGTGAAATCCTGTCGCCTCGGTACATTCCTCCTTGCTGGAGGAGCATTCCTTTGTCCGTTCCGTTGTACTTGAGATACGTTCCTTTGAGCTTGATGGAACTGACGAGGAGGAGGTGCAGTCGGTCCATAAGGAGGTAGAGCAGGTGCCTGGATGGCTGGGCGCTGCTGATAAGTGATTGCTAGTCTGGGTGCAGCATTTGGGTTATGTCTACGAGGACAAGAGCCAATGTCATGAGTAGCTAAGACGCAGACTAAGCAAAGGCGATTTGCATGCCGATAGTCTTTCGCCAGATGTCCATCTCTCCTGCAGTAGGTACAAAAGGCTGGGTTAGGCCGGTTGTTCGGTACTCCCGGTCTCCTGGGCACAAATTGTGTCCTTGAAGAGGCTCCTCCTACTATCTGAGTAGCAGGGCGTTTCATCTCGGCAGAGTGGGGTCCGCCTTTCATCTTTACCACCGCCTTATATCGGCGGGCAGCTTTCAGGGCCAACTCATGGGTTGGGAAATCCCCTGTAGCTAAGGCAGCTTGGATTTCCTGATCTAACCCTTACTGAAATCTTCTGGACCTGATCTCAGCAGTTGGTATTAAATGTGCCGCGAACCTGTTAAGGTCTCTGTGTAATATGTGATATTTGAAAATCGAACATTGAGACATATCTTAGCTACTGAGCATGGTAAACTCAGCATCATACTCATCCACGGACTTGGTCCATATCGAACCCTGTTGTAGATGAATAAATTGCTGCTCCATGTCAAACCGGGTAGTCTCTGGGAAGTATTTCACCTTGAACATGTCGTGAAAAGTCCTCCATTCGATAGGTTGCTCAAGATGGCTTTCTTCCGCCTTCCACCAGACTCAGGCATTGTCAGTGGGTTGCAGCTTCGCAACTCGAACCCAAGCGATCTCTGGCACTTGTGCCGCTGCCAGATCTTCCTCAATACTTTGAGCCCATTCTTCTCCAGGGAGCTCTCTTTTCCTGAAAATTGTTTTGGGTGCAATGCCCAGAATTGCTTCACTCCGAACACTTCTACTTCTGGACGGTTCATTAAGATAGCAGTCTGTTGCTGCTGTCCTTCCAGGAGGCTGCGGATTGCCTCAAGCAGTACTGTCTGCTCATTGATTGGAGCAGCGACGGTAGGTGTAAGCGGTAGAGGTGATGGAGTGTTGTTGAAGTTAGTGTTGGTATTGTTTGGAGAATCCACAACCTTGAAAGAAAAATTTGGGTTAGGATAAATTCAAGTATATGAAATTGTAAGATTCATGGAATATAAAATATAAAGAATGTTTTTAGTTGCTGATTCTTGTGATATATTGTTTAGGACTTCATGAAGAACTGACCCGCATGTCCATGCAGAACTGACCCGCATGTCCATACAGAGCTGACCTGCATGGGCCGGCAACAAAACCTGTCACGCCCCACTTCTCGGTATACGGTAAGGGGACGCGACGAGGCCCGCTACGTATTTACTCAGAAGTAAACACGCTAAGCATATCTAAGCAATATAAAGTACATGTACACAAGAAAAGTGACAATATATGTAATTGAACAACTTTTATTTATTAACAATTCTTTACAAGTACAACTGGAAATGTAAATACATGAATATAAAGCAATGACTAAACAATGGCATAACTGAAATGAAAATATGTACAAGTGCCTACAGCTCTGGGTCAAAGGCTAACTGCTCCAAATCATTAGTGTTGGGCTCGACCTCCAGTGAGTTCGATCCACCTGACAACATTCCAAAGAAAGAAAAAAAGGAATATTGTCAGCGAACAATCGCTCGGTAAGTCCTAAAGGTGAGTAGAGATAAAATAGACAGAAAGAGAATATAACTAGTAATGTTTGATTATAATGTTAACGCGGTTGTTTGTAGCTTGGTACAGAAAATGCCAGTGTATACAGGAGGAGTCCCACTTTTCCGGAGACTAAGGTATACGGAGCATAAGGAACCGTTCAGCCATGGTACAACTGCAATGGATATTCAAGTTAGGTGTATTATGATTACAGTCTCGTGCCACTTCTAACACCTTCCGTACCAATCTACCCTTTTAAAACACCACGATGTCTTTTGTATTGATTGTATAGTTTTATTATATAGATGGATGACTTGCCGAAACCATGATATCAGTAAACAGAATGGATATAAATGGATAGTCATGTAGAATGAGTATATTCATGGTTCTGTTCAGTCAATATAGATTGATATAGACCGAATAGACGGATTCATATTGAGTTGTAGTTTTATACTTGAATAATATTCAAGTCAGATTGATTATATTGAGACTCGGTCTAAGTCAGACACTTTGAAAAGAAATCAAAGTCCTGAATTAGTTTTGATGTTATCGGTAACTGCTGCACATGGACAGCAGGATTTATGTCTTTTTCCAAGACAATTATCGTGTTGATAACACCGTTGTTTGGATTGTCTACCTTAGATAAGCAAGTATCCATATTCTCCGGCTCTCTGAGGCCCAAGAGAACTGGTCCCGCTTAAACCTATGTTTACTAGGGTCCTTATTGTAATTTAGTATAACTTGAGAGGGTTTTATGTAAAAATAGTTTTGATACATATTCAAAATACATCTCAAGTATTTAATTATCGTCTTTAGGATTTTCATAGATGTATATTTTATAAAAGTGAAATTTCTAGTGAGTAGAACCTAGTTTTCCTTGTATATGGTATTTTATTGAAATATTGGAATTGTTTTGTATTGAAGTGGTACTTTCATGTAATTGCGATTCCTTTGATTTAGAAAACATGTAATATTTGTATAATATATTTAAAATAGATCTTTTGATAATATTCATATATATATATATATATTTAATAAAAATAAATTTTATTTATTTTCTAGAAATTTCATTTTCTTAAAAATAGCATTAAAAATTCCATCGAGATCGAATGCTCCATGCGGAGGTCCGCATCTCGCTCTACTAGGCCCGAGAATGTGCGATAACCCGCATCATCTTGATTGGGGTTTCCCAAAATGGGTTGTAGAGGCGTAATTGCAAGGAATTAGATAATACTCTTTTTAAAGAAAACAGATTTGTAATAGTTTAGGGTATTTTATTGTAACTCGTGATATTCCCATAAATATTATCAAAAAGTAAATCGTGTTATGTCCAATATGTGTGTTGTGATAAGGTAGGTCATTACCTCATGAGTTTTCTAAAGGTAATACAAGGAAATATGCGAATTATGGTGAAATGTAAAGTATATGGTAATTTACCGTAAAAATACGATAAAGGTTGCAAAAAAGATTATTTTGAGATGAAACTTATTTTAATGTATTTGTTAATGTTTGTTAAACCTTATATGAGAATGTGGTATTAGTTGGTTTAAGAAAAGTTAGAATTTTTAAAGAAAAACGAAACGGAAGTCGGATTAACTCCGCTTTTGTCGAGTTTTAAAAATGAAAGTTTTTAGAATAGAAAAAGAGAGGGGAAGAGGAGACTTACTGGCTACAAGGATAGAGGATAGATGGGGGAAGCTAGGGAAAGTGTCGGGGCATCGTTTCGTCGCCGGAATCTCCTCGGAACTTCGTCGGAATTTCGTCCTTTGTTAACTCCACTTGCACAACTTGAGACTTGAGAATTTTTGAGAGTTTTGACGGGGAATTTCTGAGTGAGGATGTGTGAAATGGAGTGTGGTATTTATAGGGAAAATTAGGGTTTTAAGTTTTAAAGAATGTATTAAAAATTTGAATTAAAGGGTGATTTAATATTCTCTAGATGAATGCAGAGAAAATAAACAACATGAGAGAAGTAGGGTAGGTGAAGAGGTGCTCAGGCAAAGAAATGGAGGCCATTCCCTATGGGCGGCCCAGCGGTGACGGTCCCAAAATACGCATCGCCAGTCCAAGTCCGGTGGAATAGGCTTGGATTGGTGCCACGTGTCCCCGTCGCCTTATATACCCCAGTGCACGTGTTTGTTTATTCTGTAACTTATCATATTACGTGTAGTGCACGTGCAAACCCTTGAGCTTCTAAAAGATTAAAAGAAAATTAAATAAAAAGATAATGTGGCTGAGGGGATTCCATTATAGGGGCTACGTCACAGCAGTGCAAGGCTTTACCAATGTGCTACAAGTGTTTTCTTACTGTTCAAAAGCAAATCAAATTCTTATAGCATACACAGGATTGAAAATACCCCAATTGCACATTAACTTTTAAACAATTTTCTATACATTGAAATTGGAGTTGTAAGTCTACCCTCCTTACAAAAATTTGGTCATCGAAATTTACAATTTATTTTAATGACAAGTTTACAAATAAATGAGGGTATCTTGCATGCATGTCGTCCTCACGTTCCCATATTGATTCTCCTGTTGAATCTTTTCTCCACATCACTCAAACCAAGTTGACTTCCTTGTTCCGAAGTGACTTCACCTTTCTATCCAGGATCTCAATAGGTTATTGCTCACAGGATAAATCTGGCTGTACAGTGAGCTCGGAGTGATTAAGAATATGGCTGGGGTTACTCACATACCTTCTGAGTTGGGATATATGGAACAGATTGTGCACTCCTTCTAATGAAGGGGGAAGTGCCAAGCGATAAGCCACTTCACCGACTCGTTCGAGTATGTCGAACGGTCCAATATACCTCGGATTTAGCTTACCCCGTCTTCCAAAATGAATCACTCTACAATTCGAAGATATCTTTAAAACTACATGGTTTCCCGGTTGAAACTCTAAGTGAGGTGCTTTGCATCAGCCCAATACTTCTGTCGATCTTGGGATATATGCATTCTTTCTCTGATAGTGTGAACCACGTCGACAGTTGCTACTATCATCTCAGGTCCAAGGTGTTCTCTATCTCCGATGTCGTCCCAACTTAATGGCGATCGATACTTCCTACTATATAAAGCCGCAAATGGTGACATTCCGATACTTGCTTGGTAGCTGTTGTTGTATGAAAACTCCACACGATATAGGTGATCTTCCCACGATCCTCCGAAGTCTAGCATGCACGCTCTTAGCATATCTTCTAAGATCTGAATAGTTCGCTCAGACCGACCATCTGTTTGTGGATGATAAGCTGTGCTGAAGTTCAGACTTGTTCCCAAGCTAGCTTGCAGACTTTTCCAAAATTGCGATCGGAATTTGGTGTCATGATCGGAGACAATGCAAACCGGTACTCCATGTAATCTCACGATTTCCTGCATAAGTTCATGGATATCAGAGATAGTACATATTTGAAGAGTTTAAATCTTACTTAGATTCTTACCTCCATGTACTTCTTTGCTAGTGTCTCAGTAGTTTGGCCAACTCGAAAGGGAATAAAGTGAGCCGACTTTGTGAGTCAATCCATAATGACCCATACCGCATCGTTACCTTTCATGCAGTGAGGAAGAGCAGTCACGAAATCTATTATAATGTGTTGCCACTTCCATTCTGGGATAGGTAACGGTTGAAGTAATCCAGCAGTCCTGTGATGTTCAGCCTTTACTTGCTGACACGCCAAGCATTTAGCGACGCTTCTGGCTACTTCACGTTTCATGCCATGCCACCAGTAGTTTTGACGCGGATCTCTGTACATCTTTGTACCTCCAGGGTGTACTCAATAAAAAGAGCCGTGAGCTTCTTTCATTAACTCTTCTCGCATAGAACCTTTTGGTACACACAATCTACTGCCGTATCTTAAAGATCCATCTTCATGGATGATGAAATCTGTTCGAAGTCCATTTTCTTCTTGTTCTCGGATCTTTTGCAACTTAGCATCACTGCCGGCGTACTGTCGAGTCTTTAGAGTCCCACACAGAGGGTTTTCCTGGTTAAGGGAAAATGATGTAGTAGCCATATTTTGATACGTGCAGGGTTTCAATCGAATAATTGTGCTAGTTACTCAGACTTTCGATCGGATGGTTGATAATACTAGCCGGCTTAGGATTGAGCCGTATTATTAAATCAGGTATTGATTTTGTAATTTAAGTATATATATTTCGAGATATATATTCTAGTATTTTGTTCTTTGTGTTATTCTATCTCGTCAGGTATTCGTGTTTTTATGCGAATGCAGGTATGTATATACAGTAGACTGTTATCCGTATTTTTTTACGGAAAGCATTCTAGAAGGTGGACACCTCATCATGGCTTTTTCCATTTATTTTTAAAAGGAAATGAGGTGTAAAATAAAGGAGAGGGGAGCATGGTGAGGACCATGCCTCAATAGTTGACAAATGAATTATTAATTCATTTATGGCAACTATTGAAGCATGGTTGATACTTTTTTATTCATTGAAATGGTTTTACAAAACCATTGTGTCTGATTTTCTCTCACATGCTATGCTTCATTCTTGAGTTCACCATTTTCTTTGCTCCCTCTCTTTTGTTCTTGAGCTCCTCCATCTTCAAGTTAAACCTCCTCTCTACCTTCTTATGAGTTGAGAATCAAGAGAGGAGGTGAAATAGAAACACACTTAGAACCCTAGACTACATTCTAAAGTTCTTAGATTAGCAATCCAAGTTCTCTAGTTGCTCCATTTGATACTTAGTTTGGAGCTAGAGACATGGATCACAACCCTCGGGTGGATCATCTTCGATGGAGGGAGACGGACGATCAAGCTCGATTATGGAGACCACTAGGAGCATACGAAGAGGATAGAAGACCGAAGGACACGGATCTTTTGGTGAGATTCTCTTTCATAGTAGATAGCCACTCCTAGTTAGCTAGTTTATGTTTATGGTAGATCCGGTTATAGGGTTATTCTAGAGCTAGTATTAAATCGTTGAAAATTTTTTGTTCCGCAAACGGCTACGGTAGATGGCCGGGTCGTTAGTGTAACCCAACAGAAAGCTTGCATCATGTGATGATGACCCTTCGAGTTATCAGAAGGCCATAGAAAGTGGTGACTTCCGACTGATGGCTGGATGCCAAGTTATCCAAGTTGGACTCCATGCACTACAAAAAATTATTGATTTTGTTGTGTGCTCCTGAAAAGGGTAAAACCCATAAGGAGCAAGCGGATCTTTTGAGATCAGTACAAATGGAAAGGTATTAACATAATAAGGCTGGACTTATAGTATACAGTTATTCATCAAATACCCGATGTGAATTTTGATGATACTGTTACTTCAAAGTCTGTGCTGAAGTCTATACGGATAAAATTTGCCACTGTTGTCTTTCATGACTATAATATCTGGCATAAGAATGACTATAAATTCTTTCTAAATTGGATTTAGAAGTGTACGTCTATATGACTCTACCTAAGGATTGTCTTGGTCAGTAGGAACAACAGATAGAAGTGCAAGTTACTTAAGTTTATTTGTAGACTAAAGCAGGGATAGCGGAGATGGATCATCTGTTTTGATGTTGCGGTCAAAGTGTTTGACTTCATCAAAATTAGAGATGAACCTAATATTTGTAAGAAGGATGTAGGGAGTAATGCCAGGTTCCTCATATTGATGTAGATGACATACTCTTGATATAAAATGATGTTCCTATACTACGATTCAGTCAAATATTGGTTGCTACTGTTTCTTCTTTATGGATTATAAATATATCATTGATTCTGGAATTAGGTCTATAGAGTTAGACCTGGTAAGGGTTTTGGGATTATGTCATGACCCAAATGTGGCACGTGACCGGCACTTAAATCACGTGACATCTAAAAACGTCGACGCGGTTCAAGTAAGCCGAAACCCGGAATCTAAACCCTTTTGAAAATATTGGAGGTGAGTTTAAAATATCATCAGATGGAATCAGTTTAAATAACATTTAAATTTAACTAAGTATGATTGAAAAACATCTATGACGTTTTGAAAATCTGACAGCACCTCCTTTGAACATTTTATATAAAAATCCGATACAACTACCACAATAAAATAGCATCCCAACGGAAGCTAATTTTCACGTCCAAACGACGGAACAGCCAAACAAACTATATCAGAAGTCGACTCTAAAGAGTGCGACCTCAAAATTTCTAAGTCCACAATATACTATTTCTAAGTTGATAAAGTTTCCACTAGATACAAGAATATATGAATAATCAAGAGTGAGTACGATACAATAATAACCCACTTACCAATCAATCATCGAAAGGAATATGTGCCCAAGCCGCTGATAATCCAAGTGCTAAAACCTGCAAGAAACTGTGGCACAACGGGGATGAGTTGCCAACTCAGTGAATAAAAGTAAATCTAAAGGTAGAAATTGAAATGTATGATGATACCTAGGTCATAAGTATAGTCCTATTATAATCTGTACCAATATACTACATGATATGCATATGTGCAATACTAACTATCATGCAATCCCAAGTATAATATCTCAATGTCATATGAGTCAAAATCATGAATCTATAGTTCGTGTTGGAATCCCTTTTTGTATATGAATGTCTGTACAAATATATGCAGGTACCGTCCCCCGGATTAGTCCTGCTTGAATCCACTATATAATATCTAACTGTGTATCTCATAATAATGATCATATCAATATATATATATATATATATATAGATGTCCAGCATCGACATCGAAATCCGAAATCTCTCGTGTCCAGCATCGACACGTAAATGCAGATACCATCGACACCATCTCAACAGATGATCGCCACCCGATATCCTGGCTACGATTAGTATCCCCTGGATATCTTCCATGCCCAGTCGAACCCCGGTCAGTATCCCCTAGATATCTGCCATGCTTATCTCAATCTCCGGTATCGAGTATCCTCGTTAAGCTCCCCGCCTATAATGCGGCCATCTTGCCCCTCGGCTTCGAACCGGGTCCACCATGTATCCCGCTGTATAGGTACCCCACTCAGTACGGATATTTCATAAATCCGGAACCGTATAGCTACCTCACTCGGTCCGGAATCAAAATCAGAAAACACAAAACTCATGGTGGACATTTAACTCATCATATCAAAAATATCAAGTAAGGAATAAGAATACTTGTATAGATTTTATTGATGATATATTATATATATACATATATAACAGTGTCCCATACCACCGATATATATCATCAGGAGTAAAATATCCAGAAAATCCATAAGAATCAAATACAGAATCTATAGTACTAATATCCGTAATCTACAACGGAATAAGAAAAGACTACGTAATTATATCACATAAGCGTAATGATCTCAATTCTACTGTGCCATGGCACTACTAATGATATGTAGTGTAACATACGCGTCTGTGCTCGTGCAACATGGCAATCATTAGTATTTGTGCAAGTGTTCTACGGTGTAACAACCTATTTATATTAACACATGTACATATACGCATTCTGCAACAGAACGGTTCTACAGTGACATGGCAGTACCAATGAGGTGTAGTGTAACATATATTTATGTACTTGTGCAGCATAGTATTCATTGGTATTTGGTGCAGTGTTCTATCAGAGTGTGAGTAACGCAGAAACGTATAATATTGATAATATAATGCAAACATATAAAGTAATTTAAATGTAACTATTGTAATTACTTGCTATGAGCTATACCATTATCTTTAGAAATGATCGAAACGTTAAGTTTGAAATAAGGAAGCTGCCCTAGATTTAAAATAGATATCCGTTTTAGAAACTGGCACGTATCCTAGTATTTTATTTAAAAGACAAACGAATCATAGTTTTAAAAGAATATAGCTCACACAAGTATTACATCCTAAAATAGAATATAACCTAACTCTACGAGTCAAAGGATAAATTGGCCATTATTCGATATACAAATTTCATCATTTCTAATACGTATAAATCCTTGTATTATATCTCATCATATCGCAATATCTGTATCATCTTAAGTACGGCATAATCCCTCATACGAACTCATCAAATCGCATCTATATCGTACGGATCTAACATCACGTACATGTCTCACTTAAAACCATAAATGAACTCTATGCAAATGAATGACATATAAGATGCACTATTATATCAATACCTTGAATAACTACTATACTAACTAGATATCATAATAATATTTATAAGATTGCGGGGGTGCTATACGCCATCCACCCGACTTCCCCTGTAGATGTAAATCTACTCACCAACTTAAAAGCTCGCTGAATCCATGCTTCTACATCGCCGACTCCGTCTCGGAATCCTCGAATCATATCTATATTCATATTTAAATCGCATTGATATAAATATCATATCAAAAACCAAAACAACAAGCTAAACGCCCATAGGTTAGAACCTACAACACACTTAACCCAAAAACGACAACATAATTCTGTTGTTAACGTATAAACGTCAACGATTCAGCTGTAACATCAAAATACGAAAACTCCGTATCATAAATATCTGAAATTTGATAAAACCATTTCTAAAACATTCCCAGATTTTACTGTATAAATATTTAGACAACATAAACAATACAGAGACTTGTAAAATACCAACTCAAAGCTATAGAAGAAGAATTAACACCAAAAGCCATAGGATGGCCGGCGTCGCCGGATTTCAAAGGTGCTTTGCCGGATTTTATGGGGAGTTTGCGGCATCAGCTTTTAAGTGTAGTCTTCTAGTTGGCATATTATACTTTTGGTCTTGCTAGTTTTACTAGTGATTATACTTATTAGTTCCATATTCATTTACAGTGAACTAGATAACACAAAAACCTAGTTAATGATACTGCACAACTAAACATGCCATGTGATGATATCGTGAGTTACTGAACTTAAGTTAATCTGATCTAACCCTTCCCTGGTCATGCCATATAAACAGAACTCATAGTACGATATATACGTGTCGTATCTAAGAATCTTAACCCCCAAGACTGATATTTGCTCCCTGATTCCACATACTGATAAACTAACTTAAACTAACAATACCAAACATCCTAACAAATAACCATAGAGCTACCCTAAAAACCCCACTAACCAAAACCTTCAAAAGTCCGGCGACGCCGGATTTACCCTATGCGTTGCCGGCCAACCTCCGAGCACAATGGTTCGTCTCCCTAGGGTGTATTCTAGGTCCACTATATAACATAAAGGTACTGTTTGGTTAAGTTAGTTTTTATCTAAATTATAGCAGATCATTACAGAGCCTATATTTCCTTAAGATACCAATTTTCCGATATCCGATTTCTAATTTAAAGTTTACAGAACTGAAATCCTACTGTGTTTAAAGAGTATGCCTACAGAATATGGTTGAAAGACTTCCTCCAAGATACCCAAGTCCTTAGCTCGTAGTTTGATGGTGAAAATCCTTAGTACTTGTTCTTCTTCTCTTCTCTCTTTTCTTATTTTCTTTTGTATGTTCTAATGTTTTTCTTTTCCTTTCCTTCTTTCAACTTAATTCAGTTGTCCTAATATATATTTCCTGAAATAATTAGGTATAACTTAAGGATAATAAAATTAAGGTAGTAGGTGGTGTCAACTAGAGAAATGTGGTGCTTTCATACAAGGTGGAAGTGGTGTGCATGAGATGTGCATGCAAGAAGGAGGTGTCCATGCCTTATCACTCCATGTTGTGGTGTCTTGTGGTTATTTCTGAGCTAAAACATTACCTAACCCTTTTTCATTTACACCCTCAACATTTCCAAGTTTATACAATTTCCTAAACTTTACTCAAAGACTCTTCACTACATATATTATTATATAACACATTCTTATTAAAATGAAGCTAAATTTCCCACTAAAACACTAGAAATTTACTAATGTTATAAATTAAAATTTAACTTTAATTAGTTTCACCTACTACTTATGAAAATGTCCTATTTTGTTTTAATAACTTTTTAAATTAACATTTTATTATTTAATTAATTAATTTTATTTATTTCTAAATTTTCAAAATGTTACAGATTATCCTAATTTAGGTATAATGACACCATTCTAAAGGGTTTAGAATGGATGACTCCTAGCGAGGTAATTTACCCGAAGGTAATGGGGCCACTCTCCAAAAAATGATGTCTTTTAGGACTGATAAAGAGAGAGATTCATATAAATGACATTCGACATGCTTCGGCAGTGAGGTCAATCATGCAATGTTATATACCAGACCAGATGATGATTTTACATTTGGTGTAGTAAGAAGATATTAGTCCAATCCTGGAGAAACAAAGGAATAAGTGAAGAACATATGAGATGTTCTTGGTGTATGGTAATGGCAGACTCCTTCGGGAGGCGATTACCGATTCCAGCTTCCGAGGTGACAAGGATGATAGAGTATCTATCGCGAGTCATTAGTTTACCCTATCATGAGGAGCAGTATATTGGAAGAGTTCCAAGCAGGATATTGAGGTAATTAAGGCGCTAGATGCTGATTTAGAATCAGTAGAGGATACATTCTAAGAAATTGTCTGGATAAATATGTTCATTTATGTACATGGTCCCATTAGTTATCTAAACAAAGTTCCAAGGTAGGTATCGCTCATTTCGGGAGATACTTGATCTCCATGAAGTTGAGATTTAGAGAGATACATATAGAAACGTTGCAGCAGATCCACTCACTAAGGCTGTTTCTCGAACACAGTTTGTGAAATTATCAGTACAGAAGTTGGGTATGCAGTAGTACATGAGACGTGTGTATATGATACCACAATAATTGGCCTTAAGTGTAAGTGGGAGATTGTTGGATTTAGGTGTCCTCAAAGCAATTATCGTAGTTGCAGGAATGCAATTACTGAATTCGAGGAGGGGTTATACCAAGAACAGTCTTGCTCGAGATGATAGTACGCTATCCGGTTTGTATTTGTCATTCATAATTATGCGTTTTACTTGCTATAACGTATCACTACTACATGATGATAAAGTCCATAGGATCTTTGCTTGACTACCAGGATTATGATAGGGATCATACTGGTGGGGCATGGGTAGTATATAAGCACATCCTTAAAAGTCCCTAGTCGTAGGAGTATCGAGACGGGGTATCGGTACTCCAGTTTAGACCAGTGTATACATTTCACGAACTTGTACGGGGCGATGGCTGATCCCATAGCCATTGGTGTTTGACACCGATGATTGTATACAGGTGCTCATTGGATGAGTTATACTGGACGGACTTGCTGAGAACTCATAGATGGTATTATACCAATCGTCATATAGCAGTTCTCTGATGACATGAGTACAGGGTAGTCCCTAGACCTAAGATCTCCATAGTGTCTTGTGTGGGTTCCCACTGTACTTAGATTACTACCTTATCATGGCTTTAAACAGTCGTGCAAATAGGTTTTAGTTGAGTACAGCCCCGAAGCACATGGTGGCGGTGAGCGGTCGAGAGAATTCTTCTCTCCCGGTATAGGAAGTTGATGTCACACAGTGCACAGCTGGTTATGACCTTAAGTCCTTGACCAAGGCATATGAGATTTACTGATAAGTGTTATCAGTAGTTTCTCAGATGGACATGAGCTTGACGTCAGCACGATTTGTCGGGTTAGTAGGAGTCTAACGGTTTCCACTTACTATATCCGGTATGCGACGATCTCAGACGAAGAGAAATAACTATACGATGAATGTCACTGATAGGCTCTAACTGGGTACGGAAGAGCTTGCTTGCCGACCGGCTTTTCGTTCAATACTTGGGTAGCCGTTATGTACAGCTAGTGCCACTAATGTGCTTATAGGTTAGCCTGGTAGGGGATTGATCTGAAAGTGTTTCAGATCAGTCGAATATGATCCTGTCCTACTGCCAGCATATTTTCGAATCTTTAAAGTCCTACACAGAGGGTTTTCATGTTCTAACAAAATGATGTAGTGCACGTACGGCGATACGTGCGGGGTCTAATTAAACATGTGTATGTGATATTATATGTATTAGTCAAACAGTTAATACTGGCCGATTTATGATTGAACCGGGTCACTGAATCAAGTGTTGATTTAATGATATCATTTATATAAGATGATGCATATATAAACTATTATTCATGTGCTATTCTCATTTTCTCTCTCTTTAATGCTATGCCGCATGTTATGTGCATACATGGTTATAAGCCATGCCTTTTTATACATTTATATGTAATGTACATATACTTATATAAATATTTTCTTTTCTATTTTTCTTTTTGCATGTCATGAGATCAGGTGGATGCAAGGTGGCACCCATTCTCATCTCACATGACAAGTGGAGGAAGAGAAGGGTTAAATGACATGGTAGGAAATTAGGTTTCTAACCATAACATTTTTCTTATTCTCTCTCATCCAAGGCAAGAAAGAATAATAGAGAAGGAAATAAAAGAAAGCTAAAAAGAAAAGAGAAGAGAGAGTTTGAGAATACACTTCATTCTTCTACATCCTTCCCAACTCATGTCTAGCAAGCATGAAGAGAGAGTTACATCAAGTTGTTGATATTGGAGCTAGAACTGGTGGCTTTCGTGTAGATCACTTCGACGGAGCCGATTGGAAATCAAGCACGTTTTGGAGAGCCTCGGAGCTTAGCCGGTGTCCGGGGTTCCATCATAGGAGCATGTGAAGGCGCTTCAAATGTTGTATTTTCTCCTTGTTCCAATGTTTAGTTTGCAAGTTTTAGTCTATGGTTGATTCTAGTGATTAGGTGATCTTGTTCGCATGAAATACTTCGTTTTTACGCTTTCGCAAATATTTTTAAACACCTGTCCAGCGAGCAAGCCCCCAATCACCATGTCCTTGCCCTGCCGTAAGTTAAGTAAGCTTACGGTGAAGACCTGAGACCCCGAGGTGAATGCGGATGACATATAAAAGCATGCTATTTGGTTGTTTCTGGTGTGGCTTAAAAAAAACAAGAAAGTTCTAGCTAAAAATTGACAATAAATGCTCATTAATGCATTTTGCCACCTTTTCTTTTCTTTTTAAATTTTCATTTTAATCACAAAATATCTAGATATTATAGATGGATAGGATTAACAAAAATATCTAGTGATTAGATTAGCAATGATTCTCATTATAAGTAATTAAGCTAAACCAAAAAGTAATTACCACTAATAAAGTGCACAAATAAAGCATTAAAATAATATTTTAATTAGGGAAAAATTCTATGTGAACCAAAACTTCCAATTGACCCCCAAAGCCTGTGCACTAGCTTTATTCTAGCTAAACTAGGTGCCGACAAGTTTATACAGAAGTTTGATCACAATCGGGTTAAAACGGAAAACACCGACTAGTTTACCCTAAAAATGGAAAATTCGCAAAACGATTTCTAAAACGTTACAATCTTCCCCCCTTAAAGAAATTCGGTCCCCGAATTTAAAATTCTCACTAAGCGTACCTTCAAAGAGATGAGTACAAAAACTCCCAAATCTCGCTCGCAGCCTCCCAACTGATCACCTCAGTATATGGCTACGCCCAAGAATCTTCACATATAGAAAGACCCTTGATCGAAGTCTCTCCACCTGCCGATCCACAATAACAATCGGCTGCTGGTGAACGAAAGATCGCGTCCAAAAGAATGGTCTGGTGCTGAATCATATGAGAAAGGTTATGAAGGTATTTGCAAAGTATCGACACAAGGAAAACGGGTGAATACTCAATAATCTGGGCGGAAGTGCCATATTATTGGCAACGGAACTAACTCGCTTGAGGATCTCAAAGGACCAACAATATGGGACTAAGCTTCCCAAAACTCAACACGCCATTTCATCGGAAAAATCCCTAGGAATACATGATCTCCCACTGCGAACTCAAGTCTGCGACATCTACGGTCGGCATAAGACCTCTGTCTGCACTGGGCTGTTCTCATCCTGACCTGAACTAACCGGATCATCTCCGAAGTCTCTAGACTAGCTGGGGTCCAAAAATCCTACTCTCGCAGAGTCAGAAAAAACAGAATGGCAATCGACACGACCTACCAAATAAAACCTAAAGGTTGCCAATTGGAGTGTCTCCTGATAACAACTATCGAAGGAGAACCCTAATAATGGCAAGTGACGGTCCCAACTACCGACAACAATTAGTACGTACGCACAAGCATATCCTCCAGAGTCTGTATAGCCCGCTCTCACAAATCCATCATCCTGCGGATGGAAAAGCGGAGCTAAAGCTCAACCAGTATCCAAGGCTTCCTAAAGCTTCTGCCCAAGACGGCAAGCGAACAGGGTGCCTCTATTGGATATAACATAAGAAGGAACTCCGTGCAACGCACAACTTAATAAAGAAAAACGTAGTAAACTGAGCATAACCGGACAACAAACACCAAATGGAGTCACCCTGACTAAACCTGGGTAGACACCAAAACGACATTCATGGATATCTGCTCCCATTCCCACTCTGGAACGATTAAAGGTTGAAACTCTCCAGCCGGTCTCAAGTGCTCAACCTTAGCTCACAACAAGACAGACACCTTGAAACGAAATCCGAAACTTCACTCTTCATCCCTGCCCATCCGTAACTATCTCACAAGTCACATCACATATTGGTGGACTTGAATGAACACAGAAAGCCGACCGATGTGCCTGCTCTAGGATTTCGCGTCTCTACCCATCAGTATTTGGTACACACAAATGCGTCCCTAAACGTAGCACACCCTAGTCACAAATCAAGGACTCCGAATCATTACTCAGCCGAGTATGCTCAAGAATCTATGATGAACGAGTATCAGCGGGCTGTGCCTTGCGAAAGCGATTAAGGAAAAGTGGACGGGCGCAGACATGAGCAAGCTGTCCCCTCAGTAGAGGCGAATTTAAGTTGTACTCAACGATCGCACAGGAACTGCAAATCTGCAAAAAACTGTCCCAACACTGCGCACAGCTGGAACAAGGCAACCCCGGGCCTACGACTCCAGCATCAGCTACCACAATCGCCTTGCCATGGGTAACAAGGATCTCACAAACACAATCCTACACAAGCTTCATCTAACGGCGTTGTCTCAATAATCAAAACCCTTTGCAGGAAGATGTACATTAAGCTCTGGTGGTCCGTGAAAATCTGATACGACTCTCTAAACAAGTAGCGTCTCCAATCTCCGACGCACGACCACCGCGGCCATCTCCAGATCATGAGTGGGATATCCTGCTCGTACTTCCTCCAACTGTCGGGAAGCAAAAGTGATAACTCTATAGTGTCACATCAGTACATAATCGAGCCCCACTCGCGAAACATCACAGTTAAACAACAAAGTCGCCCGAACCAGAAAGCAAAGAAAGAACTGGTGCAGTTGTCAACCGAGTCTTCAACTGCCGAAAACTCCGCACGCATGCCTCAGTCCAAAGAAAATAACCTCCTTTCTGGTCAGTCCAGTCAACGGTGCAGCGATACACAAGCAATCCTGCACGAAACAGCGGTAAAAAACTGCTAAACCCAAAAATCTACGGACCTCCGTCCCGTACACAAGTCTGGGCCAAAGCCGTACGGCCTCGATCTTCCTCGGAACCATACGAAACTGTCTCCCGTAACTACAAGACCTAAGAGTCAACACAATCAAGCCTGAACCGAGAATTTAGCAAACCGTTGGGGCTCTCCCAATGTCTGCAAAGCAAATCCTCAAGTGCTGCTCCTGTTCCTCACTACTCTTGGAAAAGACCAGAATGTCATCAATGACACAACAATAAACTAGTCGAGGAACGGCCTGAAGAAATCTGGTTCATCGTATCTACGAATACTGCTAGGGCATTGGTGAGTCCAACGACACCACCTAAACACATAAAGCCCATAGCACGCACAAAACCAGTCTTCGGAATGACACCACTCCGAACCCACAACAAATGATGACCAGATCCCAAACAACTTAGAAAAATGTCTCGCACTCTGGAGCTGATCAAGAAATCGTCAATGTGAGGTAGAGGATACCTATCCGCAACGTAAGCCGGTTCAATTGACGATAAATCAATACACAACCTCAAACTGCCGTCTTCCTCCTTGACGAACAGAATAGGAGCTCCTCAAAGCGAAACAGTCAGACGCACAAGACCCCCAACAAACAACTCTGCAGCTGATCTTTAAGCTCCCCAAGCTTCGCCGGCTCATCTGGAACAACGTCAGAAAACTCTCGCACGATAGGAACCCGGTCCAACAATCCACTGTGGCTCCGGTATCACGAAAGAAAGCCAAGAATCCTCGACATCCTCTCCTCAAAGCCAACTAGCGAAAAAGGCTGAATTCAAACTGTGAGAGGCGGCACCACTGTCCCTCTGCACAACAAGAACTGACTAGCCGGGAAAACAAAACCTGACTGTTTCTACACGGCAGTCTACAGACGCATAGCACGTAGCTAACCAGTCCGTGCCCAGGAGAATGTCAAATCCAACCTCTCTAGAAAGATTAAAATGATGGACGAATCTCTATCTCCTATCTGATTGGCACACGACTGAAATACGTGCCGCGCAACAAAATAATTGCTGACAGAAATTAACACCACAAAAGGCTGATCTAGCTAACAGACTCTCTTCGTCCCAAGCCTTCGCTACTCCCGCGACATGCATGAAACCTATCACAGCGACTGACCCTCTGTCCCTGGGCCGGTACACCTACACGAGCCCTCCTATATCCTCGAACTCCCAAAGTCTCGGAAAGACACTCCTCGTCAAAACGGGCTGTGTCCACTGGTGCTGTGTAAGTAACACGATGCTAAGTGCTGATCGCAAGGAACAACTGGGTAACAGGGGTGGCAACCTCATGTCGCTGCGCTCTACTGGCCTCAACCAAAGACCTCATCGTCTGGCGCAAGTCCTGCATCTCTGCCTCAAGCCTAGCGATACGATCTATCGAAGGTGGATCCATCTTCTCCTGTGCAACGAGCATGCCATCCTGGTCAGTCCTCATCCCACATGAGTCAACTCGGACCTTGGCCCTCGTTGCACCTCTCTGAGTCCCCATAGTCATCGGCGGCAATGGCTATAAATGGAAAAGGATTCAATAAGAACATGGGAATCGAATCACAAGGATATGTATCATCAAGAAAGGAATTTCAAGCAATTAGTACTTAGATCACTTTAAGCGAAGTACCGCGTCGTGAGTATGCCGCGGACATACACACACTACGTTACTCTACTTAAGCTACCTACTCCATCATACCAAGGTCATCCTACAATCCGAAAGGTAAAACCTAGCGCTCTGATACCAACTTTGTCACGACCCGAAATTGGCACGTGACGGCCCTTAAACTACGCAACGTCTACAGGCGTAACGCAATTTAAGTAAGCCGAAAACCCAACAATCTAAACCATCAAAAGTAGTAAGTGATAAGAACAAGTTTTAAAACTTTTGAAATCTCAAACCAAATTCTTTAAAGTCCAATTTTACTTTCTTAAAAATTTTGGCAGCACCTCCTTTGTAAAAACTAACCCCAAAAATGGGTACAACATAAATATAAAGTAAAGCATCCCCAACGGGAGCAAATCCACGCCCAACGGCGGAAAACAACCACCACAACAGATATACGACGCCGTAGCGAAGAAATAAAAGACAATATAAGTAAAACTGTATAAAAGACATCCAAGTCACCAAATATACAATATCGGCCTCACATCAAGTCTCTAAGTCATACACATGAAAGTGGTAGATGGAGAGTACAGGATACAATGAATATACAATGAAAATAAACGGATAACCACAAAACCCACCTAAAACAAAACAGCATACTGTGAGCCGAAGTGGTATCCGCAACAAAAGATGATAAGATAGATGAATAGCCTGCCTCGACTACTCTGGGGAAACAACCTGCAAAACCCTGTGGCACAACGGGGGTGAGTTGCCAACTCGTGAATAGTAAATAACATATGCAGCTAATCGCAAGTATGCATGTATAGCGCGAATCTAACATAGGCAAGCTAATAGCAATAAAAGTCATATATGTGCAATAGTCATGAAAGGTACACTAGCATGTATCACTAATACATGAAGCAGTAATATGACAATATATATGCAACAATCATGTAAGGTACTCTATCAGGTACTACTAATACATGAAGCAATGATATGCCGATGTATATATGCAACAGTCATGAAAGGTACTCCAGCAGGTACAACTAATACATGAAGCAATGCATATAAAATAAAAGTATGTAAATGCAACAGTCATGGAAGGTACTCTATCAGGTACTACTAATACATGAAGCAGTGCATAAATAATAAATATGGAGTATGGGATGAAACATGTCATTTCCACGGAATCCTGACATCGTGGTAGGACCAAAGTCCATCAAGACAATCCAAATCCCATTTTCCTTAAATCAGCCCCCAAATTGGCTCTCATATCATGTAAGTCTCACAAATCTGTTGGATATAGGTATGCCCTAGAGACCATTATATGATAGTGTATGTACTGATGTGTGTGTGTGTATTCAGAGGACAGTCTTGCTTGATATGAGTATGCTATCTAGTTTCTCTTTATCATATGTTCACTTGATCATGTTTTTTACTCATTTGGTACATGTTGATAAAGCCCTAAGGATATAGGCTTGACTACTGGGATTATGATGTGGATCATACTAGTGGGATACCTGTAGTTTATAAGCATATCCTTGAAATGTTCCTAGTCGTGGGTATATCGAGATAGGGCATCGATATTCCAGAGTAGACTAGCGTATACCATTCTTGTTCCATATGATGGGCGATGGATGATCCCATATCCGTCTGGTGTGGTGACACCAAAGATTGTATACGGGTGCTCAGTGAGACTGGGTACACTGAACGGACTCACCGAGAACTCCTATGTGGTATTATATCATACGTCGGATAGCAGTTCTCAGGTGTCACTGGTACAGGTTAGTCTGTAGACCCGAGATTGCCATAGAGTCTTGTGTGTCCTCCCACTGTACTTTGATCTCCACCCTACTACGGCTCTACTGAGTCATACAAATGGGTAGATTTTGGGTACGGTCCCGAGACACATGGAGGCAATGAGCGATAGGAGGGGTTTCGTCTCTCCCGGTATTTGGGGGTTGATGTTGCGCTGTGCACGATTGGCTATAACAGAAGTCCCTGGACAGGGCTGCCGAGATATTACTGATAAGTGTTATCAGTAGTTTCTCGATCTGTTGTAGACCATATACCGGCATGACTTATTGAGTTATTGGGGTCGACGATTCCATCCCTAAACTCGATATGCATCATATCTGAAGAAGAGACCGGACTGTACGGTAAATGTTGCCAGTTGGATTGACGGGAGTTTTGACAGGTTCGCTTGTTCTTTTTCTGATCGCTCAATACCCGGGTGGCCGTTACGTTTAGCTGACCGCTTGCGGCTTGTAGGTGTTTGATGTGATCATCACCTACTGCCGGCGTATTGACGAGTCTTAGAGTCCCACACAGAAGTTTCCTAGCTCAGGCAAAATGATGTGGTGTGCATATGAGATATGCGCGGGAGCTCGATTAAATGCGAGTATGAGATACCGTATTTTAATCGGGTGTTTACTATTGGTTGGGTCGTATGTGATATGACCGGTTTATTAAATCAAATGTTGATTTAATAATGACTTTTAGCTCACTTTTATTAAACCCTTTTCTTTTGGATGTATGCATATATGTATATACATACACATGCTGATGTGAATGCATACATGCATGCATGAATATGTATCATAGTTGTTGATATGGAAAAAACTACTCTAGAAGGGCTTGCATGGTGCAAGCCCCTCTAGAGTCATTGGATGGGCTCTCTTTGCAAGTGGGGAGAGCCCATCCAAGGGCTATGCAAGGGCTTGCATCATGCAAGCCCTTGCATAGTAGTTTTTTCCTGTTGATATATTGAAGATGGCAATGCAAGACTCACATGGTTCATATTAATATATAGATTTTTGTTTTAAGATAAAAAGAAAAAGGAAATTAACTAATGACTCATTCTTTCCAAATGACTCATAGTTTCCACACTCTTCTTTGTTGACCTTTGACTAACCCTTGGTTAATTTGCTTTGTTCTTTAACTCATCACAAAATATCTAGATATTTATATTAACCATGATTTTGTAAGTGCACGGCGGCGCCCCGGCCGTCGATCCGACGCCGGAAATGCGGAAATGAAAAACTTTACGAAACTTGTAAACCGGCACCACCGCGCATTAAAACCCCGGATCGGGCCATTAACCTAACTCTAGCAAACTAAAAGATGGGGTAGAGAGATATACCGAGCGATCCGTGTCCTTCGGTCTTCTCGTCGTCGTCCCGATCTCCCCGCGGAATCTCAGTTCGTCACCTCCTCGTCGGAAAGGGCACCACGTAGCCGAATTCTTTTACGGGCTCCTACCTCTGAACCGAGGCAACTCAGGCGCGAAGTTGGCAAGCCGGCGCGTCCAAGAGTACTATAGGTGTAGTGTAGAATCCATTTGTCTCTTTGGAGTGATTGAAGTTGCCATTTTATTGTGGAGGAGAAAGAAGAATTTTTGAGAAGAAATGGTGCTCTCATCTTTAACAAGGAAAATGAGATGATGAATTTCACTTACACAAAAAATGAACCTCTCTCTTTCTCTTGAAGTGGCCGGCCCCTATATGAAATTGGTAGGGGGGAGGGAATGAAATCATCAAGGGAGGTGAGAGTAGGAATTAAAAAAAGGTGACCACATCAAAAGGTGATTATAACAATATCATATCAACATCTAATCCATTCTAATCTCATTAAAGCAAGAAATGATGAAAGAGAAGAATGGAATCAAAAGATGCTTTCATAATCTTTCAAATCTCAAACAACCCCTCTACAAATGCTAATTTGCAAACTTGCAAATTAGCCCCTCCACCACAAAAGTCCGGCCGTGAAGGAACAAAGAAAAACCGGCCGGAACGGAATGCAAACTGGAAACTTCAGAAAACTGATCCCGTAATAAATTACAGAAAAACCCCGCGACTGTATATACATACCCGCATTTGTATTCCCACTGAATACAACTGCAAAGAGACAAAACTACACTGTCTAATACTAGGATCCGGCTTAAACCAAAGCCGGCTAGTAAAATCCGCCCGATCACGATCCGTGCAATACCGCACGTATCTGATCGAACCCTGCCATATCTCCATACGGCCTCTACAGCGTTTCGCCCGAAACTTGAGTAACTGTCTGTGGGGAACTCTAAAGACTCGTCAATACTATGGCTGTGGATTTAACCACTAGCACGTCAGAGGTATTAGCCATACGTGACGGGCCACCAGCTATTGACCAAAAGGGACGTCTGTGAGCGAACTCATCCTGACACCCTACAGAGCCTGTCAGTGACAATATCTGTACAGTCCGGTCCGTTCGTCTATGAGCATCGCATGGCGGGCCTAGGGGGTTGGTAAAAGTCAGACCCCCAATAGCGGTACAAGTCGTGTCGGAGATAGCCCAGAACACCCTGAGATACTACTGGAATACCTACCAGTAAATCTCCTGCCTCGGCCGAGGGCTTTGTGTAATGGCTTTCCTAGACACAGCGCGAGCTCACCCCCAATACCGGGAGAGACGAACCCCTGCAGATCCGCTCACTGCTTCCATGTGGCTCGGGACTGTACCCAACTAAAACCTGTTTGCACGTCTCCTTTGAGCGTGGTAGGATAGTAATCTAAGTACAGTGGGAACTCACACGAGATAAATGACGATCTCAGGTCGATGAACTAACCTGTACACATGTCACCAGGAAACTGCTATCTGACGTCAGGTATAAGACTAACTAGCATGTTCCCGGCGAGTCCTGTCCGGTGTACTCATAACCCAATGAGCACCTGTATACATCTTAGGTGAACCAACTGACACCAGAGGCTTGTGAGACCGGCCACTGCCCCTCGTCGGGGTCTCGACTGTATACACTAGTCTACTCTGGAGAATCGATGCCCTGTCTCGAAACTCCCACGACTAGGGACTTTTTAAGGATGTGCTTATAGACCACCAGCTCACACGTATATGATCGCCCTCATACTGCTGGCAGTCAAGCAAGAATCCTAGGGGCTCTATCAACATGTAATAGTGATTAGTAAGGTCACCTAAAGCAGTACACGATGATAAAGGTAAACCAGATAGCATACTATCATCTTGAGTAAGACTGTCCAACCGGTATAGGTCCTCCCTCAATCATTGCAATCACGTGCCTGTGATCCAATAATTGACTCCGAGGGCACTATATCCAACAATCTCCCACTTGCACTCAAGGCTAATTATTGCGATGTCGCATACTCACAGCCCGTGTGATACCGAACACCCAACTCCTCTATTAGTCAGTCTCACAAAGCTCGTTTGCGAAACTATTGCGTTCGAGGAATAGCCTCAGTGAGTGAATCCGCTCTAATGTTTCTTTCTATGTCTCTCTATATCTCATGTTCGCGGAGAAAGCCATCTCCCGAAATGAGCAATACCTGTCTTAGAATGTCTGGATATCTGATGGGACCTAGTTCAGAAATGAACTCCAAATCCAAAATTCTTAGACTGTATTGTTAACTGAACTTAATCTGTATCCTGCGCCATGCCTCCCTCAGTATCCTCCTGGACCACCTGTCCAAAATACTGCCCCTCGTCAGAGGGAAAACTATAACTCTGACGGCCACCCTGTCGTCCAGGTCACCTTGGAAGCCTGGAATGATAACTGTTTCCTAAAAGAGGCTGTTGTTATCATATCCCTTGAATATTCACTTATGTTCTAAAACTGCTTCCTAATGTCTCTCCAGGATTGGGTTAATATCAACTTATTGCATCTACTGCAAAAACAACATCTGGTGTGGTACTTGACATCTCATGATTGACTCAATTGCCTAAGCAAGTGATCTGCCAATCATGCACATCTCTCTCCCCTTTAGTTTGTAAGACACCTTTAGAGAGGGTGATTCCATCACCTGCAGGTACACTACCGTGCCAGGAGTCGTCCATTCTAAATACTCATAGAATGCTGTCTAAGTACCCAGATTGGGAAACCACCCAAATCTATATCTAAAACCATAGATCTAGTAACCAGAATGTCTGATATAATATCCAAGTCCTTTGTGGAGAAACCACTGTGTGACAACCAAAGTTTAACCGATCGTAGTATAGGACTTCACTTCCTACTCTGTGTATGTCATCCAAATACCAGGACATCACACCCTACTACCTTCTTAACAGATCCATCCCCTATTCTGATGAAGTCAAACCTATGACTGTCATATCAGAAATAGATGATCTATCTCCGCTATATCTGCTTTAGTCTATAAATAGACATAAGCAACCTGTCCACCAATGCTTCCGCTGCTCCCACTGACTACGACAACCCTCTGGCAGAGTCATATAGACGTACACTTCTAAAACAAGTTTAGAACGACGCTATACTCATCCTCCTGCCGGGTCTCACAGTCTGGAACAACAGCAATGGCAAGTCTGGGTAAACAAGAACCTCCCTGTCACCGTCCGTGAGGCTACTGGAGTACCTCTCGGGTGCCTGAGGTTACCCACCATATCTGCGGAGTGGCCAATGGAATGTCAAACCAGTTTGAATCTTTAGGTTCTTATCAAATTTTCAGTAATCGTTTGTGGTTCTGGAATCACTTCCAGTTCTACCATACTCCCACTACTGTTTTCTGAAAAAAAACCATTTCTTTTAAAATTGTGGCGAGTCAAGAACAATATCACTATTGATCTTTCAGATGGTAGAAAGTCAACTCTCGTCATAGCCTGGGTCAACCCACAAACAGCCATTACAGAAACGTGCCTTGAGTTATCCAGAGTCTGGTTTTAAGCATAAGCCGGACAACTCCCCGTACCTTAACAACGTTAAGATATGAACTGTTCTACATCCAATATAGAAACAGAGGCACTGATTTAATTGAACCAGATTCAAATCATGCAACTGTCTCCAGTGCATGTCAACTAAATGGAAAGAGGCCGATCAGCATTACTCAACTTAGGAGTACTTCTAATTATGAGTAACCTGAAAGAGAAGCAAGTTCTCTTAATCATTACTATCAACTGAATACTATACACAAGTATCTACATCTTCGATCACCTTGAAGAATCCTGATACTTGCAACTCCTAGTTCTCTACTTTATTCATACACCTATAACTTCTCAAAACTTAGACCCTGTGTTTCTACGAAACACCAGTCTAAGAACTAGAGAAGTCATAAGTAAACCGAATATAGTACAAGGACCAACCCCTCTGTCCTAATGGACACTGGACAATATACAATACTCTGTATAAGTCCCCTGAGTGTAATAACTCATTCCCTGTGTGTTGTAGGTCGAAAACTGTACTTATGGTTATGAAGAATTACACCACTGTTTAATGCTCCTTACCTAACCATCCACTGATATAGGTAAATGTCATCGACATAATTTCAAAAAGTTATATCTCACTTTATGAAAATAGACGTACAGATATATCAATTTGAAATTGGTGCATAACAACGTATATTCAAAACCAAATATTTGTCGTCCGGCAAACAACCCAGGTGACTTCCTCAAATATTACCAATTACAACGAATCCCGATATAATGAGGATGATCACCTAATTCCCAATAACTTACTCCCACTCATCATCTGTAAAACCATACAGATGTGGGAATCATACTTGGTAAATACATACCCTGGAGCAAGTGTCCAATTCAGAAATCAGTTTTCTATTAACAGTACACAGTGAAACTGAAACATTGAGATGTTTCGATGGGGTATCCTGGTATTCATAGTAATGCCTCTTCCATCATCCAGATCCATAACTATAACTGTATATTTCTTTGCCACCTCTCCAAATCCCTTTATATGTCTTTAGTCATTACCTTCTACACACCCCTTTAGGCCAAATGGTTTTCTTCCTTCCCTACCGTTTGGCACCAGCCTATGGTTTGGAAGAAAACTATCCAATAAGCATAATGGGTGTACTGTCCTAATCCTAGGAACACTCCCAATGCGAGAGAAGGTGAGGATAAAAGACAACCGAATAAACCTTATTCCTATTTCTCCTGAACCAGAATCCATCCTCGAACTGGAACAAGTTCCTTTCGAGTTCGTATATAACCATACGATGGAATATCCAAATAAACTGTGGATCTTCATAGTGATACGGAGTGTCCTGGAGAAATACAAAGGTGAAGTGGGAGTGGTAACGAAATACTTGGTTTGGTCGTGAATATCAGTCGCAATTTACTTTGCCCTCCTTCTAATCCCTTTCTTTGTCTTAACTTAATACCTTCTGTACACCGTTTAGGCTAATTGGTTTTCTTCATTCCCTACCGGTCGGCACCTGCCTATGGTTTGGAAGAAGACTATCCAATTTGCATAATAGGTGTACTGTCCTAATCCAAGGAACACTCGTAACCTGGGAGAAGGTAAAAGGAAAAGACAACTGAATAGTCCTATTCGTTTTCTCCAGAACCGGAAACCATCCTCGAATAAATTCCTTCGAGTTCTTATATAACCATACGATGGTTTTGTCCAATGGAAGTGGACGTTCGTAGTAATACGGGGTGTCCTGGAGAAAAGGGTAAAAGTAGGAGTGGCAATGAGGTCTGCAACTCTGACAATTCAAAAGCCAGTGTTTAAGAAGGTTCGGTCAACTTGGTCACTGAGTCATAGTCTAGGGTCGAGTCAATGGTCGCTGCCAAAGAGAGAGAGAAAAGAAACACTCAGCGTGCACTCTAACCTAGATCAGAATGGTTATCACTTTATCTAATCAGGAAACCTCCCACTGTAACGTCAAATTCTTCCCCAAACCTGAAAGAAGAATTAGTCGGGATCACCCGAGGAGTAAACCAACTCATCAGTGAGAATCGGGATCCAACTATCATCGCATGATAACGTGACGGAATCCGCTCACGTTATCACACTCCAGAAGGTATGCGCATATCTGGCAAGTTTCAGTTTCTTTAGAAACCCCCGATGTGATTTTTGCCCTATGCTCTTATGACCTTGACTAAGGCCAACAAATCATAAGTCACATGTCAAGTTCTACCCGTCATTGTCCAGGTTAATTTGAACCCACCCGTACAAGCCTTTGACTAGGGCCACCAAGGCTATACGACTGTCCCAAACCAACGCATCTATCTATGCTACATATGAACACCCAATAGCTACCAAACACTGTGCCTTGACTATGGCCAACAAACACAGCTTGAATACTATTGACTATCCATATGAAATGACGGAGGGCTACAAATGGTTTCTGGCGAAAACCTTTAACGTAATGAACTTGATATCGTTGAAGGAACCGGATAGCTTTTTAAAAATATAGTAACGAAAACCTTTGCTAAAGAGGTCACTCCCGGTGAAGGGATCTCGGCTCTTTCCCCATAGGATGAGGTGCAGGATATTCCAACTGAATACCATGATGCAAAGCAAAAGTAATCGGCTATAGTGAAGTTATTGCCCTGACGCAAACTTCTGTCCAAGGGGTCACTGTTGGAGATAGTGCCCTCAGAGTCAATTATTGGATCGCTGGTACGTGATTGCAATGATTGCGGAGGACCTATACCGGTAGGACAGTCTTACTCGAGATGATAGTATGCTATCTGGTTTGTCTTTATCAGTCGTGTACATGTTCAGGTGACTGATTACATGTTACACTTTGATAGAGCCCTTAGGATCTTGCTTTACTACCAACAGTATGATGGCGATCATATACGTGAGAGTTGGGTGGTTTATATGCATATCCTTAATTGTGGTCCCTAGTCGTGGGAGTTTCAAGACAGGGCATCGATACTCCGGAGTAGACTAGTGTATACAGTCGAGACCCCGACGAGGGGCGGTGGCCGGTCTCACAAGCCACTGGTGTCAGTTGGATCACCTAAGATGTATACAGATGCTCATTGGGTTATGAGTACACCGGATAGGACTCGCCGGGAACCTGCTAGTTGGTATTATACATATCGTCAGATAGCAGTTCCCTGGTGACATGTGTACAGGTTAGTTCATCGACCTGAGGTCGTCATTTGTCTCGTGTGAGTTCCCACTGTGCTTTGATTTCTACCTTACCACGGCTCAAAGGAGTCGTGCAAACAGGTAGTTTTTGGGTACAGTCCCGAGCCATATGGAGGCACGTGAGCGGATCGGCAGGGGATTCGTCTCTCCCGGTATTGGGGGCGAGATCGTGCTGTATCTAGGAGAGCCATTACACAAAGCCCACGGCCGTGGCAGGAGATTTACTGGTAGGTACTCCAGTAGTATCTCAGGGTGTTATTGGGCTTCACTCCGACATGACTTATACTGCTATTGGGTGTCTGACGTTACTAACCCCTTAGGCAGATATGCGATACTCATAGACGAACGGACCGGACTGTATTTACATTGTCACTGTTAGGCTCAGTAGGGTTTCCGGATGAGTTCGCTCATCGGCCTCCCTTGAGGTCAGTCCATGGGCAGCCGTTACGCATAGCTAGTGCCGCTGACGGTTTATGGTTAAACCTACTGCCAGGGTACTGACGAGTCATTAGAGTCCCCCACAGACAGTTTCCCCAGTTCGGGCAAAACGTTGTAGAGGCCGTATGGTTTTATGGCAGGGTTCGAAAAATGCACGTGCGTTTACGCACGTGTCAGATTTCGGGCAGATGATACTGGTCGGCTTTGGTTTAAGTCGGATCCGAGTATTATATTGAGTAGATTTAATATCTTTGTCTCAGTTGCATTTGTATTCGGTCGTAATATAAATGCGGGTATTTTTATACAGTTACGGGGTTATCCTGAAAGTCATTTCAGGATCACTTTTGGAAGTTGCCAGTTTCCAGTTTTCTATCAGCCGTCTTTTAACTTTCGGTTAAAGACGGATTTATCTTTTCTTGAGATGAGGTGTGTCAGTGTTCTAGAAGTTTATAGTAGTGATGACAAGGATGGTGACTAGGTTCATGAACCTTTGATTGTATTTATTATATGATGACTAGGTTTAAGTGAGTCATGGTTTACATTAATGCATTTTGTTTTTGTTTAGATTTTTTCTTCATGATAAGCTTTGTGTTATGGTCACCACTTGGTTCCTACACTCACCCCCCTTCCTTTAAGTGGCCGGCCCCCTTCTCCTCCTCCCTTCTTGACTTGAGAAAAAGATTATGGTTGTCAAAAGGAAAAGACTAAAGTTTTGGATGCATGGAAATTTCATAGTTCATTTCTTGTTCCATTTGATTTCCATCGGCAACTTCATTAACCGATCGTCCACAGTTTTGGACGAAGTGAGACAAAGTCATCTACTCATTCTCTACATCATTCTTGGTCGTCTCTTTTAGCAAACTTGACGACCGAGTTGCCTCGAGTCAGAGGCGGGAGCCCGTTTAAAGAATCAGTGATGTGGTGCCACCTGGACGAGCAGATCGGAGATCGGCGAGATCGGAGCAGCCGCAACGGAGCGTGGGATGATGGTTAAAGAACGAAGGACTCGGATCGTTCGGTATAACCTTTCTACACTCTTTACAGTTTGTTAGTTTAGCAATAATGGCAGATCCGGGTTAAAGTATACGATAGCGCCAGTTAAAAAGTTTTTGTTCCGCATTTGGCGTCTGTAGACGGCCGGGGCGCTAACGTAGACTTACATTGGTATCAGAGCCTCACCATTTTGCTATACTAACTTGTGCTAATGCGTTTAAAACATCGATCGAACCGGAAATCAAAAACCGCATTTTTCCAATTTCACAGTTTCTGTCGATTTTAAATGATGTCCTAAAAATATTCCACCTATCACAGAAAGTTGTGCAGGGTTTCAGAAGTACAACGACCAAATTTGAGCACGTGATCCCACCAAACCGCCGCGGAGTCGCGGCCAAACCCATGGTTTGGCCGCGCATCCGCGGCCATTCTATGGGATCAGTGCACCAAATTTGGTCTGTGTCTTCTCTGTTGGAATTTGGGGTTTTTGGTATATATCTTTTGGGCCCAGATTTTGTTACTGTTCACTAGTTGTTCGTGGGGCCCACTTTGTGATATTTAGTCGATCGAAATTTAAACATGTTAGTTTACAGTGCTTGCATTATATCTCCGACCGGGAATGTCATATGATCGCTAAACCGCGTCTGATTGCTATAGTTCTTTTAGACGGGTTTGCGAACGTGACATTCGCGTTGATGTTCTGTGTTGTGCTGTGATGTTGCGGATTTGTCGTGGTGGATAGCAGTGTGCAATGGTAGTGCAGTTTGAGTTTATTTGTACATTTGATATTGCGGGGCGAGCGTCCAACATGTGGACTGCCGTCACTGCCTGTTGTATAATATTCTTTTGGGGCACGACCAGGTTGCGGTCGATGTACCTATTGTACTATTTTTCCATTACTGTACTAGGTTTTGCCCCGCGACGGAGTGCACGGATAGCCGGTTTCTGGAGGGCAACAGGTCCGCATCTCATGGCTTTGAAAGGCAGAGGGGCCTCACTCTAGAATTGGCAGACTATTCGCCGCACTCGTAGGGGGTACAGGTTGACCCAAGGAGGGGTGCCCAAGATTACCGGATTCCGTGAAGTGCTGGATGGTCCATTCACTTTGCTGTAGGGGGCTGCCTCGCTTCAGGTTTTGGCGGGTAACTTGCCGCACTCGTAGGGGTCTAGGTTTCATTGCACAGGCTATCCACACGACAGGGGAACGTCTGGTTTCAGCAGCGGCTCTGTGAAACTCGGGGATCCCAGATTATCTGTATTGTTCTGTGATGCTTATTACTTTTCTGTAATGTTGCATATTATCACGCCTGGAGCGATTATTGTATATTAGTTTATATACTATTAGATGTTGTATATGTTTTACACCCGCGCTAGTCCAGTCCCCGCTCTGTCGTTAGTTAAGTAACCTAACGGGTGATGACGGGACCCAGTGACGAATGCGGATGGCATATACGTACATTTTATTTTCGTTCTTTTCTGGTGTGATTATTGATGGGACTGCGTTGATTCTGATCAATGCAAAGTAAAACAAACCTGTTTTCAGTTGTTGGAACAAATTTAAAAAGTGTTATTGCAAAGACGTTTCCTTCTGTTTTGCATAGCGGTATTCAGTGGAATATCCTGCACCTCATTCGACGGGGCAAGGGCCGATATCCCTTCACCGGGACTGACCCCTTGGGCAGAAGTTTGCGTCAGGGTAATAACTTCACTATAGTCGATTACAAGTTGCTTTGCATCGCGGTATTCAGTGGAATATCCTGCACTTCATTCCACGAGGAAAGAGCCGAGATCCCTTCACCGGGAATGGCCTCTTTAGCAAAAGGTTTTCGCCACTATATTTTAAAAGGCTATCAGGTTCCTTCAGCGATATCAAGTTCGTTACGTTAAAGGTTTTTCGCCAAAAACCAGCCGTAGCCCTCCGTCACTTCTTTTGGGTATTCAGTAGTATTCAAGCTATGTATTTTAGCCAAAGTTAAGGCATAGTGTTTGGTAGCTGCTGGGTATTCATTTGTTGCATAGATAGATGAGTTAGTTTGGGACAGTCGTTCTGCCGATTGGCCAAAGTCAGGGGCATGTGCGGGTGGGTTCAAATTGACAAGATAGTGATGGGTAGAACTTGGCATGTGACTTATGACATTTTGACCAAAGCCAAGGTTATAAGAGCATGGGGCAAAAATCATATCGGGAGTTTCTAAAGAAACTGAAACTTGCCAAGTATGCGCATACCTTCTGGAGTATGAGTAACGTGGATGCATTCCATCACGTTATCATGCGATGAGAGTTGGATCCCGATTCCCACTGATGAGTTGGTTTACTCTTCGGGTGATCCCGATTGATTCTTCTTTAGGTTTGGAGGAGAATTTTACAGGACAGTGGGAGGTTTCCGGATTAGATAAAGTGATAACCATTCTGATCTAGGTTAGAGTGCACGCAGAGTGTTTCTTTTCTCTCTCTCTTCGGCAGCGACCTTTGACCGACCCTAGACTATGACTCAGTGACCAGGTTGACCGAACCTTCTTAAAATACTGGCTTTTGGATTGTCTATGTTGCATAAGTCATTGCCACTCCTTCTTCTACCCTTTGCATTTCTTAGAACACCCGTATTACTACGGACATCCACTTCCATTGGATAGATCCATCGTATGGTTATATACGAACTCGAAGGGACTTTTTCGAGGATGGATCCAGGTTCAGGAGAAAAAGAATTGGTTTATTCAGTTGTCTTTTATTATCACCTTCTCTCAGGTTGCGAGTACTCCTTGGTTTAGGAGAGTACACCTATTACGCTTATTGGATAGTCTTATTCCAAACCATAGGCAGGTGCCGAAAGGTAGGGAATGAAGAAAACCAATTAGCCTAAGTAGGGTGTGCAGATGGTAATATGTAAAGAAAAAATAAAGGGATTAGAAAGAGGGCAAAGTAAATTGCGACTGATATCATTCACGACCAAACCGCGTACTTCATCGCCACTCCTATTTCACCTTTAAAAAAAAGGTATTATTCAGTTGTCTTTTATCATCACCTTCTCTCAAGATGCGAGTACTCCTTGGTTTAGGAGGGTACACCTATTATGCTTACTGGATAGTCTTCTTCCAAAGCATAGGCTGGTGCCGAACGGTAGGGAAGGAAGAAAACCATTTAGCCTAACGATGGTGTACAGAAGGTAACGACTAAAAAATAAAGGGATTTGGAGAGATGGCAATAAAATATACGGTTGAAGTCATGAATTGGATTATGGAAGAGGCATTGCTAAGAATACCAGGATACCCCTACGAAACATTTTCATGTTTCAGTGCATTGTTAAAAGAAAACTGTTTTCCCAATTAGATACTTACTCCAAGGGTATGTATTTACCAGGTTTCATTCTCATATCTGTATGGTTTTACAGATGATGAGTGGGAGTAAGTTATTGGGAATTATGTGATTATCCTCATTATGTCGGAATTCGTTGTAATTGGTGATATTTGAGAAAATCGCCAGGGTACAGTTTTCAACCTACGACGCACAGGTTTTGAGTTGTTTAACTCAGCGGACTTATACAGAGTATTGTATGTTGTCCAAGCGTCCATCAGGACAAAGGGGTAGGTCCTCGTACTATGTTCTGTTTACTTATAACTTCTCTAGTATTTAGACGAGTGTTTCGTAGAAATACAAGGTCTAAGTTTCGAGAAGTTGTGGGTATAAGAATAAAGTAGAGAACCAGGTATCACAAGTATCGGGATTCTTCAAAGAGATCGAAGATGTAGATTCTTATGATTGGTATTCAGATGATAGTGATGGTTTTGAGAAACGTGTTTCTCTTTCAGGTTACTCATAATTGGATGGATGCCTAAGTTGAGTAATGCTGATTAGCCTTTTTCCATTAAGTTGATATGCACTGGAGACAGCTGCATGATTTGAATATAGTTCCAATTAAATAAGTGCCAAAGTTTCTATATTGGATATAGAATGGTTCGTACCTTAAAAGGTGTTAAGGTACGGGGAGTTGTCCAGCTTATGCTTAAAACCAGACTCTGGATAACTCAGGACACGTTTCTGTAATGGCTGTTTGTGGGTTGACCCTGGCTATGACGAGGGTTGATATTCTACCATTTAGAAGATCAATAGTGATATTGTTCTTGACTCGCCACAGTTTTAGTAAAATGGATCTTTTTCAGAAAACAGTAGTGGGAGTATGGTAGAACTGGAAGTGATTCCAGAACCGCGAGCGATTACGGAAAATTTAATAGGACCTATATATTCAATCAGGTTTGACATTCCATTAGCCACTCCGCAGATATGGTGGGTAACCTCAGACACCCGAGAGGTACTTCGGTAGGCTCAAGGACGGTGACAGGGAGGTTCTTATCTACCAAGACTTGACACTACTATTATTCCAGGCTATGAGACCCGGTAGGAGGGTTGTCGTAGTCAGTGGGAGCAACGGAAGCATAGTAGGCAAGTAGCTTATGTCTATATATAGACTAGAGCAGTTATAGCGGAGACAGATCATCTATTTTTGATGTGATAGTCATGGGTTTGACTTCAATCAGAATAGAGGATGGATCTGTTAAGAAGATAGTAGGGTGTGATGTCATGGTATCTGGATGACATACACAGAATAGGAAGTAAAATTTCTATACTACGATCGGTTGTACTGTGGTCGTCACACAGTTGTTTCTCCAGACAGGATTTGGATATAATATTTGACATTCTGGTTTCTGGATCTATGGTTTTAGATCTAGATTTGGGTAGTTTTCCAATGTGGGTACTTTGAAAGATATCCTAATGGTTTTTAGAATAGTTGACTCCTAGCATGGTGGTGTACCTGCAGGTGATGGAGTCACCCTCTCTAAAGGTGTCGTATAGACTAAAGGGGAGAGGGATGTGCATGATTGACAGATCACTTGCTTAGGCAATTGAGTCAATCGTGAGATGTCAAGTACCACACCAGATGTTGTTTTTGCACTAGATGCAATAAGTTTGTATTAATCCAATCCTGGAGAAACATAAGGAAGCAGTTTTAGAACATAAGTACATGTTCTATGGATTTGATGACGGCAGCCTCTTTCGGGAGACGGTTATCATTCCAGGCTTCAAAGGTGACATGGTTGACAGAGAGATTGTCAGAGTTATAGTTTTCCCTCTATTAAGGGACAGTATTATGGACAGGTGGTCCAAGAGGATACTGTGGGAGGCATGATGCCGGATACTGATTAGGTTCAGTGATCGATACAGTCTAAGAAATTTGGATATGGAGTTCATTTATGAACTAGGTCCCATCAGATATCCAGACATATTCTAAGACAGGTATTACTCAATTCGGGAGATGGCTTTCTCCGCGAACTTGAGATTAAGAGAGATATTGAAAGAAACATCTAGGAGGATCCACTCACTAAGGCTATTTCTCGAACACAATAGTTTTACAAACGGGCTTTATGAAACTGATTAGTAGAGGAGTTGGATGTTCGGTTTCACACGGGCTGTGAGTAGTCAACATCGCAATAATTAGCCTTAAGTGCAAGTGGGAGATTGTTGGAGATAGTGCCCTCAGAGTCAATTATTGGATCGCTGGTACGTGATTGCAATGATTGCGGAGGACCTATACCGGTAGGACAGTCTTACTCGAGATGATAGTATGTATCTGGTTTGTCTTTATCAGTCGTGTACATGTTCAGGTGACTGATTACATGTTACACTTTGATAGAGCCCTTAGGATCTTGCTTTACTACCAACAGTATGATGGCGATCATATACGTGAGAGTTGGGTAGTTTATATGCATATCCTTAATTGTGGTCCCTAGTCGTGGGAGTTTCGAGACAGGGCATCGATACTCCGGAGTAGACTAGTGTATACAGTCGAGACCCCGACGAGGGGCGGTGGCCGTTCTCACAAGCCACTGGTGTCAGTTGGATCACCTAAGATGTATACAGGTGCTCATTGGGTTATGAGTACATCGGACAGGACTCGCCGGGAACCTGCTAGTTGGTATTATACATATCGTCAGATAGCAGTTCCCTGGTGATATGTGTACAGGTTAGTTCATCAACCTGAGATCGTCATTTGTCTCGTGTGAGTTTCCACTGTGCTTTGATTTCTACCCTACCACGGCTCAAATGAGTCGTGCAAACAGGTAGTTTTTGGGTACAGTCCCGAGCCATATGGAGGCACGTAAGCGGATCGGCAGGGGATTCGTCTCTCCCTGTATTGGGGGCGAGATCGTGCTGTGTCTAGGAGAGCCATTACACAAAGCCCACGGCTGTGGCAGGAGATTTACTGGTATGTACTCCAGTAGTATCTCAGGGTATTATTGGGCTTCACTCCGACACGACTTATACTGCTATTGGGTGTCTGACGTTACTAATCCCTTAGGCAGATATGCGATACTCATAGACGAACGGACCGGATTGTATTTACATTGTCACTGTTAGGCTCAGTAGGGTTTCCGGATGAGTTCGCTCATCGGCCTCCCTTGAGGTCAGTCCATGGGCAGCCGTTACGCATAGCTAGTGCCGCTGACGGTTTGTGATTAAACCCACTGCCAGGGTACTGACGAGTCATTAGAGTCCCCTACAGACAGTTTCTCCAGTTCGGGCGAAACGTTGTAGAGGCCGTATGGTTTTATGGCAGGGTTCGAAAAATGCACGTGCGTTTACGCACGTGTCAGATTTCGGGCAGATGATACTGGTCGGCTTTGGTTTAAGCCGGATCCGAGTATTATATTGAGTAGATATAATATCTTTGTCTCAGTTGCATTTGTATTCGGTCGTAATATAAATGCGGGTATTTTTATACAGTTACGGGGTTATCCTGAAAGTCATTTCAGGATCACTTTTGGAAGTTGCCAGTTTCCAGTTTTCTATCAGCCGTCTTTTAACTTTCGGTTAAAGACGGATTTATCTTTTCTTGAGATGAGGTGTGTCAGTGTTCTAGAAGTTTCTAGTAGTGATGACAAGGATGGTGACTAGGTTCATGAACCTTTGATTGCATTTATTATATGATGACTAGGTTTAAGTGAGTCATGGTTTACATTAATGCATTTTGTTTTTGTTTAGATTTTTTCTTCATGATAAGCTTTGTGTTATGGTCACCACTTGGTTCCTACACTCACCCCCCTTCCTTTAAGTGGCCGGCCCCATTCTCCTCCTCCCTTCTTGACTTGAGAAAAAGATTATGGTTGTTAAAAGGAAAAGACTAAAGTTTTGGATGCATGGAAATTTCATAGTTCATTTCTTGTTCCATTTGATTTCCATCGGCAACTTCATTAACCGATCGTCCACAGTTTTGGACGAAGTGAGACAAAGTCATCTACTCATTCTCTACATCATTCTTGGTCGTCTCTTTTAGCAAACTTGACGACCGAGTTGCCTCGAGTCAGAGGCGGGAGCCCGTTTAAAGAATCAGTGACGTGGTGCCACCTGGACGAGCAGATCGGAGATCGGCGAGATCGGAGCAGCCGCAACGGAGCGTGGGATGATGGTTAAAGAACGAAGGACTCAGATCGTTCGGTATAACCTTTCTACACTCTTTACAGTTTGTTAGTTTAGCAATAATGGCAGATCCGGGTTAAAGTATACGATAGCGCCAGTTAAAAAGTTTTTGTTCCGCATTTGGCGTCTGTAGACGGCCGGGGCGCTAACGTAGACTTACAGTCACTCCCGGTGAAGGGATCTCGGCCCTTGCCTCGTCGACTGAGGTGCTGGATATTCATAACCGAATACCACTGAGCAAAACAAAAGAGAACGCCCTTGCAATAACAGCTTTTTGAAAAATGTTCCAACAACATCAGAATAGGTTTGTTTATCTTGCATTGATCCGAATCAACGCAGTCCCATCAATTGATCACACCACAAAGAACGAAAATAATGACGTACGTATATGCCATCCGCATTCGCCACTGGGTCCCGTCATCACCCGTTAGGTTACTTAACTAATGACAGAGCGGGGACTGGACTAGCGCGGATGCAAAACATATACAACATCTACTAGTATATATATCAATATATAATATTCGCTCAAGGCGTGATAAAATGCAATATCACAGAAATATAATAAGCATCAGAAAACAATACAGATATCTGGGATCCCCGGGTTTCATAGAGTCGCTACTGAAACCCGACGTTCCCCTGGTCGTGTGGATAGCCTGTGCAATGAAAATCCTAGACCCCTACGGGCGCGACAAGTCACCCGCCAAAACCTGAAGCGAGGCAGCCCCCTTCAGCAACGTGAATGGAGCACCCAGCACTTCACGGAATCCGGTAACTTAGGCACCCCTCCTGGGTCAACCTATACCCCCTACGAGTGCGGCGAATAGCCCGCCAATTCTAGAGTGAAGCCCCCTCCGTCTCAATGCCATGAGATGCGGGCCCGTTGCCCTTTAGAACCCGGCTATCCATGCACCCCTCCGCGGGGTAATCCTAGTACAGAAAGTAAAATATACATACAACGGGTACATTGACCTCGACCCGGTCGTTCCCCAAAAGAATAATACAAACAGGCAGTGACGGCAGTCCACATGTCGGACGCTCGCCCAGCAATATCAAATGTACATATAAAACGAAACTGTACTAACATTGCATCCAGGCTATCCCCACGACCAATCCGCAACATCACAGCACAACACAGAACATCAACGTGAATGTCACGTTCGCAAATCCGTCTAACCGGGCTATAGCAGTTAGACAGGATTTACCGATCAAGTGACATTCACGGTCGCAGATATAATGTAAATACTGTGAACTTGTAAGTCCATGCTACCTCTCCCGGTACTTTCGGGCATGCGGAATTTGATGAAAAACAATTTTCTAGAGGCGGTAACATGGACTCAAAACCGGATCTTTGTTAAACTACTAACTAACAACCTAACAAGGGTTTACCTACTCGGTTAGGGGGCTATACCTTTCTTGAACTCCTTCGTCTTCGACTCCTTCCGGTGTACGGATCGGCCTCACCTCGTCGTCTCCTTGCGCCGAAGATGGATCTACCCGAAAGTTTCTACCTTTGGCTTCTTCTTCGAACTTTGAAGAAACTAGATCACTTGGCTTGCTAGGCCTTATGAACTAGAATGAGTAGAGGAATGTTTTGGTGTCTTTTTATCTCTAAGGCAATGAGTCTCAACACATGAGAATGGTTTGCCTTGAGGTAGAGAGAGCAAGAGGAAGAGGGAGAGCTTGAGAATGAGAGAGCTCAAGAGAGAGAAAGCAAAATGATAGAATGAACCATACTCATCTCATTCTCACCTCTCATAATCCAAAAGTCATCATAACAAAAATAGTAATCAAGTATTGTGTAAATGGTTTAAGTCAAAATGGCTATATCATTTCATGCACTCATTTTGCATAAATAAACAAGCAAGCAAAAGTCTTTGCCATGGAATGATAGCCATTGTCATGATGATGGTCAACTAGTCCAACCTAGTCAACCGGTCAACAAAGTCAACAAGTCAACAAAGTCAACCCCTCAACAACCATGTCACTACAACACTTAATTAATATTAATGTTAATCATAAATCTTATTCTCATTAGGGTTAAGCAAAATTCAATGGTCAACAGTCAACTGTCAACGGTCAACAGTCAACAACCCCAATGAGAATACTTTGCCTCTGTCTCTCTGTCAACTGTGCATACAGACCCGCATCCGCGTTCCGAGGAACACGAATACAAACGAGATAAAATCAATCCCAAAACGTACACTAGGATCCGGCTTAAACCAAAGCCCGCTAGTGTTAACTGTCCGGACACTGTACGTGCATAAGTGCACGGATGTGACCGGACCCTGTCGCAAAACCATGCGACTTCTACTCTTTTGCCTAAAGGCGAATAGCTTTCTGTGTGGGACTCTAAAGACTCGACACTACGCTGGCAGTGGGTTTAACCACAGACCGCAAGCGGCACTAGCTGTGCGTAACGGTCCCCAGATAGATGCCGACAAGAAGACTGACGAGGTGAAACCCATCTGAACTCCTACTGAGCCTGAATGTGACAATCTCCATACAGTCCGGTCTGTTCGTCTGATACATCGCATGGCGGGCCTAGGGGGCGGTAAACGTCAGTCCCCTAATAGCGGTACAAGTCGTGTCGGAGTGAAGCCCAAAACACCTTGAGATAGCACTGGAAGCCTACCAGTATATCTCGCTTGCCCTGTCCAGGGACTACTCGTGTAATGGCTCTCCTAGACACAGCGCGATGTCAACCCCCAATACCGGGAGAGACGAATCCTGTCTAACCGTCACTGCCTCTAAGTGCTTCGGGACTGCACCCAACTACTACCTGTTTGCACGACTCCTTTGAGCCGTGGTAGGGTAGTAATCAAAGTACAGTGGGAACACACTCGAGGCGAAGTGACAGTGTCAAGTCAGCGGACTAAGCTGTACTCATGTCACCTGGGAACTGATAACTGACGATAGGTATAATACCAACCAGTCAGTTCCCGACGAGTCCTGTCCAGTGTACTCGTAACCCAACGAGCACCCGCATACTATCTCCAGTACGACGTACTGACGGTTGTGGGACAGACCGTCTCCCATACTGGGATGAGAAGCGCATGCGCTAGTCTACTCCGGAGTATCGATGCCCTGTCTCGATAGTTCTGCGACTAGGGACCTGCATAAGGATGTGCTTATAGATTACCCAGCCCCACTAGTATGACTGCCATCACAATGCTGGTAATCAAGCAAAGATCCTAAGGGCTCCACTAATGTGCATAGGTGATATACTAAAATAAACACAAGTACACATTGAAGTAGAAACAAACCAAGTAGCATACTACTATTTTGAGCAAGATTGTATATACAAGGTGAATATCCCAAGCTTCCATTAAGTAATATACAAACTAGTATGATACAGTAATGGCCTCTAGGGCATATACACTAACAATCTTCCACTTGCACTAAGGCCATGTACTGGCGTATCGAAGACCTATCATCTCGATCAGCCGCTCGAACTGAGTCTGGGGCAAGGCCTTGGTGAATGGATCTGCAGTGTTATCTTCTGAAGCAACCCTCCGAACCTCGATCTCCTGGTGATCCACGATCTCCCTGATCAGGTGATACCGCCTCAAGATGTGTCTGGATCTCTGATGGGACCTGGGTTCCTTCGCTAAAGCTATAGCCCCGTTGTTGTCGCAATACAGAGGTATTGGATCAACAATGGACGGAACCACCTGAAGTTCTTTCAAGAACTTCCTCATCCAGACAGCTTCTTTTGCGGCATCAGATGCAGCGATGTATTCCGCTTCCATCGTCGAGTCTGCAACGGTTTCCTGTTTGGAACTCTTCCAACACACCGCCCCTCCATTGAAGGTAAAGACAAAACCCGACATGGACTTGGAATCATCCTTGTCACTCTGGAAGCTGGAGTCAGCAAAGGCCTCGATCTGGAGGTCTTTTCCGCCATACACCAAGAACATCTCCTTAGTCCTTCTCAGGTACTTGAGAATGTTCTTTACCGCTATCCAGTGTTTCTCCCCAGGGTTTGACTGATACCGGCTTACCACACTCAGTGCATAAGCTACATCCGGTCTGGTACACAACATCGCATACATTATAGAGCCTACCGTAGAAGCGTAGGGTATAATAGACATGCGATCCCTCTCCAAATCAGTCTTGGGAGACATCTCTTTAGAAAGGGTGATCCCGTAACAAGCCGGTAGGTTACCGCGCTTGGAATCTTCCATACTGAATCTTTTCAGTATGGTGTCGATGTACCTGGACTGTGAAAGTCCTAATATCCTCTTGGATCTATCACGATGGATCCGGATCCCCAGGATGTATGAGGCATCACCCAGGTCTTTCATGGAGAACCTGTGTGACAAGAACTCCTTGACAGATTTTAGCATAGGAATGTCATTTCCTATTAAGAAAATGTCATCCACGTATAAAATGAGGAATACTACAGTTCTCGCTACAAATCTACTATCGATGCATGGTTCATCTGGATTTTTGATAAAGTCAAATTCCTTGACCGTCTCATCAAAACAGATGTTCCAACTCCGCGATGCCTGCTTTAGTCCATAGATGGACTTAAGCAACTTGCACACCTTTCCGCTGCTCCCACTCTGAATGAAACCCTCTAGTTGGTCCATATAGACACACTCCTCTAAATTTCCATTTAGAAAAGCGGTCTTTACGTCCATTTACCAGATCTCATAATCGTGGAAGGCAGCAATGGCAAGAAGGATCCGAATGGATTTTAGCATAGCCACTGGGGAAAAGGTTTCGTCATAGTCCAAGCCAGGTCTTTGACGGAAACCCTTTGCAACAAGTCTAGTTTTATAGGTCTCAACCTGTCCATCTACACCAATCTTCCTTTTGAAGATCCACTTGCATCCTACGGGTTTTACCCCGTCTGGAGCAATGTCCAACATCCATACCTTGTTGGTGTACATGGACTCCATTTCGGTCCGCATTGCATCCAGCCATTTTACCGAGTCAACGCTCTGAACGGCCTGCTGGAAGCTAGTAGGCTCATCATAATCTATGATGCAATCCTCTCTATCCCCGTCTATGAGAAAACCGTAGTATCTCTCGGGCGGATGAGACTGCCTACTACTCCTGCGGAGCGGCGTAGGAATGTCCTATTCTTTTGAACCCTCTGGTTCCACTAAGCTTTCAGTAATAGCTCGTGGTTCTGGAATTTCTTCCAGTTCTACTGCGCTCCCACTAATTTCCTTTTCTAAGAACTGGTGTTCTAGAAAATGGGCATGACGAGAAACAAAAACCTTTTGTTCCTCTGCGCAATAGAAGAAATATCCCTTGGAGTTCTTTGGATATCCCACGAACTTGCACTGTACTGAGCGTGCCTTGAGCTTGTCCGCATGCTGCTTTTTGACAAAAGCTGGACTTCCCCATGTCTTAATGTGATTAAGATAGGGTCTCTTCCCACACCACATCTCATATGGTGTAGTAGGCACAGTCTTAGTGGGAACTCGGTTCAAAAGGTATGCAGCTGATTCTATCGCATACCCCCAGAATGATCGCGGTAACTCAGCGTTACTCATCATGGACCGTACCATATTCAATAGGGTTCGGTTCCGTCTCTCCGATACACCGTTATGTTGCGGAGTGTATGGAGGAGTAAGCTGAGAGAGAATTCCGTTCTCTTTTAAATAGTCCAGGAACTCGGCACTTAAGTATTCTCCACCTCGATCCAATCTTAGAATCTTGATACTTTTGCCGGTTTGTTTTTCTACTTCATTCTTATATTCCTGGAATTTTCCAAAGGCTTCGGACTTATGTTTCATTAAGAAGACATAACCGTACCTTGAAAAGTCATCCGTAAAAGTAATGAAGTAAGAATAACCGCTTCGCGCATGTGTAGACATTGGACCGCACACGTCGCTGTGTACGAGTCCTAAGAGCTCGCTCGCCCTTACTCCGTGTCCAGTAAACGGAGTCTTTGTCATCTTTCCTTTGAGACAGGACTGACAAGTGGCATACGATTGATATTCGAACGGATTCAAATATCCTTCTGTATATAACTTCGTCAACCTTCTCTCATTGATGTGACCCAGTCTACAATGCCATAAGAAAGTCTGATTGATTTCCGGAGACTTTCTTTTGTGTGTATTCTGGACATTGAAAATCTGCGGATGGTTTAATACGTATATACCATTGCTTAATGTACTTGATCCAATCAGAACTTGATTAAAGTGAATGTTTACAACATTACTTACAAACGCAAATTCATAACCTTCTTTAGAAGTCAAAGATACAGAAATGATATTACAAGTTGCGTTGGGTACAAAATAGCAATTACGCAAAACCAAAACGTGTCCATTTGACAACCCCAGGTGATAGTCCCCCACGGCCTTAGCATCCATGCTAGCTCCGTTTGCAACTTTGAGGGTCAAGTCACCTGCCTTCAAAACCCTACGGTTTCTCAACGCCTGCAAAGAATTACAGATATGAGATCCTGATCCGGTATCCAATATCCAGGAAGTAGAGTTTATTGAAAGACAGTTTTCAATAACATACACACCTGAAGCTGAAGCCGCAACCTGCTTCAGATCCTGTGTTCTGGCCTTCCAAGCCCTGCAATCATTTTTCCAGTGTCCCTTCTTATGACAATAGAAGCATTCTTCCTTATCCACAAGCTTTCCCACTTTTTTTGTTGCTTTTGCCTTTCCCTTCGTATCCACTTTACTAACACCGCCCCTTGGTTTGGCGGGGGCTTTCTTCTTCTTTCCCTTGGCTTTCGCCTTGGACCTAGAAGAGGAAGATCCTCCTACAAACAAAGTGGATGTTTCCCTACCTTTCTGTAGGGCGCCCTCTGCGCTCCTCAGCATGTTGAGGAGTTCTGAAAGTTCAACTTATTTTTCTTGTAAGTTGAAGTTCAGGATAAACTGGGCGTAAGTGGAAGGAAGGGACTGGAGAATCAAGTCCGTATAAAGCTCATTCTCCAACGTGGTCCCAAGGTCCGCGAGCTCTTCTATGTAGCCAATCATCTTAAGCACGTGTTCCGCTACCGATGATCCGACGGCCAACTTTGCCGAAAATAACTTCTTCGACACTTCGTATCTTGCGATACGAGACTGCTCTCCATACAGTTCTTTTGTATGGAGAAATATGGATTCGAGGTCCATATTCTCGTGCCTCCTCTGATGTTCGTTGTCCATAGAGGCAAGCACGAGGCACTTGGCCTTCGCGCAATCTAGTTCCCAGGTCTTACGGATTTCCTTATCCGCGACGCTGGTTTTGGGACCTGGGACAGGGAGAGCTTTGGTGGTAAGAAGATACCCCAGCTTGTCGTAAGTGATTGCCATCTTGACATTCCTGAGCCAATCTTTGTAGTTTGGCCCTGTCAGTATGTTTTTATCTAGAAGTAACTTAAGTCCAGTCATGTCGATTGGTCGCTGCAATTAGGAGAGAGAAGAAACACTCAGCATGATGCTCTTGCAAGTTTAGAATGGTTTTTAATTTGTCTAAACAGGATGGCTCCCACTGTTTCTCGAATCCCTCCTCAAACCAAAAAGGAAGAATTAGTTAGGGTCAATCTCACCGTACAATACTTGCTTAACCGTTCAGCCAGGCCAGTGTCGGTACTTCGAGGGAGGTTTTCCAACGCTTTCGCGAAGTTCCTTAATTAAATAACCTCTTTTCCCTGGGGGCGTAGCCCCGCTAACACCTTTCTAGACACCTACTTGGTTTATAGCATTGATCGTTAAGTGAGAAATTTCCCGAGGAGTAGCATATACTCACAGTAGGATCGGGATCCAAATATCATCGCGTGACGAAACTGAAGGAATCCTACCAGAATCATCACACTCCAAATGGTATGCAACACTAGCAAGTTTCAGTTCTTTTGAAACTCCCGATGTGGATTTTTGCCCCATGCTCTTATGACCTTGACTTTGGCCAAAATATCATAAGTCACATGTCAAGTTCTACCCGTCATTCTCCAGGTTAATTTGGTCCATCCGTACCTACCCTTGACTTTGGCCAAAATGGCAGTACGACTGTCCCAAACCAATGCATCTGTCTATGCTACACATGAATATCCAATAGCTACCAATCATTATGCCTTGACTTTGGCCAACATACACAGCTTGAATACTATTGACTATTCATGTGAAACGACGGAGGGCTACGAATGGTTTTGGCAAAACCGTGAACGTAGTGAACTTGATATAATCGATGGAACGAGATAGCTTTTAAAAGGAGTGGCTCAAGCTCCGCATTTAAAAGTTAGTTTTGAAAAGAACGAGTGGTTTTCCGAAAGTGTTCCAACGATTTTAACTTGGTTTATTTTCTTGCATTAGTTCTTTTAATGCATGATATTCTTGCATTAGTTCTTTTAATGTGTCCCATCATTTAATCCTACCATTGCAGAAAACAACCAAAATATGACGTACGCTTATGCCATTCGCATTCGCCACGGGGCCCCGTCATTACCCGTTAGGTTACTTAACTAACGACAGAGCGGGGGCTGGGCTAGCGCGGCTGTAAAACATAAGCAACGCCTAAATAATATCATATATAGATATATTGCAATGATAGCCATTTCAGATCACAGATGAACACATTGGATATACTAGGATTCCGCAATTCGTACGAGCCTGTAACGAAAAGCAGATTACACGGTCGCGGTGAATAGCCAATACCCCACCCAAGACCCCTACAGGTGCGGCAAACTACCCGCCAAGTACCCGAAGCGAAGCAACCTCCCTCATCTCCGTGAGTAGGCCACTCGGCACTTCGGCATACCCGGTAGTTTGTGCACCCCCTCCATGGGTCTATCCTAGGAGCAAAAACAGTAAAAAGAAATTATACAATGACGGCTACAACTCCGACCCGGTTGTGCGGCCATACAAATAATTATTACATCAATTTACAAAATTACATGAATTGAAAGAAAAGAAAACTCTCGTCTCACAACCCCCGGCTATTCACCCGCGACAATCCAATGAATTCATATACACATTCCAATAACATTACAGATTACAGATTTGTATAACCCCTACTAATCGACATATAGCGATTAGCAGACGTTCAATACAAATATCACATCACAGAAAAACCCGTCAGCTTAAGTCTTTTAGAAGTTCGATCAAAAATACGGATTTTCAGGCCCCAAACACAAAATTTTCGTTCTGGAAAATCTGGGCAGAAAATACATATTCCAAAAATCCCAAAATACCCCTATGAACAAACTGCAAAAATAAAACCCCACGACCGAGTCAACTCGGCCGCAGTTCCGCGGCGGGAGCAAGCTCCCGCCGCGGAAACGCGGCGCGTTGATCGATTCAGTGGGTCGAATTTTTGCAGTTTCTTCTAAAAGCCCTGAGTCGATTTTTGGTATATTTCAAATAATTTTTGCAGCATTTTGAAAATCGACAGAAAGTTTGAAATCCGGGTGTATTTCGCGACTTTTTCTCCGATCGAATTTCTAGTTACTATGCTAACATGTTAGGTAGTGTTTAACTAGGCTCTGATACCACTGTAAGTCCATGCTACCTCTCCCGGTACTTTCGGGCATGCGGAATTTGATGAAAAACAATTTTCTAGAGGCGGTAACATGGACTCAAAACCGGATCTTTGTTAAACTACTAACTAACAACCTAACAAGAGTTTACCTACTCGGTTAGGGGGCTATACCTTTCTTGAACTCCTTCGTCTTCGACTCCTTCCGGTGTACGGATCGGCCTCACCTCGTCGTCTCCTTGCGCCGAAGATGGATCCACCCGAAAGCTTCTACCTTTGGCTTCTTCTTCGAACTTTGAAGAAACTAGATCACTTGGCTTGCTAGGCCTTGTGAACTAGAATGAGTAGAGGAATGTTTTGGTGTCTTTTTATCTCTAAGGCAATGAGTCTCAACACATGAGAATGGTTTGCCTTGAGGTAGAGAGAGCAAGAGGAAGAGGGAGAGCTTGAGAATGAGAGAGCTCAAGAGAGAAAGCAAAATGATAGAATGAACCATACTCATCTCATTCTCACCTCTCATAATCCAAAAGTCATCATAACAAAAATAGTAATCAAGTATTGTGTAAATGGTTTAAGTCAAAATGGCTATATCATTTCATGCACTCATTTTGCATAAATAAACAAGCAAGCAAAAGTCTTTGCCATGGAATGATAGCCATTGTCATGATGATGGTCAACTAGTCCAACCTAGTCAACCGGTCAACAAAATCAACAAGTCAACAAATTCAACCCCTCAACAACCATGTCACTACAACACTTAATTAATATTAATGTTAATCATAAATCTTATTCTCATTAGGGTTAAGCAAAAGTCAATGGTCAACAGTCAACTGTCAACAGTCAACAGTCAACAACCCCAATGAGAATACTTTGCCTCTGTCTCTCTGTCAACTGTGCATACACACCCGCATCCGCGTTCCGAGGAACACGAATACAAACGAGATAAAATCAATCCCAAAATGTACACTAGGATCCGGCTTAAACTAAAGCCCGCTAGTGTTAACTGTCCGGACATTGTACGTGCACAAGTGCACGGATGTGACCGGACGCTGTCGCAAAACCATGCGACTTCTACTCTTTTGCCTAAAGGAGAATAGCTTTCTGTGTGGGACTCTAAAGACTCGACAGTACGCTGGCAGTGGGTTTAACCACAGACCGCAAGCGGTACTAGCTGTGCGTAACGGTCCCCAGATAGATGCCGACAAGAAGACTGACGAGGTGAAACCCATCTGAACTCCTACTGAGCCTGAATGTGGCAATCTCCGTACAGTCCGGTCTGTTCGTCTGATACAACGCATGGCGGGCCTAGGGGGCGGTAAACGTCAGTCCCCTAATAGCGGTACAAGTCGTGTCGGAGTGAAGCCCAAAACACCCTGAGATAGCACTGGAAGCCTACCAGTATATCTCGTTTGCCCTGGCCAGGGACTACTCGTGTAATGGCTCTCCTAGACACAGCGCGATGTCAACCCCCAATACCGGGAGAGACGAATCCTGTCTAACCGTCACTGCCTCCAAGTGCTTCGGGACTGCACCCAACTACTACCTGTTTGCACGACTCCTTTGAGCCGTGGTAGGGTAGTAATCAAAGTACAGTGGGAACACACTCGAGGCGAAGTGACAGTGTCAAGTCAGCGGACTAAGCTGTACTCATGTCACCTGGGAACTGATAACTGACGATAGTATAATACCAACCGGTCAGTTCCCGACGAGTCCTGTCCAGTGTACTCGTAACCCAATGAGCACCCGTAAACTATCTCCAGTACGACGTACTGACGGCTGTGGGACAGACCGTCTCCCATACTGGGATGAGAAGCGCATGCGCTAGTCTACTCCGGAGTATCGATGCCCTGTCTCGATAGTCCTGCGACTAGGGACCTGCATAAGGATGTGCTTATAGATTACCCAGCCCCACTAGTGTGACTGCCATCACAAAGCTGGTAATCAAGCAAAGATCCTAAGGGCTCCACTAATGTGCAAGGTGATATACTAAAATAAACACAAGTACACATTGAAGTAGAAACAAACCAAGTAGCATACTACTATTTTGAGCAAGATTGTATATACAAGGTGAATATCCCAAGCTTCCATTAAGTAATATACAAACTAGTATGATACAGTAATGGCCTCTAGGGCATATACACTAACAGAACTAACATGTTTAAAATTTTCGATCGACTGAATTTTCCGAAGTGGGCCCCAAGCACAATTGTAGCACTCAGAAACATCTGGGCCCAAAAAGAATATACCAGAAACCCTATTTCCATGTCAATACACCACTGTAGAAATTTGGTACGCTTTAGCCACAAAACGGCGGCGGTTCCGCGGCCAAAACATGGTTTTGGCCGCTAAACCGCCGCACTACAGTAACATCAGCGTATCAAATTTTCACAGAATTCATAAAAAACCCTGCACGTAATTTTCCAATGTACCAAATAATTTTTAGAGCAAGGAAAAATTCGACAGAAAGTGCGACATGGAAATGTGGTTTTTGGAAAATCCGATCGATCGAACTTGTAAACACGTTAGAGCAAGCTAGACTAGGTTAATGGCCTGGCTCTGATACCATTGTAAGTGCACGGTGGCGCCCCGGCTGTCGATCCGACGCCGGAAATGCGGAAACGAAAAGTTTTACGAAACTTGTAAACCGGCACCACCGCGCACTAAAACCCCAGATCGGGCCATTAACCTAACTCTAGCAAACTAAAAGATTGGGTAGAGAGATATACCGAGCGATCCGTGTCTTCGGTCTTCTCGTCGTCGTCCCGATCTCCCCGCGGAATCTCCGTTCGTCACCTCCTCGTCGGAAAGAGCACCACGTAGCCGAATTCTTTTACGGGCTCCCACTTTTGAACCGAGGCAACTCAGGCGCGAAGTTGGCAAGCTGACGCGTCCAAGGGTACTGTAGGTGTAGTGTAGAATCCATTTGTCTCTTTGGGGTGATTGAAGTTGCCATTTTATTGTGGAGGAGAAAGAAGAACTTTTGAGGAGAAATGGTGCTCTCATTTTTAACAAGGAAAATGAGATGATGAATTTCACTCACACAAAAAATGAACTTCTCTCTTTCTCTTGAAGTGGCCGGCCCCTATATGAAATTGGTGGGGGGGGGAATGAAATCATCAAGGGAGGTGAGAGTAGGAATTAAAAAAAGGTGACCACATTAAAAGGTGATGATAACAATATCATATCAACATCTAATCCATTCTAATCTCATTAAAGCAAGAAATGATGAAAGAAAAGAATGGAATCAAAAGATACTTTCATAATCTTTCAAATCTCAAACAACCCTTCCACAAATGCTAATTTGCAAACTTGCAAATTAGCCCCTCCACCACAAAAGTCCGGCCGTGAAGGAACAAAGAAAAACCGGCCAGAACGGAATGCAAACTGGCAACTTCAGAAAACTGATCCCGTAATAAATTACAGAAAAACCCCGCGACTGTATATACATACCCGCATTTGTATTCTCACTGAATACAACTGCAAAGAGACAAAACTACACTGTCTAATACTAGGATCCGGCTTAAACCAAAGCCGGCTAGTAAAATCCGCCCGATCACGATCCGTGCAATACCGCACGTATCTGATCGAACCCTGCCATATCTCCATACGGCTTCTATAGCGTTTTGCCCAAAACTTGAGTAACTGTCTGTGGGGAACTCTAAAGATTCGTCAATACTATGGCTGTGGATTTAACCACTAGCACGTCATAGGTATTAGCCATACGTGACGGGCCACCAGCTATTGACCAAAAGGGACGTCTGTGGGCGAACTCATCCTGATACCCTACAGAGTCTGTCAGTGACAATATCCATACAGCCCGGTCCATTCGTCTATGAGCATCACATGGCGGACCTAGGGGGTTGGTAAAAGTCAAACCCCCAATAGCGGTACAAGTCGTGTTGGAGTGTAGCCCAGAACACACTGAGATACTACTGGAATACCTACCAGCAATCTCCTGCCTCGGCCGAAGGCTTTGTGTAATGGCTCTCCTAGACATAGCGCGACCTCACCCCCAATACCGGGAGAGACGAACCCCTGCAGATCCGCTCACTGCCTCAATATAGCTTGCACGTCTCCTTTGAGCGTGGTAGGGTAGTAATCTAAGTACAGTGGGAACTCACACGAGACAAATGACGATCTCAGGTCGATGAACTAACCTGTACACATGTCACTAGGGAACTGCTATCTGACGTCAGGTATAAGACCAACTAGCATGTTCCCGGCGAGTCCTGTCCGGTGTACTCATAACCCAATGAGCACCTGTATACATCTTCGGTGAACCAACTGACACCAGTAGCTTGTGAGACCGGCCACCGCCCCTCGTCGGGATCTCGACTGTATACACTAGTCTACTCTGGAGAATCGATGCCCTGTCTCGAAACTTCCACGACTAGGGACCTTTTAAGGATGTGATTATAGACCACCAGCTCCCACGTATATGATCGCCCTCATGCTGCTGGCAGTCAAGCAAGAATCCTAGGGGCTCTATCAACGTGTAATAGTAATTAGTAAGGTCACCTAAAGCAGTACACGATGATAAAGGTAAACCGGATAGCATATTATCATCTTGAGTAAGACTGTCCAACCGGTATAGGTCCTCCCTCAATCATTACAATCACGTGCCTGTGATCCAATAATTGACTCCGAGGGCATTATATCCAACAGATTTGTTATGAGAGTGTCTCACATATATATATCCTTTTGTTTTATTTTAAAAACATAACAATTATCATTATCTTAAAAAAGCTTTGCCATCTTCATCTTCCTCCTTCTTCAAGCTCATTTGAGATTTGTTTAGAGTGAGGAAAAGAAAAAGAGAGGGTTTTTAAGTGAAAACATAAACCACTTCATCATCCTACACATCTCTAGCTCTTTTGTGTAAGGTGTTTACTCCACGGATTTGAAAGACTAAGTGAAGCAACAAGCTTTGAGCAAAGGACTTCGGTTGGATCGTCGTGGACTCGGAAGTGTTCTAGCGAGCCATTCCAAACTCTAGGAGATTAAAGGAGTCACCCTAGAAGGTTTACAAAGGTTGTAGTCTCTCTACTTAGTGATAGATTAACTTTTGTATGTGATACTATTAGTTGTTACTCAATATTTCTAGTTTGATTCCTAATTAAGTTTGCTTAGCACCTATTAAATTTAAATTGTGGCATGTATGATACTTCCAAACCCTATATGAGGTGATAAGGAAACCCTACAATGGTATCAAAGACAAGCTAGAGCTTTAGAGTAAGCTAGACGACGTTAAAAACCTCGAACGAACGAAAATCGACGCCCGAAGGGTGCTCTCTGGACATTTTTCAAAAACGTGGATTTTTCCACATTAAAAATACTCAGAAAATCGTGCAGGGTATTTTATGGACCCACAAGAAGAACGAAGCCCTAACTCGACTATACAACCGCGGAACCGCGGCCAGAATGGTCATTCTGCGGCGTTTCCACGGCGTCGTTGGTGAGGCTTGGACTGTGCCTTCTTGCGCTGGCCCGTATGTACTTGTTGCTGTTTATGGTAAATTTTAAAGCTGCTCAAGTGTTGAGCTTTCTGAGAAGTCTTTGGGTGTTCAATCGTTCGATCGAATGTTTTAACTGCGCCTAGTTTATTAGTATGTGATACAATAATTGGAATCTAAAAATTTGTTTATTGCGTGTAAATCTAGCATTTCGGTCTCGGGAATAATCGGAAATCTTGTTGAATTATCCGACTTGTTTTGAAAAGGTGTTTTCATGGGTGAGACCTAAATGCGAGCTTTACATTGTTAGGCATGAAATCTTGGATATGTGATATTCCGGGTTTGTGTTGTCTAAAGGCAGTTACAATTCCAATTGTTGTAATTTTTTCATTTTATTTCTCTGTGACCATAAGTGTAGTATGTGGAGTATCGCCGGTTTCATTGCTGTACATCAATGACAATCAGGGTACGCATACTTACTTACATTGATGATATATGATATTATGTGTTGCTGAGATATGATTTGCAGGATTGTCGTGATTGAATAGTCGGGGGTTTTATGTGAGATGAGAGTTTCTTTTCATTGATGTAAAATTCAATTGTATGTAATATTCTTTTATTTGGGGCACTTCCGGTTTGAGGATGATGTCACCAGTGTTGTATATTATTTACTTTTCTACATTAGGATAGACCCAAGGAGGGGAGCATAAGTGACCGGGTTCTAGGGTTCGGTGGGAGGCCATCTCGAGAAGTTGAGACTGGGTCTCCTAAACTCCAGAATTGGTAGGGTCACTTGTCGCTCTCGTAGGGGTCTAGGGGTGTGGGCTTGGCTATTTATCGCGACCATGGAATCCGTATTTTCTATTGATGGCTAAATACAAAATACGGACCTCCTAGATATCCTATATTAAATGTGCTTCTGCTGCTTATATTATGTGATGTGATCATTTAATATATATCTGAGACGAATGGAATATTATATATATGATATATTATGGACGTTGCTTATGTTTTGCACTCACGCTAGCCCCGTCCCGGTATGCCGTTAGTTAAGTAACCTAACAGTGCATAACAGGACACCGTGACGAATGCGAATGGTATAAGCGTATGTTATATTTTCGTTTCTTTCTGTGATGGCTTTAGGACTTAAATGATGGGACTACATTAGTGAGATTAATGTAAAGAAAAATGAACCTAAAAAGATGATGTAGAATCGGATTTGAAACACACTCGGCCTTTTATGAAAAAGCAAGTTTCAAAATGCGGAGCTTGAGCCACTCCTTTTAAACCCATTAGATTCTATAACGATATCAAGTTCAAAGCGTTAAAAGTTTTCTTAAAAACTATCCGCAGCCCTTCGTCATTTTAGGAAGCAGAGTACTTAGTATTCATGCTGCGTATTTTGACTTTAGTTAAGGCGCAGTGTACGGTAGCTAAGTGATGTCTTCCTACACTGCATATGATGCAAATTAGTTAGAATATTCATATGATTATGTTGACTTTAGTTAAGGGTCATGTGGGTGGGTCTAGTTAATCACGAAATGACGGGAAGAACTTGACTAGTACTTATGATATGTTGACCATAGTTAAGGTCATGAGTACTAGGGGTAAAAATAATATCGGGAATTTCAAAAGTTGAAATTTGCGATGAGATTGCATGCCTTCTATATGATAGTAGGATCCCGATCGCACTGTGAGAAAAAGTTGCTCCCGGGAGAGTTTTGCACTTTACAATTAGCTAACCCATTAGGTGTTTAGAAAGGTTTCAAACGGAGCTACGCCTCTGGGAAGATGAGGTTTATTTTAATTAGGTCCGTGCGAAAGCACGGGGAACCTCCCTCAAGTACCGGCACCAGCCTGGCTGAACGGTTAGCGAAGTTGTAGAATGTAATTAATCCCGGCTAGTTTTCTTTTTAAAGGTTTTAAAGAAAATTTGATAAAAACAGTGGGAGACATCGATTAGACAAGATAATAACCAATCTGATCTTTGTAAGAGCTTTCGCTGAGTGTATTCGTTTCTCTCTCTTATTGGCAGATACCAATAACAGGACTCAAGCTTCTACTAGATAAAAATAAACTGAATGGGACCAATTATAAAAATTGGCTGAGGAATCTCAACATTGCCTTGACTTATGATAAGGTATCATATGTCCTCACGGCTCCAACCCCGCCCATCTCAGGTCCTAAATCTTTAGTTGCGGATAAGGAAATCCGCAAGATATGGGACGCTGACTGTTCCACGGCCAAATGCCTCGCGCTTGCATCGATGGATAACACACATCATGTAGGGTTCCTAGGCACACTCAAGAGGTTCTACAAGGCATCAACCATGCCAAAATCAAAATTTCCATGTGCCAAAGAACCCTAATGCTAGATCGTTAACTAGAGATTAGGCGAAACTACAAGTAAGCAAACTACTTTGCTACTAAGTGAAAGGGATTACAATCTTTGTAGATCCGGTCCTCCACTTCTTTAGCTCCGTGTTGACGTCCCTCCGCTGCGATCATCGAGATCCCGGACTCTAGCGTTGGTTTCATCGAAGAAATGATCGGGCTAGGTCGTTGACTTCGATGCCGAAGATGATCTACGTCGAGGCAACTCAAACTCAAGCTCCATCTTCACTAGGTCATGAAACTTGTGAAGATAACACCCTATACAACATGGAGAGTGGTAGAGGATGAAGAAATAGGAAGTGAGTTCACTTTGGATTTGGATTTCTCACTTGATTTCATCACTTGGAAATTTCAAGAATGGTTTTCTTCACTTGAAGAAGATGAAGAAGAAGAAGAAAGAAAAATGAATTATCTTAAAAATAAATCAAGTGAAGTCTTCTCATATTGCAACCATGGGTGAAGATAACTCATGTAGAGAGCAAACCATAGTTTAGGTGATGGTTAGGTCAAAGCATAAAGACAAAATGGTTAAGACTTTGAAAAATGCTAAGAAGCTTCATGAAGCTTAAAGCAAAGAAAGAAAAAAGCCACCATTTTGTTTTTACAAAATAAATAAAGAAAATAAAACCCTAACCATTAACTAAACATGGTTTAAAGCATACACACCCAAGTTTGCATGTATCATCAAACATGATACAAACTAGTGCACAAACATATATCATATATACAATGTGCACAATCTAGTGAGAAAAAACAATCTTAAGTGAACCAATACTAGTTAATGTAAAGTAATATATCAAATATATAATTATACATTAAATCATTAAATCAACACTTGATTTAATGATCCGGTCATATTGCATATAACCGACTAATATCTAGTGGATCTTCAGAAAGAAGATTGGTGTAGATGGGCAGGTTGAAACCTATAAAGCTAGGCTCGTTGCAAAGGGTTTTCGTCAAAGACCTGGTTTGGACTATGACGAGACTTTTTCTCCGGTAGCCATACTTAAATCCATTCGGATCCTTCTTGCCATTGCTGCCTTCCACGATTATGAGATCTGGCAGATGGACGTTAAGACGGCTTTCCTAAATGGAAATTTGGAAGAGTGCGTCTATATGGATCAGCCAGAGGGATTCAATCAGAGTGTGAGCAGCGGTAAAGTGTGCAAGTTGCTCAAGTCCATCTATGGACTTAAGCAGGCATCGCGGAGCTGGAACATCTGCTTTGATGATACTGTCAAAGAATTCGACTTTGTCAAAAACCCAGAAGAACCATGCATTTACAGTAAGATTGTAGGGAGAAATGTGGTATTCCTCGTCTTGTACGTCGATGACATTCTCCTAATAGAAAATGATATTCCTATGCTACAGTCAGTCAAAGGATTCTTGTCACAGAGGTTCTCCATGAAGGACCTGGGCGATGCCAACTACATTCTGGGGATCCAGATCTATCGTGATAGATCTAAAAGGATGTTGGGACTTTCACAGTCAAGGTACATCGACACCATACTGAAACGATTCAGTATGGAAGATTCCAAGCGCGGTAATCTACCGGCTTGTCACGGAATCACCCTCTCCAAAGAGATGTCTCCCAAGACTGATTTGGAGAGGGCTCGCATGTCATCAATACCCTACGCATCTGCGGTAGGCTCTATTATGTATGCGATGTTATGTACCAGACCAGATGTAGCATACGCATTGAGCGTTGTAAGCCGGTATCAGTCGGACCCAGGGGAGAAACACTGGATAGCAGTAAAGAACATTCTCAAGTACCTGAGAAGGACTAAGGAGATGTTCTTGGTGTATGGCGGAAAAGACCTCCAGATTGAGGCCTTTGCTGACTCCAGCTTCCAGAGTGACAAGGATGACTCCAAGTCCATGTCGGGTTATGTCTTTACCCTCAATGGAGGGGCGGTTTGCTGGAAGAGTTCCAAGCAGGAAACCGTTGCTGACTCAACCATGGAAGCGGAGTACATAGCTGCTTGCGATGCCGTAAAGGAAGCTGTCTGGATGAAGAAGTTCCTCACGGAACTTCAGGTGGTTCCTACCAGTGTTGATCCAATACCGCTGTATTGTGACAACAACGGCGCTATAGCTTTAGCGAAGGAACCCAGGTCCCATCAGAAGTCCAGGCACATTTTGAGGCGGTTCCACCTGATCAGGGAGATCATTGATCGCCGGGAGATCGAGGTAAAGAGAGTAAAATCGGAAGATAACACGGCAGATCCATTCACCAAGGCCTTGCCCCAGACTCAGTTCGAGCGGCTGATCGAGATGATAGGTCTTCAATACGCCAGTACATGGCCTTAGTGCAAGTGGGAGATTGTTAGTGTATATGCCCTAGAGGCCATTACTGTATCATACTAGTATGTATATTACTTAATGGAAGCTTGTGATATTCACCTTGTATTGACAATCTTGCTCAAAATAGTAGTATGCTACTTGGTTTGTTTCTACTTCAATGTGTACATGTGTTTATTTTTGTATATCGCCTATACACATTAGTAGAGCCCTTAGGATCTTTGCTTGATTACCAGCGATGTGATGGCCGTCACACTAGTGGGGCTGGGTAATCTATAAGCACATCCTTATGCAGGTCCCTGGTCGCAGGACTATCGAGACAGGGCATCGATACTCCGGAGTAGACCAGCGCATGCGCTTCTCATCCCAGTGTGGGAGACGGTCTGTCCCACAGCCGTCAGTACGTCGTACTTGAGATAGTATGCGGGTGCTCGTTAGGTTATGGGTACACTGGACAGGACTCGTCGGGAACTGACTAGTTGGTATTATACCTATCGTCAGTTATCAGTTCCCAGGTGACATGAGTACAGCTTAGTCCGCTGACTTGATACTGTCACTTCGCCTCGAGTGTGTTCCCACTGTACTTTGATCACTACCCTACCACGGCTCAAAGGAGTCATGCAAACAGGTAGTGGTTGGGTGCAGTCCCGAAGCACTTGGAGGCAGTGACGGTTAGACAGGATTCGTCTCTCCCGGTATTGGGGGTTGACATCGCGCTGTGTCTAGGAGAGCCATTACACGAGTAGTCCCTGGCCAGGGCAAACGAGATATACTGGTAGGTTTCCAGTGTTATCTCAGGGTGTTTTGGGCTTCGCTCCGGCACGACTTGTACCGCTATTGGGGGACTGACGTTTACCGCCCCCTAGGCCCGCCATGCGATGTATCAGACGAACAGACCGGACTGTACGGAGAATGTCACACTCAGGCTCAGTAGGAGTTCAGATGGGTTTCGCCTCGTCGGTCTTCTTGTCGGCATTACCTGGGGACCGTTACGCACAGCTAGTGCCGCTTGCGGTCTATGGTTAAACCCACTGCCAGCGTAGTGTCGAGTCTTTAGAGTCCCACACAGAAAGCTTTTCGCCTTTAGGCAAAAGAGTAGAGGTCGCATGGTATTGCGATAGGTCGCATGGTTTTGCGACAGGGTTCGGTCACATCCGTGCACTTGTGCACGTACAGTGTCCGGACAGTTTACACTAGCGGGCTTTGGTTTAAGCCAGATCCTAGTGTACCTTATGGGATTGGATTTATCCATTTTGCATTCGTGTTCCTCGGAACGCGGATGCGGGTGTGTATGCACAGTTGACAGGGAGGCAGAGGCAGCGGATTCTTATTAGGGTTGTTGACAGTTGACCGTTGACTATTTGACTTTTTGCTCAACCCTAATGAGAATATGATATGTGATTAACTATTATATTAATTAAGTATTATGGTGATATGGTTGTTGACTTTGTTGACTTGTTGACTTTTGTTGACTTGTTGACTTTGTTGACTTGTTGACTTTTGTTGACTTGTTGACCGGTTGACTAGGCTTGACTAGTTGACCATCATGATAACCATAGCCATCATTTCATGGCAAAGACTTTTGTTTACTTGCTCATTTGTGTAAAATGAGTGCATGAAATGATATGGTTATGGTTGCTTCAAACCATCACATAAGACTTTTTTGATATGATGAGTTATGATCACTTTGGATTATGAGAGGGTGAAAGACAAAAGAGAGCCTCATTCTTTCTTGCTCATTCTCTCTCTTGTTCTTGAGCTCTCCTCTTGCTCTCACCCTCAACCTCTTGCTCCCTCTCTTGATCTATGGTTCTCTTGTCTCATGAGTTGAGAATCAAGAACCATAGATAAAATCCCATTCTATTTCTTCTCTACTCATTCTAGTTCACTAGGTTTAGCAAACCAAGTGAACTAGTTTCTTCAAAGAACGAAGAAGGAGCTAAAGGTTGGAGCTTTCAGGTGGATCTATCTTCGGCGTACGGAGACGACGAGAAGAAGCCATCGGACCACCATCGGAGCTTTGAAGACGAAGGAGTTCAAGACAAGCAAGGTATAACCCCCTAACCGAGTAGCTAAAACTCATAGTTAGGATGTTAGATAGATGTTTAACCAAGATCCGGGTTTTAGGTCCATGTTACCATCTTTAAGAAAATCGTTTTTTACCAAATTCCGCTTTCCCGAAAGTACCGGGAGAGGTAGCATGGACTTACAGTGGTATCAGAGCCTAGTTAAACTCTATCTAACATGTTAGCAAGTAACTAGAAGATCGATCAAAGAAAAAGTCCCAAAAACAAAACCCCAAAAAATTCGAGTTTCTGTCGATTTTTCTACTGTTCAAAAGTTGATTATTTTAACACCTAAAATCGGCTCAGGGTTTTTTATTGCTACTGTAGAAAAATCACCAGGTGATTCCCCTAAACGAGCGCGGTTCCGCGGCCTCCTTGCCCCCTCTCTGGTTCATTTTTGCTACAGTATGCTTCTGGGGGTATTTTGGGAATTTTGGTACATATATTTTCAACCCAGATTTTCCAGAACGAAAATTTTATTTTGGGGTCCCGAAAATCCGTATTTTTGATCGAACTTCTAAAAGACTTTAGCTAACGGGTTTTTCTGTTATGTGATATTTGTATTGAACGTCTACTAATCGCTATATGTCGATTAGTGGGGGTTATACAAATCTGTGATCTGTAATGTTGATGGAATGTGTATATGAATATGTTGGATTGTCGCGGGTGAATAGCCGGGGGTTGTGAGACGAGAGTTTTCTTATCTTTCAATTCATGTAAATTTGTAAATTGATGTAATAATTATTTGTATGGCCGCACAACCGGGTCGGGGTTGTAGCCGTCATTGTATAATTTCTTTTTACTGTTTTTGCTCCTAGGATAGACCCATGGAGGGGGTGCACAAACTATCGGGTATGCCGAAGTGTCGAGTGGCCTACTCATGGAGATGAGGGAGGTTGCTACGCTTCGGGTACTTGGCGGGTAGTTTGCCGCACCCGTAGGGGTCTTGGGTGGGGTTTTGGCTATTCACCGCGACCGTGTAATTTGTCTTTCGTTACAGGCTCGTACGAATTACAGATTCCTAGTATATCCAATGTATTCATCTGTGATCTGAAATGTTTATCATTGCAGTATATCTATATATGATATTATTTAGGCGTTGCTTATGTTTTACAGACGCGCTAGCCCAGCCCCCGCTCTGTCGTTAGTTAAGTAACCTAACGGGTAATGACGGGGCCCCGTGGCGAATGCGAATGGCATAAGCTTACGTCATATTTTGGTTGTTTTCTGCAATGGTAGGATTAAATGATGGGACGCATTAAAAGAACTAATGCAAGAATATCACGCATTAAAAGAACTAATGCAAGCAAAACATGCATTAAAAGAACTAATGCAAGAAAATAAACCAAGTATAAGTCGTTGGAACACTTTCGAAAAACCACTCGGTTCTTTTCAAAAACAAACTTTTAAAATGCGGAGTTTGAGCCACTCCATTTAAAAGCTATCTCGTTCCATCGACTAAATCAAGTTCACTACGTTCACGGTTTCGCCAAAACCATTCGTAGCCCTCCGGCGTTTCATATGAATATTCAACAGTATTCAAGCTGTGTTTGTTGGCCTTAGTCAAGGCACAGTGATTGGTAGCTGGTGGACATTCATATGTTGCATAGATAGATGCGTTGGTTTGGGACAGTCGTATTACCTTGTTGGCCTTAGTCAAGGGTATATACGGATGGGTTCAAATTAACCTGGACAACGACGGGTAGAACTTGACATGTGACTTATGATTTGTTGGCCTTAGTCAAGGTCATAAGAGAATGGGGCAAAAACCCACATCGGGAGTTTCATAAGTACTGAAACTTGCTAGATTTGCATACCATTTGGAGTGTGATGATTCTGGTAGGATTCCTTCAGTTTCGTCACGCGATGATATTTGGATCCCGATCCTACTGTGAGTATATGCTACTCCTCGGGAAATTTCTCACTAAACGATCAATGCTATAAACCTAGTAGGTGCCTAGAAAGGTGTTAGCGGGGCTACGCCCCCAGGGAAAAGAGGTTCTTTAATTAAGGAACTTCGCGAAAGCGTTGGAAAACCTCCCTCGAAGTACCGACACCGGCCTGGCTGAACGGTTAAGCAAGTATTGTGCGGTGGGATTGATCCCGACTAATTCTTCCTTTATGGTTTGAGGAGGGATTCGAGAAACAGTGGGAGCCATCCTGTTTAGACAAACTAAAAACCACTCTAAACTTGCAAGAGCATCATGCTGAGTGTTTCTTCTTCTCTCTCTTAATTGCAGCGACCCTGTGACCACGCCTAGGTTACATCTAGATAAAAACATGACTGAACCTGACTGTTATGACTGGCAAAGGTCTGTCCAGATGTCCATTGCCCATGACAAGCTGGGACACCTCTTAACTAATCAAAACCCTGCTGTCTCAGGTCCAGTTTCCCCTGTCATGGATGTTCACATCCGCAGGACATCGGAAAAGGATTGTGCGAAAGCCAAGTGCCTCGTGTTAGCCTCAGTTGATGGTACAAACCAGAGGCAGCACGAGAAGATGGACTCAGTTTCTATCTTTTTCCATAACAAAGTTTTATATGGAGAGCAATCTCGTATCGCAAGATATGAGACCTCGAACGAATTGCTTCAAGCGAGGTTGGCAGTCGGGTCATCTGTAAGGGGCAACGTCCTTACAGAGACCAGCTATATTGAGCTCACGGACCTGGAGACCACGTTGGAGAATGGGTCAAGTACTGACCTAATTCTACAGTCCCTGCCCTCTGCTTATACCCTGAAAGAAACCAGGGAAGAAAAAGGAAAAACAAGGGCAAAAGCTTCAGGACTGGATATAGTAAAAGAGAGACGTTCCTATTGTAACGGGAATGAACTATGGCAGAAAGATTGCAGGGCTTGTAAAGCCAGTAGCCAGAATTCGAAGCATGTTGTGGCTTCGGCTTCGAGTGTGTTTGTAATTGAGAACTGTTTGTCAGTTAACCCTACCTCCTGGGTATTGGATACCGGATCAGGATCTCATATCTGTAATTCGTTACAGGGTCTGAGAAACCGTAGGGTTATCAGGAAAGGTGATATGACTCTCAGGGTTGCTAACGGAATGAGCATGGATGCTGTATCCGTAGGGGAATATCACCTAGGACTGACAACTGGGCAGATATTGATTCTGCGTGACTGTTTGTATGTACCAGGTGCGACTTGCAATATGATATCTGTATCCTTACTTTCTAAGGAAGGATATGATTTTGCTTTTGTAAGCGATGTAGTAAACATCCACCTAAATCAAGCACTGATTGGGTCAGGTACATTAAATAACGATATATACGTATTGAATCAAGCTTAGATATTCAGTGTCCAGAACACACTTAAAAGAAAGTCTCCAGAATTAAATCAGGCTTTCTTATGGCATTATAGACTGGGTCACATCAATGAGACACGGTTGACTAAGTTACATAAAGAAGGATACTTGGATCCGTTCGAGTACCAGTCTTATGCCACTTATGAATCTTGTCTCATGGGAAAGATGACAAAGACTCCGTTCACTGGACACGGAGTAAGAGCGAGCGAGCTCTTGGGACTTATACACAGTGACGTGTGTGGTCCAATGTCTACACATGCGCGAAGCGGTTATTCATACTTCATTACTTTCACAGATGATTTCTCTAGGTATGGACATGTCTTCTTAATGAAGCACAAATCCGAGGCCTTTGAGAAATTTCGGAAATATAAGAATGAAGTAGAAAAACAAACAGGCAAAAGTATCAAGATCCTAAGATCGGATCGAGGTGGTGAATACTTGAGTGCCGAGTTTCTGGACTACTTAAAAGAGAATGGAATTCTCTCTCAGCGTACTCCTCCATACACACCACAACACAACGGTGTATCGGAAAGAAGGAATCGAACCCTATTAGATATGGTTCGTTCCATGATGAGTAAGGCTGAGTTGCCGCGATCTTTCTGGGGTTATGCACTGGAAACAGCTGCACATCTCTTGAACTAAGTTCCTACTAAGACAGTGCCTACCACACCATATCAGATGTGGAGTGGGAAGAAACCCTGTCTTAAATCCTTTAAGACATGGGGATGTCCGGCTTTTGTAAAAAAGCAGCATGCGGACAAACTCGAGGCACGCTCAGTACAGTGCAAGTTTGTGGGATACCCAAAGAACTCCAAGGGGTATCTTTTCTATTACGCAGAGGAGCAAAAAGTCCTTGTTTCTCGTCATGCCCGCTCTTTGGAAACTGAGTTTTTAGAAAATCAGATAAGTGGGAGCGCAATAGAACTGGAAGAAATTCCAGAACCGCAAGCTATTACTGAAACCTTAGTAGAACCAGAAGGTTCAGGGGAACCGGACATTCCTACGCCGCTCCGCAGGAGTAGTAGGCAGTCTCATCCGCACGAGAGATACTACGGTTTTCTCATAGACGGGGATAGAGAGGATTGCATCATAGATTATGATGAGCCTACTAGCTTCCAGCAAGCTATTCAGAGCGGTGACTCGGTAAAATGGCTGGATGCAATGCGGACCGAGATGGAGTCCATGTACACCAACAAAGTTTGGACTTTGGACTTTTCTCCAGAAGGGGTAAAACCCGTAGGCTGCAAATGGATCTTCAGAAAGAAGATTGGTGTAGATGGGCAGGTTGAAACCTATAAAGCTAGGCTCGTTGCAAAGGGTTTTCGTCAAAGACCTGGTTTGGACTATGACGAGACTTTTTCTCCGGTAGCCATGCTTAAATCCATTCGGATCCTTCTTGCCATTGCTGCCTTCCACGATTATGAGATCTGGCAGATGGACGTTAAGACGGCTTTCCTAAATGGAAATTTGGAAGAGTGCGTCTATATGGATCAGCCAGAGGGATTCAATCAGAGTGGGAGCAGCGGTAAAGTGTGCAAGTTGCTCAAGTCCATCTATGGACTTAAGCAGGCATCGCGGAGCTGGAACATCTGCTTTGATGATACTGTCAAAGAATTCGACTTTGTCAAAAACCCAGATGAACCATGCATTTACAGTAAGATTGTAGGGAGAAATGTGGTATTCCTCGTCTTGTACGTCGATGACATTCTCCTAATAGGAAATGATATTCCTATGCTACAGTCAGTCAAAGGATTCTTGTCACAGAGGTTCTCCATGAAGGACCTGGGCGATGCCAACTACATTCTGGGGATCCAGATCTATCGTGATAGATCTAAAAGGATGTTGGGACTTTCACAGTCAAGGTACATCGACACCATACTGAAACGATTCAGTATGGAAGATTCCAAGCGCGGTAATCTACCGGCTTGTCACGGAATCACCCTCTCCAAAGAGATGTCTCCCAAGACTGATTTGGAGAGGGCTCGCATGTCATCAATACCCTACGCATCTGCGGTAGGCTCTATTATGTATGCGATGTTATGTACCAGACCAGATGTAGCATACGCATTGAGCGTTGTAAGCCGGTATCAGTCGGACCCAGGGGAGAAACACTGGATAGCAGTAAAGAACATTCTCAAGTACCTGAGAAGGACTAAGGAGATGTTCTTGGTGTATGGCGGAAAAGACCTCCAGATTGAGGCCTTTGCTGACTCCAGCTTCCAGAGTGACAAGGATGACTCCAAGTCCATGTCGGGTTATGTCTTTACCCTCAATGGAGGGGCGGTTTGCTGGAAGAGTTCCAAGCAGGAAACCGTTGCTGACTCAACCATGGAAGCGGAGTACATAGCTGCTTGCGGTGCCGCAAAGGAAGCTGTCTGGATGAAGAAGTTCCTCACGGAACTTCAGGTGGTTCCTACCAGTGTTGATCCAATACCGCTGTATTGTGACAACAACGGCGCTATAGCTTTAGCGAAGGAACCCAGGTCCCATCAGAAGTCCAGGCACATTTTGAGGTGGTTCCACCTGATCAGGGAGATCATTGATCGCCGGGAGATCGAGGTAAAGAGAGTAAAATCGGAAGATAACACGGCAGATCCATTCACCAAGGCCTTGCCCCAGACTCAGTTCGAGCGGCTGATCGAGATGATAGGTCTTCGATACGCCAGTACATGGCCTTAGTGCAAGTGGGAGATTGTTAGTGTATATGCCCTAGAGGCCATTACTGTATCATACTAGTATGTATATTACTTAATGGAAGCTTGGGATATTCACCTTGTATTGACAATCTTGCTCAAAATAGTAGTATGCTACTTGGTTTGTTTCTACTTCAATGTGTACATGTGTTTATTTTTGTATATCGCCTATACACATTAGTAGAGCCCTTAGGATCTTTGCTTGATTATCAGCGATGTGATGGCCGTCACACTAGTGGGGCTGGGTAATCTATAAGCACATCCTTATGCAGGTCCCTGGTCGCAGGACTATCGAGACAGGGCATCGATACTCCGGAGTAGACCAGCGCATGCGCTTCTCATCCCAGTGTGGGAGACGGTCTGTCCCACAGCCGTCAGTACGTCGTACTTGAGATAGTATGCGGGTGCTCGTTAGGTTACGGGTACACTGGACAGGACTCGTCGGGAACTGACTAGTTGGTATTATACCTATCGTCAGTTATCAGTTCCCAGGTGACATGAGTACAGCTTAGTCCGCTGACTTGACACTGTCACTTCGCCTCGAGTGTGTTCCCACTGTACTTTGATCACTACCCTACCACGGCTCAAAGGAGTCGTGCAAACTGGTAGTGGTTGGGTGCAGTCCCGAAGCACTTGGAGGCAGTGACGGTTAGACAGGATTCGTCTCTCCCGGTATTGGGGTTTGACATCGCGCTGTGTCTAGGAGAGCCATTACACGAGTAGTCCCTGGCCAGGGCAAACGAGATATACTGGTAGGTTTCCAGTGTTATCTCAGGGTGTTTTGGGCTTCGCTCCGGCACGACTTGTACCGCTATTGGGGGACTGACGTTTACCGCCCCCTAGGCCCGCCATGCGATGTATCAGGCTCAGTAGGAGTTCAGATGGGTTTCGCCTCGTCGGTCTTCTTGTCGGCATTACCTGGGGACCGTTACGCACAGCTAGTGCCGCTTGCGGTCTATGGTTAAACCCACTGCCAGCGTAGTGTCGAGTCTTTAGAGTCCCACACAGAAAGCTTTTCGCCTTTAGGCAAAAGAGTAGAGGTCGCATGGTATTGCGACAGGTCGTATGGTTTTGCGACAGGGTTCGGTCACATCCGTGCACTTGTGCACGTACAGTGTCCGGACAGTTTACACTAGCGGGCTTTGGTTTAAGCCAGATCCTAGTGTACCTTATGGGATTGGATTTATCCATTTTGCATTCGTGTTCCTCGGAACGCGGATGCGGGTGTGTATGCACAGTTGACAGGGAGGCAGAGGCAGCGGATTCTCATTAGGGTTGTTGACAGTTGACCGTTGACTATTTGACTTTTTGCTCAACCCTAATGAGAATATGATATGTGATTAACTATTATATTAATTAAGTATTATGGTGATATGGTTGTTGACTTTGTTGACTTGTTGACTTTTGTTGACTTGTTGACTTTGTTGACTTGTTGACTTTTGTTGACTTGTTGACCGGTTGACTAGGCTTGACTAGTTGACCATCATGATAACCATAGCCATCATTTCATGGCAAAGACTTTTGTTTACTTGCTCATTTGTGTAAAATGAGTGCATGAAATGATATGGTTATGGTTGCTTCAAACCATCACATAAGACTTTTTTGATATGATGAGTTATGATCACTTTGGATTATGAGAGGGTGAAAGACAAAAGAGAGCCTCATTCTTTCTTGCTCATTCTCTCTCTTGTTCTTGAGCTCTCCTCTTGCTCTCACCCTCAACCTCTTGCTCCCTCTCTTGATCTATGGTTCTCTTGTCTCATGAGTTGAGAATCAAGAACCATAGATAAAATCCCATTCTATTTCTTCTCTACTCATTCTAGTTCACTAGGTTTAGCAAACCAAGTGAACTAGTTTCTTCAAAGAACGAAGAAGGAGCTAAAGGTTGGAGCTTTCAGGTGGATCTATCTTCGGCGTACGGAGACGACGAGAAGAAGCCATCGGACCACCATCGGAGCTTTGAAGACGAAGGAGTTCAAGACAAGCAAGGTATAACCCCCTAACCGAGTAGCTAAAACTCATAGGTAGGATGTTAGATAGATGTTTAACCAAGATCCGGGTTTTAGGTCCATGTTACCATCTTTAAGAAAATCGTTTTTTACCAAATTCCGCTTTCCCGAAAGTACCGGGAGAGGTAGCATGGACTTACAACCAGATAGCGTACTATCATGTCGAGCAAGAAAGTCCTACCTATATATGTCCCAGCATCCACTACAATATACATCCTATGTACAGTAATGGCCTCCAGGGCATACATATAACTAACAATCTCCCACTTGCATTAGGGCCATTTGTAGTAGTAGTTGTAGTATCTAATACTCAACCATCCCATATAAGTCTCTCTCTGGGAAAAAGCCTTTATGAGTGGATCCGCCGTGTTGTCCTCTGAGTCTACTCTCCTAACCTCGATCGCCCTAGAGATCAACTATCTCCATGATCAGGTGATGCTGCCTCAGAATATGTCTGGGTCACTGATAGGACCGGGGTTCCTTGGCCAAAGCCACACTTCCATTGTCATACAATGGTAGGAACCTAGTTCATCTTATGAACCAATATACACCCAAACAGCCTCTTTGGTAGTATCTTTGACAGCGATGTCACCAGCCTTTATCGTCTAGTTTGCCACGGTATATAGCTTGGAACCTTTCCAACATACCGTCCCTCTACTGAAGGTAAAGACAATGCCTGCGACTGACATTCAGTCGTCCTTATCACCCTGGAACTTTTCCAGTGATTCTCCCCAGGATCGATTGATACCATCTCACTACAACTAGTGAGAATCCTAACATCCATTTAGATCTATCTTAAAGATCCAAAAACCTAGGATTTAGGAGGTATCACTTTGATCCTATATGGAGAATCCATGTGATAAGAGGAGATTGACCAAGCGTAGCATGGGTAACTCTTTTCCTATCAAGAGTATGTTGTCCACGTATAATACGAGGATGACCACCTTACTCTCTACTACCTTTTTGTATATACAAGGTTCATCTATCATTTTGATGAAGTCAAACTCTTTGACTACCACATCAAAACAGATGTTCCAACTCCGCGATGCCTGCTTTATTCTGTAAAGCAACTTACACACGTTTCCGCTGCTCCCACTGTTTACGAAGCCCTCTGGCTGTGTACTTATAGACGTTCTCTTCTAAATTATTTTAGAAAAGCAGTCATGGCACCCAACCACCAGATATCGTAGTCATGGTATGTAGCAATGGCAAGTAGGATCTGGATGGACTTAAGCATAGTCCCTGGAAAAGGTTTCATCATTATCCACGCTTGGTCAATGACGAAAACCTTTAACAAGTCTAGCTTTAAAAGTCTCAACTTTTCCATCTACACCAAGTAATCTTCTCAAGATTTACTTGCTCCTGATGGGGATTTAACCCTTCAGATATTGCAACCAAAGTCCATACTTTGTTGGTGTACATGGATTCCATCTCAGATTGCTAAGCATCCAGCCATTCTTACATAGTCCCTACTCTCGATGGCCTGCTCGAAACTAGTTGGGTCATCATCTTATGATGCATTCCTCGCTCCCACTGTCATCGAGAAACCGAAGTATCTCTCAGGCGGATGAGGAACCCTACCAAATCGGCGGAGAGGCTGAGGTTCGTTGGGGACTATTGAATCCTTTGGTTCTGTCAAATCATCATCTGCAGTTTTGTATAGCTGGAACCTTTCCAGTTCTACAGAACTGACCTTGCCTCGATCTTGTCCGGATTTTGCTTTTGACATAGGCCAGACAATCTCAAATCTTAACTTACTTAAGAGATAGGCTCTTCCCATACCATATCTCATATGGAGTGGTAGGCACTGATTTGATTCGAATCCAATTCAATAGGTATGCAACTTCTCAAGTGCCCAACCCCCTAAAAGAAACAGGTAACTTAGTAATACTCATCATAGAGCATACCATATCTCATAGGGTGCTATTGCTCTGCCCCGATATACCGTTGTGCTATGGTGTATACGAAGGAGTAATGCTGAGAGAGAATCTCATTCTCCTTTAGAATAGTCCAGGAATTCCATGCACAAGTATTCTCCTCCCTAATCTTATCATAGGACATAATACTTATACCCGTATTTTGGTTCTCTACTTCTAACTTATATTCTTTGAATATCTCAAAAGCTTCGGACTTATGTTTCAACAGGAACATATGGCTGAATCTTGAGAGATTATCAGAGAATGTAATGAAGTACAAAGAACCGGTCCTGGCATGTGTAGACAGGGGACCTTACATACATCATCATGTATCAGTCCCAAGAGTTTACTAACTCTTTCTCTGTTTCCAATAAACAGAGCTATGGTCATCTAATCTTTGTGACATGACTGGCAAGTTTCACAAGATGTAAATTCAAACTGATTTAAATATGCATCTAAAATTTAACTTAAGCTAGTCGGGTCACATTGATATGACCTAGTCTACAATGCCTCAAGAAAGATCCGTTCATTTCTGAACTCTTCCTCTTGTATGTGTTCTGTATACTAGGAACTGTAGTTTGATTTAGAACGTCAATGCTTTTAGATAACGTGCCTGAACCGATCAACTTTTTAAATGTTCAAAACAATACAAAATTATATCCTTCTTTAATAAATAAAGAGATTGATATGATTTTGTATATCAGGTTCGATATCTAATAGCATTTGTTCAGAATCAATGTATTGGTAATACAGGGTGACAGTGACCAACAGACTTGGCTGCAACACTTGCACCATTTTCTGTCGCATGAAACTTATCACCCGTTCTCAGTTCTCTACCTGTCTGTATCCCATGTAACAGATTACATATGCGGGATCCTGATCCGATATCTCATACCCAGGACGTAAAGGATACTGAGAAACAGTTTTCTGTAATGAACACACCTGAAGAAGATGCATCATCATACACTTTCTTCGTTTGGGCGGCACGGGAATTCTGGTAATCCCCTAATTCCTGCTCTGTCTTATAACAATTATAAGTAGGAGCGGGACCAACGTTCCCCAGCTCAGTATAACAAGCGGGTTCGGTCAATACATCCATATTATTATCTTGATTAAGGCGTGATATGGTCGCTACCTGGAGAGAGAGAGAGAAGAAAACACTTTGTGTGCGCTCTTGCAAGATTAGATTGGTTATTTATTTTATCTAATCAGGATGGCTCCCACTGTTTTTATCGAATCTTCCTTCAAACCCTAAAAGGAAAGACTAGCCGGGATTAATTACACTCTACAAGTTCGCCAATCTTTCAGCCAGGCCAGTGTCGGTACTTTGAGGGAGGTTCCCCGTGCTTTCGCACGGACCTAATTAAAATAAACCTCGTTTTCCCAGGGGCGTAACCCCGTTGACACCTTTCTAGACACCTACTTGATCGGCTAATTGCAAAGTATAAAACTCTCCCAGGAGTAACAATTATTCGCAGTGGGTATCGGGATCCAACTATCATATAGAAGGTATGCAATCTCATTGCAAATTTCAACACTTGAAACTCCCGATAATGGTTTTTACCCCTAGCACTTATGACCTTGGCTAAGGTCAACAAATCATAAGCACTAGTCAAGTTCTACCCGTCATTTCTTGATTAATTAGACCCACCCACATGACCCTTGGCTAAGGTCAACAAAGCCACATGACTGTCCTAATTAATCGCATCATATGCAGTGTAGGAAGACATCACTTAGCTATCGTACACTACGCCTCGGCTATGGTCGACAAACGTAGCACAAATACTAAGTACTCTACTTCCTAAAATGACGGAGGGTTGCAGATGGTTTTTAAGAAAACCTTTAACGCTTGAACTTGATCTCGTCGCGGAATCAAATGGTTTTTAAATGGAGTGTTTTTGAGGCTTTTCTAGTTTTGCTAAAGGGGTCACTCCCGGTGAAGGGATCGTCGGCCCTTTCCTCATCGAATAAGGTGCAGGATATATCATATATACCGCTGTGCAAAGCAGAAACTATAGAAGCAATCAAAAGACAAACCGAGGGTTGTAGCATCTGCCAGTTATTGCTAAAGGGGTCACTCCCGGTGAAGGGATCATCGGCCCTTTCCTCATCGAATAAGGTGCAGGATGCTCTACAAGGAACACCGCGATGCAAAGCAAGAACTGTAGCTACCTGTTTTATTTTTGAAATTCGATTCCACAACATCTTTTAGGTTTATTTTCTTTCATTAATCTCATTAATGAATGTCCCATCATTTAATTCCACCTAAACATCACAGATAAATGTAACGTACGCTTATGCCATCCGCATTCGTCTCGATGTCCCGTCTGTACCGTTAGGTTAGGTAACTAATGCCAGAGCGAGGCAGGGTTAGCGTGGGTGTAAAACATAAGCAATGTCTATATAATATATCATATATACTATATACAATATCTATCTGAACAAATCGCATGATCACATCACAGATAACGCAGCAGAAAATAACATATGAAATATTGGATATATTAGGATGTCCGTGTTTTATTTTGAGCCTTAATAAAACACGGATTCCACGGTGGTGATGAATAGCCAATCCCACACCCCTAGACCCCTACGAGAGCGGCAAGCAACCTTACCAATTCTAGGGTTAGGAGACCCGGACTCGACTCCTTGAGATGGTCTCCCACTGGACCCTAGAACCCGGTTACTTGTGCTCCCCTCCTTGGGTCTATCCTAATGCGGAAAAGTAAATAATATACATCAACGGTGACATCTTCTGCAACCTGGAAGTGCCCCAATAAAAGAATATTACATACAAGTTTTTACATGAATGAAAATAGGAAAACACTCATCTCACATAAAAAACCCCCGGCTATTCAAACACGACGATCCAATATAACATAACCAGCAACACATAACATCACATGTCATCAACGTAAGTAAACATGCGTATCCCAATTGTCGTTGACATATAGCAACGAAACCGGCGATATCACATATTATACTTACGGTCGCAGAAAAGAAAGTGTAAAACCACAACAGTTGGAATCCGCAACCTGCATAGACATCGCATGCCTAATCATATGAATTCCTTAGACATCACATGCCTAATAATTATAAACCCCGCATTTTAGTCTCATTTTTCAAAAACTCTTTTCAATATCAAGTCGGGCAATTCAACTAGATTCCCGACATGTGATCGAATGCTCGTCGCAAACTTTAGTAGACGGCTACACCCCCGATACCGTCGACGAAGTGCACTAAGGCGGAACACCGCTACCGCGAGCACCCGAACGGATGCTTTCGGCGACGGGGTTCTCCTACAGTCACTTGGTCGGGGCTACGGGGCGTGGCTATCTATTAAGTTTACCGGCGAGTATCCGCGTACACTACGTGATTGCGACGGACTTTTGATCGCATCAAAATTCCGTGACAACCGATCATTTGAGACTAAACTGCTGTGTTTATAACATTCAAATGTTGTTGATTCCAATTATTGTATCACATTCCAGATAAATAGAAAATGTTAAACTTTCCGATCGAACAATCAAACACCAAAGTTTTCCCGAAACAGCTCAACACATGAAATAAGTTTAAAAACATTCACTTCATGCCACAGTACCAACGGTCCAGCCGTAGAAGGGTCAAGCCAACGCCTCACATGTGGCACGCCGTACTGCCCCAAACCCTAAGGTTCAAAGGGCAGTTCAAGACGGTCACATAATCGAGTTAAGGTTTGTTGTCTTCTAGAGGGTCCATCGCGTTACTTGCACTATTTAGACGTTTTTAAACTACGGAAAAATCCAACACTTGGAAATTTCCCGGAAGGGGAAAAAGTGGGTATTTATATCCGGTCGAACTTTTTAACATGTTCTAAAATTACCCGGAAAAACACAAACAAAGTTAAAAATTCCGATCGAATCGACGAACTCCCAATACAACCCAGAAAACTCAACACTTGAGTATACATTAAAAATTTCCAGAAGATTCAGGAAACTTATAAGGAGCTTACTGTGCAAAAATAAAATATCAATGTGACTGTACGGTCGCGGAACCGCCGCATGAGCATGCTCTTGCCGTGGTTCCGCGGCGCAATGAGCGAGTTAGGCGCACGTGTTGCACAGTAATCCTTAGAAAAGCCTGCTGATTTTTCTGAGTATTTTTAATTAGGAAAAATGCATAGTTTTGAAAAATGTACAGAGAAGGGTTTCGATTAGGGTTTCGGGGTTCGATCAGGTTTCTAACTTCGTCTACACTTCGCCTAAAACTCTAGCTAGGCTCTGATACCACTGTAGGGTACCTAGGCACACTCAAGAGGTTCTACAAGGCATCAACTATGCCAAAATCAAAATTTCCATGTGCCAAAGAACCCTAATGCTAGATCATTAACTAGAGATTAGGAGAAACTACAAGTAAGCAAACTACTTTGCTACTAAGTGAAAGGGATTACAACCTTTATAGATCCGGTCCTCCACTTCTTTAGCTCCGTGTTGACGTCCCTCCGCTGCGATCATCGAGATCCCGGACTCTAGCGTTGGTTTCTTCGGAGAAATGATCGGGTTAGGTCGTTGACTTCGATGCCGAAGATGATCTACGTCGAGGCAACTCAAACTCAAGCTCCATCTTCACTAGGTCATGAAACTTGTGAAGATAACACCCTATACAACATGGCAAGTGGTAGAGGATGAAGAAATAGGAAGTGGGTTCACTTTGGATTTGAATTTCTCACTTGATTTCATCACTTGAAAATTTCAAGAATGGTTTTCTTCACTTGAAGAAGATGAAGAAGAAGAAGAAAGAAAAATGAATTATCTTAAAAATAAATCAAGTGAAGTCTTCTCATATTGCAACCATTGGTGAAGATAACTCATGTAGAGAGCAAACCATAGTTTAGGTGATGGTTAGGTCAAAGCATAAAGACAAAATGGTTAAGACTTTGAAAAATGCTAAGAAGCTTCATGAAGCTTAAAGCAAAGAAAGAAAAAATCCACCATTTTGTTTTTACAAAATAAATAAAGAAAATAAAACCCTAACCATTAACTAAACATGGTTTAAAGCATACACACCCAAGTTTGCATGTATCATCAAACATGATACAAACTAGTGTACAAACATATATCATATATACAATGTGCACAATCTAGTGAGAAAAAACAATCTTAAGTGAACCAATACTAGTTAATGTAAAGTAATATATCAAATATATAATTATACATTAAATCATTAAATCAACACTTGATTTAATGATCCGGTCATACTGTATATAACCGACTAATATCTAGTGTATCAATATATCGAATCAACAATTGATTCGGTAACCCGGCTATATCTTATATAACCGCCCGATGATACAAATCGGGAGAATAGAATTCAGTATCACATACTTGTATTATTCTCGGTCCCGTACATATCTCATATGTGCTCCTATTTCGTTTCGCTTGAGCCAGAAAACCTCTGTGTAGGATTCTAAAGACTCGTCAATACGCCGGCAGCAGGTGATGATCATATCTAACACCTACAAGCCGCAAGCGGTCTGCTAAACGTAACGGCCACCCGGGTATTGAGCGATCAGAAGATCAACGAGCAAGCCTGCTCACACTCCTGTGAATCCAACCAGTAACACTTACCGTACAGTCCGGTCTGTTCGTCCGATATGTCGCATATCTCGCCCAGGGGTAGTAAACATCAGACCCTAATAGCTTGATAAGTCATGCCGATGTAAGGTACATAACAAGCGTGAGACTACTGATAACTCTTACCAGTAAATCACTGCAACCCTGACAAGGGATTTCCAGTTATGGCCAGTCGAGCATAGCGCAACATCAACCCCCAATACCGGGAGAGATGAATCCCCTCCTATCGCTCATTGCCTCCATGTGAATCGGGACTGTACCCAAAATCCACCTGTTTGCACGACTCAGTAGAGCCGTGGTAGGATGGAAATCAAAGCACAGTGGGAGACACACAAGACTCTATGACGATCTCGGGTCAACAGACTAAGCTATACCAGTGTCACCAGAGAACTGCCATCTGACGTGAGGTATAATACCATCTGGGAGTTCTCGGCGAGTCCGTTCAGTGTATCCAGTCTCCACTGAGCACATGCATACCATCTCTGATGTCAAACACCGATGGATATGGGATCATCCATCGCCCATCATATGGGTCGAGAAGATATACACTAGTCTACTCTGGAATATCGATGCCCCGTCTCGATATTACTATGACTAGGAACATTGAAGGATGTACTCATGGACTACCCAGGCCCCACTAGTATGATCTGCATCATAGTCCTGGAAGTCGAGCACATATCCTAAGGGCTTTATCAACATGTAATAGAGAGACAACAAGTATACATGTTAAGATAAAGGGTAACCAGATAGCGTACTATCATGTCGAGCAAGAAAGTCCTACCTATATATGTCCCAGCATCCACTACAATATACATCCTATGTACAGTAATGGCCTCTAGGGCATACATATAACTAACACATCAGAAGCAGCACGAGAATATGGACGTACAAGCCATATTCCTCCATACAAAAGAGTTGTATGGATAGTAATCTCGCGTATTACGATACGAAGCATCCAGAAAGCTGTTTCAGATGCGAATGGCCCATGGCACACCAGTAGGAGACCATGTTCTGAAGATGATAGCTCTCATAGAAGAGCTTGAGGACCTTGGGTGGACAATGGACACTGAGCAATATACGGATATTATTCTACAGTCTCTCCCCTCCACCTTTGCTCAATTTATAGTTAACTTCAACATGCACAACATGGAGAAGGAACTGCCTGATCTCCTTAATATGTTAAGGAGTGCAGAGAGCACGCTGAAGTCAGTGAAGACTCCCGTTTTGAGTGTTGGGCCATCTTCCTCCTCTAGCCCGAAGGCTAAGGCCAAGGGAAAGATGAAGAAGAAACCCACCAAACCTAAGGGTGGAGTCAAAAAGGTTAAAGGGAAAGACAAGTCCAAGGTTGGGGAATCGGGGAAAGGAGAATGTTTCCACTGCAAAAAGACGGGACACTGGAAGCGGAACTGTACTGAGTACCTTGAACTCAAGAAGAAGCATGGTGATGCTTCAGCTTCTGGTGTGTTCGTAATTGAAAACTGTTTTTCTATTAACTCTGCTTCATGGGTATTAGAAACTGGTTCGGGTTCTCATATTTGCAATTCTGTACAGGAGTTGAGAAATAGCAGAGTTTTGAAGACAGGTGATTATACTCTCCAGGTTGGAAATGGTTCCAATGTAAATGCAGTTTCAGTGGGAGAGTATTGTTAGTGATATGTATGCCCTAGAGGCCATTACTGTACATACGATGTATATTGTAGTGGATGCTTGGACATATATAGGGAGGACTTTCTTACTTGACATGAAAGTATGCTATCAGGTTACTCTTTATCTTAACATGTACTCTGATTGTCTCTATATCACATGTTGATAAAATCTTTAGGATGAGTACTTGACTACCAGGACTATGATGCAGATCATACTAGTGGGGACAGAGTAGCCGCCAAGTACATCCTTCAAATGTTCCTAGTCGTGGGAGTACCGAGACAGGGCATCGATACTCCAGAGTAGACTAGCGTATGCGCTTGTTGACCCATATGATGGGCGATGGATGATCCCATATCCATTGGTGTTTGACATCAGAGAAGGTATACAGGTGCTCAGTGGAGACTGGGTATACTGGACGGACTCGCCGAGAACTCCCAGATGGTATTATACCTCACGTCAGATGGCAGTTCTCTGGTGACACTGGTACATATTAGTCTGTAGACCCGAGATCGTCATAGAGTCTTGTGTGATTCCCACTGTGCTTTGATTTCCATCATACCACGTCCAAGAGGGCATGCAAAACGGTGGCTTTTGGGTACAGTCTTGAATCACATGGAGGCAATGAGCGATAGGAGGGGTTTCATCTCTCCCGGTATAGGGAGTTGATGTTGCGCTGTGTTCGATTGGCTATAACCGGAAATCCCTGGCCAGGGTTGCTGAGATTTATTGGTAAGTGTTATCAGTAGTTTCTCGAACTGTTATGGATCTCATATCGACACGACTTATCAAGCTACTAGGGTCTGACGTTTACCACCCCTAGGAGAGATATGCGACATATCAGAAGAAGAGATCGAACTGTACGGGAGTGTTACTGGTTGGATTCACAGGAGAATGTACAGGCTTGCTTGTTGATCTTCTGATTGCTCAATACCTGGGTGGCTGTTACGTTTAGCTGACCGCTTGCAGCTTGTGGGTGTTTGATATGATCATCACCTACTGCCGGCGTATTGACGATTCTTTAGAGTCCTACAGAGAGGTTTCCTGGCTCAGGCAAAACGGAGTAGAAGCACATATGAGATATGTGTGGGACCGGGAATAATACGTGTATGCGATACCGTATTAGCTTCTCGCGATATGAGATATCGGCCGGGTATATGTGATATAGCTGGGTCATCGGATCAAGTGTTGATTCGATGAACTGATACAGATTATATTAGTCGGTTATATGCGATATAGCCGGATTATCGGATCAAGTCTTGATTCGATAATTTAATGTATAATTATATATGTGATATATTAATTTGCATTAACTAATATAAGCTCACTTAAAGATTCTTTTTCTCACTTGGATAATACATTGATATATATGTGATATATGTTAATTGTATTATTTTATTTTGTTACAAAATATGTTATATATGTGATATATAATATTGTAACAAGTTATGATTACAAATGAAACATGATTTATGGAGATTAAACATAGTTAGGGTTTGATTTGGGTTAGCTTTTTCATGAAGCTTCTAGAAGCTTTGTTTTTGTTTTAAGCTAAGATATTTTTGTGTAGATATTGGCTTAACGCAACCCAAACCCTTTACCCTAGTTGATTCTCTACAAGGGTTAAGTCTTCTTGATTAACCCATGGTTGATTTGTAACCATACAATGATAATTCATTATTCATCACAAATGAAATTCTTCTTCTTCTTCCTCTTGAAAAGCTTTCTAGCTTTTGGGTTTGTGATGATTTTGAGTGAGATAAAGAAAACAAATGAGAGCTAAATTCTTACTTCATCATCCTCATCTATTCTAGCCACTTAGATTAGGGTGTTTGCTTTGCTAATACTTGATTAGTGAAGCAAGAGCTTGGGTTTGAGACTCTTCAACATAGATCATCTTAGTTGTTGAAGATTGGAAGCAAGCTTGCATCTTTCTTTTCATGGAGCCTCTCTTGAGTCCGGGTACTCTATGATCGCAGCGAAGGGACTCAACACAGAGCTTTAGAAGTGAAGGAACGGACTACAAAGGTTGTAATCCCTCTCTCTTAGATGTAAAGTTGTTTACATGCTTTGTTTATCCTAATACTCTAGTTAAGATCTTGGTTAGGGTTTGTTTAGCACCCCAAAAATTTTAAAGTAGCATGATTGATACTTGCCAAAATCTTGCTAAGGTGCTAAGCCAACCCCACAGTGGTATTAGAGCCAAGCTAGAGCATTAGGCGATGTGTAGATGAAGTTAAAAGTCCGATCGAACCCCGAAACATCAATTAAAACCCCCTCTCTGGAAATTTTCTAAAAAGTTGGTTTTTTCCGTATTAAAAATACTCAGAAAATTAAACAGGGAATTCTAAGGATTACTGTGAAGTACGAAGCCATAACTCCACCAAGTGACCGTGGAACCGCGGCCAAACCATGCGTTTGGCGGCGGTTCCGTGGCCAACTTAAGGAGTTAGGGGCTAATACTTCATGGCTTTATTCTTGGGTAATTTTTCATGCTTCTGGGAATTTTTAATTCCACTCAAGAGTTGAGTTTTCTGGAGATCTTTAGAATTCGTTGATTCGATCGGAAAGTTTAACATCCTTTAGGTTTTCCGGTTAATTTAGAACATGTTAAAATGTTCGAACGGATATCAATAACTCACTTTTTCCCCTGTCGGAAAAATTTCCAAGTGTTGGATTTTTCCTTAGTTAAAGAACGTTCAAAGTCATGCAAGTAACGCGGTGGACCCTCTAGAAGAACACAAACCTTAACTCGATTATGTGACCGTCTGAACCGCCTCTAAACCTTAGGGTTTGGGGCAGTACGGCGTTGCCACATGTGAGGCGTTGGTTTGACCTTTCTACGGCTAGACCATTGGTGCTGTGATATATTCTGGGATTTTTTGAACTCCGCTCAAGTGTTGAGCTATTTGGGAAATCTTGGGTGTTTGATTATTCGATCGGAAAGTTTAACATTGTCTATTTATCTGGAATGTGATACAGTATTTGGAATCCACAAATAGTTATGAGATAACTAATTTGAATGTTATAAATCTAGCAGTTGTTAGTCTCATTTGATCGGTTGCCACGGGATTTTGATGTGATCAAAAGTCCGTCGCAATCACGTAGCGTACGTGGATACTCGCCGAGTAAACTTAATAGATAGCCACACCCCAAGCCCCGACCAAGTGACTGTAGGAGAACCCCGTCGCCAAAAGCATCCGTTCGGATGCTCGCGGCAGCGGTGTTCCGCCTTAGTGCACTTCGTCGACGGCATCAGGGGGTGCGGCCGTCTACTAAAGTTTCCGACGAGCATTTGATCAGGATGTCGGGAATCTTGTTGAATTTCCCGACTTGATATTGAAAAGAGTTTTCGATATTGAGACTAAAATGCGGGGTTTATAATTGTTAGGCATGCGATGTCTAAGGAATTCATTTGGTTAGGCATGAGATGTCTAAGAAGATCGCGGATTCCAACTGTTGTAGTTTTACACTTTCTTTTCTGCGACCGTAAGCGTAGTATGTGGTGTATCGCCGGCTTCGTTGCTATACATCAACGACAATCGGGATACGCATACTTGCTTACGTTGATGATATGAGATATTATATGTTGCTGTGATATGTTATATTGGATCGTCGTGTTTTGAATAGCCGGGGGTTTTATGTGAGATGAGAGTTTTCATTTTCATTCATGTAAAATTCATTGTATGTAATATTCTTTTATTGGGACACTTCCGGGTTGAGGATGATGTCACCATTGTATATTATTTACTTTTCCGCATTAGGATAGACCCAAGGCAGGAAGCACAAGTAACCGGGTTCTAAGATCCAGTGGGAGACCATCTCGAGGAGTCGAGACTGGGTGTCCTAACTCTAGAATTGGTAGGGTTGTTTTCCGCTCTCGTAGGGGTCTAGGGATGTGGGTTTGGCTATTCATCGTGACCGTGGAATCCGTGTTTTATACAGGCTCGCATAAAACACGGAAATCCTAGTATATGCAATATTTCATATGTTATTTTCTGCTGCAATGTTCTGTGATGAGATCATATTACTGCCTGAGACGCATGTTTATATTATATATATGGGATATATGTTATATTGTTGATTTCGTTTCATATCGGATGCTTGTGAAGCATAATAAAATGGGATTTCATTAATGAGATTAATGAAACTAAAAGAAACCTAAAGATGTTGTAGAAACTTTTCTCAAAAACTGGTAGCTCTAGTTCTTGCTTTGCATAGCGGTGTTCCTTGTAGAACATCCAGCCCCTTATTCGATAAGGAAAGAGCCGAGATCCCTTTACCGGGAGTGACCTCTTTAGCGAAACTAGCAGATGCTATAAACTCGGTTTGTCTTTTGATTGTTTTTATAGTTTTTGCTTTGCATAGTGATATTTGTGAAATATCCTGCACCTTATTCAATGAGGAAAGAGACGAGATCCCTTCACCGGGAGTGACCTCTTTAGCAAAACTAGAAAAGGCCTCAAAAATATTCCATTTAAAATCACTCGATTCTACAACGATATCAAGTTCATTACGCAAAGGGTTTTCTTAAAAACCTGTCATAGCCCTCTGTCATTTCAGATAAGTACTACTTAGTATTCATGCTACGTTTGTTAGCCTGCGTTAAGGCGTAGAGTGCGGTAGCTAACTAGTGTTTATCTGCAGCATACGATGCGATTGGATTAGGGTAGTCGTGCGACTTTGTTGGCCTGCGTCAAGGGTCGTGCGGGTGGGTTTAATTCAATCAGGAAATGTACGGGTTGAACTTGACTAGCGGACTATGGTTTGTTGGCCTGCGTCAAGGTCATAGGACGCTAGGGGAAAAATATTATTGGGAATTTCAAGAGTTGAAATTTGCAATGAGATTGCATACCTTCTATGAGATAGTTGGATCCCAATACCCGCTGCGAGTAAGAGTTACTCCTGGAAGAGTTTTACACATTACAATTAGCCGATCAAGTAGGTGTCTAGAAAGGTGTCAACAGGATTAAGCCTCTGGGAAAACGAGGTTTACTTTAATTAGGTCCGTGCGAAAGCACGGGAAACCTCCCTCAAAGTACCGGCACTGGCTTGGCTGAAAAATTGGCGAACTTGTAGGGTGTAATTAATCCCGGCTAGTCTTTGCTTTTAGGGTTTGAAGGAAGATTTGACTAAAATAGTGAGAGACATCCCGATTAGATATATTAATAACCAATCTAATCTTGCAAGAGCATACGCTGAGTGTTTTCTTCTATCTCTCTCCAGGTAGCGACTATGTCACGCCTTAATCAAGATAATAATACGGATGTATTGACCGAACCCGCTTGTTATACTGCGCTAGGGAACGTTGGTCCCGCTCCAATTTATAATTGTTATAAGACAGAGCAGGAAATAGGGGATTACCAGAATTCCCGTGCCTCCCAAACGAAGAAAGTGCATGTTGATGCATCATCTTCGGGTATGTTCATTACCGAGAACTATTTCTCAGTATCCTTTACGTCCTGGGTATGAGATACCGGATCAGGATCCCGCAAATGTAATTTGTTATATGGGCTACAGATAGGTAGAGAACTGAGAACGGGTGATAAATTTCAAGAGTTGGAAATGATGCTAGTGTTGCAGCCAAGTCTGTTGGCAGTTATCATCCTGTATTACCAGAATACATTGATTCTGAACGAATGTTATTAGATACCGAACCTGATATACAACATCATATCAGTCTCTTTATTAGTAAAGAAGGATATAATTTTGTATTGTTGGATAATGTTTTGAACATTTCCTATATCAAGAGTTGATCGGTTCAGGCACGTTATCTAAAAGCATATACGTTCTAAATCAAACCACAGTTCTTAACGTACAGAACACACACAAGAGGAAGAGTTCAGAAATGAACGAATCCTTCTTGAGTCATTGTAGACTAGGTCATATCAATGTGACCCGACTAGCTGAGGTTACATAAAGATGCATATTTAAATTAGTTTGGATTTACATCTTGTAAAACTTGCCAATCATGTCACAAAGATAAGATGACCACAGCTCCGTTTATTAGAAACAGAGAAAGAGTTAGTGAACCCTTGGGATTGATACATGCTGATGTATGAAAGTCCCCTGTCTACATATGCCAGGACCGGTTCTTTGTACTTCATTACATTCACTGATGATCTCTCAAGATTCAGACATATGTTCCTGTTGAAACACAAGTCCGAAACTTTTGAGATAATCACAGAATATAAGTTAGAAGTAGAGAACCAAAAACGGGTATAAGTATTATGTCCTTTGATGTGATCAAGGAGGAGAATACTTGAGCACGGAATTCCTGGACTATTCTAAAGGAAATTAAGATTCTCTCTCAGCATTACTCCTCCGTATACACCACAGCATGTCGGTGTATTGGGGCGGAGCAATTACACCCTATGTGATATGGTGTGCTCTATGATGAGTACTACTGAGTTGCCTATTTTCTTTTGGGGTTATACACTTGAGAAGTTGCATACCTATTGAATAGGGTTCCAACCAAATCAGATGCCTACCACTCCATATGTGATATGGTATGGGAAGAGCCCATCTCTTAAGGGAGTTAAGATTTGGGGTTGTCCGGCCTATGTCAAAAGCAAAATCCGGATAAGCTCGAGGCAAGGACAGTTTTGTAGAAGTTTGTTGGATATCCCAAGCATTAGCAAGGGAATATCTTCTACCAAACTGAGAAACAAAAGATGTTTTGTTTTCTCATCATGCCACCTTTTTGGAAAGGGAATTTCTTGTGAAAAAATTAGCGGTCATAAGGTAGAACTGGAAATAGTTCCAGCTAAAACAAACTGCAGCTGATGATTTGGTAGAACCGGAGGATTCAATAGTTTCCAACTAACCTCAGCCTCTCCGCCGATCTGGTAGGGTTTCTCATCCACCTGAGAGATACTTCGGTTTCTCTATGACAGTGGGAGAGAGGATTGCATCATAAAATGATGACCCAACTAGTTTCGAGCAGGCCATCAGGAGTGGGGACTCTGTGAGAATGGCTGGATGCTTAGCGATCTGAGATGGAATCCTTATACACCAATAAAGTATGGACTTTGGTTGCTTTATCTGAAGGGTTAAATCCCCATCAGGAGCAAGTATATCTTGAGAAGATTACTTGGTGTACATGGAAAAGTTGAGACTTTCAAAGCTGTGCTTAAGTCCATCCAGATCCTTCTTGCCACTGCTACATACCATGACTACGATATCTGGCGGTTAGGTGTCATGACTGCATTTTTAAATAGTGATTTGGAAGAGAGTGTCTATAAGCACACAGCCAGAGGGCTTCGTAGACAGTAGGAGCAGCGGAAATGTATGCAAGATGTTTTATGTGATAAATCAGGCATCGCGGAATTGGAACGTCTGTTTTGATGGTAGTCGAAGAGTTTGACTTCATCAAAATGGTAGATGAATCTTGTACATACAAAAAGGTAATAGAGAGTATGGTGGTGATCCTCGTATAGTACGTGGATGACATACTCTTGATAGGGAAGGAGTTTCCTATGCTACGCTCGGTCAATCTCCTCTTATCACAAAGATTCTCTATAGGATCAAGGTGATACCTCCTAAATCCTGGGTTATGGGTCTATGAGATAGATCTAATTGGATGTTAAGATTCTCACTAGTTGTAGTGAGATGGTATCAATCGATCCTGGGGAGAATCACTGGAAAGGTTCCAGGGTGATAAGGACGACTGAATATCAGTCGCAGGCATTGTCTTTACCCTCAGTGGAGGGACGGTATGTTGGAAGAGTTCCAAGCTATATACCGTGGCATACTAGATGATTAAAGGCAAGATACATCTTTACCAAGGATGCTACCAAAGAGGCTGTCTGGATATATATGAGTTCATGAGATGAATTTTGTTCCTACCATTGTGTGACAATGGAGTTGTAGCTTTTGCCTAGGAACCCCCATCCCATCAGAGATCCATACATATTCTTAGGCAGTATCACCTGATCATGGAGATGGTTGATCTCCAGGGAGATCGAGGTTAGGAGAGTAGACACAGAGGACAACAGCGTGGATCCACTCACAAAGGCCTATTTCCCAGTAGAGACTTTTATGGGATGGTTAAGTATGAGATACTTCAACCACAGCTGATTGTTGGGTATGCGATACCACAACAGATGGCCCTAGTGCAAGTGGGAGATTGTTAGTGATATGTATGCCCTAGAGGCCATTACTGTACATACGATGTATATTGTAGTGGATGCTTGGACATATATAGGGAGGGCTTTCTTGCTTGACATGATAGTATGCTATCTGGTTACCCTTTATCTTAATATGTACTCTGCTTGTCTCTATGTCACATGTTGATAAAGCCCTTAGGATGAGTACTTGACTACCAGGACTATGATGCAGATCATACTAGTGGGGACAGAGTAGTCACCAAGTACATCCTTCAAATATTCCTAGTCGTAGGAGTACCGAGACAGGGCATCGATACTCCAGAGTAGACTAGCGTATGCGCTTCTTGACCCATATGATGGGCGATGGATGATCCCATATCCATTGGTATTTGACATCAGAGAAGGTATTCGGGTGCTCAGTGGAAACTGGGTACACTGGACAGACTCACCAAGAACTCCCAGATGGTATTATACCTCACGTCAGATGGCAGTTCTCTGGTGACACTGGTACAGGTTAGTCTGTAGATCCGAGATCGTCATAGAGTCTTTTGTGATTCCCACCGTGCTTTGATTTCTATCATACCACGTCCAAGAGGGCGTGCAAAACGGTGGCTTTTGGGTACAGTCCCGAATCATATGGAGGCAATGAGCGATAGGAGGGGTTTCGTCTCTCCCGGTATAGGGAGTTGGTGTTGTGCTGTGTTCGATTGGCTATAACTGGAAATCCCTGGCCAGGGTTGCTGAGATTTACTGGTAAGTGTTACCAGTAGTTTCTCAAACTGTTATGGACCTCATATCAACACGACTTATCAAGCTACTGGGGTCTGACGTTTACCACCCCTAGGCGAGATATGCGACATATCAGACGAAGAGACCGAACTGTACGGGAGTGTTACTGGTTAGATTCACAGGAGAATGTACAGGCTTGCTTGTTGATCTTCTGATTGCTCAATACCTAGGTGGCTGTTACGTTTAGCTGACCGCTTGCAGCTTGTGGGTGTTTGATATGATCATCACCTACTGCCGGCGTATTGACGATTCTTTAGAGTCCTACACAGAGGTTTCCTGGCTCAGGCAAAACGGAGTAGGAGCACATATGAGATATGTGCGGGACCGGGAATAATACGTGTATGCGATACCGTATTAGATTCTCGCGATATGAGATATCGGCCGGGTATATGTGATATAGCTGGGTCATCGGATTAAGTGTTGATTCGATGAACTGATACAGATTATATTAGTCGGTTATATGCGATATAGACGGATTATCGGATCAAGTGTTGATTCGATAATTTAATGTATAATTATATATGTGATATATTAATTTGCATTAACTAATATAAGCTCACTTAAAGATTCTTTTTCTCACTTGGATAATACATTGATATATATGTGATATATGTTAATTGTATTATTTTATTTTGTTACAAAATGTGTTATATATATGATATATAATATTGTAACAAGTTATGATTACAAATGCAACATGATTTGTGGAGATTAAACATAGTTGGGGTTTGATTTGGGTTAGCTTTTCATGAAGCTTCTAGAAGCTTTGTTTTTGTTTTAAGCTAAGATATTTTTATGTAGATATTGGCTTAACCCAACCCAAACCCTTTACCCTAGTTGATTCTCTACAAGGGTTAAGTCTTCTTGATTAACCCATGGTTGATTTGTAACCATACAATGATAATTCATTATTCATCACAAATGAAATTCTTTTTCTTCTTCCTCTTGAAAAGCTTTCTAGCTTTTGGGTTTGTGATGATTTTGAGTGAGATAAAGAAAACAAATGAGAGCTAAATTCCTACTTCATCATTCTCATCTATTCTAGCCACTTAGATTAAGGTGTTTGCTTTGGTAATACTTGATTAGTGAAGCAAGAGCTTGGGTTTGAGATTCTTCAAGGTAGATCATCTTAGTTGTTGAAGATTGGAAGCAAGCTTGCATCTTTCTCTTCATGGAGCCTCTCTTGAGTCCGGGTACTCGATGATCGCAGTGAAAGGACTTCAACACGGAGCTTTAGAAGTGAAGGAACAGACTACAAAGGTTGTAATCCCTCTCTCTTAGATGTAAAGTTATTTACATGCTTTGTTTATCCTAATACTCTAGTTAAGATCTTGGTTAGGGTTTGTTTAGCACCCCAAAATTTTTAAAGTAGCATGATTGATACTTGCCAAAACCTTGCAAAGGTGCTAAGCCAACCCTACAAGTATCACCTAGGGTTTCCGTCGGGTTGTATATTGGTTTTGAACCCATGTTATTTTGTGCCAAGTATGCTTTGTAATATTATATCCGTTTCTTTGTTAGACAATGAAGGATATCATTTTGCTGTGCAACACAATGTTATGAACATTAGACTTAATCAAGAGTTGATTGGTTGTGGTACACTAAATAACGGGATATACGTCCTTAATCAACACACGGTTTTCAACATTCAACACACAAGTAAAAGAAAATTTTCAGATATAAATGAAGCTTTTCTTTGGCATTGTAGACTTGGTTATATTAATGAAACAAGACTAAACAAGCTTCATAAAGATGGATATTTAAATTCTTTTAAGTATAAATCTTATGAAACTTGCCAGTCTTGTATCAAAGGTAAAATGACCAAAACTCCGTTTACTGGACACGGAGAAAGAGCTACTGAGCTCCTAGCCTCATACATAGTGATGTATGTAGGCCAATGTCTACATATGCAAGAGACGGTTTTTCTTACTTCATAACTTTTACTGATGATTTCTCAAGATTCGGTCATGTGTATTTGATAAAGCATAAGTCTGAAGCTTTCGACAAATTCAAGTAGTACAAACTTGAAGTAGAAAACCAAACAGGAATGAGAATCAAGATACTTCGATCAGATTGAGGTGGAGAGTACTTAAGTACTGAGTTCTTGGACTTCCTAAAAGAGAATGAGATTATCTCTCAGCTCACTCCCCTTTACACACCACAGCACAACGGTGTGTCAGAACGGCAGAATCGTACCCTATTAGATATGGCACGATCCATGATGAGTGATTCTGAGTTACCTATCTCTTTTTGGGGGCATGCATTGGAAACTGCAGCTTTTCTGTTAAACAAAATTCCAATCAAGACCGTGTCTACCACCCCATATGAGATATGGCATGGGAAGAGACCATCTCTTAAACGAGTTAAGATTTGGGGTTGTCCGGCTTTTGTCAAAAAGCAGAATCCAGAAAAACTTGAGACACGATCGATCAAATGTATATTTGTGGGATATCCAAAACATTCGTTTGGGTATCTTTTCTACCATAAGGAGGAACAAAAGGTTTTTGTTTCTCAGTATGCCACATTTTTAGAAAATGAGATTTTTCCAAATGTTGCTGATGGCAATGTGGTAGATCTAGAAGAGGTTCAAGAAACACAAGTTACAAATGACGACTTGACTGAAACTAATGTTGCAACATAATCTAATGAACCTCAGCCACTCTGTAGATCTGGTAGGACTTCTCGCCTATCGGAGAGATACTACGGTTTTCTCATTGATGGTGATAGAGAAGATTGCATCATGGATGATGATGATCCTGCCAGTTTTCATCAAGCTATCATGAGTGGTGACTCTGTGAAATGGCTGGATGCCATGAGATCCAAAATGGAGTCCATGTACACCAACAAAGTATGGACTTTGGAGGATGTACCCTCTGGGATAAAACCTGTAGGTTGCAAATGGATCTTTAAAAGAAAGATCGGTGTAGATGGACGGGTGGAGACCTATAAAGCAAGGTTGGTAGCGAAAGGTTTTCGTCAAAGACCAGGTTTGGACTATGACGAGACTTTCTCTCTAGTAGCCATGCTTAAATCCATTCGAATCCTACTTGCTATTGCAGCTCACTACGACTATGAAATCTGGCAGATGGACGTTAAAACTGCATTTCTAAATGGTGATTTAGATGAATGCGTTTATATGGATTAGCCAGAGGGCTTAATTGACAGTGGGAGCAACGGAAAAGCATGTAAGTTTCTTAAATCCATTTATGGATTAAAGCAGGCATCACGGAGTTGGAACATCTGTTTTGATGATGTTATCAATGAGTTTGATTTCATCAAAAATCCAGATGAACCTTGTGTTTATAAGAAGACTGTAGGGAGATCTGTCGCATTCCTCGTATTGTACGTGGATGACATATTTCTGATAGGAAATGATATTCCTATGCTACAATCGGTCAAATCATTCTTATCACAAAGGTTCTCCATGAAGGACCTAGGTGATGCCACGTACATATTGGGCATACGGATCTATAGGGATAGATCCAAACGGTTATTGGGATTGTCCCAAACCAAGTACATCAACACCATCCTAAAGAGGTTTAGTATAGAAGACTCCAAGCGGGGTGCCTTACCCGCTTGCCACGGAGTCACTCTCTCCAAGGACGATTGCCCAAAATCTGATAAAGAGAGAGCTCGCATGAGCATTATTCCCTATGCTTCGGCAGTAGGATCAATAATATATGCGATGTTGTGTACACGTCCTGATGTAGCTTATGCACTTAGTGTAGTAAGAAGGTATCAGTCAAACCCAGGGAAGAATCACTGGACTGCTGTGAAAAACATTCTTAAGTACTTGCGAAGGACTAAAGAATAGTTCTTGGTGTATGGTAACGGGATCTCCAAATGGAGGCATTTACCGATTCGAGCTTCCAGAGTGACAAGGATGACAGCAAGTCTATCTCAGGGTTTGCATTTACCCTCAATGGAGAGACGGTAAGTTGGAAGAGTTCTAAACAGGATATCGTTGCAGACTCAACGATGGAAGCTGAGTACATTGCTGCAAATGATGCTGCCAAGGAAGCCGTCTAGATGAGGAAGTTCATCTCGGAGCTAGGAGTAGTTCCAACCATTATTGATCCAATACCTTTGTATTGTGACAATAATGGGGCTATGGCGTTGGCTAAAGAGCCCAGGTCCCATCAGAAGTCCAAACACATCCTGAGACGATATAATGTGATCCGGGAGATAGTTGATCGCCATGAGATAGAGATTAAGAGAGTAGATACAAAGAACAACACAGCGGATCCATTCACCAAGGCCCTCCCTCAGCCGCAGCATGAGCGACTTTTTAAGATGTTGGGTATGAGATATGCCAATAATTGGCCTTAGTGCAAGTGGGAGATTATTGGATATATGTATGCCCTAGAGACCATTATATGATAGTGTATGTACTGATGTGTGTGTGTGTGTATGTGTCTATATATATATATATATATATATATATATATATATTCAGAGGACAGTCTTGCTCGACATGATAGTATGCTATCTGGTTTCTCTTTATCATATGTTCACTTGATCATGTTTTTTACTTATTTGGTACATGTTGATAAAGCCCTAAGGATATAGGCTTGACTACTGGGATTATGATGTGGATCATACTAGTGGGATACCTGTAGTTTATAAGCATATCCTTGAAATGTTCCTAGTCATGGGTATATCGAGACAGGGCATCGATATTCCAGAGTAGACTAGCGTATACCATTCTTGTTCCATATGATGGGCGATGGATGATCCCATATCCGTCTGGTGTGGTGACACCAAAGATTGTATACGGGTGCTCAGTGAGACTGGGTACACTGAACGGACTCACCGAGAACTCCTATGTGGTATTATATAATACGTCAGATAGCAGTTCTCAGGTGATACTGGTACAGGTTAGTCTGTGGACCCGAGATTGCCATAGAGTCTTATGTGTCCTCCCACTGTACTTTGATCTCTACCCTACTACGGCTCTACTGAGTCGTACAAACGGGTGGATTTTGGGTACGGTCCCGAGGCACATGGAGGCAATGAGCGATAGGAGGGGTTTCGTCTCTCCCGGTATTTGAGGGTTGATGTTGCGCTGTGCACGATTGGCTATAACAGGAAGTTCCTGGACATAGTTTCTACACTAATGACTCATTCTTTCCAAATGATCATAGTTTCCACACTCTTCTTTGTTGACCTTTGACTAACCCTTGGTTAATTTCCTTTGTTCTTTAACTCATCACAAAATATCTAGATATTTATATTAACCATGGTTTGTTGTGAGAGTGTCACACACACACACACACACACACACACATATATATATATATCCTTTTGTTTTATTTTAAAAACATAACAATTATCATTATCTTGAAAAACTTTTGCCATCTTCATCTTCCTCCTTCTTCAAGCTCATTTGAGATTTGTTTAGAGTGAGGAAAAGAAAAAGAGAGGGTTTTTAAGTGAGAACATAAACCACTTCATCATCCTACACATCTCTAGCTTTTTTGTGTAGGGTGTTTGCTCCACGGATTTGAAAGACCAAGTGATGCAACAAGCTTTGAGCAAAGGACTTCGGATGGATCGTCGTGGACTCGGAAGTGTTCTAGCGAGCCGTTCCAAACTCTAGGAGATCCAAGGAGTCATCCTAGGAAGTCTACAAAGGTTGTAGTTTCTCCACTTAGTGATAGATTAACTTTTGTATGTGATACTATTAGTTGTTACTCAATATTTCTAGTTCGATTCCTAATTAAGTTTGCTTAGCACCTATTAAAATTTAAATTGTGGCATGTGTGATGCTTCCAAACCCTATATGAGGTGATAAGGAAACCCTACAAAATCCTGAATGTACAATATCAGCAAATCTCATATGTCCTGAATGTAAAAAATCAAGTAAATCTCATATATCCTGTATCCGATATCAAATGAATCTCCTATATCCCAAATCCAATATCAACCGAATCTCATATATCCTAAGTATATTTGCATGATAATTATGATGAAGTATATGAATTTATATGTATACATATATATTAGCGTCCCATTCCACTAATATATATATATATATATATATATATATATATGCATATATAACAGCGTCCCATTCCACTGTTATATATACTTAGAAGTAAAAATATCATGAAAACCTGTGCCGAGCATCGACATATAAAGGCTGATCTATCAGGTGTTGTCACCACGACTGGCACCCTGATAGGTATGTATCATACGCTATACCGAAAGCTCGAGTGCCTAGCTCTGACCCTCGCCTCTCGACGTATCCATACGTACATGACTCCCGTCAGTATCCCCACGATAACCACCGAGTCATAGGTATTTTCACCGGTAGGTATGGTTCCCCTGTCAGGCCTTATCGACATGTTACATCAAAATTCCCTTCTTGCCCCGGGATACCTTCGGGCACCACCATGTACCCTCATACGGCCCCCGACTCCTCCTCGCATGGGGTATATATATCAGAACTGATAAAACTCATGGTGGATGCTGAAATATCATACCAAGAGAAACCGGGTTTTTCAAATAATGCATAATTTCATGAAACTACCATGGTCCTCAAATCCAGAAAACATTATGAAAAATCCATATCTCAATGCGAAAATCCATGAATATAATATACGCAACGTAAAACTGAAATGTGAGCAAATAAAGGAAAAGCCGCTATTTAACTGCAACAAGTTAATATAAATATCATGCGGTTCCTAATTTCTCCAAGTCTATATAACATCAAATAAAGGTAAACATGTAGCTACGGCCAGATATATGTGTAAACATAAAGGTATAGCAAGGTATATGTATCTACCTATAAGTAATGATGTAATATACCCACCAGGTATAAGTGAAGTATGTATACAAGGTATACATGTAGTTATGTCATTATGTGTGTATGTACTTATCACTAATAGTACAATACCCTATAGGTATACAGGTAACTAGCATGTAAGCATGTCAAGGCATATGTGTAAGCATGTAGGTATACAGGTATGCTATATGTCATATGCATAAAGAAATATGAATCAATGTCTCAATGTCCCTAACCAAACAATATCATATAGGTATGTGTGTTGTGCGTGTCATGGCAATTATTGACGGTGTGTGTGGTATACAATCAGTGCTCGTGCAACATGAGCCGTCAATAATAGTGCAGTCTCCTAAGGGTACAAGTCCAAGCACAACAAATAACTAAGCAATAAGGTATATGCGCAACTCTATATATGAAATAGAATATACGACAGTTCATAACATATCTAGCCCAGACGCATAACGCCATGCGGACGATTCCCCTGTAGATGTTAAATCTACTCACCAACCATCCTGGCTAAATAAAGCCAACCACTCGCTTTCCCCTGTTCGCAGCGCCCGAAGTCCCTGCCTGTGATCCTTAAAGCATATAACCATACAACAAGTATATATTAGCAATCGACCAATAAAATGTACCAACTACGTTTGACCGACGCACCAACTCCAAATATACTCTCAAGTGTTCGTTAAGTGGCTAACGCGCGTAGCGACACTACGAAACCAACTCAAGAGCAAAAGCTACACAAAGACACGAACGACATCGGTACGACCCTAACTAGGAATGCACAGCGACACAAATACCAAGCCTAGACCCTGATCGTACCGATCGCGCATTCACAACACAATAATAAACGTGGAATCAATATAATTAACGTCGCAATGTCAAAAGAAACCCACGCCTAAAATTTACCGAAACCTAGTAAGCAATATATATCAATTTTAGCACAAAACTACAACTTACCAAAACTAGCATTTACAAACATCACTAATTAGCAAGATTAAACCATTTAAATCTTTACTATAATTTTAATCTCACTTGATTAGGATTAGTAAAAGTTTAGTTTGTTAATTAGCTTAATTAACCAATTAGGAAAATATCATGTAACAAATTAGCAACTTGGTTTAGTTTTCATTTGTCTAAAATTATCAACTAATCATTTCACTAATCAAAACCCTAATGTTTTTAACAAAACCCTTACTAGAATTTCTAAATATAAATTTAAAAGCTTAAATTAAACATCTAATTAAGCTAATTAAAGTATTATCACCACAAAAAGATATTAGGATTTGGATTTATACCTTCAAAGAAACACAACTTGAAACTTGAAAATCCAAAGATTAGCCTCCAAAAAACCTCACTTGAATGAAGATCAAAGCTTGTTTTGTGATAAGAAAAGATGGATTTGGATTTAATTATGAATTTGTGTGAATATTTGATGAATTTTGAGGATTTATTAGGACTTGAATTTGATGAAATGAGGTGAGAAGGGAGAAGGGGCAGCAAGCATGCAAGTGGCCGGCCAAGTGAAATGGGGGGGGGGGTTTGTGAAAAAAAAAACAAGAAAGTTCTAGCTAAAAATTGACAATAAATGCTCATTAATGCATTTTGCCACCTTTTCTTTTCTTTTTAAATTTTCATTTTAATCACAAAATATCTAGATATTATGGATGGATAGGATTAACAAAATTATCTAGTGATTAGATTAGCAATGATTCTCATTAGAAGTAATTAACCCAAACCAAAAAGTAATTACCACTAATAAAGTGCACAAATAAAGCATTAAAATAATATTTTAATTAGGGAAAAATTCTATGTGAACCAAAACTTCCAATTGACCCCCAAAGCCGGCGCACTAGCTTTATTCTAGCTAAACTAGATGCTGACAAGTCTATACAGAAGTTTGATCACAATCGGGTTAAAACGGAAAACACCGACTATTTTACCCTAAAAATGGAAAATTCGCAAAACGATTTCTAAAACGTTACAACCCCCTTGCCACATCTCCAAATACTTGCCAAACCTTATGCCCCTTTCATTAAAAACATGCACAACCTCATTCTCAACACATTGGACCAACCAAGTTTGGATTTTGAAGGCTTGGGCAACTCAAGAAAGTTCTTTGGTTGCAAATAAGGTAATCCATTCACTTTAGTTTAGTTTTTGGTGTTAAATATTGTATTTTTAGTTAGAAATTGAGTTAATTAGGTTATCGATTATGGAAAATTATACGTTGCTGTCTAATGGTCAATTGAGGTGTAGGGAGTGTTTACAAGACCTTAGAGAGTGTTCTATTGACCTGGAAATGAGCTTAGAATCCGATACACGAAGTTAGAATTGTTCCATGTCGATTTTGTGAAACCTTAGGTCCTACAGGAAATCTGTGATGACCTGGGAAGTTTATGAGAAAAACAAACAATACCAGAGACCTAATTAAGACACTAGGAGACCACCCTAAGAAGACGGACCCAAACAGAGAAGAACGGGCCGAGCTCGCCGGGTTTTTGGTGTATGTGGCCGGCCCCTTGGTGGCGGTTGGTGCTGGAATTGGTCCAGTGGCACACACACTTCATATACAACACCCTATACTTGTTTGTTTTGTTCCTATTGACCTGAACCAAAATATGGGAGCTATTCTGAGTGGTTTTTGGTTATGTTCTCGTATTTTGGAATTCTTGGTTTTAGTATTTAATATTGTATTGGGTCGTTGGATGTTTGTACGTCAACGACGAGGGTTGTTTGGTTGGTTTTGCATGCGTAGGCTATAGGTTCTAACCTATGAGTGCACCGTGTGCCGTATCGGTTTTCGGACATTGATTTTGGTGGTATTGCGATATGTGTTGATATTGTAGGTACCTTCGCGTGAATTCCGAGACGATGAAGCACATCAACTACGGCTAAGCGAGGCGTTTAGCAGGTGAGTAGATTTATATCTACGGGGGAAGTCGGGTGGATGGCGTATAGCACCCCCGTAAACATTGATATGGAAGATCGTTTGATTATTATATCCTAATAAATGATATGCGATGGACATGATTATAGGATTTAATAACTATAATATGATAAAAGTTGACACTAATGAACATAGTGACATATGGGAGTATGAAATGAGAAGTGAATCATGATAGGTACGAATTGAAAGAGAACGAGTATACGATGTGATATGATGACTTAGTGTGATATGTCGTTATATGGATGTGAGTCGATATAAGATAGTTGATACCTTTGTCGGTCCACGATATGAGATTGATACAGATGTAACCTGGAATATAGGTATATAGACATATATAATGTTGTGAATCTTGAGTGATATGTCGTACGATGGATTATACCGTACGTGATGTAGTGAGGCTGGATGCCGATTGATAGATTCACCGACTCGGATATATGGTAGACATGTATACCTTGTAGCGTTTCGCTTATGATGTACCTTATGCTACGCTCATGATATTCGTATTGCATTACATATACCTGTGCTAGTACACCTACACCATTATCGATTATGCGTATGTTACACTTACACAGATTGGCCGGCTCACACACCTTCATCATCGATAATTGCTATGTCACTACACAGTAGAATTGGTATATCATGCCATGATATACTTGTTATGCTCACATCACTATGCTATGTTGCATGATATACTTACTATGTTCATATCACTGTTCCACGTTGCATTTAAATAGCGGATTTTCCCTTGATATGCTCATATTACTGTTCTATGTTGCATACATCATATTTCATGGATTTACGCATTGAGATATGGATTTCATGTGATTTTCTGGATTTGAGAACCGCGGGGATATTTCAAGAAATGTGTATTGTCTTGAAAACCCGGTTTCTCTTGATATGATATTTCAGTGCGTCCACCATGTGTTTTCTCGGTTCTGAGATTGATATGTAAGACCCGAGGCGAGGAGTGGACGAGGCCGTTTGCGGGTACATGGTGGACCCGGTATGGTACCACGGGGCAAGAAAGGTATGTCGATGAATTAGCCGATGAGCCTGGCAGGGGAGGTGCACTGCCTACGGGTGATAGTATTTGGACTCGGCGGATATCTGGAGGATACCGACCGGGGTTATGAGATGAGATAGGCCGATCCCGCAGACGGAGCCTATGGTTTCATGATGTTGCGAGTGTCGATGTTGGACACTCAGGTTCTATAAGACTTACAGATTTGAGGGTCAATCTGAGGATGCGGTACCTGAGCTACGAGGATTTACGTGTCGATGTTGGACACGGGTTTCATGATGTTTCGAGTGTCGATGCTGGACACTCAGGTTCCATGATTTTGATGTGTCGCGAGGGACACATGTTGATTTATATCCTCATACTTTCATGCATATGCTTTTATGATATTTACATACATGAGTTGTTGTGTCATTGGTTGACACGTGGATGAGATTCACATGCATACAGGTATTTGATTATATGGTTGGATGATATCCACTTGCTGATAGGCATTGATTATATGTTGGCACATATGCAGATACGGTCACCCTAGATATCATAGTATTACCTTTATGATATAGTTGACATAGGAATCGTTGTTTATTTCGATTTCTGCCTGATGATGTTTTCTACTCACGAGTTGGTAATTCATCCCCGTTGTGCCACAGTTCTTGCAGGTTGACCGCATGGATCGGTAGCGGCATCGCTGGCATATAGCTGTATTCGGGTGATTTGCTGGGGTAGGTGGTACATGTTGGATCGTGCCACTCTCGTATTATTATTCCTATTGTATCTAGTCAACTCCATCAATCAGAAACTAGTATTTGTATAAGTAGTAAGACTTAGCAAGACTTGTAGCTGCGAGACTTGAGCGATGGGTTATATGTTCGCTTGGTGGGTTTGATGTCTTGCTTTACTTTATTCTTTGTGTTGATCTTCGCTGTTGGGCGTCGTATACTTATATTCTGTCTTGCGTGGTTGTGACCAAGCCGATTGGCGAAGAGCTAGCTCCTACTTGGGGATAGCTATATATTGTTGTATATCTGTTTTGGATCAAAATATACGAGGGAGGGGCTGCCAGAAATTTAAAAAGAAAAGGTTTAGATTTCTGGGTTTCGGCTTACTTAATTTACGTTGTGCCTTTAGTCATTGCGTGATTTAAGTGCCGGTCACGAACTAATTTCGGGCCGTGACACTGAACTTCAGGTGGTTCCTTCCATTATTGGTCCAACACTTTAGTATTGTGACAACAACAGCGCAATAGCTTTAGGGAAGGAACCCAGGTCCCATCAGAGATCCAGACATATCATGAAGCGGTACCACCTGATCAGGAAGATCGTTAATCCCCAAAAGATCGTGGTGAGGAGAGTAGATACGGAGAATAATAATGCAGATCCACTCACAAAGGCTATCCCTCATACAGCGTTCGAGAGACTATTCGAGATCTTTGGTCTGTGATACCAGTATATGGCCTTAGTGCAAGTTGGAGATTGTTAGTGATATATGCCCTATAGGCCATTATTGTATCATATTGGATTGTATATTACTTAATAGGAGCTTGGGATTTACATGGATATAGTAACAGTCTTGCTCGAAATGGTAGTATGCTACATGGTTTGTTTCTACCTCAATATGTGCATTTGTTTTCTTAGCATATCGCTTATACATATTGGTAGAGCCATTAGGATCTTTGCTTGATTACCAGCATTGTGATGGCAGTCACACTAGTGGGGGCTGGGTAGTCTATAAGCACATCCTATATATGTCCCTAGTCGTAGGATTATCGAGACGGGGTATCGATACTCCAAAGTAGACTATTGTATACGCTTCTCATCCCAGCAGGGGAGATGGTATGTCCCACAGCCATTAATACGTCGTACTGGAGATAGTATGCAGGTGCTCATTAGCTTATGATTACACTAGACAGGACTCGTCGAGAACTGTTGATGGGTATTATACCTATCGTCGGGTAGCAGATCTCAAGTGACATGAGTACAGCTTAGTCCGTCGACTTGATACTGCTACTTCGCCTTGAGTGTGTTCCCACTGTACTTTGATTACTACCCTACCACAGTTCAAAGGAGCCGTGCAAACAGGTAGTAGTTGAGTGCAGTCCCGAAGCACTTGGAGGGAGTGGCGGTTAGATAGGATTCGTCTCTCCCGGTATTGGGGGTTGATATCGCGCTGCGTTCGGAAGGCCATTACACAAAGTCCTTGGTCAAGGCAAGCGAGATTTATTGGTAGATACTCCAGTAGTTTCTCAGGGTGTTTTGGGCTACTCTCCGACTCAACTTATTGCGCTATTAGGGGTCTGACGATTACCGCCCCTAGGCCCGATATGCAATACTCTTAGACGAACAGACCGGACTGTACAGAGATTGTCACATACAGGCTCAGTAGGAGTTCGATGAGTTAGCTCATCGGCCTTCTTATCGACACATACCTGGGCAGTCGTTACGTGCAGCTAGTACTGTAAGGTTCTTCAGCAGGACAACAAGGTTTCGGGAGGTATCGTCCATGCCAATTTCAAAAATTTGCCGTACTAAAGAACCTTAACCTAGAAACTTAACTAAGGATTTAGACGAATCAAGCTTGCAAACAACTTTACATACAATGTGAACAAGGAATACAACCTTTGTAGACCGATCCTTCACTTCAATAGTTCCGTGTAGTAGTCCCTTTGCTCCAAGTAGTGAACTCCAAGACTCTAGAAAGGCTCCACAAGATGAACGGAACAAGCTTGCTTAAAGTCTTCGAGGCCGAAGATGATCTACGTCGAGGAGACACCAACTCAAGCTACCTCTTCACTAATTAGGGTTTAGTGAAGCAAATACCCTAAACTAAATGGCTAGTATAGTAGAGGATGATGAAGTAGGAATTTTTCTCACTTTAGATTTATTTTTCTCACAATATTTCTTCATCTCTCCAAACCCTAGAAAGCTTTTGGAGATGAGGAAGAAGATGAAGTGGAGAAGAGAATGAAACTCATGAGGTGAGAATAGCAACCATGGGTGAGTTTATGTCATACACTAACTCATGTAGAGACTAAACTATGGCTAAGGATAATGGTTAGGTTAATAAATATCTCATGTAAAACAAAGTTAGTGGACTAAGTCAATGGTTAGCATAAGCTTCTCCAAGCTTCTAGCCATGACAAATTTCCAACCATTTTGAATTACTTAGATAAATAAAAACCCTAATATTATCTTAAGTATAGTGTAAGTCTCATACACCCATGTATCATGTGGCATCAAGCATGACACAAAAGTTGTACATTAATATATATCACATATATACTATATGCATACAAGTGAGAAAAAGAAATGTTTAAGTGAGCTAATATTAGTTAATGTAATTCAATATATCACATATATAATTATACATTAAATTATTAAATCAACACTTGATTTAATAATCTGGCTATATCACATACAACCGACTAATATCATATGCATCAATTTATCGAATCAACACTTGATCCGATAACCCGGCTATATCACATATAACCGATCGATATCACATATAGCGAGAATAGAATACGGTATCACATACTCGTATTAATCTCTGTCCCGCACATATCACATGAGTGCTCCTACTTCATTTTGCATGAACCAGGAAACCTCTGTGTAGGACTCTAAAGACTCGTCAATACGCCGGCGGTAGGTGATGATCATATCAAACACCCACAAGCCGCAAGCGGTCTGCTAAACGTAACGGCCACCCGGGTATTGAGCGATCAGAAGATCAACAAGCAAGCCTGCTCATACTCCTGCGAATCTAATCAGTAACACTGCCGTACAGTCTGGTCTCTTCGTCTGATATGTCGCATAACGGTTTGAGAAACTAATAATAACACTTACCAGAAGATCTCAGCAACCCTGTCCAGGGATTTCCTGTTATGGCCAATAGAGCATAGCGCAACATCTACCCCCAATACCGGGAGAGACGAAATCCTCTCCTATCGCTCATTACCTCCATATGACTCGGGACTGTTGTCTATAGTGCCCTCAAGGCAATTATCGTAATCACAGGCAGGTGATTATGATGATTGAGTGAGAACCTATACCGGTAGAACAGTCTTACTCGAGAACCTATACCGGTAGAACAGTCTTACTCGAGATGATAGTATGCTATTTGGGTTTTCTTTATCATCATGTACATGTTGATAGAGCCCAAAGGATTCTTACTTGACTACCAGCATTATGATGGCGATCATATACGTAGGAGCTAGGGGTCTATAAGCACATCCTTAGATGTCCCTAGTCGTGGGAGTATCGAGACTGAGCATCGATACTCTATTGTAGACTAGTGTATACTGATCGAAGCCCCGACGAGGGGCGGTGGCCAGGTCTCACAAGCCATTGGTGTTAGTTTGTTCATCTAAGATAGTATACAGCTGCTCATTGGGTTATGAGTACACTGGATGAACTCGCCGGAAACCCGCTAGTTGGTATTATACATATTGTCAGATAGCAGTTCCCAGGTGACATGTATACAGGTTAGTTTGTCGACTTGAGATCGTCATTTGTCTCGTGTGAGTTCCCACTGTGCTTTGATTACTACCCTACTACGGCTCAAAGGAGTCATGCAAACAGGTTTTAGTTGGGTACAGTCCCGAGCCATATGGAGGCAATGATCGGATCATCGGGGATTCTCTCTTCCGGTATTGGGGGTTGATGTCACATTGTGCACGGATGACCATCACCAGAAATCCATGGCCACGGTGAACGAGAATTACCGATCCAGGATCGATAGTTTCTCAGGTGGTGATGGGTTTCAAGCCGACACTAAATGTTGCGTTGTTAGGGGTCTGACTTTATCCACCCCTAGACTCGATATGCGATACTCTTAGACGAACAGACCGGACTGTACGGATATTGTCACTGTCAGGCTCAGTAGGGATACAGGATGAGTTTGCTCGTCGGCCTCCTTTTCGCTCAATACCTGGGTAGCCGTTACGTACAGCTAGTGCCGCTGACGTGCTTGTGGTTAAACTCAATGCCAGTGTATTGACGAGTCTTTAGAGTCCCATACAGAGGGTTTTCACGGTTCAGGCGATATGGTGTAGATGACGTATGTTGGAACATACAGGTGTCCGATTAAATATGTGCACATGCTGCGCAGATTTTAATCGGACGGTTGATAATACTAGAGGCTTAGGATTAAGCCGGATTATTAAATCGAGTTTTGATTTAATATTTTATATATATGTATTCTAGTATTATTGTTCACTATTCATTTTCTCTCTTGGCTATTCGATACGTGTACCGGGTTGCATTCCGTATTTATACGGAATGGATTCTAGAAGATAGCCGCCTCATTATTGGATTTTCTTTTTAGAAAATCAAATAAGGAAATAAGGTGGAGGGGTGGGTGGCATGAGCATGGGTCTTGGACATGTAGAGAGGCATGGGTCTTATTTGTTTATTGGAAAAAGAAAAGAGACATTTTTTGTATGGATTTTTGAGATGAGAGGGGGGCGGGCAGCCACAACTTTTGGTGTGGACTTGGCTCATTTTTTTCTTCACTTGCTTTATTCTCTTCTCACTTCAACACTTAGCCATCCTTGAGTTGCTCATGCCATTGTTTCCTCACCTCCTGCATCTTCTATGGTTGCTCCCTTGAGCTATTGTGATGAGAGAATATTATAGTGACACATTCCTACACCTCCACTCTCTATTGCTAGCAACCTTGGAGCGTTGGTTGCCTCGTTTGTCGAGGCTGAAGCTTGCGCCGTTTCCTTCAGGTGGATCATCGTAGATGGAGGAAGACCGGCAACCAAAATCGATCAAGAAACCACTAGGAGCTTGTAATGAAGACCGAAAGACACGGATCAACTCGGTATAACCATTCTAACTTCTTTTTAAAGCTTGCTAGTTTAGGGTTTAAGGTAGATCCGGGCAACGGGTAATGATAGCGCCAGTTTAGTAAATTTTTGTTCCGCATTTGGCCACGGTTTGATGGCCGGGCCCCTGCCGTAACCCAGCATAGTATCAGAGCCACCTTTTAAACCCTTAGCTAGCTAGTTTAGACAATATTAATATATCGAAATCGAAACAACTCATAAACGATGCACTGCAAATTTCAGTCTCTGTCGATTTTCAAATTCTTCAAATTTTTTTTAAACAACTGCAGAAGACTACTTAAGTGACCACTAAACCACACCCCAAATACGAACCCAATCCAACACTTTTTGGCCGAGCACGTTGGAGGAAAAACCGAGCAGGCCGGCCATTTCAGGGCTTTTAGACTTCGTATTTTAGGTGTGGTTTGGTCTCTGGAATCTTGGTTCAGTGGTATTGTTTGTTTTGTCCATTTTAGATATTATGTTATTTATTTTTCAGGGGCAATTCGGGGTGTTTCGAAGTCGATGTTTTAAAACTATTTAAATGTTTATACAGTACTTACATTACTATCTGCGACCGTGAATGCCATTTGATCGGTATAATTCGTCTAATTGCTATATGTCCTTTTAAACGAGTTTGCGAACGTGACATTCATGTTGATGTTCTATGTTGTACTGTGATGTTGGTTGGATTGTCGTGGTGGATAGGTTGGGTGCAATGTTAGTACAGTTTATTTTCATTTATACATTTGATATTGCGGAACGAGCATCCGACATGTGGACTGCCGTCACTGCCAATTTGTATATTATTTGTTTGGGGCACGACCGGGTTGAGGTCGATGCCATCCTTGTATATTATTTTCTTTTCTGTACTAGGATTACCCCGCGGTGGAGTGCACGAATAGCCGGGTTCTAGAGGGCAACGGGTCCGCATCTCATGGCGTTGAGAAGGAGGGGACCTTACTCTAGAATTGGCGGGCTATTCTCCGCACTCGTAGGGGGTATAGGTTGACCCACGGAAGGGTGCTCAAGTTACCGGATTCCGTGAAGTGCTGGGTGACCCATTCACGTTGTTGAAGGGGGTTGCCTCACTTCTGATTTTGGCGGGTAACTTGCCGCGCTCGTAGGTGTTGGGTCCCGGCAGCGCCCCGGCCAACGAAACGTGGCCAAAATGCGGAACAAAAATTTATCAAACCGGCGCTACCGCTACCCGATTTCCGGATCGACCTAAACCCTATTCTAGCAAACTAACTAAGAGTTAGAATCGTTATACCGAATTGATCCGTGTCCTTTGGTCTTCATTCCAAGCTCCTAGCGGCTCCTTGATATGGTTTGATTGTCGGTCTTCCTCCATCTCCGATGATCCACCCGAGGGAAACGGCGCAAGCTCCAACCTCGACAAACGAGATAACCGACGCTCCAAAGTCGCTAGCGATGGAGAGTGGGGGTGTATGGAAGTGTCACTACAATTTTTCTCTCATCCATATGCTCATGGGAACAACCATAGAAGAAGATGAAAGAAGTGATGAAAAACTTGGCATGAACTAAGGAAATGGGCTAACTCTTTTTGTGTGAATGAGAGTGAGTGTGTAATAATCACAAATGAAAAATGAATTCCCCATCAAAAAGAGTGGCCGGCCCCTTTCTCTCCTCCACACAAAAAGATATCATTTCCAATTCCAATTATTGCAATAAAATAATGCAAACCATACTTTGAACCATGCTTTGTTCCATGTTCATGCCACCTCACACCCTCCACATCATTTATAAAACAAATGAATTTCCATAAATGGAAAATCATATAAATGAGGTGGCATCTTCTAGAAGCTATTACGTATAAAATACAGAATACTTCCCGGTATATGTACCGAAATACATATACGCGTATTCGTACCAAAATACGAATAACCGAGAGAGAAAACGAATAGTGAACAATAATACTAGAATACGTATATATAAATACATATGTAAATTATTAAATCAAAAACCCGATTTAATAATCCGACTTAATCCTAAGCCGCTAGTATTATCAACCGTCCGATTAAAATCTGTGCAGCAAGTGCACATATTTAATCAGACACCCGTATGTAGCAACATAAGCCATGTACACCATATCGCCTGAACCATGAAAACCCTCTGTGTGGGACT